>CM065590.1:569991455-570626181 GCA_033119425.1 Bufotes viridis | reverse complement strand
TGTGGACATAAAACTGTCTGGTTATCCTGGAGTCCTTTGGAATTAATTCACCCATCAGTGGTAGTGGCCTCCATTATCTCAAGACATTCAAGAAAGATGTTGTCTCCCACCAGTACCATGTGCACACAAAATAAATCTTCCCAGCAAAAGACCTCCCGGATCTTATCCTTCTTCTGGATGTACTGTCATCACGGGTGGTTGTAAGCCGTTTTCTCCAGATGAGCTCACTTACTGTAGTTCACTCTGAAGGAGTTCTCCTACCGCTCATCATGCCAGTCTGTTCCGGAAGCACTATTCTTAGTTGCACAGATTAACTCAGCACATCGTCTCTGGCCCAGGAGAGGATTCAGTTTACATCCAGGGTCTCGAGGTCACCTCGGCATGCCATCCTCACTCCAGAGGGCAGGGTGCAGCGTATTACCAGGTTCTGGACCATCTGCGTCATTTCATCTCTTCTCGCATAGATGATTGGGCACTTTTGCTTCCCCTGGGTTCTCATATGACAACAGCCTGGGTGACTCAAGCGGCCCAAGACTCCTGTAAGTGTATGGTGGCATCTGCGGATTTCATTCCCTACTCTTGTTACCTTCAAAATACCAGCTCAAGGATGTTCTTTCATCAGGGAGCTTTCTCCAGATCTTAGCCCAGACACTCTTTCTGTCTGCCGCACATTAATAACATTCAGATTAATTCTGCAACAATTATTTTCAAGTGCTGTGGATTTTTTTCCCCTGGTGTGATGACTGACACCGTAGTCTGCTGGCACCTAGTACTTTTACCAGGGTTATAGGTCTCCATTGCTACATATATAATAATACCAGTTATATCAGTTGCCGCATAATAGTGCCAGCCATATTATGATCCCATATATTATAGTTTACCAGTTATATCAGTTGCCCCTATATTAGTGCCAGCCATATTGTGATCATGTTATAGTACCAGTTATATCAGTGCCCATATAGTGGTGGCAGCCCATGTTATGATCCCTTATTATAGTTGCCAGTTATATCAGTTGCCATATAGCTAGTTGCCAGCCATATCATGATCCATCTTATAGTTACCAGTTATATCGGTGCCCATATAATAGTGCCAGCCATATTATGATCCATATTATAGTACCCAGTTATATCAGTGCCATATAATATGGCCAGCCATATTATGATCCATATTATAGTACCAGTTATATCAGTGCCCGTTGTGGGGAGTCGCTCTGGTAGATAGCGGTGCAGGTGCAGTACCGAGGCAAAACAAGGAGTCCAGAATGTGCAACAAACAGTGTTTTATTCACACTGACACAAAAATAAACGACAAACAGTCTCTTGGTGGTAATTCATGCACATCAGAAATAAGGAGGCAAAACAAAACAGGAGCACAGGTTCAGTCACCTGGGAGGTTTAGGTGCAGGTTCGCACCAGGCTGTCGGCCCAGCCGCAGGAGAATCCACCTTCAGGGTGCCAGGAACAACAACACCTCCTTGCTGAGCTCTTTCCTCTAAGTCAGAGAACTCCACAGCCCTGTTTGCAGCTCCAGGACAATCACCACACAGCTGCTAAGGAGGCTGCCTTTTAAAGGCCCGGATAAAGTCCGGCCTGGACCGTGGGGAGTAGGCACCCACCCAGCTCTTTGCCTACTCCCAGTAAGAGCCGGCCCGGATTAGCTTTGCAGCCAAACTAGGTAACAAAGTCAAACAGCACTAGCTGCTGCAGACACATAAAACCCGGCTCTCACCTCACCGAGGCCAGGAACCTCGGTGACACGTACCTGCCATCGACTATGATACCTTGCACCCTCTTACACACCCCCTTTGTTCAACCCTGAGGGGTGAACACACGTGAGGCAGTGGACGCGGGACAGGGCATCTGCGTTACCCTGCAAGCGGCCTGCCCTGTGTTCCACGGAGAATTTGAAATTTTGCAGGGATAGGAACCACCTGGTGACCCGAGCATTCCTCTCCTTGGCCTGACTCATCCACTTGAGAGGGGAATGGTCGGTCACCAGACGGAACCTCCTCCCTAACAGGTAGTAGCGGAGAGATTCGAGTGCCCACTTGATAGCCAGGCACTCCCTCTCCACTATACTATACCTGGACTCGGCGGGACTGAGCTTACGGCTCAGGAAGACAACGGGATGTTCTTCCCCGTTGACCTCCTGAGACAGTACAGCACCGAGGCCTACCTCCGAGGCGTCGGTCTGTACGACGAACTCCTTGTTGAAGTCGGGTGTCACCAAAACCGGGGACCCACACAGGGCCGACTTCAACGCGGAGAAAGCCTCCTCCGCCTTCTCACTCCAGCTAACCCTCCCAGACTTTCGCCCTTCAACAGATCTGTCAATGGCGCTGCTATTGTGGCAAAGTGGGGCACAAACCTCATGTAGTATCCTACAATCCCCAGGAACGACTTTACCTGCCTGGTGGTGACCGGTCGGGGCCAGTTACGAACGGCCTCTACCTTAGCTACCTGAGGTTTGATGACTCCCGCCCGATTACATATCCCAGATATTTGGTCTCTTCCAACCCAATCGCACACTTTTTTGGATTGGCGGTTAGTCCAGCTTTCCTCAGGGCATCCACTACCGCCTGCACCTTGGGTAAATGGCTTTCCCAGTCGGTGCTGTGGATGACTACATCATCTAAGTAGGCCGAGGCGCACCGACGATGTGGTCGCAGCACTATGTCCATTAACCTTGGAAGGTGGCGGGGCGCCATGCAGGCCAAAGGGTAACACCTTGTAGTGATACAGGCCCTGCGGGGTAACAAACGCGGTTTTTCCTTAGCCGACTCGCTAAGGGTACCTGCCAGTACCCTTTAGTGAGGTCCAGCACAGAAAAATAACGGGCTTGTCCTAAATTTTCAACAAGCTCGTCTACTCGGGGCATGGGATACGCGCCAAACTTGGATACTTCATTTAACTTGCGAAAGTCGTTGCAGAACCGCAACGTCCCATCCGGCTTGGGTATTAGGACTATGGGGCTGGCCCACTCACTTTTCGACTCCTCAATGACATCGAGCTTCAACATTAACTGCACTTCCTCCGCGATGGCCCGCCGCCGAGCCTCGGGTACCCGGTATGGTTTTAACCGACCTTGGCCTGAGGCTCAGTGACGATGTCATGTCGGATGAGAGACGTGCGGCCAGGAGGTCCGAGAACACATCCGTGTTCCGACTGATGAACTCCCTGACTTCCTGAACTTGTTTGGAAGACAGGCTGTCTGCAATTTTTACCGTGGTTACGGCTTCACAGGCCTCGAACTGTGGGGCTGGACCCTTTTCACCTAGAAGCCCTGGCCGGGGCTGTGGTCGCCGGCCGTGTCCCTATCTCTCCACGGCTTAAGTAAATTCACGTGGTACACCTGCTCCGGCTTGCGCCGCCCTGGCTGGTGTACTTTGTAATTTACTTCCCTACCTTCTCGATCACCTCATAGGGGCCCTGCCACCTAGCTAGGAATTTGCTGTCAAGGGTGGGTACCAGAACCAAAACCCGATCTCCCGGATTGAAGTCCCGCACCCGAGCCTGACGATTGTACACCCTACTCTGGGCTTGTTGTGCTGCCTCCATATGCTCCCGGACCAAGGGCAACACCCTTTCCATCCGTTCCTGCATCTGGGCGACATACTCAATGACACTTTTGTGGGGGACAGGCTGTTGTTCCCATGCTTCCTTGGCGATATCCAACAGGCCCCGAGGGTGTCTGCCATAAAGCAGTTCGAAGGGCGAGAACCCAGTAGAGGCCTGGGGCACCTCTCGCACTGCGAACATGAGATAGGGCAGAAGCAGATCCCAGTCCTTCCCATCTCTAGACACCACCCTCTTTAACATATTTTTTAGAGTTTGGTTAAACCTCTCCACAAGACCGTCTGTTTGCGGATGGTAAACGGACGTCCGTAACTGCTTTATACGCAACAATTTACACAGTTCCCTCATTACTTTGGACATAAAAGGGGTCCCTTGGTCTGTCAGAACCTCTTTTGGCAGGCCCACACGGGAAAACATTTCCAATAACTCCTTGGCAATGAGCTTAGCTGAGGTATGTCGCAGAGGCACCGCCTCCGGATACCGAGTGGCATAGTCGAGAACTACCAGAATGTGTTGGTGGCCCCTGGCAGACTTTGGTACAGGCCCAATTAAATCCATAGCGATTCGCTCAAACGGTACTTCAATAATTGGCAGAGGTACCAGAGGACTACGGAAATGAGGCTGGGGGCTAGTTATCTGACAGGTTGGACAGGACTTACAATAATTTTCTACCTCCTTGAACACACTGGGCCAATAAAACCGCTGCAGAATGCGGTCCTGGGTTTTCTGCCACCCCAGGTGTCCCCAAGAACATGTTGGTGGGCAAGCTCCATGACAAGCTTGCGATACGCTGTGGGCACCACCAACTGTTCAACAGGTTCACCTCGGATTTGGTTCACCCGATACAACATATCCTGCAGAACAATAAATCGTGGGAACATTAATTCAGCCCCTGGTTTCTGGGGTTTACCATCAATTTCCAGCACATTCTCCCAGGCCCTGGTTAGGGTTTGGTCCCGGTGTTGTGCGGTCCCAAAATTTTCCCCGGAGACATTGAGGTCTGCCAACTCAGGTCCCGGTGGCAAGTCCTCCGTGTCTCCCACCATTACACTCAGTGGGGTTGTCTCCCCACTACCGCTGCAGCAGTGGTCACCCCTACCGCTGGCCCTTCAGACTCGGGCTCCCAGGGTTCTGGCCTTCCAGTGGTATCAGGCCACTCTGCTAGGGTTACCCCTGTCTCAGGGCTATTAGACACTTTCACCTCAGGCCACAGTGACGGAAAACCAGGGAAGTCTCTCCCAATTATCAGTTCATAGGGTAGCTTTGTGGAGATCGCCACTTCACAAGTCCAGGTGCCGCCGCCGTGGACAGAGACATTACAGCAGTGGGATAGTCCTTTAAGTCTCCGTGAATGCACACCACACCCACTTTCCGGCCCGTATACTGGGTGGGCTGTACCAGGGCAGCACTTATCAGGGTTACCAGGCTCCCTGAGTCCAACAGCGCCACTGCCAGGTTATCCCCGACTTGCACCTGGCACAGATGACGATTGTCTATTGTCTCGGGGTGCCGGTCGCACACAGTCTCCGGGCGTACAAGGAGTGGCGACCCCGTAGTTCACCTCCATCGGCTCATCCCGATGCGGACAGTCGGCCCTGATGTGGCCTGGCTCCTGACACCTCCAGCATACCACGGGAGGCGGACTCGCAGGGGTATATTCCGTGCAGGCCGCTCTGTCGCCGGACGCCGGAACTGGGGCAGAGGCCTCCGGGTTTGACTGACCCCTTCCCAGCAAGACTCCCTGCAGGTTTCTGGTGGCCTCGTAACGCTCCACCAGGTCGACCATCTCCAGGGCATTGGTGGGCGATACCTGGCCGATCCAGTGCTGGAGGGGATAAGGCAGGGCCCTCCAAAAGATGTCCGCCAACAGTCGATCCAGCATGGCAGTGGGACTTAGTAGCTCGGGCTGCAGCCACTTTTGCAGCCTGTGCAGCAGGTCGTAGTACTGCGGCCTAGCGGGATCAGTCGCTTTAAAGTCCCACTGGTGGACTCTTTGGGCGCGGACCAGCACGTTCACCCCCAGTCTGGCTAGGATCTCTCCTTTCACGGTAGGATAGTCAGCAGCCTGGTCATCTGCTAAATCAAAAAACTTGCTGGGGTCCGGATGCCAGGAACGGAGCAACCACCTCGGCCCACTGGTCACGGGGTAACTTTTTCCTCACGGCGACCTTCTCAAAGACCGCCAGGTATGTCTCAACGCCGCCTGCGGGGGTCATTTTTGGGATCGCCGCACGGACCGCTTCCGGGCATCATGGACGTGGTGGGACGCTCCTGCCGCCTGTAACGCCATCACATGTTGTAGCAGTAGCTGGTTGGTCTCCCGCTGCTGCACGTTAGCCTCTATGAGAGCCTTCACAGCAGCCTCCATGTTGCCAGAAATTCCTGCTTGCAACTTTGCTGGCTTAATAAATTCCATGCACTTTAGCAAAAACTTCGGCGCTCACGCCAGCCTCACTGCGCATGCCCGCATCCGACACCAAATGTGGGGAGTCGCTCTGGTAGATAGCGGTGCAGGGTGCAGTACCGAGGCAAAACACGGAGTCCAGAATGTGCAATAAACAGTGTTTTATTCACACTGACACAAAAATAAACGACAAACAGTCTCTGGGTGGTAATTCATGCACATCAGAAATAAGGAGGCAAAACAAAACAGGAGCACAGGTTCAGTCACCTGGGAGGTTTAGGTGCAGGTTCGCACCAGGCTGTCGGCCCAGCCGCAGGAGAATCCACCTTCAGGGTGCCAGGAACAACAACACCTCCTTGCTGAGCTCTTTCCTCTAAGTCAGAGAACTCCACAGCCCTGTTTGCAGCTCCAGGACAATCACCACACAGCTGCTAAGGAGGCTGCCTTTTAAAGGCCCGGATAAAGTCCGGCCTGGACCGTGGGGAGTAGGCACCCACCCAGCTCTTTGCCTACTCCCAGTAAGAGCCGGCCCGGATTAGCTTTGCAGCCAAACTAGGTAACCAAGTCAAACAGCACTAGCTGCTGCAGACACATAAAACCCGGCTCTCACCTCACCGAGGCCAGGAACCTCGGTGACACGTACCTGCCATCGACTATGATACCTTGCACCCTCTTACACCGTATAAAAGAACCAGCCATTTCAGTGGCCATATCATTGCACACATAATAGTACCAGTTATAAGTGTCCATATAATAGTATCAGTTATATCGGTGTCTGTATAATAGTACCAGTCACATATGTTTCCATATAATCGTACTCAATCATATCAATGTTCATATAATAGTACCAGTCATATCAGTGTCTATAAAATAGGACCAGCCTTATCAGTGCCAGTCATATTAGTATCCATGATAGTGCCAGTGATATCAGTGTCCATATAATAGTATCAGCCATATCAGTGTCTGTATAATAGTATCAGCCATATCAGTGTCTGTAAAACAGTACCAGTGATATTAGTTTCTATAATAGTACCAGTGTTAACTGTACCAGTCATATTAGTGACCATATAGCAGTGGCAGTTATATTAGTGGCTATATAATTGTACCAGTCATATTACTGTGCCCATATAATAGCACCAGCCAGTAGCGCATATAGCGTACATTATCTCCACAGCCTCTTTTGCACACACCTCCTCCTAACACTGGCATGCTCCACAATGTCTCTTTTCTTTTTTCTCCATCTAAGGCTAGTTTCACACTAGCGGCACAGACCTCCGGCAGGCTGTTCCGTTGGGTGAACAGTCTGTCGGATCTGTCCTGCTGCTAGTAAATGTGTGCCCCCGGACTACCGCTCCGGCCCTATTGACTATAATAGGGGCAGGGTGGAGTTCCGGCAGAACACGCTGAGAGGCCTCCAGAATAAAACTACGACAATGTCGTAATTTTATTCCAGCGACCTCTCGGCGTGCACTGCCGGGCCGCTGCCAGAACTCCGCCCCGCCACCATTATAGTCAATGGAGCCGGAGCGGTAGTCCGGCATATAAAAGCAAAGCTCTGCAGATGTGACTGTATTGGGTGGTCATTCACTAAATGAACCCTGTTATGGGGAGAATCTGTGGATGGGGGTTAATTTACTGAATGACCCCCAATAAAAGAGGTGGGGGGTCGCATTTGCTGTCATAATGACAGCAGGGCCCGTGCAGTGTGACTGTATTCTACTACTACTACACCAAATCCCCCCCCCCCCCCCCGCTCACGAGATATAATCTTATTAACTATATAACTGTAGTGAATCACTACAGTTATGTAGTTAAGATTATATACAGTGATTCTGGGGGGGTGTAGCATAATAAAGTCACTGCACGGGCCCCGCTGGCGCTGTCGTCATAAAAGCAGATACAACCCCACAGCCTCACCCCTCTCACCCCTTGTATTTGGGGGTCATTTCTACACGGACCCTGTTATGGGGGGGGGGATTCCCCCAATAACAGTGTCATCCTCAGATCCCCCCAATAACATTGTCATCCTCAGATCCCCCCCCCAATAACAGTGTCATCCTCAGTCGTCGTCCCCCCATAACAGTGTCATCCTCAGATCCCCCCATAACAGTGTCATCCTCAGATCCCCCCCATAACAGTGTCATCCACCACAGATCCCTCCATAACAGTGTCATCCACCACAGATCCCACATAACTGTGTCATCCACCACATATCCCCCATAGCAGTGTCATCCACCACAGATCCCCCATAGCAGTGTCATTCACCACAGATCCCCATAGCAGTGTCATCCACCACAGATCCCCCAATAACAGTGTCATCCTCAGATCCCCTCATAACAGTGTCATCCACCACAGATCCCACATAACTGTGTCATCCACCACAGATCCCACATAACTGTGTCATCCACCACAGATCCCCCATATCAGTGTCATCCACCACAGATCCCACATAACTGTGTCATCCACCACAGATCCTCCATAGCAGTGTCATCCACCACAGATCCCCCATAGCAGTGTCATCCACCACAGATCCCCCATAGCAGTGTCATCCACCACAGATCCCCCCCAATAACAGTGTCATCCTCAGATCCCTCATAACAGTGTCATCCACCACAGATCCCACATAACTGTGTCATCCACCACAGATCCCCCATATCAGTGTCATCCACCACAGACCCCCCAATAAGTGTAATTCTCAGATCCCCCAATAACAGTGTCATCCTCAGATCCCCCATACGAATGTGTCACTCCTGTCCTCCACTCTTCCACCCTTTCCTGGGCCTGCTGAATATTAGGGTTGGCTGAGCACAGCAGTGCGACATGAGTCGGGAACTAAGGATAATAACCCTGATAATTCCCATCCTATTGCCATGTCTTCCAGATTGACTTCATTCAAGTTTTTGAATTTTTTTCTTCAGTTATTTGCTGACATCTAGTGGTTATATCCAGAACTGCAGCTGCTGAAAGCAATCTCCCTGTTACTGGGCTGGGGAGGGATTGATAACTGCATTCTATTGCTTTCATCTCTCAAGCATTGCAGGTGGTGGAAGGCTGGATGTAGTGTTTCTGCCTGTAGTAAAACTTTCTCACCCCGTATCACTACTTTTACATCACATATTTCCGGTGAGGCCCTCCAGCCATATTTATGTCTATGTTAAATGCTCTTCCTATCAACACCTCTGGGCTATTGGCACTTTTACACTTAGAGCTATTTACACTAATAGTAAAATCTAAGAAGTGCTGGAGGGTTCCCTTAAAGAAACAATTGCAGACCGTGGTATTAGAACAAATTAGTTTCCTTCATACCACAGTGGCACAGTACGCTTGATGGTCACAATTCAAACTCTACTGGGTGGGCTCAGCTACCTTTCATACCAGTTGAGCTCGACTCAGTGGGGGTAGCGCAGTATTCTTACACCAGTGCATTTATAAGGTGGTGGATAAACTGATGGTTTTGTTGTATTCTGTAACTAGTATTTTTATATCTGTGTTTTTGTATGTGGACTGTTGGGAGCAGTGGGTCCCCAGTAGTGAGTCAGTCACACCCATTTGATATAACTCTCTGAAGTATCACCCCTAGAAGCCATTATTGGTTGTGACGTACATGGTGGCTGCCCCAGTAGCCGGCGTGGGGATGTGGAGGCAGTGGTGTGTTGTATTGATCACATGTGAACAGGCAGTGCTTCCTCGAGAAAGACTTGAGGGACTGTTGACCTTGCAAAAAACAAATGGCAGGCAATGGAATTAGAAGTCAGTTGTTGTGTGGAGACCAACATCAACCCTGTGCCGCCTAGTGGTATACAACTGGTAAGAAACGGTTGGCTGCCCACAATCCGGACGGTCCAGTGTGGAACGGAGGCATGGAACTCCATGGAAGCACTACGGAGTGCTTCCATAGGGTTTCTGTCCGTGCCTCCGCACTGGAAAAAGTAGTGCATGCACTACTTTTTGCGATGTGCGGACGGATCATGGGCCCATTCAAGTTGAATGGGTCTGGATCCGTCTGCAGAATCCGCACAGATGTTGCCCGAGCATTGGGGACTGCAATTGTGTTCCCAATGCACGGACAGGCCGAGCAATGGCTGTGTGCATGAGCCCTTCTGCATGAACCAATCTGTAAGTGCCTCTCTCCATGAGAAGATCTGGTTGTGTTTCTTTATACATCCTTTTTAAGTTTTTATTTACACAACTGTTTTGTCATGTAAATCTCACTACTTCATATAAATCTTATGCCAACCTGCTGTCTCTCCACTTCTATCAGCGCCTCCTCATCAGCAGCACAGGGTCTTGAGGACCTGGTTGTGTGATCACGGGTCCTTCACACCCATCACAGTGAAACAATCATCACCAAAGTTTATGTGCAGAGGGATGAAGGGAAAGACACAGCCCTACAGTATCAGACCTCCCAAGTCTCCCTCTTTTGGAGGGACAGTTCCTCTTTTGACCCAAGTCCGTCTGTCCCTCTTTGCTTCTAAAATGTCCCTCTTTTGATCTGAGATATAGATTTGCATTATTATATCCACAATATTGAACCAGAAGGTATTTCTCTGGTTCCTCTCTGTATATTAGAGTCCATCTTTTATATTATATTGTTATTTAATGCAGTTGGGATTTTAGAAATTTCTATATTCAGATTATTTTTGCGCTTTTTCGCAAGAGAAAACTATTGATGTGTATAGATATGAAGGAAAATTGATCTTTCAAGCAATGAACCATAAGTGTCCCTCTTTGAACATCCAAAAGTTGGGAAGTATGCAGTATGCATGTAAGTCTACATAAAAACACAACATAATGCAACAAAAGAAAGCTTAATTGGTCTTGAAACCTGAGAACACGTAAAGACTCAGTTAATGAGGCTCATTGTGTCACCATAACCTTTGGCAGCAGTCACCACGTTTAAGGGGATCTCTCCACACCCTGCATGAATGCTTTCATCACACCTGGAAAAATTCCTCCTTCCCTTCAGACACTAAGGATTCAGGACCACAGGGGAGCCAATCTCCAACTGTACGCTGGGGACTAGGTCTCCTCAGGCTGAAGCCCCACTCTGCTCTAGCCTGACTTAGGGCTTAAGTCTCTTACAACCCAACCCATTTAGACTAACCACAGGATTGATGCCTCTCACAGGACCACAGAGACCTCCCAGAGATGACCTCATTGACTCCTAAGTCTGAAAATTATTTTAGCCCATGCCACCCAATGTTATGTATGCCCCCCTGTCAGTTCGCCGTCTGTCTTCTGGTGACAAAACTGCTGCCTTGCTACATGGTACTGGACTGGCACTTCGGTCCTTGCTGAACTCCAAGAAGACCTTCTTCTCAGCGTTTCCTCAGCACACTTCTCTCCTGGGTGGCCGTCCGTTCGTCTAGTTCATTCGGGAAAGACAGTCATTCGAATGGCTGGGCTATAGAAAACAGCCATTCATACGAACGGAATGCAAACAGACGAATACAGCAGGGAAACAAGCATTAAAAAAGAATAATCAGACAGATGGTTCTGTCACATCCTGGAACAATGAGGCTGTGGTAGAAACCAAGACAAGCTTGCGGGCCATGATTTACCATCTACTCTGGATCTGAATGATCTCCCTGGCTTTGTCAAGAAAAAAGATACAACCTGTATAGACTGCCGTGGTCTCAACAGAATCACCACCAAAAACAATTACATTATGCCTTTGATATCTGAATTTTTCACAGGATCCACAGGGCAAAGGTCTTTACCAAATGGGATCTCTGAAGTGCATATAACCTGACCCGCATTTGTGAGGGGGATAAGAGAAAGACAACATTATAGGCCAAGCCCCTTTTTTTCTCCCAAGAGCTATAACTTTTTAAATTTCCCATTCAAATAGCCAGATGAGGGCTTAGTTTTTGCTAGACAAGTTGTATTTTTTAATGGCAACATTTAATTTACTGTGTTGTATTGAAAAAAGGTAAAAAATTCTTAGGGTGAAATAAAAAATAAAAAAACATAATTCCACTAAGGTTTTTTGGGTTTTGATATTACAGCTTTCTCTTGTGCTAAAAAGACAGTCCTTATTCATGTCATTACAATTATAGCAATACCAAATTTGTGTAGATTTTGTTTTACAACTTCAAAATAAAATAAAAACCTTTGAAAAATAAAATAATTTCTTAATTTTCTGACTGCTGTAACTTTTTATATTTCTGTCTACAGAGCTATATGACGACTTGTTTTTTGTGGGAAGAATTGTAGTTTTTATAGGTACCATTTTGGGGGGGTATAGGTACATATGACTTTTTGATCACTGTTATACATTTTTTTGGAGGAGGTTAAGGTTACCATAAAATGGTGAATCATGTTTTTATTTATTTTTCCGTTACGGCGTTCATCAGGCAGGAAAAATATTTTTATATTGTAATAGTTCAGACATTTTCAGATGCATTGATACCTGTTATGTTTATTTTTTATTTTTATATCAATTTGGAAGGCGAGTTGATTTGAATTTTGTATATTTTTGTACAAAAACTTTTGGCCTCCTTAGGGGGCTACAACCTGCGATCTTCTGATCACTTGTACAATAGACCATGATAGACCACTTTTATGGTCTGAGATTTTGACGCTTTGCCTGCTGAGCCGTGCCTCATGCACAGCTTTACAGGCAGTTAACCATGACAGGCCTGGACTCTCATAGTAACTGATGGGAGCCCTGCGATTTCACTGCAGGGGGCTCTGATTGAAAGGCAGAGGGAGGTCCCTTCCTCTGCTTAACCCCACAGATGATGATCACTATTGAAGGCGACATCTGAGGAGTTAAATGACCAGATTTGGCATCATGACCAATCCTGGTCATTGCAGCCAGATGCCTGCTGTATTATACAGCCGTCCCCTGCCATGCAGCAGCCCACTTCATACAAGCCTTTACACATAACGAAATACATGTCTGCGAACAGGTTAATGGTACATGCCCACAGAAGTATAGTTCATGTGAATTTCTGTGTATGGATTTTGCTTTATTTCCTCATCAAATCTGCATGTGTTACTTGCGGATTATGACAGAGATTTGCCCCAGATTCCATTTGCATTACAAAGGGTGAAATCTGCCCTTAAAATACGCACAATGGACATGCTGCAGATTTCAAGATCCGCTCATCTGAATCCTCCCTAAACCTGATGATTTCTCTTCTTTGCCCACTTCAACTTGCATCTCCACTTTCGACCAGTAGATAAAAAAAACATCATGGCAGATGCTCTCTAGATCTTTTGATCCAACAGACCGAGTCACGGAGCCTCCACATGGTATTAACCTTGCTCAGATTATCTCACTTGTTCCCATTCTGATTAAAGGGGTTGGCCTATCTCATAAACTGCGGGCATATCCTTCTGTTAGGTGCAGGTCCCACATCTCTAAAACGGAGCCTGCAAAGAGAAGGAGAGCGGAACGCTCATACGCAGTTGACCTCTATAAATTTCAATGGGACTGTGTCAGCCCCATAGATGTAAATGGAGCAGTGGTTCGTACTCTTCTTTTCTTTGCGGGCTCCGTTTTAGAAATAGATGCGGGTCCCAAAGGTCGGACCCACACCAGTCAGACAACCCACACCAATTAGACATTGGGAGCATATCCTAGCGATAGACCAAACTTTTTAAAGGACTTCCCTCTTTTGTCCCTACAGTCAAGAAAAGACAAATTCTTGCTTGTGGACATAAAACTGTCTGGTTATCCTGGAGTCCTTTGGAATTAATTCCCCATCAGTATTGGTGGCCTCCATTATCTCAAGACATTCAAGAAGATGTTGTCTCCTGTACCATGTGCACACAAAATAAATCTTCCCAGCAAAGACCTGCGGATCTTATCCTTCTTCTGGATGTACTGTCATCTGGGTGGTTGTAAACCGTTTCTCCAAGATGGCTCACTTACTGTAGTTCCTCTGAAGGGTTCTCCTACCGCTTCATCATGCCAGTCTGTTCCGGAAGCACATTCTTAGTTACACAGATTAACTCAGCACATCGTCTCTGACAGGAGAGTTCAGTTTACATCCAGGGTCTCGAGGTCACCTCGGCATACCATCCTCACTCCAGAGGGCAGGTGCAGCGTATTAACCAGGTTCTGGACCATCTGCGTCATTTCATCTCTTCTCGCATAGATGATTGGGCACTTTTGCTTCCCTGGGTTCTCATATGACAACAACCTGGGTGACTCAAGCGGCAAGACTCCTGTAAGTGTATGGTCGGCATCTGCGGATTTCATTCCCTACTCTTGTTACCTTCAAAATACCAGCTAAGGATGTTCTTTCATCAAGGGCTTTCTCCAGATCTGCCCAGACACTCTTTCTGTCACACGCACATTAATAACATTCAGATTAATTCTGCAACAATTATTTTCAAGTGCTGTGGATTTTTTTCCCCTGGATATTGATGACTGACAAGTAATCTGCTGGCACCTAGTACTTTTACCAGGGTATAGGTCTCATTGCTACATATAATAATACCAGTTATATCAGTGCCCGTATAATAGTGCCAGCCATATTATGATCCATATTATAGTACCAGTTATATCAGTGCCCATATAATAGTGCCAGCCATATTATGATCCATGTTATAGTACCAGTTATATCAGTGCCCATATAATAGTGGCAGCCATATTATGATCCATATTATAGTACCAGTTATATCAGTGCCATATAATAGTGCCAGCCATATCATGATCCATATTATAGTACCAGTTATATCAGTGCCCATATAATAGTGCCAGCCATATTATGATCCATATTATAGTACCAGTTATATCAGTGCCATATAATATGGCCAGCCATATTATGATCCATATTATAGTACCAGTTATATCAGTGCCCGTTGTGGGGAGTCGCTCTGGTAGATAGCGGTGCAGGGGCAGTACCGAGGCAAAACACGGAGTCCAGAATGTGCAATAAACAGTGTTTTATTCACACTGACACAAAAATAAACGACAAACAGTCTCTGGGTGGTAATTCATGCACATCAGAAATAAGGAGGCAAAACAAAACAGGAGCACAGGTTCAGTCACCTGGGAGGTTTAGGTGGAGGTTCGCACCAGGCTGTCGGCCCAGCCGCAGGAGAATCCACCTTCAGGGTGCCAGGAACAACAACACCTCCTTGCTGAGCTCTTTCCTCTAAGTCAGAGAACTCCACAGCCCTGTTTGCAGCTCCAGGACAATCACCACACAGCTGCTAAGGAGGCTGCCTTTTTAAAGGCCCGGATAAAGTCCGGCCTGGACCGTGGGGAGTAGGCACCCACCCAGCTCTTTGCCTACTCCCAGTAAGAGCCGGCCCGGATTAGCTTTGCAGCCAAACTAGGTAACCAAGTCAAACAGCACTAGCTGCTGCAGACACATAAAACCCGGCTCTCACCTCACCGAGGCCAGGAACCTCGGTGACACGTACCTGCCATCGACTATGATACCTTGCACCCTCTTACACACCCCCCTTTGTTCAACCCTGAGGGGTGAACACACGTGAGGCAGTGGACGCGGGACAGGGCATCTGCGTTACCCTGCAAGCGGCCTGCCCTGTGTTCCACGGAGAATTTGAAATTTTGCAGGGATAGGAACCACCTGGTGACCCGAGCATTCCTCTCCTTGGCCTGACTCATCCACTTGAGAGGGGAATGGTCGGTCACCAGACGGAACCTCCTCCCTAACAGGTAGTAGCGGAGAGATTCGAGTGCCCACTTGATAGCCAGGCACTCCCTCTCCACTATACTATACCTGGACTCGGCGGGACTGAGCTTACGGCTCAGGAAGACAACGGGATGTTCTTCCCCGTTGACCTCCTGAGACAGTACAGCACCGAGGCCTACCTCCGAGGCGTCGGTCTGTACGACGAACTCCTTGTTGAAGTCGGGTGTCACCAAAACCGGGGACCCACACAGGGCCGACTTCAACGCGGAGAAAGCCTCCTCCGCCTTCTCACTCCAGCTAACCCTCCCAGACTTTCGCCCCTTCAACAGATCTGTCAATGGCGCTGCTATTGTGGCAAAGTGGGGCACAAACCTCATGTAGTATCCTACAATCCCCAGGAACGACTTTACCTGCCTGGTGGTGACCGGTCGGGGCCAGTTACGAACGGCCTCTACCTTAGCTACCTGAGGTTTGATGACTCCCCGCCCGATTACATATCCCAGATATTTGGTCTCTTCCAACCCAATCGCACACTTTTTGGATTGGCGGTTAGTCCAGCTTTCCTCAGGGCATCCACTACCGCCTGCACCTTGGGTAAATGGCTTTCCCAGTCGGTGCTGTGGATGACTACATCATCTAAGTAGGCCGAGGCGTACCGACGATGTGGTCGCAGCACTATGTCCATTAACCTTTGGAAGGTGGCGGGGCGCCATGCAGGCCAAAGGGTAACACCTTGTAGTGATACAGGCCCTGCGGGGTAACAAACGCGGTTTTTCCTTAGCCGACTCCGTTAAGGGTACCTGCCAGTACCCTTTAGTGAGGTCCAGCACAGAAAAATAACGGGCTTGTCCTAAATTTTCAACAAGCTCGTCTACTCGGGGCATGGGATACGCGTCAAACTTGGATACTTCATTTAACTTGCGAAAGTCGTTGCAGAACCGCAACGTCCCATCCGGCTTGGGTATTAGGACTATGGGGCTGGCCCACTCACTTTTCGACTCCTCAATGACATCGAGCTTCAACATTAACTGCACTTCCTCCGCGATGGCCCGCCGCCGAGCCTCGGGTACCCGGTATGGTTTTAACCGGACCTTGGCCTGAGGCTCAGTGACGATGTCATGTCGGATGAGAGACGTGCGGCCAGGAGGTCCGAGAACACATCCGTGTTCCGACTGATGAACTCCCTGACTTCCTGAACTTGTTTGGAAGACAGGCTGTCTGCAATTTTACCGTGGTTACGGCTTCACAGGCCTCGAACTGTGGGGCTGGACCCTTTTCACCTAGAAGCCCTGGCCGGGGCTGTGGTCGTCGGCCGTGTCCCTATCTCTCCACGGCTTAAGTAAATTCACGTGGTACACCTGCTCCGGCTTGCGCCGCCCTGGCTGGTGTACTTTGTAATTTACTTCCCTACCTTCTCGATCACCTCATAGGGGCCCTGCCACCTAGCTAGGAATTTGCTGTCAAGGGTGGGTACCAGAACCAAAACCCGATCTCCCGGATTGAAGTCCCGTACCCGAGCCTGACGATTGTACACCCTACTCTGGGCTTGTTGTGCTGCCTCCATATGCTCCCGGACCAAGGGCAACACCCTTTCCATCCGTTCCTGCATCTGGGCGACATACTCAATGACACTTTTGTGGGGGACAGGCTGTTGTTCCCATGCTTCCTTGGCGATATCCAACAGGCCCCGAGGGTGTCTGCCATAAAGCAGTTCGAAGGGCGAGAACCCAGTAGAGGCCTGGGGCACCTCTCGCACTGCGAACATGAGATAGGGCAGAAGCAGATCCCAGTCCTTCCCATCTCTAGACACCACCCTCTTTAACATATTTTTTAGAGTTTGGTTAAACCTCTCCACAAGACCGTCTGTTTGCGGATGGTAAACGGACGTCCGTAACTGCTTTATACGCAACAATTTACACAGTTCCTCATTACTTTGGACATAAAAGGGGTCCCTTGGTCTGTCAGAACCTCTTTTGGCAGGCCCACATGGGAAAACATTTCCAATAACTCCTTGGCAATGAGCTTAGCTGAGGTATGTCGCAGAGGCACCGCCTCCGGATACCGAGTGGCATAGTCGAGAACTACCAGAATGTGTTGGTGGCCCCTGGCAGACTTTGGTACAGGCCCAATTAAATCCATAGCGATTCGCTCAAACGGTACTTCAATAATTGGCAGAGGTACCAGAGGACTACGGAAATGAGGCTGGGGGCTAGTTATCTGACAGGTTGGACAGGACTTACAATAATTTTCTACCTCCTTGAACACACTGGGCCAATAAAACCGCTGCAGAATGCGGTCCTGGGTTTTCTGCCACCCCAGGTGTCCCCAAGAACATGTTGGTGGGCAAGCTCCATGACAAGCTTGCGATACGCTGTGGGCACCACCAACTGTTCAACAGGTTCACCTCGGATTTGGTTCACCCGATACAACATATCCTGCAGAACAATAAATCGTGGGAACATTAATTCAGCCCCTGGTTTCTGGGGTTTACCATCAATTTCCAGCACATTCTCCCAGGCCCTGGTTAGGGTTTGGTCCCGGTGTTGTGCGGTCCCAAAATTTTCCCCGGAGACATTGAGGTCTGCCAACTCAGGTCCCGGTGGCAAGTCCTCCGTGTCTCCCACCATTACACTCAGTGGGGTTGTCTCCCCACTACCGCTGCAGCAGTGGTCACCCCTACCGCTGGCCCTTCAGACTCGGGCTCCCAGGGTTCTGGCCTTCCAGTGGTATCAGGCCACTCTGCTAGGGTTACCCCTGTCTCAGGGCTATTAGACACTTTCACCTCAGGCCACAGTGACGGAAAACCAGGGAAGTCTCTCCCAATTATCAGTTCATAGGGTAGCTTTGTGGAGATCGCCACTTCACAAGTCCAGGTGCCGGCCGCCGTGGACAGAGACATTACAGCAGTGGGATAGTCCTTTAAGTCTCCGTGAATGCACACCACACCCACTTTCCGGCCCGTATACTGGGTGGGCTGTACCAGGGCAGCACTTATCAGGGTTACCAGGCTCCCTGAGTCCAACAGCGCCACTGCCAGGTTATCCCCGACTTGCACCTGGCACAGATGACGATTGTCTATTGTCTCGGGGTGCCGGTCGCACACAGTCTCCGGGCGTACAAGGAGTGGCGACCCCCGTAGTTCACCTCCATCGGCTCATCCCGATGCGGACAGTCGGCCCTGATGTGGCCTGGCTCCTGACACCTCCAGCATACCACGGGAGGCGGACTCGCAGGGGTATATTCCGTGCAGGCCGCTCTGTCGCCGGACGCCGGAACTGGGGCAGAGGCCTCCGGGTTTGACTGACCCCTTCCCAGCAAGACTCCCCTGCAGGTTTCTGGTGGCCTCGTAACGCTCCACCAGGTCGACCATCTCCAGGGCATTGGTGGGCGATACCTGGCCGATCCAGTGCTGGAGGGGATAAGGCAGGGCCCTCCAAAAGATGTCCGCCAACAGTCGATCCAGCATGGCAGTGGGACTTAGTAGCTCGGGCTGCAGCCACTTTTGCAGCCTGTGCAGCAGGTCGTAGTACTGCGGCCTAGCGGGATCAGTCGCTTTAAAGTCCCACTGGTGGACTCTTTGGGCGCGGACCAGCACGTTCACCCCCAGTCTGGCTAGGATCTCTCCTTTCACGGTAGGATAGTCAGCAGCCTGGTCATCTGCTAAATCAAAAGAACTTGCTGGGGTCCGGATGCCAGGAACGGAGCAACCACCTCGGCCCACTGGTCACGGGGTAACTTTTCCCTCACGGCGACCTTCTCAAAGACCGCCAGGTATGTCTCAACGCCGTCTGCGGGGGTCATTTTTGGGATCGCCGCACGGACCGCTTTCCGGGCATCATGGACGTGGTGGGACGCTCCTGCCGCCTGTAACGCCATCACATGTTGTAGCAGTAGCTGGTTGGTCTCCCGCTGCTGCACGTTAGCCTCTATGAGAGCCTTCACAGCAGCCTCCATGTTGCCAGAAATTCCTGCTTGCAACTTTGCTGGCTTAATAAATTCCATGCACTTTAGCAAAAAACTTCGAGCGTTCACGCCAGCCTCACTGCGCATGCCCGCATCCGACACCAAATGTGGGGAGTCGCTCTGGTAGATAGCGGTGTAGGGGCAGTACCGAGGCAAAACACGGAGTCCAGAATGTGCAATAAACAGTGTTTTATTCACACTGACACAAAAATAAACGACAAACAGTCTCTGGGTGGTAATTCATGCACATCAGAAATAAGGAGGCAAAACAAAACAGGAGCACAGGTTCAGTCACCTGGGAGGTTTAGGTGCAGGTTCGCACCAGGCTGTCGGCCCAGCCGCAGGAGAATCCACCTTCAGGGTGCCAGGAACAACAACACCTCCTTGCTGAGCTCTTTCCTCTAAGTCAGAGAACTCCACAGCCCTGTTTGCAGCTCCAGGACAATCACCACACAGCTGCTAAGGAGGCTGCCTTTTAAAGGCCCGGATAAAGTCCGGCCTGGACCGTGGGGAGTAGGCACCCACCCAGCTCTTTGCCTACTCCCAGTAAGAGCCGGCCCGGATTAGCTTTGCAGCCAAACTAGGTAACCAAGTCAAACAGCACTAGCTGCTGCAGACACATAAAACCCGGCTCTCACCTCACCGAGGCCAGGAACCTCGGTGACACGTACCTGGCATCGACTATGATACCTTGCACCCTCTTACACCGTATAAAAGAACCAGCCATTTCAGTGGCCATATCATTGCACACATAATAGTACCAGTTATAAGTGTCCATATAATAGTATCAGTTATATCGGTGTCTGTATAATAGTACCAGTCACATATGTTTCCATATAATCGTACTAATCATATCAATGTTCATATAATAGTACCAGTCATATCAGTGTCTATAAAATAGGACCAGCCTTATCAGTGCCAGTCATATTAGTATCCATGATAGTGCCAGTGATATCAGTGTCCATATAATAGTATCAGCCATATCAGTGTCTGTATAATAGTATCAGCCATATCAGTGTCTGTAAAACAGTACCAGTGATATTAGTTTCTATAATAGTACCAGTGTTAACTGTACCAGTCATATTAGTGACCATATAGCAGTGGCAGTTATATTAGTGGCTATATAATTGTACCAGTCATATTACTGTGCCCATATAATAGCACCAGCCAGTAGCGTACATAGCGTACATTATCTCCACAGCCTCTTTTGCACACACCTCCTCCTAACACTGGCATGCTCCACAATGTCTCTTTTCTTTTTTCTCCATCTAAGGCTAGTTTCACACTAGCGGCACAGACCTCCGGCAGGCTGTTCCGTTGGGTGAACAGTCTGTCGGATCTGTCCTGCTGCTAGTAAATGTGTGCCCCCGGACTACCGCTCCGGCCCTATTGACTATAATAGGGGCAGGGTGGAGTTCCGGCAGAACACGCTGAGAGGCCTCCAGAATAAAACTACGACAATGTCGTAATTTTATTCCAGCGACCTCTCGGCGTGCACTGCCGGGCCGCTGCCAGAACTCCGCCCCGCCACCATTATAGTCAATGGAGCCGGAGCGGTAGTCCGCATATAAAAGCAAAGCTCTGCAGATGTGACTGTATTGGGTGGTCATTCACTAAATGAACCCTGTTATGGGGAGAATCTGTGGATGGGGGTTAATTTACTGAATGACCCCCAATAAAAGAGGTGGGGTCGCATTTGCTGTCATAATGACAGCAGGGCCCGTGCAGTGTGACTGTATTCTACTACTACACCAAATCCCCCCGCTCACGAGATATAATCTTATTAACTATATAACTGTAGTGAATCACTACAGTTATGTAGTTAAGATTATATACAGTGATTCTGGGGGTGTAGCATAATAAAGTCACTGCACGGGCTCGCTGGCGCTGTCGTCATAAAAGCAGATACAACCCCACAGCCTCACCCCTCTCACTCCTTGTATTTGGGGGTCATTTCTACACGGACCCTGTTATGGGGGATTCCCAATAACAGTGTCATCCTCAGATCCCCCAATAACATTGTCATCCTCAGATCCCCCAATAACAGTGTCATCCTCAGTCGTCGTCCCCCATAACAGTGTCATCCTCAGATCCCCATAACAGTGTCATCCTCAGATCCCCCATAACAGTGTCATCCACCACAGATCCCTCCATAACAGTGTCATCCACCACAGATCCCACATAACTGTGTCATCCACCACATATCCCCCATAGCAGTGTCATCCACCACAGATCCCCCATAGCAGTGTCATTCACCACAGATCCCCATAGCAGTGTCATCCACCACAGATCCCCCCAATAACAGTGTCATCCTCAGATCCCCTCATAACAGTGTCATCCACCACAGATCCCACATAACTGTGTCATCCACCACAGATCCCACATAACTGTGTCATCCACCACAGATCCCCCATATCAGTGTCATCCACCACAGATCCCACATAACTGTGTCATCCACCACAGATCCCCCATAGCAGTGTCATCCACCACAGATCCCCCATAGCAGTGTCATCCACCACAGATCCCCATAGCAGTGTCATCCACCACAGATCCCCCCCAATAACAGTGTCATCCTCAGATCCCCTCATAACAGTGTCATCCACCACAGATCCCACATAACTGTGTCATCCACCACAGATCCCCCATATCAGTGTCATCCACCACAGACCCCCCAATAAGTGTAATTCTCAGATCCCCCAATAACAGTGTCATCCTCAGATCCCCCATACGAATGTGTCACTCCTGTCCTCCACTCTTCCACCCTTTCCTGGGCCTGCTGAATATTAGGGTTGGCTGAGCACAGCAGTGCGACATGAGTCGGGAACTAAGGATAATACCCCTGATAATTCCCATCCTATTGCCATGTCTTCCAGATTGACTTCATTCAAGTTTTTGAATTTTTTTTCTTCAGTTATTTGCTGACATCTAGTGGTTATATCCAGAACTGCAGCTGCTGAAAGCAATCTCCCTGTTACTGGGCTGGGGAGGGATTGATAACTGCATTCTATTGCTTTCATCTCTCAAGCATTGCAGGTGGTGGAAGGCTGGATGTAGTGTTTCTGCCTGTAGTAAAACTTTCTCACCCCGTATCACTACTTTTACATCACATATTTCCGGTGAGGCCCTCCAGCCATATTTATGTCTATGTTAAATGCTCTTCCTATCAACACCTCTGGGCTATTGGCACTTTTACACTTAGAGCTATTTACACTAATAGTAAAATCTAAGAAGTGCTGGAGGGTTCCCTTTAAAGAAACAATTGCAGACCGTGGTATTAGAACAAATTAGTTTCCTTCATACCACAGTGGCACAGTACGCTTGATGGTCACAATTCAAACTCTACTGGGTGGGCTCAGCTACCTTTCATACCAGTTGAGCTCGACTCAGTGGGGGTAGCGCAGTATTCTTACACCAGTGCATTTATAAGGTGGTGGATAAACTGATGGTTTTGTTGTATTCTGTAACTAGTATTTTTATATCTGTGTTTTTGTATGTGGACTGTTGGGAGCAGTGGGTCCCCAGTAGTGAGTCAGTCACACCCATTTGATATAACTCTCTGAAGTATCACCCCTAGAAGCCATTATTGGTTGTGACGTACATGGTGGCTGCCCCAGTAGCCGGCGTGGGGATGTGGAGGCAGTGGTGTGTTGTATTGATCACATGTGAACAGGCAGTGCTTCCTCGAGAAAGACTTGAGGGACTGTTGACCTTGCAAAAAAACAAATGGCAGGCAATGGAATTAGAAGTCAGTTGTTGTGTGGAGACCAACATCAACCCTGTGCCGCCTAGTGGTATACAACTGGTAAGAAACGGTTGGCTGCCCACAATCCGGACGGTCCAGTGTGGAACGGAGGCATGGAACTCCATGGAAGCACTACGGAGTGCTTCCATAGGGTTTCTGTCCGTGCCTCCGCACTGGAAAAAGTAGTGCATGCACTACTTTTTTTGCGGTGCGGACGGATCATGGGCCCATTCAAGTTGAATGGGTCTGGATCCGTCTGCAGAATCCGCACAGATGTTGCCCGAGCATTGGGGACTGCAAATTGTGTTCCCCAATGCACGGACAGGCCGAGCAATGGCTGTGTGCATGAGCCCTTCTGCATGAACCAATCTGTAAGTGCCTCTCTCCATGAGAAGATCTGGTTGTGTTTCTTTATACATCCTTTTTTAAGTTTTTATTTACACAACTGTTTTGTCATGTAAATCTCACTACTTCATATAAATCTTATGCCAACCTGCTGTCTCTCCACTTCTATCAGCGCCTCTCCTCATCAGCAGCACAGGGTCTTGAGGACCTGGTTGTGTGATCACGGGTCCTTCACACCCATCACAGTGAAACAATCATCACCAAAGTTTATGTGCAGAGGGATGAAGGGAAAGACACAGCCCTACAGTATCAGACCTCCCAAGTCTCCCTCTTTTGGAGGGACAGTTCCTCTTTTTGACCCAAGTCCGTCTGTCCCTCTTTGCTTCTAAAATGTCCCTCTTTTTGATCTGAGATATAGATTTGCATTATTATATCCACAATATTGAACCAGAAGGTATTTCTCTGGTTCCTCTCTGTATATTAGAGTCCATCTTTTATATTATATTGTTATTTAATGCAGTTGGGATTTTAGAAATTTCTATATTCAGATTATTTTTGCGCTTTTTCGCAAGAGAAAACTATTGATGTGTATAGATATGAAGGAAAAATTGATCTTTCAAGCAATGAACCATAAGTGTCCCTCTTTGAACATCCAAAAAGTTGGGAAGTATGCAGTATGCATGTAAGTCTACATAAAAACACAACATAATGCAACAAAAGAAAGCTTAATTGGTCTTGAAACCTGAGAACACGTAAAGACTCAGTTAATGAGGCTCATTGTGTCACCATAACCTTTGGCAGCAGTCACCACGTTTAAGGGGGATCTCTCCACACCCTGCATGAATGCTTTCATCACACCTGGAAAAATTCCTCCTTCCCTTCAGACACTAAGGATTCAGGACCACAGGGGAGCCAATCTCCAACTGTACGCTGGGGACTAGGTCTCCTCAGGCTGAAGCCCCACTCTGCTCTAGCCTGACTTAGGGCTTAAGTCTCTTACAACCCAACCCATTTAGACTAACCACAGGATTGATGCCTCTCACAGGACCACAGAGACCTCCCAGAGATGACCTCATTGACTCCTAAGTCTGAAAATTATTTTAGCCCATGCCACCCAATGTTATGTATGCCCCTCTGTCAGTTCGCCGTCTGTCTTCTGGTGACAAAACTGCTGCCTTGCTACATGGTACTGGACTGGCACTTCGGTCCTTGCTGAACTCCAAGAAGACCTTCTTCTCAGCGTTTCCTCAGGCACACCATCATCTGCTCCAGTCTCCAGCCCTCCGACACTCGTTTTCACAGTCCATGAAGCATGGACAGTATGTATTGCCGGTTAATAAGTGGTCCCTAAGAGGACTTCCCTGCTCCAGTGGTGTCATGCCTTTAGGCCCCAGGTGGTCTGGCTCCATTACTCCTTCCACTGCTCCAGTGTTCTAAGTGTTTGACACCCTGGGGCATCGGCTCCTCATTGGCCTGGTAACTCTTGAAAAACGCAAAGAGGGACAATATGGGCAGGGGGTTTTTCCATGCTAGGCCACGCCTCTAACTCCACCCAAAACATAACTACACACCCAGTCCCATTAATGCCCCCACATAGTAATTATTCCCTCTTTGTGCCAGCACGCAGTAGTAATGCCCACCTGTCACGGTCCCCCCTGTGAGAGAGGTGAGAAGATCGGATAGACTTGCTGCACGTGAGGCTATCTGACAAGTCTCTCTCTTTTCCTCTATGTATGTTGTTGTTTGCCAGGATCTCACCTATCCTCAGGTGCCGCTCGTTATCAGTGACGAGGTTCTAATTAGGTCCGCCTCACACTGCTAACCATGCAGTGGATACTTTCTGCTTGTAGTTGCTAGAGCTTGGTTGTATTGGATCTCCTGCTTCTCCATACTCCTCTAAGGTAAGTACTTGTTGCCTTCACTGTTTGTTATTTTCTGGTGTGTGTTAATACTAGGCCTCAGGGAGATGCGGATTTCTTCATCTGGGGAGGAACCAGCAGTCTCGTCTCCTGCTCCCTATTCTAGGGCTCGTCAGTTTATGCAGGGCTTTAGGTATCCGGCGTATTAGTATTTCCACATTCAGGATCTGCTCATACTGGCAGGAGTTAGGGAGAGTCCTAGGGATTGCTAGGAGGTTACCATCTCTCTTCCTTAGTTTTAGAGGCCTAGATTGTTGTCCTTACGTTGTTGTGTGTATTTGGTGTTTTCCCCTCCCCATTACCCGAGACAAAACCAGAAAGTATAGAGTTAAGCTGTTGTCACTGCCCAGGAGTCTTAACCAATCACAGCCACTCTCACACTGAGCAGAAGTTTTGGCCAATTACAGCGGGCCGCACACTCAGCCTGTCTGGGAAATTCCCTAGCAGGAGCTGCTACAATTTTTTACACCAGAGGAGCGAAGCTGAACAGACATTCACTCCACTAAGAGTTCAGTTTTATGGAAGCAAAGAGGCCAAAATAGGTATTTAATACAGTTATAGATGTTCCTATTGTTAATGTAGTGATTAGAACTATATACTGAACTAGTTATATGTGTTTACTTGCAGTTCCACCAAATGAACAGTATGCAATAAGCAAAAGAATAGACTAAATAGCAAATACCAAATTGTGACCAAATTGCATAAAAGCATTCAAACTACGCAAACTACATACAGTCTGCGAACTGCTCCTACCAGATCATATAGAGGAAGTAAAACTATTAGTTAAGCCTCAGATATACCTCTCAGAGAGATCATAAAGTGCTTAAATAACTTGAAGTGAGAGTACAGATACTGAAGAGAGAAATATATCCACCATTTTATGTTGAATGACAGGATTGAACAGTTGAACCACTATTTTGTGATACTTTATGTCTGCTGTGGAGGTAGCAGCGTTATATATGAATAAAAATTGAAGGTAATAAAGAAGTTATTTTAAACATTTGGTGTGCACTTTAAACCTACTGCTTTCATAGAACAGCACTAAAGGAATCACAGAGTAATAGACAGCCTGGTTAGACTAGAAAAGTCAGAGATATCAAAATTCTTCTAATGCCACAGCGCAAGAGGCACTTCATAGTGCTGCGCCTGCCACAGTGGAACTATTACCCTCAGATGGTGAAGCGATAGCGCTCCTCAACTTGTACAGTAAAGAGCGCATTAGAGCAGCGACCGCCGCGCAGCAACTGTTACCTGAGTGAGCAAGCAAAGACACCTCAGCGAGCTACCATAGAGGCTTTAAAACGTGTGTATTAGTCAAACTGCAGAAGAACAGCAAAGGCAAGATAGTCAGAGAAAGAGCGCCAACCCTACTGCGATCCCTAGAGAGAGAAAGAGACGCATGGTGGGAGGCCAGAGTCCAGATCTAGAGTGCCCGCACCGCTACCCACGAAGAGGCCACGTACTGAAGCCAGCTACTTTCCTGCCACTAGGCCCAAAGCCTGCAGCAGCTTATCCAAGCCAGTGCATCGCAAGCAGCATATCCTTCCAGCGCATCGCAAGTTATCACAGAGCATCGCGAGTCAGCATAGAGCATCGCAAGTCAGAGCAAACATCACATCACATCAAGAAAAGACAAGTCTCCTTTAAGACAGATCACAGTATCCTGCTCTTCAGAATAAGGTCAGAGCTTTCCTTTTTATTACTTATCATTGTATATAGGCTTTGGCATAAAGAGACATTTTCGTGTACAGGAATAAAAGACTTTAAAGTAAAACAAAGGACAGTTGTAGTCCATGGACTCTAAAGTATTTAAAGTGAAAGTCATTTATTGCCTGCATTTATTGCTATTGCATTTAAAGGGAAAGTCATTTATTCCTTCATTTGTCAATATTGCATTTAAAGTAAAAGGTATCTTATTATTTGTATTGATTGTTATAGCATTTAAAGTAAAATGTCTGAGCCTAGTATTACCATTCCACTGTTAGAGGATACAAAGATAGATAGGATAGAAGAGCAAGGGAACCTGTCGGAGATAGAGGAGTCTGATCCAGCAATAGTCTTGCCGCAAACAAATATAGCCCAAGCAAATTAAATAAGATATTCATCATGTGCCAGAAAACCGACCCCAAAGATTCTGGAAAATTTGGAGCAAGAAGCAGCATTAAAAGAGAAAAAGTTTCCCCGGATGTATGATAGTGGGGAAATCATACATTAAAGACATTTGTAGAAAGCTAAAGCAAGAAAGTAAAAAAGGGAACTTGAGTGATATGATAGAGACGGTGGAAGAATCTGAATCAGAGTTTATGGCAGCATATGTCAACCTGCGGTAGTTTACAACGCCTTCCCAGAATATTGTAAGGAATATGGATACATGTACTGCAGTCACATGTAGATTTAGTACTGCAGATTTAGTAAAGCTCATGAGAGAACTATCATCTACAGCTAACTATGATGAAGTTAAAGCAATAAGTAGAATGAAAGAGCTTTTTATGAGAGACTATGCTAAATCCTTAGGTGGAACCACGATCTCAAGTGGGACTTCCTTCGTTAGCAGAAGTGCCAGCCACATATCAGAGTCCTCAAGTACTTCAGCCAAAAGAAAGGAATTAGCTAAACAACCTGCTGTCAAGAGAGCAGAAATTGAGATAGAAGCTGCCATCAAGGCACAGCGCCATCAAATGGAACCACAACGCCATAAAATGGAGGCACAGCGCCATTAAATGGAAGCTGAAATGGAGACACAGCGCCATCAAATGGAAAGTCTGGAAAGGCAGAAAGAAGTTAAGATTATAGAAGCCAGACTAAGAGTACACGAAGAGGACATGAACAGTAATCATAGGTCCAAATCTGTACTAAGTGAAGAAGCAGACTCCTACTTTTCTCCATACGCCCAGGAGAATGGAAGGAAATCTCCAGCATTTAGTGAGGAAATAAGTCATTATCCTTCCATCCCTGCTCAGAAAGACAAAGAGAGACCTAGTCCAGTGTTAGGAAAAAGGTGTGTGAATTTACCCTCTATCTCTACGGGAAAAGATGAAGAAAGGTACTCACCTAATTCAGAACTAAGTGGAAAACTAGATGATTCTATTCCTAGATGTCATGGCAATGCTCAGGAGAGTGTTACAACCATTGTCCCAACAAAACAACAGAGAACAGTCCTAGCTAGACTTCCTGTTCCAGAACCTATTGTATTTTCAGGATGACGTACTGAAGTTTTGAAATGATCATTGAGCATCATTGCTTCAGTCCAGTTGACAAATTATTCTACCTTCAGAGATATGTTGGAGGGGAAGCAAAGAAAGTTCTTGTAGGTAACTTCTATAGAAAAGACGAAGAAGCCTACAAGCAAGCTTGGGAAAAATTTAATGCAAGATATGGTCATCCTTTCTTAGTCCAAAGAGCTTTTAGAGAGAAGTTATATAACTGGCCTAAAATAGGTCCTAAAGAACACTTCAGACTCCAAGAGTATGGTGACTTTCTGCAAGTATGCAGCAATGCCATCTCACATGTATGGGGACTAGAAGTACTGAACGACTATCTAGCAAACCACAGGATGCTAGCTAAGCTACCTGAAGAACTGGCTTCTAGATGGAATGGCTGTACATAGTTAGATCTAGGTAAGGACTTCCCAAGTTTTAAAGAGTTCTCTGAGTTCCTCAATAAGAAAGCACGAAAAGCATGTAATCGAGTAACAGCATCTTAAGTCTTAAAATCCTTAGAAGAAAGGCCTGCAAGAGATATAAGACGTGCAAGAGCAACTAGCTTTGCAACCAATACAGCAGCTAAAGGTTCAGATACCTACGAGAGCAAGTTTAAAGTCACTACTGGGATCAGTAGAGAGACAGAACCGACAAATTTTCAGACTACCTTCAAGTGTATGTTCTGTGGAGAGAACCACTCCATACACAAATGCCAACAATTGAAGGAGAGGTCCCCAGATGAAAAGAAAAAATTTGTACTTGATAACCATCTGTATTTTGGATGTCTAAGAAAAGGCCATGTTACTAAGGAGTGTAAGAAAAAGGCCACATGCAGCGTTTGTAAAGGACGCCATCCGATGCCACTACATGAAAAATGTCCAAAGAAAGATAAATCCTCAATACCTAAAGATGCTGAGGAAGAAAAGAAAGTATCAGTATTCTCTTGCAGAGTGAGGGAAGGAGAAAGCAATGGCACATCAAAGATTGTACCCCTGTGCATTTCAAATCCTGAAAGGAGGAACAGGAAGGTATACGCCTATGCACTACTGGATGCCCAAAGTGACGTCACCTTCATTGATCAAGAAATCTGCAAGAAATTGCAAGTGGTTACAGAACCAGTGAAGCTCAAACTCACCACAATGACAGGGAGAGACACATTAGTGAACAGTCAAAGGGTCAAAAGACTGAGAGTTAGAGGACTTTATTCAAACTACACATTAAATCTACCTCCAGCTTATGCAAAGACGATATACCTCTAGATCGAGATTGCATACCTACCTGGGAAACAGCCAATAAATGGGAGCACCTATCTGTCATATCTCATGAAATTTCCCCGCTGAAGGAGTTTGGTGTTGGACTGTTGATAGGTTACAATTGTCCCAAAGCTTTGGTAGTATGAAAGGTAATCACAGGAGGAAAGGGTGAACCTTACGCTGTTCAAACTGATCTAGGATGGGGTGCTGTTGGAGGAAAATAGCAGATTGCAAACTCAAGACAGGTGAGAGCATTGAGTAATCAAATATCAGTCCAAGAGTTACCAACTGTAAGTTCAGCAAAAGTAATCAAAATCCTTGAATCCGACTTTGCAGACATAAGTTCTAAAAAAAAAACAGTGTATCCAAAGAAGACATAAAGTTTGTACACACTCTAGAAGAAAGTATTCAACAGAATCAACAAGGTCATCTTGAAATGCCCTTACCTTTTAGAAAACGACCTTGTCTGCCAAATAACAGAAATCTTGCCCTAGCAAGGTTGAAATGTTTGAAGAAAAAGATGGGAAGAGATCCCAAATTCAAGCAGGATTAATTGAAATTCATGGAAGGCATCCTTGAAGAAGGACATGCAGAGAAAGATAATAATCAACCTAAAGAAGGAGAAGTGTGGTACATCCCACATCAAGGTGTTTACCACTTAAAGAAACCAGATAGGATTAGAGTAGTATTTGATTTCTCAGCAAAGTACGATAGTGTTGCATTGAACGATCATCTATTAAATAGACCAGATCTTACAAACACTCTGCCTGGAGTAGATTCAGAAAGTATCCCGTAGCAGTCATGTGTGACATTGAAAAGATGTTACACCAGTTTCATGTAAAGAATGAAGATAGAGACTTCCTGAGGTTCCTATGGTGGGAGGACGGAGATACAGATACAGAGCCAGCAGAATACAGAATGAAAGTACACTTGTTTGGAGCATCATTGTCTCCGGGTTGCGCCAATTATGGTATGAAGTACCTGGTCAATCAGAATAAAAAGGATTGCCCATCAGCAGCAAATTTTCTGAAGAAAAACTTTTATGTAGATGATGGTCTCATAGGTCTAGAGTCCACAGAATCTGCAATCAAACTAGTGAAAGAAAGCCAAGAGTTATGCGCAAGAGGAAACCTGCGCCTTCACAAATTTATCTCAAACAACAGAGAGGTACTGGAATCCATCATTGACTCTGAACATGCATCAACAATGAAGAATGTAGATCTCAATTATGATCATCTTTCAGTTCAGAACATACTTGGATTGGGATGGAATGTAGAGAATGACAAGTTCTTCTTTGAAGTATCTATTGAAGAGAAAGTTGCAACTAGATGTACCATTCTTTTAGCAGTGGCTTCTTGGCCCCAGTAATCCTCAAAGCAAGAGAGATACTGCAAGAATTATGCGGACAGAAGATAGGATGGGACGAACCCATACCTGCAAATTTGAGGCCAAGGTGGGAGAGTTGGATAAGAGACTTGCAAAACTTGAGAGAAGTTCGGATACCCAGATGTTTTGTACCTCATGATTTTGGAAAGATAGAACTTCATCACTTTTCAGATGCCAGTACTTATGGCTATGGCCAGTGCTTCTACATCAGAGTGATAGAAGAAGAAAAGATACACTGTGCCCTGGTTATGGGAAAGGCCAGAGCTGCTTCTACTAGTATTCAGACAATACCAAGACTTGAACTGACAGCAGCTGTTGTTTCAGCATCAGTAAGCAAGTTTCTGAGAGAAGAATTGGAGTTAAAAATAGATGAAGAATATTTTTGGACAGACTCAGAAGTTGTCCTAGGATACATAAACAACAAAGCTCGAAGATTCCATGTCTTTGTCGCCAATAGAGTTCTGAAAATTCGGGAAATAACAAATCCAGAACATTGGCATTACATTGACACAATGCATAACCCAGCAGATTATGCTTTAAGAGGCCTGAATGTAACAGAATTGACAAATTTAAATTGGTTCACAGGCCCAGAGTTCCTTTGGGAAAAGGAAATCACGCCCAGTAAAGGTTACATAGAATTGTCTATGGGTGATCCAGAAGTAAAGGTGGTTCAAACATTGAGCACTGCTGCCAAGTGTCAAGATGACATACTTGAAAGACTAGCCAACAACCACCCATTGTACAAGCTTAATCTTGTTCTGCAGGATGGTATACTGAAGGTGGGAAGGAGACTGGAAAATGCATCGTTACCTAGCAGAGTTAAGTATCCAGCAATTCTACCCAAAAACCTTCACAAGATTGATTATTGATCAGTACCACAACAGATCCTTGCACCAGGAAAGAAGCTTTACCCAAAGCTGTTTGAGAGAAGGTGGTTACTGGATTGTGAAAGGAAGCAAAGTTATAGCAAAGTATATAAGTAAATGTGTAGTCTGCAGAAAGGAACGTCGACCTACCGAAGAGCAAAGAATGGCAGATTTACCAGCAGATCATGTAAACCCATCACCACCATTTCTATATAACGGAATCGATTGTTTTGGCCCATTCATCACCAAGAAAAACCGCAAGGAGTACAAGAGATATGGACTAATATTTAAATGTCTAAGCTCCAGAGAAATTCACCTGTAAATGTTATAAGATATGTCAACTGACGCATTCATCAACGACTTAAGATGTTTCGTAGCCATTAGAGCTTAGATCTGACCAAGGATCTTATTTTGTCGGAGCGAAGAATGAATTGAAGAAAGCTCTAAAGGAGATTGATAAAGTTAGAGAAACAGTGTGATTTTTATATGAATGCTCCACATACAAGCCATACAGGAGGAGTTTGGGAAAGACAAATCAGAACTGTAAGAAATGTGTTAAGTTCAGTGTTGAAAATGAATGCCGGAAGAATGGATGATGCTTTACTCAGGACCCGGTTCTATGAAGTTATGTTTATTGTTAACAGTCGTCCACTTAGAGTTGATAACATCAACGATCCAACAAGTTTGGAGCCTTTAACTCCCAACCATCTACTTCACCTTAAGTCTGATTACATACAGCCACCGCCTGGCAAGTTCACCAAAGAGGATTGATATGCTAAAAGGAAATGGCAAAGAGTTCAATATCTATCAGAAAAGTTTTGGAATAGATGGAGGAAAGAGTACTTAGCCAATCTGATGCTAAGAAGTAAATGGCAAACACCCAGAATAAATGTCCAAGTTGGTGACATAGTGTTAGTGAAAGAAGATTTACCTAGAAGTCAATGGAAATTGGTCAAAGTTCTAGAAGTTCAAAAGGATGAAGACAGACTAGTAAGAGTGTTGGTACAAATAGGAGACTCCAAACTTGACAAAAAGGGAAAACTTCTCACTACTCCACTAAAGTTGAAACGTCTTATACAGAAGTTAGTTGTTCTATTTGAAAGTGATAAAAGACACTTGAGAGTTGAGAACCTTATGGAAAATTCCCCAAATTCATTTTTACGTCCTACTACTTAGAACATAGAATTATAGGTAATTTTGGTGGGAGTGTAGCTGGCCAGCTAAGACCTGTCCTAGGTTGCTAATATGGCTTATATGTTTGTACAGCTAGACCTGCTTATAATCTTAATACAGTTCATATGTTTATATGTTAAAGACAAAAGCAGGGTTATTTACTGTGACTTCATGTTTTTGGATGTCATGTAACAGTTATATATTGTGTGCACAGAAGCAGAAAAGATATGTCTTTAAGATTCATTATATGGATGTAAGGTAAGCTAAATGACATAGCAGAATTAAAACCAGAAAGTATAGAGTTAAGCTGTTGTCACTGCCCAAGAGTCTTAACCAATCACAGCCACTCTCACACTGAGCAGGAGTCTTGGTCAATTACAGCCAGCCTCACACTCATCATGTCTGGGAAATTCCCTAGCAGGAGCTGCTAGAGTTTATTACACCAGAGGAGAGAAGCGGAACAGACATTCACTCCACTGAGAGTTCAGTTTTATGGAAGCAAAGAGGCCAAAATAGGTATTTAATACAGGTGTAGATGTTCCTATTGTTAATGTAGTGATTAGAACTATATACTGAACTAGTTATATGTGTTTACTTGCAGTTCCACCAAATGAACAGTATGCAATAAGCAAATAAATAGACCAAATAGCAAATACCAAATTGCGACCAAATTGCATAAAAGCATTCAAACTACGCAAACTACGTACGGTCTGCAAACTGCTCATACTAGATCATATAGAGCAAGTAAAAGAATTGGTTAAGCCTCAGATATACCTCTCAGAGAGATCATAAAGTGCTTAAATAACTTGTGAGTAAGTGAGAGTACAGATACTGAAGAGAGAAATATATCCACCATTTTATGTTAAATGAGGCAGGAACGTTATATATGAAGAAAAGTTGAAGTTAATAAAGAAGTTATTTCAAGCATTTGGTGTGCTCTTTAACCACTTGCCGCCACGCTAACGCCGATGGGCGTCAGCGCGGCGGCTCTCTCAGGTCTCAGTCACGCCTATCGGCGTCATCTCGTGAGACCTGAGATTTCACATGAACGCGCGCGCGTCGTGCGCGCGCGTTCATGTGATCGGAGCCGGGACAACTGAAACTACAGCCTGCCAGCGCTGATCATGCACTGGCAGGCTGTAGATGCGGAAAAAAACGCATTTAAATCGCATATCAGACGCTGTTTTGTAAACAGCGTCTGATATGCCTGCTGTCTGCTCGTCTGGTGGTCCCTTTGTTTGGGACCACCAGAGGAAACTAAGGTAAAGTGCACCAATCACTACACACACACCCCCCACCCCCATCACTGATTAACCCCTGATCACCCATGTCACCCCTGATCACCAATGTCACCCCCTGATCACCCCTGTCACCCCCTGTCACTAATCACCCCCTACAGGCTCATTCAGACGTCCAGTATGTGTTTTGCGGATCCATGGATCTGCGGATCCATGGATCTACGGATCCGCAAAATACGGACACCGGCAATGTGCTTTCCGCCTTTGCAGATCCGCACAGAACTATATAGAAAATGCTTTTCTTGTCCGCAATTGCGGACAAGAATAGGACATGTTCTATATTTTTGCGGAACGGAAGTGCAGACTCGAAGCGCGGATCCGTAATTCCGATCCGAGCGGGACAAAGTCTGTCCCCATAGAAATGAATGGGTCCGCAATTCCGTTCCGCAAACAGAATTGCGGACGTGTGAATGGGGCATAAGGGTCCCTTATCACCGTCAGTTAGCTAGCTACTTGTTAGGTAGCTAGCGCCCAGCCCACCGCACCGCAGTCACTGATTTGGCAGAGATTTTTCATCCACATTGATCGATGCGAATGAAAAAATCTGCGCCGTTCATTTTTATTTATTTTTTCAGCCCAGAGGCTGAACGGAAAAAATCTCATTACCCGTATGCTCAATATAAGGAGAATCGCAGAAACTCCTAATGCTGGCCATACGTGTAATGATTATGGAGACCCTCAAATGCCAGGACAGTATAAATACCTCACATGTGACCCTATTTTAGAAAGAAGACACCCCAAGGTATTCCGTGAGGGGTATGGTGAGTTCATGCAAAATTTTATTTTTGTCACAAGTTAGTGGAATATGAGACTTTGTAAAAAAATATATATATATATCAATTTCCGCTAACTTGTGCCAAAATTTTTTTCTGTGAACTCGCCATGCCCCTCACGGAATACCTTGGGGTGTCTTCTTCCAAAATAGGGTCACATGTGGGTATTTATACTGACCTGGCATTTTAGGGTCCTAAAGCGTGAGAATCCAAATGCGTAAAAATGGCCTGTGAAATCCTAAAGGTACTCATTGGTTTTAGGGCCCCTTTGCGCATCTTGGCTGCAAAAAGTGTCACACATGTGGTATCGCCGTACTCAGGAGAAGTAGGGCAATGTGTTTTAGGGTGTATTTTTACATATACCCATTACTTTGTGTGAGAAATATCGCTGTAAACGACAACTTTTTAAATTTTTTTACACAAAGTTGTCAATTTACAGAGATATTACTCTCACCCAACATGGGTATATGTAAAAATACACCCCAAAACACATTGCCCTACTTCTCCTGAGTACGGAGATACCACATGAGTGACACTTTTTTGCAGCCTGGGTGCGCAAAGGGGCCCAAATTCCAACGAGTACCTTTAGCTTTTACATGGCTGCTCACAATTTAGCCCCGTCCAAAATGCCAGAACAGTATAAACACCCCACGAATGACCCCATTTTGGAAAGAAGACACCCCAAGGTATTCACTGAGGGGTATGGTGAGTCCATGAAAAATTTCACTTTTTGTCAAAAGTTAGCGGAAAGGGAGACTTTGCGAGAAAAACAATAAAAATCAATTTCCGCTAACTTGTGCCAAAAAAAAAATCTTCTGTGAGCTCGCCATGCCCCTCATGGAATACCTTGGGGTGTCTTCTTTCCAAAATGGGGTCACATGTGGGGTATTTCTACTGCCCTGGCATTTTAGGGGCCCTAAAGCGTGAGAAGAAAAATGCGTAAAAATGCCCTCCTAAAAGGTACTCATTAGAATTAGGGCCCTTTGCGCACCCAGGCAGGAAAAAGTGTCACTCATGTGGTATCGCCATACTCAGGAGAAGTAGGGCAATGTGTTTAGGGTGTATTTTACATATACCCATGCTGGGTGAGAGAAATATCTCTGTAAACTGACAACTTTGTATAAATTTGTTTTAAAAGTTGTCATTTACAGAGATATTTCTCTCACCTAGCATGGGTATATGTAAAAATACACCTCAAACACATTGCCCTACTCTCCTGAGTACGGCGATACCACATGAGTGACACTTTTGCAGCCAAGATGCGCAAAGGGCCCTAATTCCAATGAGTACCTTTAGGATTTCACAGGGCATTTTTCCGCATTTTCTTCTCACGCTTTAGGGCCCCTAAAATGCCAGGGCAGTATAAATACCCCACAAGTGACCCCATTTTGGAAAGAAGACACCCCAAGGTATTCCGTGAGGGTCATGGCGAGTTCACAGAATTTTTTTTTTGGCACAAGTTAGCGGAAATTGATATATTTTTTTTTATTTTTTTACAAAGTCTCATATTCCACTAACTTGTGACAAAAATAAAATTTTACATGAACTCACCATACCCCTCACGGAATACCTTGGGTGTCTTCTTTCTAAAATGGGGTCACATGTGGGTATTTATACTGCCCTGGCATTTTAGGGGCCCCTAAAGCGTGAGAAGAAGTCTGGAATCCAAATGCGTAAAAATGGCCTGTGAAATCCTAAAGGTACTCATTGGTTTTAGGGCCCTTTGCACTCAGGCTGCAAAAAGTGTCACTCATGTGGTATCACCGTACTCAGGAGAAGTAGGGCAATGTGTTTGGGGTGTATTTTATATATACCCATACTTTGTGTGAGAAATATCTCTGTAAACGACAACTTTTAAATTTTTTACACAAAGTTGACAATTTACAGAGATATTTCTCTCACCCAGCATGGGTATATGTAAAAATACACCCCAAAACACATTGCCCTACTTCTCCTGAGTACGGCGATACCACATAAGTGACACTTTTTTGCAGCTAAGATGCGCAAAGGGGCCCAAATTCCAACGAGTACCTTTAGGTTTTACATGGCTGCTCACAATTTAGCCCCGCCCAAAATGCCAGAGCAGTAAACACACCCCACAAATGACCCCATTTCGGAAAGTAGACACCCCAAGGTATTCACTGAGGGGCATAGTGAGTCCGTCTGAGATTTTATTTTTTTGCCAGAAGTTAGCAGAAATGGAAACTTTATTATTTTTTTTTCCTCAGAAAGTGTCATTTTCCGCTAACTTGTGAAAAAATGAAATGATACATGAACTCACCATGCCCCTCCGTGAATACTTTGGGGTGTCTTCTATCTAAAATGGTGTGATTTGGGGGGTATTTATACTTTCCTGACATTCTAGCACCTGAAGAAACATGACAGGTGCTCAGAAAGTCAGAGCTGCTTCAAAATGCAGAAATTCACTTTTTTGCACCATAGTTTGTAAACGCTATAACTTTTACCCAAACCAATAAATATACACTTATTGGATTTTTTTTTATCAAAGACATGTAGAACAACAAATTTTCTGAAAAATTTATATAGAAATGTAGTTTTTTTTAAAAAAATTTACAACAGAAAGTGAAAAATGTCATTTTTTTGCAGAAATGTCGTTACATTTTTATTAATAGCAAAAAAAGTAAAAATGTCAGCAGCAATGAAATACCACCAAATGAAAGCTCTATTAGTGAGAAGAAAAGGAGGTAAAATTCATTTGGGTGGTAAGTTGTATGACCGAGCAATAAACGGTGAAAGTAGTGTAGTGCGGATTTGTAAAAAAGGGCCTGGTCACTAGGGGGGTGTAAACCTGTGGTCTTCAAGTGGTTAAACCTACTGCTTCCATAAAACGGTGCTAGAGGAATCACAGAGTAATAGACAGCCTTAGACTAGAAAAGTCAGAGATATCAAAATTCTTCTAATGCCACAGCGCAAAAAGGCACTTCATAGTGCTGCGCCTGCCACAGTGCCCACTTCAGTTGCCATGCCCAGATGTGCCCCCTTCACAGTAGTTATGCCCAGATATGTGCCCCATCATATAAATAAAAAAAATACCCACCTAGTTCCTCCAATGCTCACAGCTCAGATGGCGGCGCTCGCCAGCAGTACTGTCACACATTGCACTGCTGGTCTGATTCCTGGCTCCTCCTGCACAGACTAGCAGCGCGATGTGTCAGGCATGGTGCTGCAGCAGTGGGGCGCTGGCAGCTGAGCCGTATAGTGAAGCGGGGAGTGGACGGCTTCACCATTACAATCAGCTGTTTCTCCGTCCTATGGACACAGAGACACCTGAGAGCGGGACATACCTCAGCTGTTGCGGGACAGCCACTGAAATCTAGGACTGTCCCGCTGGATCCGAGTTGGGAGCTATGCAGCTGCCTCTGTACCCGACACTCACCTGGCACTTCAGTTACTTTTGCTGTAGCAGCAGCCTGTTGCATCCGCAGTCGCCTCACCTTCAGGGCCATCTGACCAGCAGGAGGTCTCACCTCTGCTGTTGTCACGCCTTTGGGCCATTGCCCACATTTGCAACCTCTTAAAGGGGTTCTGCCATGGTTGATATAAAAAAAAAAAAGTCAGACGTCGTATAGAACATGACAATACCTTAAAACAAAGCTAAAACCAGCCCTGTACCGCAGATGGATCCAGAGATCTCCCCATTCAGGGCTCCGCAATTGCTCTGCTAGATTATCTTCAGCTTGGCAGCTCAGGGGAATGTCCTTTCTGCTGCAGCTCTCTCCCTATAACTACCACAGCTTCTATCAGAACATATGGCTGGTGGTAGTACAGGATTGAAGCTGAGCATGTGCGACCAGCTGTCACGATGGAGAGTGGGGGAAAACCCCCGCCGTACAATGTCAGGGAAGAAATAAATGCCACCAGGCCTGAAACCAAGGATAAGGGAGCGGTATACCTCCTAGCACATCCCTAATCCTCGCCCTGACTCCTAACTGCATGAGCGGACCTAGAAGGTAGGGCGGCATATTCTCAGGAAACCTAGAGCCCTACTAACCCTGATGATCCCTGGTAGTCAGGGCCAGAGACGACTTGTTTTTCTAAGAGCAGGAGTCTCTGCAGGCCTAACAGTAACAGGTAATTGGACCACAGGACCACAACGTCTCTTACCTGCCCACAAAAACTAAAAGGAATGAGTCGTCTGCACCACAACCACTGGATCCTATGAAAAGCACTGAAGCCCAAACACACAAATCTGGACTCAGTACCAACACCAAACACAGGAGCAGTAGTAACTGCCTGGACCATCATGCTGCAAGATGCATGGCGGACCCAGACAGCGCTGCTTAACTGAGTTGTAGTTCCCCCTCCGAAGAACCCCAGGGACCCCCTCCGGAGGTACAGACAAACAGGGTAAATGTCAACCATGCTGGACTACAAACACCAAATAGACCAGACATGGAACACCAAATGACATACAACAAACATCCTGTACATCACACACCATACTCAAAACAACAAGTGAGGATAGGTAAAGGAATAGAAACAAAGGGAAGACAAGGGGATGACATCGCAGATGACATCGATGTCAAACTAGGATGGCCCTCAGATAGCATCCAAGAAAGGAGCAAGCTCCTTCTCACACAAAGGCAGACATAACAATCATCTCAGTATCACAGCAACAGTATATGAAGAGACCTGAGACCACACTCAGCTCCACCTAGCTCACACCTTACCCCGTGCACACCAGAAAGGAAGGGCAACAGCCTTAAAGGGAAAGCACACACACATGCAATACAACACGCGGCAAAAGTGTCACGGCAAACTACCACCAAGCCGTGACACTAGCTCATTGAGATGGGCAAAAAATAAGGAAAGGAACAAACAGCAGGTGGCGCTATATAGATACATTTTATTGAATAGCTCACCAGCTATACAAAAATTTTAATTGCATGCATTTAAAAAAGTATTCAGATCCAATATTTTTTATGACACAACCCCTTTAAGTTTACCAGTCTGATCCTCATGCCTAGTCATTGGTCCTGGCTTCAGCACACCACTAGCTGAGAGATGCACACCACCTGTGGCTCTACTATTCCACTGACCTATCCTATGAGTATTAAAGGCCAGAAAACCCCTTTAACAGTTACAATAACAGGTTCTCCTGGAACCACTCATGGTCTCTTCCAGGGGCATAGCTAGAACTGACTGGGCCCCACAACAAACTTTTGTACACCCCCCTCCCCCACGTCATAGACACACTGATGCACGCACTCACCACATACATGGACACACTCATTCACACACTCACCACATACATGGACACACTTATACATGCACTCCTCACATACATGGACATACATGAACTCACCACATACATGGACATACATGGGCTCACCACATACATGGACACACTCATACAAACACTCACCTCATTCATGGACGCACTCATGCACGCACTCATAAACACAGTCACCACATACATGGACCCACTCATCCACGTACTCACCACATACATGGACATACTCATTCAAGTACTCACCACATACATGGACATACTCATGCATGCACTCGTCACATACATGGACGCACTCATAAACACAGTCACCACATACATGGACCCACTCATTCACGGACTCACCACATACATGGACATACTCATACAAGTACACACCACATACATGGACATACTCATACAAGTACACACCACATACATGGACATACTCATGCACGCAATGACCACATACATGGACGCACTCATGCACGCACTCACCACATACATGGACGCACTCATGCACACAGTTACCACATACATGGACACGCTCATACACACACTAACCACATACTGTACATGGACGCACTTATGTACGCACTCATCACATACATGGACGCACTCATACACACACTCACCACATACATGGATGCACTCACCACATACAAGGACGCACTCATACACACAGTCCCCACATACATGGACGCACTCATGCATGCACATACTTTGCTGTGTTCCTGTATACAGTTCCCAGTTCACTTAATATTAACAGTGCCAGAGAGTGTCATATTCGGCTCACTTGGCAGACATGTGGCGTGCCCAGCCCATTCTACTATGTTCCATGAGGTCCAGTCCTGGTGGAAATATCTGCATTGTAAAAGGTATTAAGGAGAACTAAAGCGAATCCAAACACAAAACAAAGAACAGCCAACAAAACGTAGCATAAACTCCTTATGTCACTTTGTTATTTGCTCTTATTTCGTTAGATATCACAATTGCAGACCATAAAAAATACAATAGAAAAAGCAGTGCATTGTTCTCTCAGGCTGCAGCCATGTCATCTCCCCCTCCCTCTCCCACTTCTCATGCTGGTGCAAGTGAGAAGGAACTTTAGGAGGAGGGGTTGAGTTTAAAGCAGTTTTCCCATGACATACAATGGGGGTATATCGCTAGGATATGCCCCCATTGTCTGATTGGTGCAGGTCCCACCTCTAGGACTCCCACCTACAACGAGAACGGAGCGGGGAAATAAATGGAGGGCGCACTGCGCTGGCTCGGCTATATCCGTCTGCCTCATAGGAGGTGGGCTCCCATTCACCTGTATGGGCGCAATGGGGAGCAGCGCTTGGTGGTGGATGGACCCGGGAAACCCGGGGTCCTCCTGCCACCACTCGCCCTGCTCCGTACTTCTTGTAGGAGTGGGTCCCAGAGGTGGGAACCACACCTATCAGACAATGGGGGCATATCCTTTAATCTAGATAACTTTTGTCCACACAGTGAGAGTAGCCATTTTGTTGGAAGGATAGGAGCCCCGCCCACATTGTGACATCACTCAGGTCCTTACAGGTCCTTCAGCACTTCTCTGCACTGCTGGCCTCTGTCTCAATGGGTAAACGGGGTGAAATGAAATTGGTTGGAGTGGAATGAGCAAGTTGAAAAGGCCATAAGGTAGATGATAGATCTCGGGAGTGGGAGAGAGAGTGGCTGTGGGGACCAGGACCTCTTATAGCAGTGCTAGCAGTCCTGGACTTGGACTGAAAAGAAGCCCTGGCATGTAAGGGTGTGCAGCAATGTTCATTAATGCTGTTGAATATAATTTGTATTATGCCTGCAATGTCTCTCTTCTGTCAGTAGATGGCGACAAATGATAATATATAGTCTTACTGAAGCTGTTAGCAGAGAAAAGGTATATTCAGTTTTGTCTTTCATAGTTAAAAAAAAGTTCATTTAGGGGCTTGGTAGGAGCCTCAGAAGGGTGATAGTGAACTGCTAATGCAGGTTTGAGGCTGCACTTTGAAAATGACTTGCTGCATTACAGTCTTCCTGTGAAGGGAAGGAGTTTCCTGGCAGAGCAGGAAGTGACCAGGCGGAGGCTACCTGGTGAATGCTGAGTAGAGATGTTCCGAACATAAAGTTTTCCCGTTCGCGAACGGCGAACGCGAATTTCCGCAAATGGGCAGGCGAATCTTTGCACTTCGGATTGCTGTGTTGAGGCTCCGCAGTGTTTTTTGTAGCTGGTCTCCCTGAGATCAGCTATTGTTGTGTTTGAGTAGTCTCCGAGGCATTGCTCCCGGTTAACCAGAATCCTACTCCGCACTGATGAGGGGCAACACCCCGAAACAGCTGTCTGTGGATGGATACCTGGCTTAGGTTTTCCCCGTCACATCCTTAAAGCTTTTAAAAAAGCAGGATCTTGACATAGGGGCCACCTAATATGGTGGATTTGGTGATCTCTGTAATGGAGACACCCCTTTGCTCTGTTTTCTTTCCTTTGAGGGATATCTGGCTTTCATTGTGTTGTAGACCCATAACTGGGGCTCCACATTTATTTTGCATAGGCGAATTTTAAAGCCCACAGGGACTCTTTCTGGCCACAATAGTGATGGAAAAGTTGTTCCAAGGGGACTAACACCTGGACTGTGGAATGCCGGAGGGGGATCCATGGCAAAACTCCCATGGAAAATTACGTAGTGGACGCAGAGTCGGGTTTTAATCCATAAAGGGCATAAATCACCTAACAATCCTAAATTGTTTGAAATAACGTGCTTTAAAACATCCAGTGTGTGTATACGATCAGGTATGATGTTGTATCAATCAGGTAGTGTAAGGGTTACGCCCGCTTCACAGTGACAGACCAAACTCTGACAGACCAAACTCCCCATTTAACGCACCGCAAACAGTCCATTTTCACAACCGTAAACTCCTCATTTGCACAAGGTTGTATACCAAGCTAGCCATGTCCCGTTCCTTGTCCTCACTGACGTCATTGAAGGTCTCTTCCTCCACCCAGCCACGTACAACACCAAGGGTCCCCGAAAGGTGACAACAAGCCCCCTGGGACGCCTGCTGTGGTTGGTCTTCCACCTCCTCAAAGCCACCTTCCTCCCCAGACTCCTCTTCTTCAGACTCCTCTCTCTGCGTTGCCGCAGGTCCAGCAATTGACGAAGACAAGGCTGCTTCTGGTGGTGATGGTGACCACAACTCTTCCTCTTCAAGCTCATCTACGGCCTGATCCAGCATTTACAGGGCACACTCCAGAAAAAACGCATATGGGATGAGGTCGATGATGTTGCCTTGGGTTTGACTGTCCAGGTTTGTCACCTCCGCAAAAGGACACATGAGCATACAGCCATTGTGCATGAGCGTTCAGTAACACGGCCAAAAAATACCCAGCTCCGCAGAGGCTGTCCTCTTTTTTTTAAATTAAAAAAATCTGTTCTTAACAGTTTAATCTCTGTTTTGTCCCGTATCAGGGGCCGATGTATGGAATAGATTGTAGGAACCGGGAGATGGAAAAAGATGATTGGTCGGTCCTCTTACTTCCAATTTGGGGCACTGCGCGTGCGCCGCGCAATGTACTGTGCCACCAATACAAATAATGTGAACTACTATTCTTGCCATTTTATTCTTTGTTAAGTCCCCTATCAGGGGACGTGTATTGAATTGAATCCTTGCATGGGGAGATAGAGAAAAAAGCTTGCTCTGTCCGCTTCCTTCTAATTTTGGGCACTTGCAATGGAATTTGCCACCAATGCAACTAGTATTAACTAAGTACTATTCCTATCAGTTTAATCTCTGTTTTGTCCCTTATCAGGGCCAGGGCCGGTGTAGTGCATAGATTTTTGAGATGGAAAAAGACCCATGCTCGGTCCGCTTCGTTTGAATTTTAGGTCACTGCGTGTGGCCGTGCAATGTACTGTGCCACCCTATATGAGTGGTGGGCAGTGGGCACAGTCCAGTCAGTGGGCCTGACACACACTGGCAGACAGCTGCAATTATATTAAAGGGTAAAAATTAAATGACTTTTTTATCTGCAAGGTACTGTGCCACCCTATATGAGTGGTGTGCACACAGTACAGTCTGTGGACCTGCGGCCTCTCACACATGGGCAGGCAACTGCAATAGATATATATATATAGAAAAAATAAATAAAAGCAGACTGATATACCAGCCCTAAAAAGAGCTTTTTGGGGTGCTGTCAGGACGCTGTCCTTACAGCAGATGAGTCTTTGAGCACTGGACACAGAACACTGGCCTAGCTAACGCTTTCCCTATTAATTCAGCAGCACTTTTCCTGCTCTAACTAACACTGCAGCTTCAGAATGAATCTAAGATAGATGCCATCCTTGCTTTTTGATAGGAGGTGGGAGGGTCTGGGAGGTAGGGTATGCTGATTGGCTGGCATGTGTCTGCTGACTGTGCGGTACAGGGTCAAAGTTTGCTCAATGATGACGTATAGGGGGCAGACCGAACATCGCATATGTTGCCCGCCGCGGCGAACGCGAATAAGCAATGTTCGCCAGGAACTGTTCACCGGCGAATAGTTCGGGACATCTCTAATGCTAAGGACATCAGGAGAAAACCTCTGTGGAGCCTGGAAGAGGATTTACGGCTCACAGTGGAGTCTGGCAACAGCACCAAGGGTGTCGCAGCAATGACTCCAGGAATCACGTGACTGTACGGTCCAGTTCAGGAGTGGACCAGTGGATCAGGAAAAAAGCACCAAGAGCCCGGCAAAGTTCCTTGCTCAGGAACATTCAGGCGCAGCCAGGCTGCTTTATGGACATTGGGGAAAATTATGCAAGTATTGGGTTAGTGTTAGGCAGTATTATCCTTACTGTGTGTTTATGCTCTGTTACCGTTCTGTTTAAGTATGCTCAGCGACTTGTTCACTATAACTGTTCAGTAAACGAAAGTGTTGTAAAGAACCGCTGGCTGTGTCCGTGTGGCATCGTTTACCCTCTGAATCTGTGGGCCCAGCCCACGGTCTTTCTTCAGGTAGACAAACCCCACCAGCCCACATCCAATATCAGAGCCACTGCCACCAATCACAGAAACGTAACACAATGTTATTATTATTATTTATCATTAAAGCGCCATTCATTCCATAGCGCTGTACATATGATAAGCGGTGCACATACATAATACAGGCAATTGCACTAAGTCTGGACAAGACGAGTTACAGACTGGTACAGAAGGAGAGAGGGCCCTGCCCGTGAGGGCTGACAATCTACATGGTATGGGAGAAGGACACAGTAGGTGAGGGTGAAGCTGGTCATGGCGGTATAGAGGCAGCAGGGTCACTGGTTGTAGGCTTGTCTGAAGAGGTGGTTTTCAGGTTTCTTTTGTAGGATTGCACTGTAGGTGAGAGTCTGATATGCTGGGGTAGCGAGTTCCAGAGAATGGGGGATGCACAGGAGAAATCTTGGAGGCGATTGTGAGAAGAGGTGATAAGAGGAGAGAAGGAGGTCTTGTGAGGATCGGAGATTGCGTGTGGGGATGTATCGGGAAAGTAGCTCAGAGATGTAGGGAGGGGACAGGTTGTGGGCGGCCTTGTATGTATTTGTTAGTATTTTGAACTGAATTCGCTGGGCAATTGGGAGACAGTAAAGTGATTGGCAGAGGGGAAAGGCAGAGGAGTAACAGGGTGAGAGGTGGGTTAGTCGGGCAGCAGAGTTAAGGATAGATTAGAGGGGTGCGAGAGTGCTAGATGGAAGGCCACAGAGGAGGCTGTTGCAGTAATCTAGATGATGAGGGCATGTACAAGCATTTTCGCAGACTCAAAGTTGAGGAAAGGGCGGATGCGGGAGATGTTTTTGAGTTGGAAGCGGCAGGTGGTGGAAAGGGCTTGGATGTGTGGTCGGAAGGAGAGGGCAGAATCCAAGGTCACTCCAAGACAGCGGACTTAGTTGACTGGGGAGAGTGTGCAGCCATTGATCGTGATAGATAGGTCTGTTCGGGGAAGGTGAGCAAGATGGGGGAAAGATGATGAATTCTGTTTTATCCATGATAAGTTTTAGAAAGCGGGAGGAGAAGAAGGATGATATGGAAGACAGGCATTGTGGGATTCTGGATAGTAAGGTGGTGATGTCTGGACCAGAGAGGTAGATTTGTGTGTCATCAGCATAAAAGTGATACTTAAAGCCATGGGACTCTATAAGCTGTTCCAGGCAGAAAGAGTAGATAGGGAAGAGCAGGGGTCCTAGGAAAGAGCCTTGTGGGACACCAACAGAGAGGGAATGAGGCGAGGAGGTGGTCTGAGAGTGGGAGATGCTAAATGTCCACTCTGTGAGGTATGATGTGATCCAAGAGAGGGCCAGGTGAGGTCAGTGATGCCAAGAGATGAGAGAGTTTGCAACAGAAGGGAGTGGTCGACAGTGTCAAAGGCAGAGGACAAGTCAAGGAGAAGGAGGACAGAGTAATGGAGAAGGCAGAGGACAGGTCAAGGAGAAGGAGGACAGAGTAAAGTGTTTTGGTTTTGGCTGTTAGCAGGTCGTTGGTGACTTTGGTGAGGGCAGTCTCAGTTGAGTGATGGGGTCTGTAGCCAGATTGTAGCCAAAGAGGAAGCAGGAGGAGAGGTGAGAGGACAGTTCAGAATGGACATGTTGCTCAAGTAGCTTTGAGGCATATGGAAGAAGTGATATGGGACAATAACTGGACAAAGAAGATGGGTCATATGAAGGCTTTTTGAGAATGGGTTGTGAATTTTACTTGGTCACTCCCCTTACCACTTACTTGCAGGGGTATTATAACCATATATGTGGGGGTCCTACTGCAGGGACCCCCACTGATCACTAGAATGGGGGCCCCATGCCCTGTCCAGCCCCCTGAAATGGATGGAGCAGCTGGTCTATTCATTTCTATAGAAATTTAGGAGATAGCTAAGTACAGTGCTCGACTATCTCCGGTGTGCCCATGGAAATGCGGCGCACATTTCCGACCAGTAGGACCCCCACCAATCTGAAAGTTTTTCCCTATCCTACATAGTAACATAGTATATAAGACCGAAAAAAGACATTTGTCCATCCAGTTCGGCCTGTTTCCTACAAGTTGATCCAGAGGAAGGCAAAAAACCCCTGTGAGGCAGAAGCCAATTTTCTTCACTTAAGGGAAAAAAAATTCCTTCCCGACTCCAATCAGGCATCAGAATAACTCCCTGGATCAACGACCCATCTTTAGTAGCTATAGCCTGAAATATTATTACACTCCAGAAATACATCCAGGCCCCTCTTGAATTCCTTTATTGTACTCACCATTACCACCTCCTCAGGCAGAGAGTTCCATAGTCTCACTTCTCTTACAGTGAAGAATCCTTTTCTATGTTTGTGTACAAACCTTCTTTCCTCCAGACGCAGAGGATGTCCCCTCGTCACAGTCACAATCCTGGGGATAAATAGATGATGGGAGAGATCTCTGTACTGACCCCTGATATATTTATACATAGTTATTAGATCTCCCCTCAGTCGTCTTTTTTCTAAAGTGAATAACCCTAATTTTGATAACCTTTCAGGGTACTGTAGATCCCTCATTCCAGTTATTACTTTAGTTGCCCTCCTCTGAACCCTCTCCAGCTTTGCTATGTCTGTCTTGTTCACAGAAGCCCAGAACTGTACACAGTACTCCATGTGTGGTCTGACTAGTGATGTGTAAAGTGGTAGGACTATGTTCTCATCACGGGCATCTATGCCCCTTTTGATGCAACCCATTATCTTATTGGCCTTGGCAGCAGCTGCCTGACACTGGTTTTTGCAGCTTAATTTGCTGTTTATTAAAATTCCTAGATCCTTTTCCATGTCAGTGTTACCGAGTGTTTTACTATTTAATATGTATGGGTGACTTGCATTATTCCTTCCCATGTGCATAACTTTACATTTGTCAGTGTTAAACCTCATCTGCCATTTCTCTGCCCAAGCCTCCAATCTATCCAGATCCCTCTGTAGCAGAAAACTGTCCTCTTCAGTGTTAATTACTGTTTTACACAGTTTAGTGTCATCTGCAAAAATAGATATTTTACTGTGCAGGCCTTCTACAAGATCATTAATAAATATATTGAAGAGAATAGGGCCCAATACTGACCCCTGAGGTACCCCACTAGTTACAGTGACCCAATCTGAGTATCTACCGTTAATAACCACCCTCTGTTTTCTGTCACTCAGCCAGTTACTTACCCACATACAGACATTTTCTCCCAGTCCGACCATCCTCATTTAATATACTAACCTTTTATGTGGTACAGTGTCAAATGCTTTGGAGAAGTCCAGATATACGACATCCATTGATTCGCCGCTGTCATATCTAGAACTTACCTCCTCATAGAAGCTGATTAAATTTGTTTGGCATGACCGATCCCTCATGAAGCCATGCTGATATGGCGTTATTTGCTTATTTTCATTGAGATACTCCAAGATGGCATCTCTTAGAAACCCTTCAAACAGTTTACCCACAACAGATGTTAAACTTACCGGCCTATAATTTCCAGGCTCTGTTTTTGGACCCTTTTTGAATATTGGCACCACATTTGCTATGCGCCAATCTGGTGGAACATTCCCTGTCAGTATGGAGTCCGTGAATATCAAAAATAAGGGTCTGGCTATGACATCACTTAATTCCCTTAGGATACGGGGGTGTATGCCATCCGGTCCTGGCGATTTGTCTATTTTAATCTTTTTAAGTCGCTGTTGTACTTCTTCCTGGGTCAGACAGGGCACTTTTAATGGGGGATTTACTTTTACATTCTGCATTTCATCTGACAGTTTATTTTCCTCAGTGAATATAGTGGAGAAAAAAATATTTAATAGTTTTGCTTTATCCTCGTCGCTCTCTACAACACCTCCCTCATTGCTATGTAGAGGGCCGACTCCTTCAGATTTATATTTTTTACTATTTATATAATTGAAGAACATTTTAGGGTTAGTTTTACTCTCTTTGGCAATTAATCTCTCGGTCTCTAGTTTGGCAAATTTTATTAGTTTTTTACATATTCTATTTTTTTCCTTATAGTTTATCACTGCTTCCTCGCTCCCCTCCTGTTTTAGCGATTTATATGCTTTCTTTTTGTCATTTATTGCCTTCTTTACGGTTCCATTTATCCACATTGGTTTCTTATTGTTCCTTAGCCTTTTATTCCTATAAGGTATGTACCTCTCACAATTAGATGTTACAATGCTTTTAAAAATCTCCCATTTTATGGTTGTATTTTTATTTTTGAGGACTTTGTCCCAGTTAGTTAGGCCTATAGCCTCGCTTGGTTGGCTAAATTTTGCTTTTTTGAAGTTTGGTATTTTTGTTCCTCCCTTTAGAAACTCTCGTTTGAAGGATAATTTGAAGGTTATAACTTTATGGTCACTATTTCCCAGGTGTCCCCCAACCTGCACATCTGCTGTTCTATCAGGTCTATTGGTTAATACTAAGTCCAGTATGGCCGTCCCTCTAGTGGGGTCCTGAACCAGTTGGGAAAGGAAATTGTCTTTGGCTATTGCCAAGAACCTGTTTCCTTTTTGGGATGTACAGCTTTCAGTTTCCCAGTCTATATCTGGGTAGTTAAAGTCCCCCATGATAACGACTTCATTATGATTTGCCGCCTCGTCTATCTCGTTGGGAAAAAACTCGATATTACTGGAATACCCCTTCAAATATGTAATCAGCACAAGAATGAAAATATTAGTGGGGCATAGAAACATCTAATCACGTGGTCAGGCACGACAGTGCGCCTGTACACTGCCTCTATACAAGCACCAGCATAACCAATATAACTGCCATACAGTGACCATATTGAGACCAGATAGAGTTTCTGGGTTTAGTTCCCCTTTATGGACAATGTATAAAACCAATTTGAAGAAGTAAATTATCGGAGAATGGAGAAACTGCTGCAAAATTCACTGCACACACACAGGACCGTCAGGACTGCAGGGACTGGCAGGAACAGGCTCTGAGCCACAGGGACTACTGCGGCCCCCAGTATAGATCCCCTCTGTCTATTTTATTGACGAAGCAGAATATAAGAAAGTGCAGCATAGAGCTCACAGCTGGGAGTTATAGGGAAAGAGGAGCTTATAGAGCAGGGGTCAGCAACCTTCGGCACTCCAGCTGCTGTGAAACTACAACTCCCAGCATGCAAACTTTCTCGGCTATTCTTGTAACTCAGAAAGAAGTAAATGGAGTATTCTGGGAGTTGCAGTTTCAGAATAGCTGGAGTTCCAGAGGTTGCTGATCCCTGCTTATAGCGGTATATGGTCTCCTCAGCTGTGTATCTGTCAGGACATTCTCCAGTGACCACCGGGAGGCAGCACTGCTCCACATGATCCAGCATGACCAGACCAATAGAAGAATCATCACAATGTATAGAACACTAGTTCACTGCTCTCATTAAGAGAAACAAAATAAGAGTATTGTAGGTTTGATACCTTTTAATGACTAACAAAAATAGAAGCAATGATGTTACATAGCGAGCTTTCGAGACATCACCAGTCCCTTCATCAGGCGTACTACAAGAATTTATGAAGAAACAGCAATATATATAGAATAAGAACAGAGACCTGGGGGAATGAAGGAACATTTGAAAGATAACAGAATAACATATCAAAGATCTTGAGAATAAGTCCTTAATTATCTTACAGATAAGGGGTGTGAAAGTTTTATGGTCTCTAAATTGATGTTATCTCAGGGACCTGGTGCCCCGACTATGTCTATAGAAGACTCTTTAGATCCTGTAGTGTATCATAAATTCCCGGGACAAATTCAGCCCAGTATTCAAAGTGTTAAGCAGTGTTATAAATTTGTATTCCCAAATTCTTCTAGCTCTTTGGGATTTGAAGTGACCTTTTAAGGCTACTTTCCCACTGCCGTTTGGTGCGGATCTGTTATGGATCTGCACAAACGGATCCGTTTAGATAGTCAACCCCCTCCACCTTGATCCTAACCAGATTATATGCCCCCCTTAAGTCCAACTTGGAGAACATCTTGGCACTAATGTTGATCGAGCACCAAAGTGCTCGGGTGCTCGAGTAGAACACTTCGGGATGCTCGGGTGCTCTACAGAGCACCCAAGCACAATGGAAGTCAATGGGAGGACCCGAGCATTAAACCAGGCACCCCCTGCTCAGAAGAGGGGAGGGTGCCTGGTCCATAGGAAAAGGTCAGAAATTGATGGAAACACCACTGAAATGGTTCGGGAACAGCATGGGGAGGATGTCTGGATGCATCTTGGACTTCCAGGTTGCTGCTGGGAAACATGTTGTCCGAGTAGTACGCCACTTTTACAGACTGACAATAATACGCACAAAACCCAAGATAAAATTGATTTTAGAGGAAAAATTGTTAGGAAACATTCTTTCCTGTATATTTACTTGTATATAAAGTGCAAGTGCTGCCAAAAATTACAAGGAAGAGGCACTCCGATACAACCTATATATTACATTAAGGAGGGCCTCATTTACATTATGTTACAATTGTTCAGGTAGTGGGACCCCTACACTTATAAAGCCTATGCACTAGGTGAAAGGGCTGCCAAAAATTACAAGGAACCGGCAGTCCAATATCCCCTTTATTACACATAAAGGAGGGCATCATACACACCCTTGAAAAATTATGATTGATGGCCTGCTGGTGACCCTCAAAAACATAAGGAGCAAGAGCCTGCTGGTGACCCTCTAAAACATTAGGGGCGAGGGCCTGCTGCTGATCTGACCATCTAAAACATTAGGGGCGAGGGCCTGCTGCTGATCTGACCATCTAAAACATTAGGGGTGAGGGTCTGCTGCTGAGATGACCCTCTAAAATATTAGGTGCGAGTGCCCGCTGCTGATCTGACCATCTAAAAAATTAGGGGCGAAGGCCTGCTGGTAACCCTCTAAAACGTTAGGGGTGAGGGTCTGCTGCTGAGCTGACCCTCTAAAACATTAGGGGTGAGGGTCTGCTGCTGAGCTGACCCTCTAAAACATTAGGAGAAAGGGCCTGCTGGTGACCCTCTAAAACATTAGGGGTGAGGGTCTGCTGCTGAGCTGACCCTCTAAAATATTAGAAGCAAGGGCCTGCTGGTGACCCTCTAAAACATTAGGGCGAGGGCCTGCTGCTGATCTAACCATCTAAAACATTAGGGACGAGGGTCTGCTGGTGACCCTCTAAAACATTAGGGCGAGGGCCTGCTGCTGATCTGACCATCTAAAACATTAGGGGCGAGGGCCTGCTGCTGATCTGACCATCTAAAACATTATGGATGAGGGCCTGCTGGTGACCCTCTAAAACATTAGGGGTGAAGGTCTGCTGCTTATCTGACCCTCGAAAACATTAGGGGCGAGTGCCTGCTGCTCATCTGACCACCTAAAACATTAGCGGCGAGGGCCTGCTGCTGATCTGACCATCTAAAACATTAGGGGCGAGGGCCTGCTGGTGACCCTCTAAAACAATAGGGATGAGGGTCTGCTGCTGAGCTGACCCTCTAAAACATTAGGGGCAAGGGCCTGCTTCTGACCCTCTAAAACATTAGGGTGAGGGTCTGCTGCTGATCTGACCATATAAAACATTAGGGGTAAGGGTCTGCTGCTAAGCTGAGCCTCGAAAACATTAGGGACGAGTGCCTGCCGCTGATCTGACCATCTAAAACATTATGGGCGAGGGCCTGCTGGTGACCCTCTAAAACATTAGGGGTGAGGGTCTGCTGCTGAGCTGACCCTCTAAAATATTAGGGGTGAGGGTCTGCTGCTGAGCTGACCGTCTAAAACATTAGGAGCAAGGGCCTGCTGGTAACCCTCTAAAACATTAGAGCAAGGGCCTGCTGCTGATCTGACCATATAAAACATTAGGGGTGAGGGTCTGCTGCTGAGCTAACCCTCAAAAACATTAGGGGCAAGTGCCTGCTGGTGACCCTCTAAAACATTAGGGGGAGTGCCTGCTGCTGATCTGACCATCTAAAACATTAGGGGTGAGAGTCTACTTCTGAGGTGACCCTCTAAAACATAAGGAGCAAGAGCCTGCTGGTGACCCTCTAAAACATTAGGGGCGAGGGTCCGCTGCTGATCTGACCATCTAAAACATTAGGAGTGAGAGTCTGCTACTGAGCTGACCCTCTAAAACATTAGGGGTGAGGGTCTGCTGCTAATCTGACCATCTAAAACATTAGGGGTGAGGGTCTGCTACTGAGCTGACTCTCTAAAACATTAGGGGTGAGGGTGTGCTGCTGAGCTGACCCTCTAAAACATTAGGGGCGAGTGCCTGCTGCTGATCTGACCATCTAAAACATTAGGGGTGAGTGCCTGCTGCTGATCTGACCATCTAAAACATTAGGGGTGAGGGTCTACTTCTGAGCTGACCCTCAAAAATATTAGGAGCAAGGGCCTGCTGGTGACCCTCTAAAACATTAGGGGTGAGTGCCTGCTGCTGATCTGACCATCTAAAACATTAGGGGTGAGGGTCTACCTCTGAGCTGACCCTCTAAAACATTAGGAGCAAGGGCCTGCTGGTGACCCTCTAAAACATTAGGGGCGAGGGCCTGCTGTTGATCTGACCATCTAAAACATTATGGGCGAGGGTCTGCTGCTGAGCTGACCCTCTAAAACATTAGGAGTGAGGGCAGCCTAATAAGCATGTTGATATGATGGAGGAGGAGGAGAAAAGGAAGATTGTACCATATACCCTTTTTTGTGGTGGAAGGGGTACATGGGAATACAGTGTATTCAATACACCATAAAAGCCACATTTAAAGTGCTTTTATGTTCAGCCACTTTTCTCGGGTGGAGTAGAGACGTCAGGGGCAATCCAGGCCTTGTTCATTTTTATAAGAGTCAACCGGTCAGCATTTACAGTTACAGTTTACAGGCGGATGCGCTTATCAGTTATTATGCCCCCAGCAGCACTAAATACCCGCTCTGACAAAACGCTGGTGGTAGGGCAGGCCAGCACCTCCAAGGCGTAGAGCACCAGTTTGTGCCACGTGTCCAGCTTGGACACCCAATAGTTGTAAGGCACAGAGGGCTCACTGAGGACGCTGACACGGTCTTCTACTTACTCCTTCACCATCTTCCAAAACTTTTCCCTCCTTGTGACACTAGGCTGCACATCAGGGTGAGGGTGCTGGCAGGGTGTCATGAAACTGTCCCAGGCCTTGGCCTCTGTTGGAACTGTTGTGTGTTCCCCTTGTCTCCTCTCCTCGGTTTTCCAAGGAACTATGTACTCTGCCAACAGCGTTGTCAGCTGGAAATTTGTGGAGCAATTTTTCCACAAGGACCTTCTGGTATTGCACCATTTTTCTAGTCCTCTCCACCACAGGAATGAGAGATGAGAAGTTCTCTTTATAGCGCTGGTCAAGAAGCGTGAACCACCAGTAATGGGTGTTGGCCAAAATGCCAGAACATAAAGTCAGCCATGTGTGCCAGAGTCCCAACAGACAAGACTTCACTGTCCTCATCAGGAGGATACTTCTCAATCTCCTCATCCTCTTCCTCTGAACGCTGAATGCTGAACAGATGGAATAAACCAGCCATGGGTACTACCCTCTGTAGCGGAGGCAACCGTCTCCTGCTCCTCCTCCTCCAATTCGCATTGAGAAGACAAACTGAGGTTGGTCTGGCTATCACCCTGTGTACTGTCTTCCCCCATTTCCACCTCTTCCACATGCAAAGCATCCGCCTTCATTGTGAGCAGCGAGCGTTTCAGTAGACACAGAAGTAGGATGGTTACGCTGATAATAGTGGCATCGTCGCTCACCATCTGTGTCGATTCCTCAAAGTTGCGTAAAATCTCACAGAGGTCAGACATGCCCACTCTTCGCTTGTGAAGAGCGGAAGCTGACTGGAAAGGCGACGACCATGTTGCAGCTGGTATTCCACTACTGCTCTCTGCTGCTCACAAAGCCTGGCCAACATGTGGAACGTGGAGTTTCAGCGCGTGCTCACGTCGCACAACAGTCGGTGAGCTGGCAATTGCAAGAGTTGCTGCAGCCTTGCCAGACCGGCGGCAGCTGTAGATGACTTTCGGAAATGGGCACACACGCGGTACACCTTCGCCAGTAGCTCTGGAAAATTGGGGTAGGTTTTGAGAAACCGCTGAACCACTAAGTTGAACATGTGGGCTAGGCATGGTATGTGTGTGAGCTTGCCGAGCTCCAAAGCCGCCACCAAGTTACGGCCATTATCAGACACAACCATGCCTGTTGTAGGTTGAGTGGCGAGAGCCACAGCTCAGCCTGGTCCCTTATACCCTGCCACAGCTCTGCAGTGGTGTGCTGTTTGTCACCTAAGCAAATTAGTTTCAGCACGGCCTGTTGCCGCTTCCCCACTGCAGTGCTACACTGCTTCCAGCTACTGACTGATGGCTGACTGGTGCTGCAAGATGAGAATTCAGAGGTGGAAGTGGAGGAGGAGAAGGGGGGTGTCACGCCCTGCCCTGTGAATGTGCGGAGGTATGTCAGACTGGCTGCACATGTCTGACTTCTCTGTTTGTTTGGGTTTGAGCTGGATCCACCTTCCCTCAGGTGTACTGGGTTTGTTTGTAAGTAAGGCTATTTATCCCTCCTTCTCCCAGTGGCCTGTGCGGGTTATAGTTCTTTCCTGTGAGCTCTGGATGTGTGGACGGGTCATCTGCTCCAGCTCTGCTCTAGATAAGTCCTCTCTGTTATTTCTTCTTGTGTGTTTTTTTTCTAGGCCTCTAGGGAGACAATTGCTTCCTCTGGGTCTGAAGAAGCAGGTTGTCTCTTCCCTTTTCCCTACTACTTAGGGTTTGCCCAGGGTGTACAGATTTAGGCACGAGGGCATGTGCATATCCACCATTAGGGTATGCACATGGGCACAGCAGTTTAGGGAAAGCTTTTAAAGATCGCTAGGAGGTGACCCTTTTCTCCCTAGCTTTTGGGCCTAGTCATTTGTTCTGTTTGTTTTCCTGTGTTCGGTTATTTCCTCACTTACCTACCTATTGTGACAGGGAGTTTGCAGCCACTAATGTAGGTGGTGGCGGAAATCCTGATGGAAGTAGGGCCCGCAATCCTTGGCGTCGGTAGCACCTGTGCCATCCCTGGGTATGACTCGCTCCCGGCCTCCACAACGTTCACCCAGTGTGCCGTCAGGAAAATGTAGCGTCCCTGGTCAAAAGCACTTGTCCATGTGTCAGTCGTTAAGTGGATCTTCCCAATAACTGCGTTGGTCAGGGCACGGGTTATGTTTCAGGACACATGCTGGTGTAAGGTGCGGATGGCACACCGGTAAAAATAATGGCGGCTGGAGACTGAGTAACGATGGACGGCCACCGCCATCAGGCTGTGGAAAGCCTCTGTGTCCACAAGCCTAACTGGCAACATTTTCCAGGGCCAGCAATTTGGAAAGGTGCGCATTTAGCGCTATGGCCTGTGGGTGGGTGGCTGTGTATTTGCGCTTTCGTTCAAAGGCCTGGGGTATGGACATCTGTACGTTGCGCTGGGACACAGAAGTGGATATGCTAGATGATGGTGCTTGCGAAAGTCCAGGTGCAGGGCGGGAGGCATCCGGGCCTGCATCTTGGACAGGGGATTGGCCACATAACACAGGGGAAGAGGAGGCAGTGGTGTGACCCACAGACACTGATTGTGGACCCAGGCGTTCGGCCCACCTATTAGGGTGCCTTGATTCCATGTGGCGGATCATGCTGGTGATGGTGAGGTTGCTAGTGTTCACGCCCCGACTCATTTTGGTACGGCAAAGGTTGCAAATGGCAATTCTTTTATCGTCCGCACTTTCCTCAAAAAAGAGCCAGACTGCGGAACACCTATCGTTTGGCAAGGGAGATTTCTGCAAGGCGGTGCTCCGGGGAACAGTTGTGGGCCTGTTTGGTGTGGCCCACCTTCTCCCTTTTGCAACCCCACTGCCTCTTCCAGCCTGCTGCAGATCCCTCCCCCTCTGTACGGCTGTCCTCGCTTGGCTTGCCACCTTCCCAGTTTGGGTCAGTGATTTCATCGTCCACCACCTCCTCTTCCACTTCCTCACTCTGGTCATCCTCCTGACTTGTTGTCCAAACAAGAACCTCACTTAAAGACAACTGTGTCTCATCCTCATCATGAACCTCACGAGAAACTAATTGACTTATTGGCAACTGTGTCTCATCATCATCATCCACCTCGTGAAACACTAATTGCTGTTCCCCACTGTCATCTTTTTCTGACTGTGGATGCTCAAGAGTTTGGGAATCAGTGCACAAGATCTCCTCATGTCCCTCTTCGAGCGGGCTTAGCGAGAGGGCCAAATCAAGGAATGGTGATGAAAAGAGCTCCTCGGAATATCCGAGTGTGGGATCACTTGTTTGCCAAGACTCTCCATGGTGGGGGGAAGGAGGATCAGGGTGAGGATTCTGTTGACCAGACACTTAGCTACAGAGACTGGACTTTGTGGAAGACAGGGTGGTGCTTAACCGACTGAAAGCATTATCTGCTGCAATCCAACCGAACACCTGGTCGCACTGGTCTGACTTCGAGAGTCTTGTCCTGTGCCGCCCTGCAAACTGAGACATGAAGCTAGGTATTGTTGATGAGTGTGTTTCTTGTGCTCTGGCAGCAGGCTCAGTTTCACCGCACCTAGGGCCATGGCCTCTGTGTGCACCATCAGCAGCACAGCCACTTTCTCGTCCCTTACTGCTTGCCTTCATAATATTAAATGGTATATATGCTTGAAAGTATGTCACTTGTACAGTAGCACAGGTTTTGTAAGTGTATGCGCAAATAAATTACAGTGAATGTCACAGATATTTGGGACACGGAAACGTTATACAGGAGATGTAGCGCAGGTAATGTCGCTGCTGTCACCAGCGGCTAATAAAAAATTACAGTGAATGTCACAGCTATTTGGGATTGCGCAAACATTATACAGGAGATGTAGCGCAGGTAATGTTGCTGCTGTCACCAGCGGCTAACGGTATACGGGAGATGTAGCGCAGGTAATGTTGCTGCTGTCACCAGCGGCTAACGTTATACGGGAGATGTAGCGCATGTAATGTCGCTGCTGTCACCAGCGGCTAATTTTATACAGGAGATGTAGCGCAAGTAATGTCGCTGCTGTCACCAGCAGCCAAACAATTGCACTGCGTAGCAGCCAACAAACATGCGGGGAGGAGACTCGAGCATCGTGCTCGAGCACATGTGGTGTTCAGCCGAACACCGTGATGTGCTGAGCATCATGATGCTCAAGTGAAAAAGGTGTTCGGCCGAGAATGCTCGCTCAACACTACTTGGCACCAACAATCTGGTTAAACAAATCGGGAATCAAAGGAAGAGGGTAAGGATCACGGACAGTAATCCGATTGAGTTCACGGAAATCCAGACATGGCCGAAGACCTCCCTCCTTTTTTTTAACTAAAAAGAACCCTGCTGCCACTTGCCACTGGAGACTTGGAAGGTCTTATGTGTCCTTTAGCCAGCCTTTCAGATCCAGAAAGGGTATACAATCTATATTTTTGCAACTTAGCTCAGCAAATAAGGTTGATAGGACAATCATATTCCCAATGCAGAGGTAAATCCTGGCATCCACTCTCAAAAAATACATCGGCGAAATCAGATATAAAAGAGGGTAATGTCTTAGCAGTTAAAACAGAAAAAGATGTATTCAGACAATTGTCAATGCAATAATCACCCCAATCCAAAATCTGTCTAGCTTGCCAATCGATGGTTGGATTGTGCTTGCTTAACCACGGTAAACCCAGAACCACTGGAGCAGGGAAACCCTCCAACACAAAACACGAGATAAATTCTTGATGAATGTCATCCACTCTTAATCTGATATCATGCACCACTTGAGATAAACACTAGAGGTGCAGAATCAATAGCAAAAAAAAAAAAAAAAAATGTTTTTAATGCACTTGGTGACAACCCGTGCATACGGACGAATTGAGCATCAATCAGGTTCACCCCAGCCCCGCTGTCGAAAAACACCTCAATGCACACAGTTTTTTACTCTAGTGCCACCTAAGCAGTCAGGAGATATCAGGTACTACCAGTCAAAGACAAATGCACATTTTCTGACTCTCCTCTCACCCCTCCAAGAGTCAGATGGGAATTAAATGTCCCTCTTTTTTCTTTTTGCTGTTGAATGTATGGACATACTCTGATAATATGTCCCTTCTGTCCACAGAAATAACACACTCCCTTCTTATTACCAGTATGCTTAAAAGTGGATCCAGGAGTAGCTCGCCCTAATTGCATGGGTCCCCAGACATAGTGTCAAAGGAGGACACTATGCGTCCTGAGAGTGGGGGCCCCTAGATCTCTCAGGTGTCTATCAATGCATATAGCAAGAGACATAGTAGCCTCCATAGACACTGAGGTTTCATGACAGGCCAAAGAGTCCTTCAGCCTCTCTGATGGAGAAAACTGGCTATGGAGAGCCGGATCGTTCCACTCCATATCCGTAGCCCACCTCCTAAACTCAGAGCAATAAATCTCAGTGGAACGATTACCCTGATGAAGGCTGCGCAGCTTGGTTTTGGCTAGAGAGGTCCGATCCGGATCATCATCATAGATAAGACCCAAAGCTTCGAAAAATTTATCTACTGACCGGAGAGACTGCGAGAAAAAGCCCATGACTGCACATCCCCCTTAAGCAAGGAAATAACCACACCGACTCGCTGTTTCTAATCTCCAGATGAGTGTGGACGTAGCCTAAAATACAGTTTTCACGCCTCCCTGAACAAAACAAAATTATCACGTCCCCCAGAAAATTTGTCTGGGAGGGCAACTTTAGGCTCCAGATAGACCTGGTCTCCAGCACTATCACCAGGACCAACAGCCTGTGATCTCTGCATCTGCGAGACGGTTGTGCGGAGGTCAGCTACCTACAAAGACAGCCCTTGCAGCTGACCTGCCAGAGCAGCAATAGGATCCATGGCTGCACACAAACAAACAAAACAACGGTTTTGATGGTTTATAATGTCACGCTTCGGTGTGGGAGGATAGGGGAAAAGGAACATAGGAGGGACGGGAGGAACAGGGAGTCAGGCCTGAGAACTGGAAGATCGGCACCTCCTAGTGAAGAACCTAGCCAAAATCCTGACTGACTACCAGTATGAACAGACCCCAAAGGAAGGTGAGTTCATATGCAGGAATACCTAGAGTCCTATCTAGCCCTATAGGACCCTGGTACTAATGGCAGGGACGAGACAACGTGTTCCTCCAAATGGAAGGACGAACAGGAGTCTCCTTCAGGCCTAATACAAACAATAGGGAAATGCAACACACAGAACCCAAACAAAATACAAAAGGGAAAGGAAATACTTAACTTCAAAGTAGCAATGGAAGCCCCAGGAACTCAGCCAAGATCCAACCACAATCTATACAAACATCCCAAATAAAAGCTATAAACTGCACAGCATTGTGGTTGAAGCAACTATAAATAGAGAAGGGTAAATGACCCCAATAGCCACACCTGGGGAAAGAAGGTGTGGCAAGCACCAGAAACAACACAGACGTAATTTGATCCAAACAGAAAACAAGTCAGATAAAACCACGTGTTGCCAGTCTCACTGATCTCCTGCCACCTGTTGCGGGAACATCCGTGACAGATATACATTAGGTAATAAGGCTTCAGAGTATTCCACAGTATTATTATACGGGCTCTCTACATCAGGAAGGCAGGAGATACACTATACAGGGAAAAGGTTTAAACCATACAAGTCAGATTACACAAACCAATGGGGACTGGGAAAATGTACAGGATAGGATAATGTATAGGAAGGAGAGAACATTTAGAAATATCTAGAACATTTAATGCGAGTCTTCAGTGTCTAAAGTGGAATCAGATGGACATCATGTAGACCATGGTGTCCATGAATTTAGCAGGGCATCTATGATATACAACCTGTTCATATGGGATGATATTATTAAAGGGGTACTCTAGGATGTACATATTGGTGACCTATCCTCACCAAACAGTCGTATAAAGAGGCTGCGTTACTCAGTAAGTACTTAGGCCTCTTCCTATGTGAGATGGGGAAACAGCTCTCCTTGTCTGAACAGCGTAGATTAAATTAAATGATCTGGACTGACATTCTGCTGTTTGGCCACAAGATGCCGCTGTTTCCTAAACACAGCTACAGATTGCTTATATTTCCATATTCATGAGAGGTGAAGTTACACAGAGCCTGGAGAGGAAGAGAAAGGGAGCAGCCATCTTAGAGGGAGCTGAGACTTAGGAACTGTGTCAGCAAAGGATCCAATGGCATCCAGGTGTGGGGTCATACCTCAGTATCAGCTAAGTGAAGCTGATTGTGTTGAAGACCCTGATCCTGTCCCGAGGAATGAGGATTGCTTTCAGGAACGCTGATGAGAGCTTAGGAGCAAAGCGACATACACTGCGGGACCGCATGCTTGTTGGAGAGGCATTTGTTCTGTCACCAGCGGAGGCAGAGCAGACCCGGGTTGGTAAGATGGTGCACGCACTTTATTACAGTGTTGGCGCCTAGAGACTGAGACCAGACCTGTAGTTAGTTAGATAGGGTCTCTGTTTGTGTCAGGCCACAAGTGTTGCTATTGTTCATTGCAAAGACTCCATTATTTAAAGGGACATTTCACACCTGAGAGCTGATAAACTTCCCCAGGCTGGTGTTTTGCTCAAGAGGAATACTCAGGCATGTGCTACAACACCGGTTATGGGAGGGGGAATTCTGTAGAGCTTTGTAAGATTGTAAGCTGTTGTGCTGCACCGCAGGCTAGCCCGTACCACACACCCATACAGTTTATCTTGTTTTTTTAGGGTAATAACAGGTAAGGTGTGGCAGTTTAGTTGTGCCTGCCAGTAGGTAAATTACCATGCTTTACTCCTGCATCCATCGGAGGGTGCCATGCTGTGCAGCACAAGGGTCTCAGCCTTCGGGCTGGGTGTATGTAAATTTATTGTATTTTCCCAACATTTGTGGTTGTGTTCATTACCTCGTTTAAGTACAATTCTGTTTTGGCAAAAGCTGGTGTTGGAGTTATTTTTCTCGTTCGTGACTTCGCTGTATCCTGGGGAGCACACCCCTGTACACGGCTAACACCTAGGCCAGGGACATCACGTTTATCGGTCAAATGGCCTAGACACAGCTCAGTCTTATTGAAGTGAACAGGGCTGAGCTGCGATACCAAGGACAGCCACTACACAATGAAAGGCGCTGTGCTTGGTAAGCCTCCTCAAACAGCTGATGAGTGGGGGAGCTGGGAGTCGGACCCTGCCAATTTCATATTCATGACCTATCCTAAGAATAGGTCATCAATATGTAAATCCTTGAGAACGCCTTTAACAAGAGACTTCCCTTGGTTAATAGTGGGGAGCGTGTCAACCACCCATCAAAGGGTAAGGAGGGGGTACCGTATATACGCAACCACCCTTCATTCATTCCTATGGGTGTGCCGAAAATAGCCGAGTGATGCGCTCGACTATTTCTGTCTACCCTATAGAAGTGAATGGAGTGGAGTCCGCGCTTGCGTGGTGCGCTTCCGATTAATTTTGATGGGATTACTGAAAATAGCCAAGTTTGCCGCTCGGCTACACACGTGCGGTACGCCCTCTGACACATTGCGGGCTCTGTTGTAAGGATAGGTGTGGGTCCTAGAGGTGGGACCTGCACCTATCAGACATTGGGGGCATATCCTAGCAATATTTAAATATTTCAATTGAAAAGCCAATTAAGGGCTCATTCAGACACCTGTATATTTGTGTCCGCATCCATACAGCAACTTTGCGTAATGGATATGGATCTATTCATTTCAATGGGGCCACAAAAGATGCAGACAGCACACCATGTGCTGTCCGCATCCGTACTTCCGTTCTGTGTCCCCGCAAAAAAGATAGAACATGCACTATTCATGACCGCAATTATAGACAAGAACGGGCATTTCTATCATAGGGTTGGTCATTCCATTCTGCAAAATGCAGAACCCACATGGCCGGTATCCGTGTATTGCAAATCAGCAATTTGCTGACTACAAAACAGATACGGTCGTCCGTATGAGCCCTAATTGTAGACGTAGTTGGGGAAGGATAGACCACCTAGATACTAGGTGGTCTATCCTAATAGGTTCGGTCCAGATTTTACAACCTTAACTCGAGTCCGCCCACAAAAAGGACACCAGAAGCTTGAGAGTGAAGAAAAAGGACATCAAGTATGTTGCTCCATATTAGAGACATTTGCAGGAGAAGGAGGACAAACGTGGCAGCTATTAATGTCCACCACAGAGGGACAGCCTTTGGGGATGTATTTTGTGCTGCACTAGGGTATTTGGTTCTTTGGGATGGTATTCTGTTCTGCATTATGGTATTACTGACCCTTCCAACTTGTATTGGCCCCATCTACTTGTGTTACCTCACCTTCTGTCAATTTGAACCCACCTACAACAATGGGGCCACGTTTAGTATTTTCCAGGGACACTTTTAGTTCCCAGTCCATCCCTGAGTATTGTAGAGCGGAGATGGCTTTCTGGATGTAAATATCTCAGAGATAGTAAGTCTCTGGGTCTCAGGCCTAGTCTTCCAAGGAGTGAGCACATGTAGCTCCTCTCTCTTCTTCAGCTAACATTAGACTCCTACTAAACTAGAGGCGGACCTAGGTCGAACTACTAGTCTCCTACAGAGTAGTTAGGATTGTTAACTCTGAGTTATCCATACAAAAGTATATACATCAGAACATTAACTAACATTTAGATAACAGTAAACAATTTTGCAAGTACCCTGTTCTGGGGTACTGCGAATATGATACCAAAGAATGTAAACATCCCCGAACCACAGCATACCTTAAAGGGGTTGTGCAGTTATATAAAACTCTATAAAATGATCATGTTTCCATAAAACCAGTTACTTACTAATAATAAGGTTTTTTAAGTTTGGTCCCTGATCAGACCTGCAGTCCCATGACACTGATTATCCAAGAGATACAATGACAGAGCGTGACGTTCTGTCTTCCAGTAATGTGACCTCCTTCACTGACTGCCCTGCCCCTGACAGAATGCGTCAGAATTCTTTTATCTTTAATTTCTCCTCCTTGACCTGTGTGCGGCCAGTGGCCGGAATGAGAGGAGACCAATATTGAATTCCTACTGCTTACCTATATAGAGCAAGAGTATTTTCCACCAGTTGCCAATAGGTGACCATTGAGCTCAATGGTAGCTGTTTAATTTCCTATGCACTGAGCTCCCCCTAGTGGTGACTGCAGTCAAACAGTTTTTATCATCAACTCCATGAAGGGATATGGGATTAAACATCATATGAAAGAGCACTATGAATATATTTATACCAGCTGTGTTCAGACTGAGCGCCAGATTTTTGTCAGTGGCAGGCTGGGTGAGGCTTCAGTCTAGTTCAGAGCGTTACTTGTTACTTTAGAAACATCCTACATTTTTCTACTTACAAAATTGTTGGAAAAGGTCCGACCTGGGTTTTTAGTCTATACCAGATTCATCAACATGACATGTACCCTGCTGATAAATCTGTTACATGCTGCACAGGGAAGGTTACTGGCCCGCCCCATGCATGGCGCCTCAGTATTAACAGAGCTCCCCCATAAAGATCAAGATAAAGTTTTACAATAAACATTAAGTTAACCCCCTCAAGTCATTTCATACGTCCTAGCACAGAATCATTTACTTATTTTGCTGCTTATTAAATCTTGAATCTCCTGATACTCGTTACACCCAAAGTCGTCATGTGGCTGATTACATGAAAACAATCAGAGCAGTCTACGGTATTCAGGAGGATACAGCAGAGAAGTGTACGGCATACAGGAGGATACAGCAGAGAAGTGTACGGCATACAGGAGGATACAGCAGAGAAGTGTACGGCATACAGGAGGATACAGCAGAGAAGTGTACGGCATACAGGAGGATACAGCAGAGAAGTGTACGGTATACAGGAGGATACAGCAGAGAAGTGTACGGTATTCAGGAGGATACAGCAGAGAAGTGTACGGTATACAGGAGGATACAGCAGAGAAGTGTACGGCATACAGGAGGATAGAGCAGAGAAGTGTACGGTATACAGGAGGATACAGCAGAGAAGTGTACGGCATACAGGAGGATACAGCAGAGAAGTGTATGGTATACAGGAGGATACAGCAGAGAAGTGTACGGCATACAGGAGGATACAGCAGAGAAGTATACGGTATATAGGAGGATACAGCAGAGAAGTGTACAGTATACAGGACGATATAGCAGAGAAGTGTAGGGTATACAGTAAGATACAGCAGAGAAGTGTAGGGTATACAGTAAGATACAGCAGAGAAGTGTAGGGTATACAGGATGATACAGCAGAGAAGTGCACGGTATACAGGAGGATACAGCAGAGAAGTGCACGGTATACAGGAGGATACAGTTAGAGAATTGTACTGTATACAGGAAAACACAGCAGAGACGGCTACGATATAAAGGAAGATACAGCAGAGAAGTGTATGGTATACAGAAGAATACAGCATAGAAGTATAGGGTATACAGGAGGATACAGCACAGCAGTGTACAGTATACAGGAGACTACAACAGAGCAGTGTACAGTATACAGAAGGATACAGCATAGAAGTGTAGGGTATACAGGAGGATACAGCAGAGCAGTGTACAGTATACAGGACGATATAGCAGAGAAGTGCACGGTATACAGGAGGATACAGCAGAGAAGTGTACGGTATACAGGAGGATACAGCAGAGAAGTGTACGGCATACAGGAGGATACAGCAGAGAAGTGCACGGTATACAGGAGGATACAGCAGAGAAGTGTACGGCATACAGGAGGATACAGCAGAGAAGTGTACGGCATACAGGAGGATACAGCAGAGAAGTGTACGGTATACAGGAGCATACAGCAGAGAAGTGTACGGTATACAGGAAGATACAGCAGAACAGTGTACAGTATACAGGACGATATAGCAGAGAAGTGTACGATATACAGGAGGATACAGCAGAGAAGTGTAGGGTATACAGGATGATACAGCAGAGAAGTGCACGGTATACAGGAGGATACAGTTAGAGAAGTGTACTGTATACAGAAAAACACAGCAGAGAAGGCTACGGTATAAAGGACGATACAGCAGAGAAATGTATGGTATACAGGAAAACACAGCAGAGAAGGCTACGGTATAAAGGACGATACAGCAGAGAAGTGTATGGTATACAGGAAGATACAGAACAGCAGTGTACAGTATACAGGAGACCACAACAGAGCAGTGTACAGTATACAGAAGGATACAGCATAGAAGTGTAGGGTATACAGGAGGATACAGCAGAGCAGTGTACAGTATATAGGAGGATACAGCAGAGCAGTGTACAGTATACAGGAGGATACAGCAGAGCAGTATAAGGTATACAGGAGTATGAAAAAGAGGTAGTAGCTGCACTGACATGAATCCAAAGTGGATGCACGGGCGGTGCCAGGAACAAGGCAACTCTTTTCAAAAGGTATACAGGAGGATATAACAGAGCAGTGTACAGTATACAGGAGGATATTACAGCAGTGAACGGATATACAGATGGATATAACAGAGCAGTGTACAGTATACAGGAGGATATTACAGCAGTGAACGGATATACAGATGGATATAACAGAGCAGTGTACAGTATACAGAAGGATATATCAGAGCAGTGTACAGTATACAGGAGGATTTACCAGAGCAGTGTACAGTATACAGAAGGATATAACAGAGCAGCATACGGAATACAGGAGGATATTACAGCAGTGTATCGGTATACAGATGGATATAACAGAGCAGTGTACAGTATACAGGAGGATATAACAGAGCAGTATACGGTATACAGGAGGATATTACAGCAGTATACGGGTATACAGATGGATATAACAGAGCAGTGTACAGTATACAGCAGGGTATAAAAGAGCAGTGCGCGTTATACAGTTGTACATCTGAGCTCAGTCCCATTTTATGAAGACCTCGGTGGGAGAACATCTTATCATACTAATGAAGGGTAATGAACACACTCCTGATTAATCTCAGGAAGCTGCTTCCTCCAAACTATTACTTTTATTGTTATGTTTGGATGGAGCAAGAAATTCCAGAGGTGAGACAAGAGCCAGGGCAATAGCAAGAGGTGGCAAAATATACAGAGCCCACCACTTCTAGGACAGGTCAGAACTGGACATGGTGTCATCTCTAGCACTGATAACCATTAGGACAGGTCACAGCTGGACATGATGTCTTCTCTAGGACTGATAACCACTAGGACAGGTCAGAGCTGGACATGATGTCTTCTCTAGGACTGATAACCACTAGGACAGGTCACAGCTGGACATGATATCTTCTCTAGGACTGATAACCACTAGGACAGGTCACAGCTGGACATGGTGTCATCTCTTGGACTAATAAACACTAGGACAGGTCACAGCTGGACATGATATCTTCTCTAGGACTGATAACCACTAGGACAGGTCACAGCTGGACATGATGTCTTCTCTAGGACTGATAACCACTAGGACAGGTCACGGCTGGACATGATGTCTTCTCTAGGACTGATAACCACTAGGACAGGTCACAGCTGGACATGATGTCTTCTCTAGGACTGATAACCACTAGGACAGGTCATAGATGGACATGATGTCTTCTCTAGGACTGATAACCACTAGGACAGGTCACGGCTGGACATGATGTCTTCTCTAGGACTGATAACCACTAGGACAGGTCACGGCTGGACATGATGTCTTCTCTAGGACTGATAACCACTAGGAAAGGTCACAGCTGGACATGATGTCTTCTCTAGGACTGATAACCACTAGGACAGGTCATAGATGGACATGATGTCATCTCTAGGACTGATAACCACTAGGACAGGTCACAGATCGACATGATGTCATCTCTAGGACTGATAACCACTAGGACAGGTCATAGATGGACATGATGTCATCTCTAGGACTGATAACCACTAGGACAGGTCACAGCTGGACATGATATCTTCTCTAGGACTGATAACCACTAGGACAGGTCACAGCTGGACATGGTGTCATCTCTTGGACTAATAAACACTAGGACAGGTCACAGCTGGACATGATATCTTCTCTAGGACTGATAACCACTAGGACAGGTCACAGCTGGACATGATGTCTTCTCTAGGACTGATAACCACTAGGACAGGTCACGGCTGGACATGATGTCTTCTCTAGGACTGATAACCACTAGGACAGGTCACAGCTGGACATGATGTCTTCTCTAGGACTGATAACCACTAGGACAGGTCATAGATGGACATGATGTCTTCTCTAGGACTGATAACCACTAGGACAGGTCACGGCTGGACATGATGTCTTCTCTAGGACTGATAACCACTAGGACAGGTCACGGCTGGACATGATGTCTTCTCTAGGACTGATAACCACTAGGACAGGTCACGGCTGGACATGATGTCTTCTCTAGGACTGATAACCACTAGGAAAGGTCACAGCTGGACATGATGTCTTCTCTAGGACTGATAACCACTAGGACAGGTCATAGATGGACATGATGTCATCTCTAGGACTGATAACCACTAGGACAGGTCACAGATGGACATGATGTCATCTCTAGGACTGATAACCACTAGGACAAGTCACATATGGACATGATATCTTCTCTAGGACTGATAACCACAAGGACAGGTTACAGATGGACATGATATCTTCTCTAGGACTGATAACCACTAGGACAGGTCACAGCTGGACATGATATCTTCTCTAGGACTGATAACCACTAGGACAAGTCACAGCTGGACATGATGTCATCTCTAGGACTGATAACCATTAGGACAGGTCACAGCTGGACATGATATCTTCTCTAGGACTGATAACCACTAGGACAGGTCACAGCTGGACATGATATCTTCTCTAGGACTAATAACTACTAGGACAGGTCACAGCTGGACATGATGTCTTCTCTAGGACTGATAACCACTAGGACAAGTCACAGCTGGACATGATATCTTCTCTAGGCCTGATAACCACTAGGACAGGTCACAGCTAAACATTATGTCATCTCTAGGCCTGATAACCACCAGGACAGGTCATAACTGGACATGATGTCACCACCAGGGCTGACAACAACAGGCTATAATGTAACCAAAGGCTATGGACACCTTTGAAGACATTATTTTATTATTGCATTATGATTATTTTGTGGTAATTAAAATTTTTACAATTAGTCTTTATTAAATATTTTCAACAGTTTTTCCTCTACGCCCTTTAGGTTTCACCAACTCCGCAGAGTGTTCTGCTTCTCTGATGGCTCAGTCTATAGCCTTTATCTCATAAGCACTCGTTTAAACTAAATTATGATCAAACTGATAGGAGCTCATCTTAAATGAGTGTTTATGAGCTGTCAGGGCACCAGAGATAGGGCTACAATCAAGGCCTCAGAGCAATTCTCTTATGGTTTTCAGGGAGAAGCAGAAAGAATAGTCTGCAGAACCAGTAAAACCTATTGAACATTTTTTAATAAAGACCAATTGGAAAAATGCTTATCCCCAAATAATCCCAATACGATAGTATTCCAAAAAATGTCCCCAAAGAGGTCCATAGACTTTAATACTGGTCACAGTGAGCTATGATGTCTCCTCTAGGATAGGTCACAACTGTAAATTATATTGTGATTATTCAGAACTGGACATGATGTCACCGCTAGGACTGATAATAACTGAACATGATGATGATGTCACTAGGACTGGACACAACCGGACATTATATCATCACTAGGTCTAGTCTCAACTCAAATGGTCATAATGTTAGCACTAGATCTGGTAACATCTGAACATGATGTCATCTCCAGGATTGTCACAAATAGCCATGATGTCACCACAGGACCAGTAACAGCTGAACTTGATGTCATCACTTGAACTGATAACAAGGCATGATGTCACCACTAGGACTGATAACTAGGCATGATGTCACCACCAGGGCTGGTCACAACCGGACAGGTTATTACCTCTAGTACTTGTCCCCACTGGTCATGATGTTATCTCTAGGACTGATAGCAACTGGCCATGATGACAGCAACCATTAGGACTGGTAACAACTGGAAATGATGCTGGTGCTAGGACTGATAGCAACTGGATATAAAGTCCCTCATGTCACCTCAAGGACTGAAAAGAATTCAACATCATGATGTCAATGCTGGGACTGGTGACAACCGGACATGATGTTACTGATTGAAATGGTCATGATGTCATCATCTGCCACAACTGGTCATGATGTCACTGCTATGACAGGTGACAACTGGCCATTATGGCACCCCAAGCATGTAATGTCACCTCTAAAGAATGAATTAAATTTTTGGAGTATGGCTTTTACGGATGGTTATTTTTCGGACTGTGTACGGTCTTTAAATGAAGAAGCTAGCGGCTGTAGTGATACAGTTTTTCATGTTATCACCCAGCAGCAGGACGGTGGCGCCAGCCGGGTGTTATTACCAGAGATAAGTGCTAGCCTACAGGAACCGCTTTGGAGGACAACAGGAACATGTCCAGATAACCGCATCTTCCCGTATTTCCAGTAAGAGGACTGGATAATAACCAGGAGCATCTGCTGATCAGGATCAGACATGGCAGCCCTCTTATTTAACTCTTTAGGTTTCCTACAAGAGTTACAGATGCTGAGTGACAACCACTACTGGCCGCCATTACAGCATTGATGGAAAGTGTCAGTTTTTGTCAGTTCACTGCACTTAAAGGGGTTGTCCAGTGAAAAATATTCAGCGGTTTTAAAACCAGCACCTGGATCTGAACACTGCAATTACAAATTTAGCACAGCCACTGAGCTATTCAATAAAAATTATCTGTATAGCGCCACCTAGTGTATGTTTTTTTCCCTTTTTTCTCTGTCCACCTCGCTGAGGCAGTTTGTATAGGAACTGCCCAGCACTCGATCCGTAGGACGGATAAATCCAGTATATGAAGAAAAGAATTCCCAGCAGCTGCTTTACGATCTTAGTAGATTTTTTATTCATAGTCAAGCGTACAGGACGCATTTTGGCCCGTCCTAGCCTTTTTCAACTGAAGGCAGACATTTTTACACATCATGACAAATCAGCTTGAGTGACATCAGATGTCCAGAACAGCGTGAGTATCACATGACGAGTAAGCAGATAAATGAAAGTAAGGGCTCATGCACACACCCGTATGTATTTTGCAGTCCACAAAAAAAACGGATGACATCCGTGTGTGTTGCATCCGCTTTTTTTGTGGATCCATTGTAACAATGCCTGACACGGAATGCACACGGATTAATTTCCATTTTTCTTCCAAGCTCCATGGAAGTGAATGGTTCTACATACGGACTTGTAAAGAAACGGAACGGAAAAAAAATACGTTTGTGTGCATGAGCCCTTAATGAAAGTAAACAAATCTTGGTCAAAGGATACAATGAAGCTACTTATGTATCTGGCACAGAGGATTCATGTGGGGAAGACGAAGCCTGTAACATAAAGGAACAAAACAAATATCAATAGGAGAGACATCTCTAATCTCTTAAAGGGATTCTCCCATGACTAATGTAAAAAATAAGACATCATATAGTGCATGACAATCTCTTTCTAACAAAGCTAGAACCAGCCCTGTATCTCACATGGATCCAGAGATCTCCCCATTCATTGCTCTGCTAGATTTATATCAAGCTGGCAGCTCAAGGGCAGTGTCTTTCCGGCTGCAGCTCAGGGGGCGTGTCTCAGCTCTCCCTATCACAGCTCAGGGCGCGTGTCTCAGCTCTCCCTATCACAGCTCAGGGGCGTGTCTCAGCTCTCCCTATCACAGCTCAGGAGGGAGTTGAAGCATGAAACTGAGCATGTGCGTCCACCTCAGTGAGCAGGTCAAAGAAATAAGGAAAATTTATTTTAAAAATTCATTTGATTGATTAACTCAATTTTTTATTACATGCAATTACAAAAGTATTCAGATCTAGGTGCAGGTTTGAAAACTGTGGAATATTTTTTGTGGGACAACCCCTTTAAGTAAAAGCTTTTTTTCTCAATGAACTAATATCTCAACTGTGATATAGAGTGTTTGTGGTTGTGACAGGGGTAGCATTTGATTTTTCACCCGAATCGTGAACTTGAGTTTAGAAATACGGTCTTTAATGGTCTGTATGGTGTCCCTCGCGTACAGAAGGTCGCATGGGCATTTACTTAAATAGATGACATTGTTTGTGTCACAGGTATAGTGACCCTTGATCTTATAAGGTTTGCCATTATGCGGGTGATAAAATTGTGGCCCCTTGCAGTGACGGCGTGGACGTGTCCCACACTTCTGTGGTTGTATAGTTCTCTATCTGGGATTCATTCTTAGACTACCCAAATCTGCACAAACCAATTTATCACGGAGGTTGGGGTTCTTTTTTATTAAAAATCAGGGGTGGAGTTTTGAACTCCTCCACCCGGGGATGTGCTTTGTGTAAAATGTGCCAGTTTTCCTTGATGATTTTATCAAAATGAGCACTATATGGGTGAAATTTATATATAAATGCCCAGTTCCATTCTTCAACTGCCTCCTGAGGTATGATAGAGAGAGCTGCAGCAAAAAGGACACTCCCCCTCTAAACTGCAGCAGAAGGGCACACACCCTTCTTTAGATCCATGTGGGATCAGGGCTGGTTCTAGCTTTGTTAGAAACAGATTGTCACGTGCTATATTTTTATTTTTAACATTAATTATGGGATAAACCCTTTAAGGAAAACCTTAGCACTCCATGTTTCTTTAAAAGAGTCAGTGATATTTATTCACCCAGCATAGGCGAGCGCAGGTCATTGCGTCAGTCTTCTGGAATACATGAACCAGGAAGCTCAGGATAAGCAGACATACAGGTCCCTCCAAGATCGGGGCCGTGATGAAGAGCAGGGAATTGTGGAAGGAGACCGGGATGATACATTATAGGATGAATCTATGATTGGGGTATACGGCATCTTTCGGGAAGGGTTCTGGGTTTGCCTTCTATCCTACCTATAGGATGGGGAAACCCAGTCTTCCCCCTGCAGTAATTAACCCTTTAATAAGGAGGCCTTATTCAAAGCTACCCCTCAGCTCCAGTGTGGGTCACTGGTCAGGAAGGGTTAACGTGCGTTCCCCATTAATGTACATGTAGGAAATAGTTGAGGACTGTGAGTTGGCAGCCTCCAGCGTGACTCCTGCCAGCCTCGCCCACAGCACAGTAACCGTACACATCGCTTCCCATCGCCGTCCAGAACAAAGCCCGGCCATTGATGGGAGGAAGACAGAATGAGCCCCCAGCGAAATGCCAGCACCCCGACCCACACATGTAGCTCGTCACTGGGGGAGGGGGGGCGCTGCTCCAAAAGGAGGAATTGTTCTATGTTGATCTAATTATGCATTTTACCAGAAATAATGCATTAACTCCATATATACAACCTATATACAGGGATGTCCACAAATAGCCTCATATACCCGGACTTCCATCTATAACCCCATATACAATGCAATATACTCAGCCATCCATATATAGCCTCATATACGTGGAAGTCCATATATAGCCTCATATACGTGGAAGTCCATATATAGCCTCATATACGTGGAAGTCCATATATAGCCTCATATACCTGGAAGTCCATATATAGCCTCATATACCTGGAAGTCCATATATAGCCTCATATACGTGGATGTCCATGAACTGTATAACCCTATATATAAGGCAGTATTACCAACCATCAATCCAAAAAAGGGGTAGAAAGTCCAGCTCACGAATAAAAAATCAGGATCTTTATTCAAGCGATAAAAACTTCCAACACAGGATATTATAATCACAGTTATGCGTTTCAGGCCACTTTAAATTCAGGTCCTTCGTCATGATGAAGGACTTGATTTGAAAGTGGTCTGAAATGCGTAACTGTGATTATAATATCCTGTGTTGGAAGTTTTTATTGCTTGAATAAAGATCCCAATTTTGTATTCGTGAGCTGGACTTTCTACCCCTTTTTTGGATTAATGGAACGACCGCGTCTGGAGGTGGCTGTCGGTGCCCAGTGCAGCGGGAGGCAGGTGAGAGCTGCTGAAATCTTTTTCTTTTTACCAACCATCAATATATAACCTCATACAGGGGAGCACCCAGAAATTTTGTCTAGGGGGTCCGAAAAGCAAAAAAATAGTGTGCCGCGCAAAAAAAATGGTCCGCCCATTTTTCTAAGCCCATCCTACATATAATAGGCCACTCCCAACAAACACTGTACAGCTGAAATGATATTGTTGAGGATGAAGGTAAGAGTCTCACCCTCATCCTACATAGACACACTGTACCCAATACTCCACCATACAGGGCCCAACATAAAGCCCCTCTACTCACACTGCCCCCCACGTAGCTCCGTGGCAGGAGCTGTTGCAGTTTCACTTCCTCCCTCCTAGTCCTGAAGGCACCAAAAGAGGAGTGGAGGAGGAGCTGCGCCATATTGAAGGTGTGTAGGTCCGGGTGGAGGAGCCCGGTTTTACACATCATACAGAGGGGAGGGCGTGTCCTGGCTGCACTGCCTGCTTCACATTATACAATAGAGGACAGCAGGCTACAGCCAGGAAGCTCCTCTGCTCTCCTCCCTCCCCAGATCCTGCTCAAGACCTGTGGTCCCCCCACCATCCGCCACCCGCCCGTGGCCTGCCGCCCCCTTGGCTGTCCTCACCTAGCTCTGAATCCTCCTTCTGCAAATGGCAGGGGGAAGAGCCGGTGCATCTCCTCTCCTACATAGCGCCACATACCTCCTACATCCAGTGATGTCACCTTAGATGTAGACGTTCTCTTTTTTCATCTTCTCCATTCAGACCAGACCGCCATGATGATTTTTCACCCATCTCCTCTCCCGTCTCTGCAGAGATTGACAGACAGACATTAGTTTCCCACTTTTTCATCATCTTCTGAACACCCCATCCTGCCATCCCCAATACTGTGCCCACTGTGCTCCCCAATACTATACTGCAGAAACTGTCTCCTGAAAAACACTAGTACCACACAGATAGTGCCCCCTTCTACAATTATTGGCACACAGTGCTCTAAAAAAAATAACTGTGCCCAGTAAATAGTATCCCTGACACTAATAGTATAAACATATTGTCCCCAAAAATAATTGTGCTAAGCTGATACTGTGCCAGGGTGCCCACCAAAGTAACAGTGCTCCCCAAAATCCCACCAGTAGAAATAATTCTCTGCCTGAGCACACTTAGTAATAATGCGCCCATAGTGCCCATACTAGTGTGCTCATGTTCCCCTTGGCCCCTAGTAGTAGTAAAGCCCACCATAATGCCCCCATTAGTACTGTAATAATTCTCCTTATAATATGACCCCTGCTTAGTGCCCGCAGTTGAGCTAATGTCCCCATAAATAAAAGTCTCTCAGCGTTCATTAACCCTTTCCACGGAGCCTCGCAATTACAATGCAAATAAACAGGATATATATCACAACATACATATAAAATGCAGTTACACGGTATTAAGCAGTGCAGGTTAACCATTTCAAGTGAAATAAAGTAAGAACGAATCACTGAAAATATATGGATATGATGACAGGGTAATTTTATTCTGCTATATAGTTAGGAGTTTATAACTTTGCATAGGGGAAACAGGGGCAAATGTCCACAAACGTCCAGACTTCAAAGTACCCCTGCTCCAGGGCACTACACATAGCCCTCGATGTCCATCTATAACCCCATATATAATACGATATACCCAGTCACCAATACATAATCCCATATATAATGCAATATACCCAGCCATAAATATATTACCTCATATACCTAGAAGTCCATATATAACCTCATATACCTGGACATGGACAGCCATATATAACTCTTTATACTGAGCCGTCCATATATACCCCATATATAAGCCAATATACCCAGCCATCCATATATTACCTCATATACCTGGACAGCCATATATAACTCCATATACTGAGCCGTCCATATATACCCCATATATAAGCCAATATACCCGGCCATCCATATAGATCCTCATACTGTATAACTGGACACTCATATAACCTAGCTGTCCATATATATAAAGCTATGTATCCATTTGACCATATATACCGTAATTCTATGTATCCGTCCTTATATAAATAACTGCATATACCTGGCCATTCATGTATTACTCTGTATGCCCAGATGTCCATATATAACTATATATACCTGCGGATCAATATATATCTCCATATATCTGGCCACCCATGCATAACTACATATACTCGACTGCTTTATTTAGCACTATACTCCATCCATCCAAATATAACCCCATAATTATATCACTATATTGAATGACGGGGAGGAGCTGTGACTACCTCTCAGACATGATATACAGGCTGGTTGTCAGCAGTAATAGATGAATGGCTGCTCCTGTAGTATAAGGTGTGAGGATCTCATGTCTGATTATTATTATATTATATTATATCAGTGATGTCAGTAATAGGGGGGGGGCTGTGACAACCTCTCACATATGATATAGAGGCTGGTTGTCAGCAGTAATAAATGATTAGCTGTTCCTGTAGTATAAGGTGTGAGGATCTCATGTCTGATCACAATGTAATTATATTATTATTATATCAGGGATGTCAGTAACAGGGGGCGGGACTGTGACAACCTCTCAGACATGATGTACAGGCTGGTTGTCAGCAGTAATAGATGAATAGCTGCTCCTGTAGTATAAGGTGTGAGGATCTCATGTCTGATCACAGTGTAATTATATTATTATTATATCAGGGATGTCAGTAACAGGGGGCGGGGCTGTGACAACCTCTCAGACACTATATACAGGCTGGTTGTCAGCAGTAATAGATGAATAGCTGCTCCTGTAGTATAAGGTGTGAGGATCTCATGTCTGATCACAATGTAATTATATTATATTATATCAGTGATGTCAGTAACAGGGGGCGGGGCTGTGACAACCTCTCAGACATGATATACAGGCTGGTTGTCAGCAGGAATAGATGTAATATGGAGTGATGTGGCTTCAGATTACATCTCCCTGTTGGTGACATATATATAAGATATAAGGGTTACATCACCACATCCAGCCCTGAGCTCACTGCCCTGTAATTTCCCCTTTAGTCTTGACCCTCAGAAGAGGACAATAGGGTAGAGGTTATGAGAACAGCCCCTGGAATGTCACCAATGTCCTGTCCGAGGCGAGATACAGTATAGTCTATGTCTAGAGGCTTATAGAGAGTAAAGCTCCCATGTTTTCAAACTCCAACATCTTTAGACCAGGATGCGCGGGTGCTTGTCGTATTGTTTTTAGGAGAGACTGTGTAAGTGCTGCTTCACCCAGTCTATCAATAAGGCCTCTTTCACACGGCCGTTGCGGGTGCCTTGCGGACAAACATGCGGGTGCGTTGCGGGCAAATATGCAATTTTTCCGCGTGAGTGCAAAGCGTTTTAATGCGTTTTGCACACGCATGAAATCGGCATGTTTGGTACCCAGACCCGAACCCGGACTTTTTCACTGAAGTTCGGGTTTGGGTTGAGTATTCTGTAGATTTTATTATTTGCTTTATGCTTAGTAAAATGTGGATGGAGGGGTTAAAAAAAAAAATATTTACTCACCTTGTCCACTTGATCATGTAGTTGCGATCTCTTCTTTCTTCTTTAATCATGTGAGCTGTCGGCTAAAGGATCTGTGGCGACGTCACTGCGCTCATCACATGGTCCATCACCATGGTGATGGACCATGTGATGTGACGTCACTACAGGTTCTTTAGCCGGCAGCTCACATGATTAAAGAAGAAAGAAGAGATCGCAACTACATGATCAAGTGGATAAGGTAAGTTAATTATTTTTTTTTAAACCCCTCCATCCACATATTATTAAGAATTCTTTATTGAGTACCCTATTATTTTCCCTTATAACCATGTTCCCATACTGATCGTCTCCTAGCAACCATGCGTGAAAATTCGCACTTGCTTGCGATTTTTACGCAGCCCCATTCACTTCTATAGGGCCTGCGTTATGTGAAAAACACACAATAGAGAGCTTGCTGCGATTTTCACGCAACGCAGAAGTGATGCGTGAAAATCACCGCTCATGTACACAGCCCCATAGAAATGAATGGGTCAGGATTCAGTGCGGGTGCAATGTGTTCACATCACGCATTGCACCCGCGCGGAAAACTTGCCACTATTCACATGGGCGGCTACATATGGTATGCATGCCCTTGTCAGTCTATCCCCAGTACTCAGCAAAATCCTGAATTATCGAATAGTAAGGAAACATCCTGGAGATCCACCAAGTGGTGGACGGAGGGAACATAGACCTGCACATGGAGAGAACACAGCCTGACACTCTGCGTGGAGCGAACATAGACCTGCACTGCACATGGAGAGAATATAGACCAGCACTGCACATGGAGAGAATATAGACCAGCACTGCACATGGAGAGAACATAGACCACATGGAGAACATGACGAACCACATGGAGAGAACATAGACTGGCACTGCACATGGAGAAACCATACACTGGCACTGCACATGGAGAGACTATAGACTGGCACTGCACATGAAGAGAACATAGACTGGCACTGTACATGGAGAGAATATAGACCTGCACTGCACATGGAGAGAATATAGACCAGCACTGCACATGGAGAGAATATAGACCAGCACTGCACATGGAGAGAACATAGACCGGAACCACACATGGAGAGAACATAGACCGGAACCGCACATGGAGAGAACATAGACTGGCACTGCACATGGAGAAACCATACACTGGCACTGCACATGGAGAAACCATACACTGGCACTGCACATGGAGAGACCATAGACTGGCACTGCACATGGAGAAACCATAGACTGGCACTGCACATGGAGAAACCATAGACTGGCACTGCACATGGAGAGACTATAGACTGGCACTGCACATGAAGAGAACATAGACTGGCACTGTACATGGAGAGAACTTAGACCAGCACTGCAAGTGGTGAGAACATAGACCAGCACTGCCCATGGAGAGAACATAGACCGGAACCGCACATGGAGAGAACATAGACTGGAACTGCACATGGAGAGACCATAGACTGGCACTGCACATGGAGAAACCATAGACTGGCACTGCACATGAAGAGAACATAGACTGGCACTGCACATGGAGAAACCATAGACTGGCACTGCACATGAAGAGAACATAGACTGGCACTGTACATGGAGAGAACTTAGACCAGCACTGCATGTGGTGAGAACTTAGACCAGCACTGCACGTGGTGAGAGCTTAGACCAGCACTGTAAACGATGAGAACATAGACCTGCACTGCACATGGTGAGAACATAAACGTGGAGAGAACACAGACCTGCAATGCACATGGAGAGAACATATATTGGCACTGCACCTGGAGAGAACATAGACCTGCACTGCACGTGGAGAGAACATAGACCTGCACTGCACGTGGAGAGAACATAGACCTACATTGCACATGGAGAGAACACAGCCTGACACTCTGCGTGGAGCGAACATAGACCTGCCTTGCACATGGAGAGAATATAGACTTGCACTGCACATGGAGAGAACATAGACCAGCACTGCACATGGAGAGAACATAGACCGGAACCGCACATAGAGAGAACATAGACCGGAACCGCACATGGAGAGAACATAGACTGGCACTGCACATGGAGAAACCATAGACTGGCACTGCACATGGAGAGACTATAGACTGGCACTGCACATGGAGAGAACATAGACTGGCACTGTACATGGAGAGAATATAGACCTGCACTGCACATGGAGAGAACATAGACCAGCACTGCACATGGAGAGAACATAGACCGGAACCGCACATGGAGAGAACATAGACCGGAACCGCACATGGAGAGAACATAGACCGGAACCGCACATGGAGAGAACATAGACTGGAACTGCACAAGGAGAGACCATAGACTGGAACTGCACATGGAGAGACCATAGACTGGCACTGCACATGGAGAAACCATAGACTGGCACTGCACATGGAGAAACCATAGACTGGCACTGCACATGGAGAGACTATAGACTGGCACTGCACATGAAGAGAACATAGACTGGCACTGTACATGGAGAGAACTTAGACCAGCACTGCAAGTGGTGAGAACATAGACCAGCACTGCCCATGGAGAGAACATAGACCGGAACCGCACATGGAGAGAACATAGACTGGAACTGCACATGGAGAGACCATAGACTGGCACTGCACATGGAGAAACCATAGACTGGAACTGCACATGAAGAGAACATAGACTGGCACTGCACATGGAGAAACCATAGACTGGCACTGCACATGAAGAGAACATAGACTGGCACTGTACATGGAGAGAACTTAGACCAGCACTGCATGTGGTGAGAACTTAGACCAGCACTGCACGTGGTGAGAGCTTAGACCAGCACTGTAAACGATGAGAACATAGACCTGCACTGCACATGGTGAGAACATAAACGTGGAGAGAACACAGACCTGCAATGCACATGGAGAGAACATATATTGGCACTGCACCTGGAGAGAACATAAACCTGCACTGCACGTAGAGAGAACATAGACCTGCACTGCACGTGGAGAGAACATAGACCTGCACTGCACGTGGAGCGAACACAGACCTGCACTGCACGTGGAGCGAACACAGACCTGCACTGCACCTGGAGAGAATATAGACCTGCACTGCACGTGGAGAGAACATAGACTGGCACTGCACATGGAGAGGCCCACCCAGAGGCCCACTGAGCCCCCCTCTACTTCCTGATTCGCTGTCCCAAGAGGCTGGGCGGGGAGCTGCAGGAGGAGAGCACAGCCTCCTTTGACAGCATTGACAGCTTGTCACAGGAGGCTGAGCATTGCGGAGAGGATAGATGTTTGGCACTCACATCGCTCATAGTCCCCCCTCCTTATGTGCCAGTAGCCCCCCCTTATGTGCCAGTAGCCCCCTCCCTTATGTGCCAGTAGCCCTCCTTATGTGCCAGTAGCCCCCCCTTATGTGCCAGTAGCACCCCCTTATGTGCCAGTAGCACCCCGTTATGTGCCAGTAGCACCCCGTTATGTGCCAGTAGCACCCCCTTATGTGCCAGTAGCCCCACTTATGTGCCAGTAGCCATACTTATGTGCCAGTAGCCCCCCCTTATGTGCCAGTAGCCCCCTTATGTGCCAGTAGCCCTCCTTATGTGCCAGTAGTCCCCCTTATGTTCCAGTAGTCCCCTATGTGCCAGTAGACCCCTTATGTGCCAGTAGACCCCCTATGTGCCAGTAGTCCCCCTATGTGCCAGTAGTCTCCCTCCCCACCTTATCATGTGCCAGTAGAATCCCCCGTCAGTTTATCATGTGCCTGTAGAATCCCCCTCACTTTATCATGTGCCAGTAGAATCCCCCTCAGTTTATCATGTGCCAGTAGATTACCCCCTCACCTTATGTGCCAGTAGCCCCCAAAAACAAAAACAAACAAACACACAAAAAACACTTATACTTACCTCCAGCGATGCGATGCAGGCCTCTTCCGGCCAGTGTCCCTCGCTGTACCGCTCCGGCGGCGCGATGACGCCATCGCGCCGCCTGCACCAGCCTCTGATAGAACACGCCTCTCCCTGCTCTGCCGCAGCACAGCCTTCTGTATCGCCGTCCTGAGGACGGCGATACAGATGACTATGGAGATGAACGCTTCCACAGTGGAAGCGTTCATCTCCCTGTGCCCTGCCGCCAGCCGACCCCACTACAGAGGGGCCCAGGGGGCAATTGCCCCCCTGCCCCCCGGCCCAGTCCGCCCCTGCACTGCACATGGAGAGAACTTAGACCAGCACTTTACGTGGTGAGAACTTAGACCAGCACTTCACGTGGATAGAACATAGAACAGCACTGCATGTGGTGAGAACTTAGACCAGCACTGCACGTGGTGAGAACATAGACCAGCACTGCACGTGGTGAGAACATAGGCCAGCACTGCATGTGGTGAGAACATAGACCAGCACTGCACGTGGTGAAAGCATAGAACAGCACTGCATGTGGTGAGAACATAGATTGGCATTGCACATGGAGAGAACATATACCTGCACTGCACATGGTGAAAACATAGACCTGCACTGAACGTGGACAGAACATAGACCTGCATGTGGTGAGAACATAGATTGGCACTGCACGTGGTGAGAACATAGACTGGCACTGCACATGGTGAGAACATAGACCTGCACTGCACGTGGAGAGAACATAGACCTGCACTGCACGTGGAGAGAACACAGACCTGCACTGCACGTGGAGAGAACACAGACCTGCACTGCACATGGAGAGAACAAATATTGGCACTGCACCTGGAGAGAACATAGACCTGCACTGCACGTGGAGAGAACATAGACCTACATTGCACATGGAGAGAACATAGACTGGCACTGCACATGAAGATAACATAGACTGGCACTGCACCTGGAGAAACCATAGACTGGCACTGCACATGGAGAGAACTTAGACCAGCACTTTACGTGGTGAGAACTTATACCAGCACTGCACGTGGTGAGAACATAGACCAGCACTTCACGTGGATAGAACATAGAACAGCACTGCATGTGGTGAGAACATAGACCAGCACTGCACATGGTGAAAGCATAGAACAGCACTGCATGTGGTGAGAACATAGACTGGCACTGCACATGGAGAGAACATAGACCTGCACTGCACATGGTGAAAACATAGACCTGCACTGAACATGGATAGAACATAGACCTGCACGTGGTGAGAACATAGATTGGCACTGCATGTAGTGAGAACATAGACATGCACGTGGGGAGAACATAGACTTGCACTGCACATGGTGAGAACATAAACCTGCACTGTAAATGATGAGAACATAGACCTGCACTGCACATGGTGAGAACATAGACCTGCACTGCACATGGAGAGAACACAGACCTCCACTGCAAATGGAGAGAACATATATTGGCACTGCACCTGGAGAGAACATAGACCTGCACTGCACGTGGAGAGAACATAGACCTGCACTGCACGTGGAGAGAACATAGACCTGCACTGCATGTAGAGAGAACATAGACCTGCACTGCACGTGGAGAGAACATAGATCTGCACTGCACGTGGAGAGAACATAGACCTGCACTGCATGTAGAGAGAACATAGACCTGCACTGCACGTGGAGAGAACATAGACCTGCACTGCACGTGGAGAGAACATAGACCTGCACTGCACGTGGAGAGAACATAGACCTGCACTGCACATGGAGAGAACATAGATCCGCACTTCCCTGTCAATTGATTAAACTGAAATTACATAGAATTGTCTGTCTTAGATTCCAGGATTAAAGCCTCCCCATCCCCTCAGACATCTCACACTCATGTTCTCTATAGAGAGTGCTCAGTTCAGTGCTGATATCATCGCCTTTCTTTCCTATTGCAGGAAATGCTTTCATCAGGTTCTCGCTCCTTCTTGTTCTCCTTGAGATGGGACTTGCTGATTACGTGGTGTGTTCCCCCGGATTCTGGCGCTGTCTGCTGTGCTTCAAAAGTGGAATTCCTCCTCAGCACAAACACTTCCAACCTTTGAAGAGGTTTCTATCCTTCATCAAACAGACCACTAATCCACCCTTCAGATGGTGGCACTCCAGCATTAAGGCCTCACAAGGGAGAATCATTTCAATGCCCACATATAGCTAGTGTCGCTGATGCCATTCACTGGAGAGCAACCAACCGAGCATCTGTAAAAGAGGCGAAACGTTTGAGAACCTTGGGCAACTGTAGAAGACTATGCAGATCCTAGTCTCTTAGGGTAGCACAGGATTCAGACACTTCAGTAGGGAAATTTCAGGGACAAGATCAGAAGCAGCAATCTATGTATAGCTTGTCTGAATATGTAGGTGCCTTACGGGTGGATAGACATGTGGTGTAATTTTTTTGGCACGGACAAATCTGTTGTAGTATGCCATGTCTTACACAAAGATTTAGATGCAGATTTGGCATGGAGGAAATCTTCCCAACATATACTTCCAAAGTATGAAAACGGTTTAAAAAAGGATAAAAAGAGCCCCATGGATACGTCTGATTTATATGAATGACGCTTTTCCAGGGGTATATGACCATTTATAGGGCTCAGGCAAGGAAAAGCGTGACACTCACCAACAGTCTCATCAATGCACTTTGATTCAATCCATGCAACAAAGTCGGAAAACAGGCTACAGCAAGGCAACAGCCATTTCGCACACACTTCTTCATGCCTTCCACTCATAATTGGAAACCCTATAAATGCAGTTACAGAAAGAACCTTTTTGTCCCTGAGGGTTGTGCGATACTGCCTATTCTAGCAAGGCATAAGGAAACAGCATAACACAGGTGGGACATGAGGCTGTTTTACTGGTCTCAGGTGGCGCAACAAGCTTGGTGGTGACAATAAGTCTTATGAGAGGCAACAAGCTTGGTGGTGACAATAGTTTTATGAGAGGCAACAAGCTTGGTGGTAACAATAGTCTTATGAGAGGCAACAAGCTTGGTGGTGACAATAGTCTTATGAGAGGCAACAAGCTTGGTGGTGACAATAGTCTTATGAGAGGCAACAAGCTTGGTGGTAACAATAGTCTTATGAGAGGCAACAAGCTTGGTGGTGACAGTAGTCTTATGAGAGGCAAAGCTGGTGACAATAGTTTTATGAGAGGCAACAAGCTTGGTGGTGACAATAGTCTTATGAGAGCCAACAAGCTTGGTGGTGACAATAAGTCTTATGAGAGGCAACAAGCTTGGTGGTGACAATAAGTCTTATGAGAGGCAACAAGATTGGTGGTGACAATAGTTTTATGAGAGGCAACAAGCTTGGTGGTAACAATAGTCTTATGAGAGGCAACAAGCTTGGTGGTGACAATAGTCTTATGAGAGGCAACAAGCTTGGTGGTGACAATAGTCTTATGAGAGGCAACAAGCTTGGTGGTGACAATAGTCTTAAGAGAGGCAACAAGCGTGGTGGTGACAGTAGTTTTATGAGAGGCAACAAGCTTAGTGGTGACAATAGTCTTATGAGAGGCAACAAGCTTGGTGGTGACAATAGTCTTATGAGAGGCAACAAGCTTGGTGGTGACAATAGTCTTATGAGAGGCAATAAGCCTGGTGGTGACAATAGTTTATGAGAGGCAACAAGCTTGGTGGTGACAATAGTCTTATGAGAGGCAAGAAGCTTGGTGGTGACAATAAGTCTTATGAGAGGCAACAAGATTGGTGGTGACAATAGTTTTATGAGAGGCAACAAGCTTGGTGGTGACAATAGTCTTATGAGAGGCAACAAGCTTGGTGGTGACAATAGTCTTATGAGAGGCAACAAGCTTGGTGGTGACAATAGTCTTATGAGAGGCAACAAGCTTGGTGGTGACAATAGTCTTAAGAGAGGCAACAAGCGTGGTGGTGACAATAGTTTTATGAGAGGCAACAAGATTGGTGGTGACAATAAGTCTTATGAGAGGCAACAAGCTTGGTGGTGACAATAGTCTTATGAGAGGCAACAAGCTTGGTGGTGACAATAGTCTTATGAGAGGCAACAAGCTTGGTGGTGACAATAGTCTTATGAGAGGCAACAAGCTTGGTGGTGACAATAAGTCTTATGAGAGGCAAGAAGCTTGGTGGTGACAATAAGTCTTATGAGAGGCAACAAGATTGGTGGTGACAATAGTATTATGAGAGGCAACAAGCTTGGTGGTGACAATAGTCTTATGAGAGGCAACAAGCTTGGTGGTGACAATAGTCTTATGAGAGGCAACAAGCTTGGTGGTGACAATAGTCTTAAGAGAGGCAACAAGCGTGGTGGTGACAATAGTTTTATGAGAGGCAACAAGCTTGGTGGTGACGATAGTCTTATGAGAGCCAACAAGCTTGGTGGTGACAATAGTTTTATGAGAGGCAACAAGCTTGGTGGTGACAATAAGTCTTATGAGAGGCAAAAAGCTTGGTGGTGACAATAAGTCTTATGAGAGGCAACAAGCTTGGTGGTGACAATAGTTTTATGAGAGGCAACAAGCTTGGTGGTGACAATAGTCTTATGAGAGCCAACAAGCTTGGTGGTTTCAGTGTCTCTCAAGGAGGACACAGCCTCTTTCACACGTCTGTGAATCACAGATGTGCACTGTCTGTGGTCTCTATGGACCACTCAATCATCCTTTGACTTTAATGTGTGAATACATCAGTGGCTTTCACTCGGACCATGGGTCTGCGGTGACACCACGGAAGCATGCCCTATGTTGTCCATGATTAAGGATCTCCCATGCACATTATAGTCTGTGGGCTGTGGGTCCGTGAAAACCAGACACAAGACGGAGGACATTGAGCAACAGAACAAACAGCTGCATCTCTAGGCACTAGCTATGCAGTTAGGTTTCCTAATCTAAGGTTTGGTTCACATTTTGTTGCAGAAAATCCTGTGACTGAAAATCAGTTCCATTCATGTGAATGGGGCTTGCAGAAATCTATGTGTCTGCCGCCAAAACAACTACATTCAAATGAATGGATTTTCTGCAACAAAATCTGCCGAGTGTGAACATGCCTCTGCAGCAATTGCTGTCTCACCCAGGCTCAGACACTGGCTGAGGCAAACAGCAGTGATTTGCTTAACTAATAAGCCCATGCTGCATCAGATGGGCTATTTTGGACTAGGAGAAACCTGTACTGCAGTGGGGTGGGAATGGCAGGTCCTACTACCAACCTACCTGCCATTCAATCAAAAAATTCATCTGAAACCAATTCATCACTAAATGTGCTAGCAAATCCAGGAGAGTTGGGTTTTCTCTATCTCACCCAGCTTAGCAACGTGGGTGAGACATACACCAACTCTACCACTTCTCAGGTGCCAATCCGATAACTAATTTTCCCTCTGGCTTGTGTTGCACCCAACTCCTGTCCAATGACCCTCAGTCTCTGTCTTGGCAGCAATTCCAATGGTTTTACAAGCCATTGTAAATCTCCCCATGGCACACTCCACACACTGCATTGGCATTTCTTCATCTTGCAGTATCTCTTTCCTCATGACATACTAATGCTAATTCTGTGCAGTCACATTTAGGTTGCTGTATACTCACTGTGCACATGTTGCTTTTTCAGTAGTTTCCGTGGTATTTTTTCTCACATTGTGGAAAGCTGGATGGTTTTTGTTGTACTGGCCTTGTTTCTCCACAGGTCTCTAGCTACTTCAGGGTGCAGTTTGGCTACCCCTAATCCAGGTTACCTCTCTCCACTGCAGTGCTCAGATACTGTGCCTTAAGGTGGTGGGAAAATTGACAAAAAAAACACTCTCCTCCACCTCCTCCTACCCTCAGGATAGGTCATGAATATCAGATCGGTGGGGGTAGCCGACCAGCTGTTTGAAGAGGCCACAGCACTCTGTGAGCACTTAGGCCTCTACCTAGGCCAGTGATGTAAATTGGTCACTTGGCCTAGGCGCAGATCAGTCCCATTTAAGTTAATGATACTGAGCTGCAATACCAGGCATAGCCACTATACAATGTGCGGCGCTGTTCTTGGTAAGCTGTGAAGAGACCGCAGCGCTCACCGGAGCTCTGGTGAGCGCAGCAGCCTCTTCAAACAGCTTATTGGGCGCTAATCTAATATTGAGGACCCATCCTGAGGATAGCATATTCCTGGATAACCCCTTTATTTTGGCATGTTGAAGTCACATAACAGTTCACTCAATAACTGTTGCGATGGAGTGACCATCACAACAGGGTAAAAAGATAACACACTAGAAGTGTGACATTCTGTCCGTGGTCACTGAGGCCTGTAAATGACTGAACTGTTGCACGTGACCACGGACTGGAACTCACACTTTCAGTCCGTTGAGAAACGGAAGGATCTGGGACCGGAGCTTCGACCCTGGAGTGGCAGTGGCAAAAAGCGAGTTTCTTTTGTCTGAACTAAAATTGTTTTTGCAGCTGGACAAACCCTTTAAACCATTAACCTTTGGCCAGCCAGGTGCTGTAGACGCGCCAAATTTTGGCACAATTTTCTACAATAACTCACGCATTCACGTTAGTAAATTTGGGGCAACGTTTCTATTCCTCACCATTTTCAAGATCTCTGTTTTCTGTTGGTAATGTGAACATTCTTCTTTCATATCCAGGGTCCTGAGTGAGTCCTGATTCAGAGATGGAGACATATTCTTCATCAGCGGCGCCAACGTCATAAGCCTGACACTGAACGACCTGCAGAAAACAAACAAACAAATGAACGTAGGAAAACATACGGAAAGTCATTTGTTAGGGCCTTACAAATATTTTAGGTGAAAAAATAGTTGTAAATTCTTTTTTTAAACAGCCGTGTGACGATATTTAGTAACATGCGTGGTTTAACGCCTGGGCAGGACGGGAGCAGAGTGGGAGCGTGCCCTGGCCCAGGCAAGTTTGCTGAAATTTACCCCAGGAAATGTTGCGAAAAACGACTCCTCCCAGGGGCTGGAGTAGTATTTTTGCCAGGCGCAAGGACCGCCATAGATGCGCCTAATTCATAAATTAGATGAATCATATGGCAGTGCAAGGGAGAAACTACGACCGCCACAAAAAGCCGCTTAGTAATTGTGTCCCACAGACTCCATGATGACCGCGAGTGCTTGGATCTTCCACCAGTGCTGTTATTCATGGGGTGGCCTCTTCTGTCTTCTGTCATTGTCAGCACCCCCACAGTTTTTATGAGACGACACCTGCAGCGTCTTATCAGTCTCAATCTTACTTTATCGTGTAAGTTGTCAGCTGACAGGGCCCCGGAGCAGGGAATTCCAGCCACGGCAGAGTTAATAAGAATTTCATTCATGTCACCCCCTCAGCTCTCTTATTACAAGTGACACAGTGTTGAGAGAAATTCTTGGAATTCCCTGTCCTCACTGACATTACTAGACAGAGAAGGGAGGGGTGGCGGGTGGGGGCGTGCAACTGCTTCAACCCTCACCTGAAGGCAGTGCCAGGGGAGACAACATCTGGAGGTATAGCGGCGGTTCACTGTCCTAGCATGTGGAGAAGAAGCCTCCTGTTCTCCTGTGTGACCAGCAGGTGGCACTGTTGTTAATGTTCGGGGAATACTATAGCTTCTCATGGAGTGCCTAATCATGAGGAGTCTCATAGGCCATTCTCCTCTGGAATTCTGGGAATAAGGGATGCAAATGAGCTCTTAATAAGCTCTGTCTCTAATGCCACCACATGCAATGTTCGACCTTTTGAATAGGCTTTGTTAATGTTAGCGTGGGCAGAGGAAGGGTCGGCGACTACAGAGGACAGACCTAAAGATCATGGTTAGAGACATAAAGAATTTCACACCCGCTAGTGATAATCGTTCTGTCTATGGTACGGAAAACGATCGGTTCTGATAATGGAAGTCAGTAGGACAAGGCATTCATATCTGGGCGTGTTCGACCCTTTTCATATTTGTTTTCTAATCCCCTAAAAAGTCATGTTCGTCATATAGCAGAGAGAAGGCTCATGCTACAGACAGTGCAGGTTTAGTAAGTATATACACCAGTCACATCCAGAGCTGCAATCACAATTCTGCTGTTACATTTTGTCTAAGGCTACGTTCACACGACGACAATTGACAATTTGGGAACCACTACACTGCAACATTTGTAGCGCGACATTGATGTCACATTAATGTCGCGCGACAATTTTTATAATGGGAGTCTATGGTGGTGTCGCACGTGCAACATGCAACATGTTGCGACTGCAACACAACAGTCGCAAAAAATCCATCCCGGATGGATTTTTGCCGACTGTCGTGTCGCAGTCGCAGCATGTCGCATGTCGCACTGCGACACCATAGACTCCCATTATAAAAATTGTCGCGCGACAATAGTGCAACTTTTTGTCGCGCGACAATTGTTGTCGTGTGAACGTAGCCTAAAGGTACGGCCTCACTGCGCAGTCACGGGGCATGACCGTGCTGTGGTCGAGTACAGGGCGGCCAAATACTTATTTAACTAATAAAGACCGCACTGTACCGTATAGTTAAAATGCATTGTTAAAAGGTGTTATCCCAGATGCGGCCGCTACTTCCGGGATCACGTACATTGGGCATGTGATCCTAGCCTGGGATTAAAACCTGCAGCACAAGCGTGAGTCTGATTCTCTCACCAAAGCGCTTGCGTGAAATCCAGACTCACACATGCGTTGCGGGTTCTAACCCCAGGATGGGATCACGTGCGCAATGTACGGCATGTGATTCCGGAAGTGGCGGCCGCACAGGATCACTGTGCATCTCAGATAACCCCTTCTATACTATACGCCCATTAACAATGGAGACCAGCTGTACAGTGTGGTCTTTGTTAAATAAAAGTCGGCTGAGGCCTAGTTGGCTGTGCAGTACTTGACAACATGGCCACCGCTCGAATGCCCTGTGACACTAAGCACATCAGGCAGGTTTCTGCCACCAATAGCTTAGTTGGGAATGTGGAGCGTTGCCTTCTGGGAGGTTTACTTTTTTTTCTGTTGCCAGAATGCTGAGGTACTCCACTTTCCACAATGCACCACAGGACATGATACTCTGCTCAGGCAGGGCCAATCACGAGATATAAAGTCCCCCAGCTAACAACGAATCAGCATTAGGGTATGGCCACATGGGACCCACTGTCCCCCATACATTTTCCCACAGTTCCCCAATTCGCACCGGAGGTCAGGTTTTTTTAGAGATTTTTTTTTCTGCAGTGTGTTGAAGAGATTTGCTAACATCTCATCCACTTTGTTGGTACTGCAATACAGGTTTTCCGCCTGTTTTAAAGTAATTTCGACGATTTGAGAATAAATAGGCTTAAATAGGCTAAGTGATAAGAACATTTACTAAGTGTGATTAAATATAAGGAAAACAGACAAATCACATGCAGAATAAATAATCACCTGGTCCACACAATACAATGGGGGGAACTCCGTTGCCATGTCATAGCACATGGCCAATGCCCCATGGTGATACAAGAGAGAGATAGTGACCTTACCACAGCCTACCTGGATAATGTTCTCAGAGGAGCTCTTTATCTTTGTGCACAAAGGTTTATACCACGCAGCCTCTCCTCCTAAGATTGTCCAGTGTGGAGTACACATTTCTTATGAGTTAAGTTAACCACTTTGGTATGTGGTCTGGTGGTCATCCTACACAGAACAACGGTGATGTATATTTACCTAACTCTCCCTAACTCACTACATTATAAGTAATATAGAAGGTAATTAAAGGGGAAGAACCAGTCAGCATTTCATTATTTAAAATATTCTTACAACACACCGCCAAATGTGAACACACCCCTAGGGCTCTTTCACACTTGCGTTGTTCCTTTCCGTCCTAGAGTTCCGTCCTCGGGGCTCTAAGACGGAAAGATACTGATCAGGATTATCCCCATGCATTCTGAATGGAGAGAAATCCATTCAGGATGCATCAGGATGTCTTCAGTTCAGTATTCAAACGTTTTTTTGCCGTTGAAAAATCCGCAGCATGGTGCGGATTTTCCTCCGGCCAAAAAAACTGAAGGCATGCCGCAAGGATGGATCCGGAATTAATGCCCATTGAAAAGCATTAATCTGGATCTGACTTTAAGCTAAAAGTCGTTTTGGCGCATCGCCGGATCCGACGTTTAGCTTTCTGAATGGTAACCATGGCAGCCAGGATGCTACTAAAGTCCCGGCTGCCATGGAAAAGTAGCGGGGAGCCGGGGAGAAGCTACTTACCGTCCGTGCGGCTCCCGGGGCGCTCATTATTGACGTCACAGCGCCCCTACGTCGCATGGATCATGTGATCCATGCGACGTAGGGGCACTGTGACATCATTGTGGAGCCCCTGAAGCCACACGGACGGTAAGTAGCTTCCCCACTGCTCCCCACTACTGTTCCATGGCAGCTGGGACTTTAGTAGCGCCCTGGCTGCCATGGTAACACTGAAAGCATTTTGAAGACTGATCAGTCTTCAAATGCTTTCAGGTGTGTTGCGACGGAAGTGCACGCCGGATCCTCACAACGCTAGTGTGAAAGAGGCCTTAGGGTTCATCCATGTTCACTTCAGTAGACATACTGAGCACTGACCCAATAAAGTCACTGGAATAATTCACATATCTAGAACTAGGACATAATCTATAACCCTGGGTTCACACCTGAGCGTTTTACAGCGCGTTCAAACGCGCTGTAAAGCGCTCAACAGATTAAAACCAATGCATCCCTATGGGAGTGGTTCACACTTGAGCGCTTTACAGCGCGTTTGAACGCGCTGCAAACGCCCAACGCATAAACAAGTACTTGAGCTTCTTTTGGGGCGTTTGACGCGGCTTTGTGATTGACACCACAGTAGTCAATCACAAGAACGCGCGTACGAACGCGCGTTTCCTATTTGCAAAAACGCGCAAAAAAACGCGCGTCAAAAACGCGCGTAAAACGCGCGTTTTTGGAACGCTCAGGTCTGAACCCAGGGTAAAATGTAGTGACAGTGAGAAGATTGAGGCAGGAAAAATCACTATATCACTATTAATCCTCAGAATCTCTTTGTTTGTATAAGACGATTTCATACATTTTAATTTTATTAACAAGGTTTAACCATGTATTCATACTCGGAGTAATGGATTAGAAGCCTTGCCAAAAACCAAAAGAATCGGTTTATACTTTTGGCACCCAACCTTGGAAAGATCACTCAAGATCCAAGACTCTACTGTGAATGGGATCACCACCCTCAACTTTTGGGAAATCTAATTATGTATTGCCCCCCAATATTCCTTTAGTTCTGTAAGTCCAAAACATATGTAGATGATCGGCCTCAGGTGAATCACACCGTGGACAGTTAGAAGTGTTTCTCAAACCGATTTATTAAACCATAAGGGTGTAACATAAGTTCTGTGTAAAATTTTAAATTGAACCAATATGTGATTAAAATTATGAAAAACTAGTCCCATATTAATCCAATTGAATCATTGGCCAATCTCTTCTCCAGGCCTTTTGCCCAGGAGAATATCCATTAGTGCATCCTGCTTTAAGTAAATATTTATAACATTGAGAAATCTTAACCCTCAGTGCTGGCTTCACAACTAAATCAGATCGGATCCGCAATACACCGGGCCCGCACCCCTATAGAAATGCCTATTCTTGTCTGCTATTCCGGACAAGAATAGGACATGTTCTATTTTTTTCGGGAGCCGTGGACTGGAAGTACGGAACCGCGGACCAGAAATGCGGATGCGGACAGCACAATGTGTGCTGTCCGCATCCTTTCTGTCCCCATTAAGAATAAATGGGTCCGCATCCGTTCCGCAGAATTGCGGACGTGTGAATGGACCCTAAGCCTGACTTGTCCTCTGCATAGTCTCACTAGTTTGTTCTGTGTTTTTACTGGAACACAGTTAAAATCCCCCATCACAATGACAGGGCATTCAGGCCACTGATCCATAAAAGTTAGTAAACAATTAAGTACATAGAGAGAAAAAGGAGGAGGAATATAAATAAAAGCCAAAATACATCATTTCCCAGAGAGGTTTCCATAAAGAAAAACAAATCTCTCCTGCTTGTCGGTGGAGGAGGCTCGGCAGACAAAATCAACCCCCTTGTGAATGAATACTGTTACTCCGCTTAAATAACTAGTAAAAGTGGAATAGTAGGTCTGGACGGCCCATGCGCCACCGAGTCGAGGAATCTCCCCCTCAGTAATGTGGGTCTCCACTAAACTGACAATCGCTGGAAGATGTCTCTGATTCCGATCACAAACTGCCTGTCTTTTTAATTTATCACCAGGGCCCCGAACATTCCAGGTTAGGATTCTAACCGACATCAATGAGCAAAGAGAGGAAGAAAAAAAAAATAAACAACAATTTCTGCCTCTTCCCCCCACAACCTGGGAGACGCATCGGAACCCACCCCAGAAACATACCTGCCCCCGCCCCCATCCCTACCCACCAACTCTTGATCCGCCACCATCTTGGTACAGATCTCTCAACTAAGACCTCTCCCCCACTCCCACCAAAATCCAAAATTAAGAAAAGCAAGCAAAAAAGAGACAGTAATTAAAAAAAAGGAAACTGCTTAAATATTATTTCGGTCCAACCAGTCTGTAACAGAGTCTGGGGTATCGAAAAAATAATTTTCACCATTGAATATTATTTGCAATTTAGCTGGGTAAACAAATGAATATTTGATACTCTTTTCCTGTAAGCATTTTTTTGCTGCCATAAAACTGCATCTCCTTTCCTGGATCTCCATTTCCATTATATAAAATAGGAGGACACTCCCTTAACCTTCTCAAAACCATGTCTCGGTCTCGTGACATCAGTATCTTGACCAAAAGTGTCCGTGGCTGCCTTTCCACGAGAAACAAAGGAGAAAAGTGTTCCTTCCCAAACTTCTCCTGGATTAGGGACTGTATCGTTTCGGGAAGATTTTTCCTCTCAGAGCCTTCGGGTAGACCCAAAATTCTCAAATTGCATCTCCATAACCTGTGTTCTAGATCCACCACCTACTTTTTAAGAATGTTGACCTCCATTCTCAATGTAGAGGTTTCAGATTTAACTATTTTAGCCTCGCTCTCTAGAGTCCTCACTGTTTTTTCAATAGTTGTGACTCTGTCCCGGATCTTGGTAACATCCTCCCTTATCAGAACCACATCTGTCTGTATTATCCCGAGCTGCGTTGAGATATTCTATATTACACCTCCATTTTTTTACCGCAGCCAGGATTTTTAACAGTTCTGCAGTTTATTACCACTGATGATCTATCCTCAGGATAGATCATCAGCATGTGTCGGCCAGGGTCCGACACCGGGACCCTCGCCGATCAGCTGCTTGAAGGCCGGCGCTGCAGAGCGCCGCGGCCTCACTGTTTACTGCTGCTAGCGCCCGCCCAGTGACGCCACGACTTGTATCAAGTGGCGTGGGCAGGGCTAAGCTCTGTTCAGTGAATGGCAGCAGTAAACAGTGAGAGGCGCGCGCTCCTGCAGCGCCGCGGCCTTCTCAAACAGCTGATCGGCGGGGGTCCCGGGTGTCGGACCCCGGCCGATCACATGCTGATGATCTATCCTGAGGATAGATCATCAGTGGTAACAAACTGCAGAACCCCTTTAAGGGGGCAGGCTCTACGGTAGATGAATCGTCTAACTTTTCCCTCCTCACCTCTTCATCTGAAAGTCCTCCTCCATTGCTTCACCCAATTTGGCTACAAGATTTTTTTTAACGTTTAAATCAGCCATCCCTTTTTGTCCTGCTCTTGTAATAACATTAGAGGACTTTAAAAATGTATCTATTTTCCCCGGTTCCAGTATTTTCTGGCCCAATATTTGAGACGAATGATCCGCTGAACGTCTATTTTGCCCTCTCTCCTAAATATCTGTATTTTTTCCCCTCTTTCTTTTCTGTTTCTTCCTTTCCTCCCTTTCTCTTTCCCCTCCCTCTCTTCTTCCTCTCTCCCCCCCCCCCCAAGTAAAATTATATTGCAGCTCTCAAAACACAAATTTTACCATGCAGATCGAGAAAGTTCAGCAGTGGTTAATCCCGCTCAGTCTCAACATGTGTTCAATAATAGTATCCAAGATACTTATGCTTATGCACATGTATATATATACTTGGCAGCAGTAAAATCAGGAAGGCACGTTCAAAAGTCCTGGAAGAGGTAGCTTATTCATAAAAGAATAGTGTGGCTTAATCCTATAACCAGGAGGCAGGAGGTGACGTTAGGGCAAGTGCGGACAACTGAAAACAGTGAAAGGACAGTGGACGAGACAATCAAATCTTCCAGTCCCAATAGAGTGGAGGCAGGAGGTGGCTCATCCGTGGAATCTGGAGGCAGGAAATGACTCCCAGGCAGGCGAAGACAAATGAAGAAGTGCAAGGACGGAGGAAGCAAACTCCAAACCTTCCGATCCCAGCGGTGGTGGCGTGGAGGAGGCGGAGAAGGAACCCAGACGTTCCCAACATCAGGAAACGCCAGCTCACAGGAGGGCTCCTCTGCTGGACACCAACAGCACGGCGGCACCTCAGGACCTCTGGTATCCAGTACAGCCCGACTTCGCTAATTGCGGATGCTGAGATTCAAGCTAGCAAGGTGGGAGCAGAGGGCAGAGCGTGACATAGCTCCTCCTTATGTCATCGCATCATGACAACCCCCAATGTAGATGATATTTCAACAGAAACTTTACAATAATCTAATGGCATGGGTGTTACCACCTACAGTACCTCTGGGACACGCTCCGGCCTGAATAACAGGGCCTACCTCCTACCTCTATTCACTGCTAAGGGACTTTAGAAAGTAGAAAAGCGTCAAGTTGGCTATTTTTTTGAGTCCCACAGCTGTGAATGCAGTGGTGGCCACATATGTGAAGTGTCCTCTGCATTCCTTGTTATGAGCAGTTATTTTTGGAAGTCCAACATCAGTCAATGTAGTGCCCTAGAGCAGGGGTACTTTGCATTTGTGGAAATTTGCTCCTGTTTCCTCTATGCAAATTTTCTTCTTACTTTATTTTACTTGAAAGGGTTAACTTGCATTGACTTATACTGTTTAATACTGTTTAACTGCATTTTATATGTATGTTGTGAAACTTGTGATATATATCCTGTTCATTTGCACTGTATTTGCAGGGCTATGTGAAAACGGTTAATGAACACAGAGAGACTTTTGGGACTTTGAAAAAGAAGTTGGTAATTTTCCACAGCTGCCATAGGGTTTAAAGAAGAGTGTGTTTTGGAGGGAAAAAGCCGGACATTGTTTACCACCAAAACTAGACACACTGACCTTTTGAATGTCTGATTTAGCTATGTTGTCATGACTGGAAACTCGTTTTTGTCTAGAAAAATTGCAGTGCCATTGCCATTGAGTATTATTGAAGCTCTAATGTAAGTCCATGAGAAACAGAAAGTGTAACAATGTATCTGTTCATGCTGAGTTTCTCCACTCCACCCCTCCCACTAGAAGGTTCCAGTCTAGCTAGAAACTGTATATAAGCAGAGCAGTCAGAGCCCCTTGTGTTCTGCAGTTAGGGACTAGTGCTTGGAGGGGAGACTCATGCCAGCCTGCATGAGTGACTAGAAGAAAATGCTGAGATAGGGACACTGAGCCACAGACCATGGGTCACCAGCCCTGTGACCAAGGAGCCACCCAGACTACTGAGCTACAGACCGTGGGCCTTTTACCAGTGTACCAGCCTTCTGAGAGAGAGGGACAGCTAGCTCAGGCCTTTCCTCAGCACTGAACCTTCTATTGATAGGGAGGAGACTATGCCTGTATTGTTTTGCACCTGAAATCCTCCAGTAAAGAAGCACCCTGGTTTACTGCAGACCCTGACACTCTGTACTTATTTCCCATTGGTGTGCACCATGCCTTACCAACCCTTACGGAGAGCAGCAGCACGTGGTGACACCTTGATGGTGTCTGGGGGACCCAGCGTAGCCACTCCAAACCGCTTTGTTGTTGAAAAGAGACTTGGGCTTTCATTTTGCCGACCGTTTCACAATCCCTCCGGTCAGTAGATTCATTTTTTAGTGCTCTGGGACTTATCTACGATGACCCAGATCGGGTTTCCCTGCTGAGTCCTATTGCTCTGAATTTAGGAGGTGGGCAACTGATACGGAGTGGAATGACACAACTCTCCGTAGTCAGTTTTGTCAAGGACTGTCTGAAAACCTGAAGGACACATTGGCATTTCACACAAATCCAGTCATTGGAGGTGGCTGTGCGTATTGATAGACGCCTGAGGGAGAGATCTTAAGTTCCTCTCACCCGGGACATATTATCATATGGGGAAGTGGTCTCTTCTGACACTCTGGGTGAAGAGACACTCAAGCTCTTGGTAGTATGGATGGGGAAGTTGAGAATGTACTTTTGTCTTTTACCGGTAGTACCCGATTTCTCCTGCCTGCCAAGGTGGCGCTAGATTCCAAAACAGTGGAAATGGAAGTATTTATTGACAGTGGGGCAGGGGTTAACTTAGTGGATGGGCAGTTTGTCCGTATGCATGGTTTGACAACAAATGCATTAGACAAAAATATTTTTGTGTTTGCGATTGATTCCATCCCCTCTCTCTCAAAAGTGTCTGTCTCAAATGGTGCAGGACATTCGCTTAAAGGTTTTGTTATGGAGGGTTTGCCTGCTTCTCTGGTGTTAGGGTTACCATGGTTAACCAAACATAACCCTACTATCGTTTGACAAGCGAGACAGATTCTTGATTGGAGTGATTTCTGCCTTGACAACTGCCTTAGCCTGCTGCACACTCATTGTTTGACAAAGGCACAACTCGTGCCAAAACGCGCATCACATCACATCTCTTATTCCCAGAGCTAGATTGCCAATGTCTCGATTGTATAATCTTTCTGAACCCAAAAGAGTAGCTATGCGAGAGTATATCACCGAGAGTTTGGCTAAAGGTGATATTAGACCATCCAAATCACCAATGGTGGCGGGGTTCTTATTTGTTAAAAAAAGGATGTAACGCCTAGGCCATGTTTGGACTTTCGTGAGCTTAATCGCATCACTATCCGTGTTCCTTTTCCCCTTCCTTTGATGCCAGATTTATTGTCGGCGCCAAGGTGTTCTCTAAGTTGGATTTGAGGGGGGCACATAATCTGATAAGAGTCAAGGAAGGGACAAATGGAAAACGGCCTTTAATACTCCTGAAAGTCATTTTGAGAATCTGGTCATGCCCTTTGGTTTGTCCAATGCTCCTGCGGTGTTTCAACAAATCAGGTGTCAGGCCCAGGGAAAGACACCTGATTCCTGTCCTCCAGGGAAGTTGTTTGTCCCTTTGGAACTACGACATAAGGTGTTTAAGGAACATCACGATGCTGTTTTTACGGGACACCCTGGGAGCAGGTCCACTATGGATCTCATTTCTCGAAGATTCTGGTGGCCAGGGTTACGTAAATGTGTTGAGGGATATGTAGCAGCTTGTGAGACTTGTGTGCGTCCTAAGGTGGCTCTCTTCAGGATCTCTACTTCCCTTGTCTATCCCATCCCGACCCTGGACTCATTTGTCAATTGACTTTATCACAGATTTGCCTAATTCTTCTGGGAAAACTGTGATTTTGGTGGTTGTTGACCTGTTCTGCCTCTCCAGTCTAAGCATTACAGTGTGATCTCTGTAACTTACAGTTGTGATGAGATGGCAATAACCATAATCTTAGTTGAATTGGCTGACAGTGACTCGATTGAAACGACACCTTATAGCTCGTGAAGAAGTTTATTCCAAACTGTGCAGATCATACACCGATGAACAAATGGATAGGTAAAAAAATCATGCTGTGAGCAGCTAACAGAATATATGTGGCTGAGATGAAGGGTGAAGCCAGAATGCATGAAAGGAGGGGAGGAGACTAAACAGAGGACAGCAATAAGGGAAGAGAGAAGGGACACACAGTATAAAAAGGCATACCATGCATGTGTAACATAACACTCCCCGTCAAAATCTATGATTTCTAATAACAATAATAAACTTTAGTTCAAGTCCATATATAATAGATGTTTCTCGCCTGGAATATCTGCAAAAGGAAAAAGAACAACAAAAAAGGCATCAACGAGGAAAACATTACTATAATACTTGTAGATGTGCTCTTTTAAGTGTAGACAGCGGTAGGAGGAAGATAGATCCGTGAGTCCATCTTCAATGGGGAAGGTAGCAACAACACCAGTCCTTCTTACCTCCCTTTAATTAAGTTGACTTGAAGGGCTGTCTTCAGAGGGGAAGGCATCAACATGCACCAGTCCTTCTTACCTCTCTTTGCATCAGGTCGGTGTGAGGAGTTCATCTTCCTGTTTAGGCAGAAGCAGTACCAGCTCATTTCTGGGTCTGAAGTAGTGTCTCCTAGAACATTCTTTCATTACTTTAACTTCTACTTTCCGCACCTTGATGTCATTACTTGGAATAGTCTTTGTAATAAGACCCATAGGCCAATTGTTACAATGAGCATCCCTTTCTTTCAGGAGAACAATGTCCCGGTTTGCTGACTTGCCATTTTGTACGGAAGGTTGCAAAGGTACTCCATCCTCCAACAGCTCCAAAACGCATTAGCAAGATGTTAAACCCGTTTCCATTGGTGTTTGTAAACATTTGTACAATCAAAGTCCTGAGGAGGAATAGTAGCTATCCCGATCTTTTGAGTTAGAAGAGTGGCTGGAGTTAGCAATACAGGAGTCTCTGGGTCTGAGGAAACAGGAACAAGTGGTCTTGCATTGATTATGGTGGACACCTCTGCAAGGAAGGTGACCAAGACTTCATGTGTGAGCTTTGGAGTTAGCTTGGTTTTGCCCATGATGAATCCTACACCTATTTCACCGTTGGAGTGTACAACTCGGAGACAGGCTACCACAGCTATGGCTTCCATGGATGCATCAGAAAAGACATGGATCTCTAGTCTAGTGGCATTCTTCAAGGATGCAGGAGTGGTATCTTAAACTTTTCCAATGTCTGGAGGTACAGCTTCCAGGATTCCCACCTTTGTTATTTTTCCTTGGGTAAAGGGGTATCTCAGTCAGAGTTCTCTGTAGTAAGTTGTCTGAGTAATATCTTGCCCTGAAAAGTAAAGGGTGCTATGAATCCCAAGGGGTCATAGATACTGTTCACTGCAGACAGTACTCATTTTCTGAAGGACTTGTCACAGACTGATGTTTGAAATGTGAACGTGTCTTGTTTAACATCCCACAGCAATCCAAGGCTGCGTTGTTGGAGGGAAAGGTCAGACCCTAGTTATAATTCCTTAGCACTGACAGCATGATCATCAGAAGGAAATGCTCTCATTACCTCATTGCTGTTGGAGATGATTTTTTGTAGTCTGAGGTTGGCAGTAGCTAGCATGTTCTGGGTTCTGGTAAGAAGGACAATGGCCTCTTCTTCTGTAGGTAAGGACTTGAGACCGTCGTCTACGTAGAAGTTCCTTTCAACAAACTGACATGCATCAGTCCCGAACTCCTGTTCGCCTACTTGGGCGGTTTTCCTCAGTCCGTAAATGGCAACTGCGGGGGAAAGACTATTACCGAGAACGTGAACTTTCATCCGATAGTTTTTAACCTCGTCGTTGACATCATTATTGCGATACCATCGGAACCTAGGGAAGTTTCTGTTGTCTTCACGGACGATGAAACAATGAAACATTTGTTGAATGTCGGCTATAATGCCAATTGACTCTTGTTTAAAGCGGAGTAGGACTCCTAGAAGGTTGTTGTTCAAGTTAGGTCCAGAGAGAAGATTGTCATTGAGAGAAACGCCTTCATGACGAGCACTTGAGTCAAAAAACACTCTAATCTGTTCAGGCTTGCGAGGATTGTAAACACTAAAACACGGGAGGTACCAGCATTCTTCTCCTTGTGTAAGAGGGGGTGCAGATTCAGCATGATCTCTCTCAAACACCTTCTGCGTAAAGTCGACAAAATGTTTCTTCATCTCCGGTTTCCGGTTCAGGTTGCGCTCTAAAGAGATGAACTGTGAATCTTCATGTTGTCTATTATTTGGAATTCTCTTCCTTGGAGTGTGGAATGGTAGTGGTGCCACCCAGCTGTTAGAGTCATCTTGGTAGAACGGTTTACTCATGGTTCTTAAGAATTCCTTGTCTTCCATCGTGGCCGCTAACTCATTGTCTTTTGTGGTTACCTCAAACACTGTGTTACCAATGTTGTCCTCCCGGAAGGTAAATGCTTTCCTATCATCTAGTACAGGCATCCTCAAACTGCGGCCCTCCAGATGTTGTAAAACTACAATTCCCACTATGCCCTGCTGTAGCTTGATAGCTGTAGGTTGTCTGGGCATGCTGGGAGTTGTAGTTTTACAACATCTGGAGGGCCGCAGTTTGAGGATGCCTGATCTAGTAAGATGCGCTCTTGCGTACCTTTGCCACACAGCCTTTCTTTCACACTATAGTGATGTTCTCATCACGGAAAACAAGTAGTGCGTCCATTTGGCAGAATGTGTGTTTTAAAGAAAGAAACTGACAAAGATTTCCTGGCATTGCTAAGGCAGAAGTTGCCTATAATGACCCAACCTAGATCCAGACACTGGGCGTAGGGTGCATCATGTGGGCCGTTGATTTGATAGCGAACCCTGTGCACCCTTAGAATGTCTCTCCCGAGTAGCAGCAGGATATCAGCATTTTCATCAAAGGCTGGTATTTGATCAGCTACCGTATGTCCTTCAAGTGAGAATGGTGCAAGGCAGCTTCAGGAGTGGGAATCTCTTCCTTGTTAGTTGGGATCTGATTACACTCGATAATAGTAGGCAAGGGTATTTCCAAGTTGCTATTTAGAGGAGTAACTATGAGGCCAGTGGCTCTTCTACCAAAGACTTCTGTAATGCCTGCACAAGTACCTAGGGTATAAGGTAGGGCATCTCCTGCTATGCCCAAGAGATCAAAGAACCTTGTACTTGCGAGAGATCAGTTACTCTGGTCGTCAAGAATGGTGTACAGTCTTATGGCCCTTTCAGGTTGGCCCTTTGTGTATACACGAACCAAGCATATCTTAGAACAGGATTTCCCACAAAGTCCTTCCACACAGACTTCAGTGCATGTTGAGAACACTGGGGTGGAGGCAGCCGCTTGTTCAGTGTGCTCCCCGCCAAGCTTTGCCCTGGGGGGAATGTCTGTAGATGGAGAAGCGTTGTGTTGGTACAGATGAAGGGCTTGTACGTGGTTGTCACTACCGCATTCTATGCATTTAATGATAGCCTTACAGTCTGTTGCAAGGTGTTCTGTGGAGGCACAGCATCTGAAACAAACTCCAAATTCTTTTAAAATTTTCTTACGTTCTTGTAGAGGTCTCTTTCTGAAGCCGATGCATTTCTAAAGTGGATGTGACTTGTTATGTAAGGGACATTGACGATTTGGATCCTCAAGTTTCTTGTTTTGCCCAGTTCTTTGAAGAACCGTAGCAGGTGTAGGTTGAACATCAGTCCTTTTTACTGATACTGGGCCCCTGCGGTCTCTGTGCGTTATATGTGTGTTTGCAAGTCCTGGAGAAGATGGACTGAGAGGGTTACAGTCACTGTAGAAGAAACATGGGTCATTCTTAGAGTCCGCAATTTCCTTTATGAAGTCACAGAAGTAGGAAAAGGGAGGAAAGGCAACTCCATACCTTTTCTTGTAAGTAGATCCCTGACTAGCCTATTTTTCTTGGATGCCATATGGTTAGTAATGCCAACGCTACTCACTCATAATACGATGCGTGACTATACTAATGTTCACCAAATAACCATAAAGGGACACGCATTACAATTTCACAAACTTTATTAGTTGATAAAAGACCAACAACATACACAATATCAATATAAAAATAATTATATATGGCAGCAATACAGATAGTGGCCAAGACATGTGGCTCCCCTCCCACACACAGAAAACACCGATAATTCTCCTATATAAGGTAAAAAACCTTCTACAAAAGTGCTGGCATAGACAGACACATCCCCAATACAACAATTGTATAGTAGAACAGAGCCCCCCTTAAGCTAATATAGTGGATAAACCACACAAACACTGCAACAAGGAGGCATATATGTTCCATAAATGTATACCTGAGGGACACTTGAAGAGGAGAACACGGGTTTCTATTGCAGAGAGGAGAGCCCACCCCGACGTACGTTTCGCTCCGCTTTCTCAAGGGGCGACGCCCCTTGAGAATATGCCATATGGTAGCTTAAGGACAATAGGGTTGATGCCACGAGGGGTGTCAAGGTAACTAAGCCCGGGTAGGCGGGTGTCACCTTTAGCTAGTTGAAGCTCTAGTAGCAGATCACTGAGTTCTTGAAGCTTTAGATTGTCTTTAGCTGTAATCCTTGGGAAGCCTTGCAACCTTTTGAGTAAGGCATCTTCGATGGCCTCAGAGCTGCTAAAGCTACGTTCAAGTCTGTCCCAAGCAGCGTCGAGACCTGCAGAAGGATTGGAAGTGTAAACTGTTTTAAGTCTCTTGATACGTTCAGCAGACTGGGGACCTAGCCACCTGATGAGTAAATCCAATTCTTCTGCAGCAGTGATGTCTAGTTCGCTGATTGTGGCTTTAAAGGGAGTCTTTCACCCCCCAAACCCCATCTTTCAGTACTCACATCTTCCTGTTCTAAATTGCCCCCCCATTAAAAAGCCTCTTACCGCATTGTTTCACAGCTTACCTATTTTCATAAAATGACTTTTATTGCAGCTGTCAATCACAGCTGAAGGTGCCCAGGGGCGGCGTCATAATGGCCGGTGCCCAGGCCGCGAGCTCATCTTCCTAAGTGTCCACGCCCCCTTTCACCCAGACGGCCCGCCCAGTGTCTTCTGCTTGTCCTCCTCAAGTGGTGAAATCCCGCGCCTGCGCCGAGGATCCGGCAGTCCGCTCTGAACAGCCCTCCGATGCAGCGCTTCCAGGAGCATCGCTGTACGGGCCCGCGCCTGCGCACAGGATACCCCGATGCTTGCGACAGTAATCGGGAAACCAGTGCGCAGGCGCGGACTGCTGGATCCTCGGCGCAGGCACGGGATTTAGCCACTTCAGGAGGAGGACAAGCAGAAGACACTGGGCGGGCCGTCTGGGTGAAAGGGGGCATGGACACTTAGGAAGATAAGCTCGCGGCCTGGGCACCGGCCTTTTGATGCCGCCCCTGGGCATCTTCAGCTGTGATTGACAGCTGCAGTAAAAGTCATTTTATGAAGATGGGTAAGCTGTGTCATTAATTTACTTCACATTACCAAAAAAAATAAAATCCCCTCCATTCTTCTTTCATTAGGCGCCGAAAAGGCATTCGATAGACTACATTGGAAATCTATTAAATTGACACTAGAAAAATACGCTCTGCCAAATGACTTTATCACTGCAATTACATCACTATACTCCACTCCAACAGCAAAAGTGTTCTGTAATGATGTTCTTTTAGACTCGTTTACCATCTCTAATGGGACGAGGCAAGGGTGCCCCTTATCTCCAATATTATTCACCCTTTGCATTGAAACCCTTGCATCTCGCATAAGAGCCAATAAGCACATAATGGGAATCCCAGTGGCGGGTGAAGACCACAAAGTCAACCTATTTGCTGATGACATTTTACTGACTCTTCGAGATCCAGAAAAATCACTTTTAAACTTACAAACAGAACTAGATGCGTTTAGTCTGGTTTCTTACTATAAAATAAACTCTTCAAAGTCTTATATTTTAAATATTGGAGTACCAAAAAAAACAGAAGCCCAATTGAAGAAAAACTTCTCCTTTTCGTGGAGACAGTCCACTATTAAATATTTAGGAGTGGAGATAGCGCCTGACAATAAATCTATCATTAAACACAACATAATCCCTCTAGGGGAACAATTAAAAAATGACCTTGATAAACTCTCAAATGGCATATGGAGCTGGTTCGGTAGACTGACCCTGTATAAGATGTTCATATTACCAAAAATACTATATATCTTCAGAGTACTACCTATCCATATACCCCAAAAACATATAACAATCGACAAGAATAACATGATCACACATAGGATTCCCTTTGCGTCACTGTGTGATATTCCAGGCCTTTCTAGTACCAAGTCATGGATAGAGAGAGGAATTAAATATATCGATGAACTAACTCATGGCAACAAAATTCATGATTTTGAACAAATACAAAGGAGGTTTGACATACCGAGTCAAGAAATTGACACCTACAACACCTTGGCCACACATTTAAAAAAATTTCCCCTAACAGAGGTCCAATACCCAAACCAGATCTCGGACCTGCTCACAAAATTACCATCAACAAAAAACATAAATACCAAGGAAATATACGATATCCTTAATAAAGACGTATACCCTGAACTATTGAACCATCATGACAAATGGAACTCTGAACTAGGACGAAATATTACACAACGAGAATGAGCCAAAGCATCACACATACTAAAAATAGCTACAGCCTGTATATCCCACAGGGAACAACTCTTTAAGATGCATACAAGATGGTACTACACCCCCAAAAAATTGCATGACATTTACCCTGATCATTCAGAAATGTGTTGGAGAGAATGCGGGGGGGGGGGGGTAGGCTGTATGAAACATATATTCTGGTCCTGTCCAAGATTGAAGAAATTGGGTGATGATTTGGTCAATTTGATAGAAATTCTTACAGGAAAGAGATCTATCTTAACACCAGAACTCCTTTTACTAAATGTGGGATTGGAAAAATTCCCTCCTTACGAAAAAATCCCAATATGCCATATTGCTATTGCTACCCGTCTCCTTATCACAAAAAATTGGAAAAAGACCAACATCCCGTGTATAAACGAGATCACAGCGTTAGTATCTGTGAATTGTGAAGCTGAGTTAGCTTTCTCATGGCAAGAAGGTAGGTGTCACAAATGTCAAACCTATTGGAGTAAATGGTTAATACACTATCCAAAAAAGACAGACATTTTGAGTCAAAGTGTCGTTAAGCCGCTGGAGAGTGAGCCGAGGAGGGAACTGGAACAAGATGGAGAGTGAGAAAAAGAAAGGTAAAACTCTTTATCTATTAGTATATATATAATCATATACAAATTAACAACAAATTTATAGACTAAAGAAGACGAATCTGATTAACAAGGGCCGCCTGCGAAGAACTACATTTTCTTTCTTTCTTTCTTTACATTACCTTTAAATTTCTTTATTCATTGATGGAAAAAGTACGGTTGATGGAGGATTACTTATCTACCATACACTACATATATGATTATGTTACAGTAATTACAATACAATAGCTGATACAAATATACCATGGCAAATACCAGACTGTAAACTTGTTCAGATATATAATAATTAGAAGCATCGTTTAAAGAATGATAATTCTACTATATTGGTGATATTGTAATCTTGACAGCCTTACATGTTATTAACTGTTAGGATATGTCTATCCTCTTATGTTTATAATAATAATACTTGCTATATTGCTGAATGCGATGTTTGAAAACTTGAAATATGAGATTATGTTTTGTACAATCCTGCAATATAACTGTTCAATAAAAATAATTGAAAGAAAGGTGAATTTCCAGCCTCAGTAATTTTCAGGTTTGTCATCAAACATGGTGAGGCCGTCCTAGTGCTTTCTTCCGTGCAGCTTCAGCTTCCATCTGTGCCGCTTCAGCTTCCATCCAGCTTCCATCCCTGCTTTCTCTTGGGCGAAGGCTGCCTGGATTTTAGAAGCTTCTGCATCAGCGCGGGCTTTGATGAGTTGTTGGCTGAGAGTAGAAGATGTTGACCTTAAGGATTTGGAAGATCGTGTGGAGCGCTTAGACGTTGTGGAGAGATGTGATCTGGATTCATGGAGATGTGCGATTTTAACATCTGTTTTTGTCCTTGTTTGTATTACTAAATCGTCTCTTGCAAGATTGAGCTCATTCAATTCCCTTAACTCCTTAACCCCTTAAGGACTCAGCCCTATTTCACCCTTAGGACTTGGCCATTTTTTGAAAATCTGACCAGTGTCACTTTATGTGTGAATAACTTTAAAATGCCTTTACTTACCCAGGCCGTTCTGAGATTGTTTTTTCGTCACATATAGTACTTCATGACACTGCTAAAATTGGGTCAAAAAAGTTAATTTTTTTTGCATAAAAAATAAAATTTTTACCAAAAATTTTAAAAAATTAGCAAATTTCAAAGTTTCATTTTCTCTACTTCTCTAATACATAGTAATACCCCCAAAAATAGTTATTACTTCACATTCCCCATATGTCTACCTCATTTTTGGAGCATATTGGGAATACCATTTTATTTTTTGGGATGTTACATAGCTTAGAAGTTTAGAAGCAAATTTTGAAATTTTTCTGAAATTTTCCAAATCCCACTTTTTAGGGACCAGTCCAGGTCTGAAGTCACTTTGTGAGGCTTACATAATAGAAACCACCCAAAGAAACTACACCCCTCAAGGTATTCAAAACTGATTTTAAAAACGTTGTTAACCCTTTAGGTGTTCCACTAGAGTTAATGTCAAATGGACATAAAATTTAAGAAATTCAATTTTTTGGAAAATTTTCCAATATAATCCATGTTTTCCAGGAACAAAGCAAGGGTTAACAGCCAAACAAGACTCAATATGGGTTGCCCTGATTCTGTAGTTTGCAGAAACACCCCATATGTGGTCCTAAACTACTGTTTGGCCAAACGGTAGGACATAGAAGGAGGGGAACGCCATATGGGTTTTGCAAGGCAGATTTTGCGGGACTGGTTTTGTTTATACCATGTCCCATTTCAAGCCCCCTGTTGCACCCCTAGAATAGAAATTCCAAAAAGTGACTCCATCTAAGAAAGTACACCCTCAAGGTATTCAAAACTGGGTTTACAAACTTTGTTAACCCTTTAGGTGTTCCACTAGAGTTAATGGCAGATGGAGAAACCATTTCGGAATTTCAATTTTTGGGAAAATTTTCCATTTTAACCCTTACTTTATTACTGGACAAAATGGGTTAACTGCCAAACAAGACTCAATATGGGTTGCCCTGATTCTGTAGTTTGCAGAAACACCACCTATGTGGTCCTAAACTACTATTTGGCTAAACGGCAGGACATAGAAGAAGGGAACGCCATATGGTTTTTGGAAGGCAGATTTTGCAGGACTGGTTTATTTACACCATGTACCCTTTCAAGCCCCCTGCTGCACTCCTTGAGTAGAAACTCCATAAAAGTGACCCCATCTAGGAAACTACAGGATATGGTGGTTGTTGTTTTGGTACTATTTTAGGATAAATATGATTTTTGGTTGCTCTATATTACACTTTTTTGAGGAAAGATAACAAAAATTTTAATTTTAAAATTGTTTCTACATTCGCCATTAAGTTTTGTGGAACACCTAAAGGGTTAATACAGTTTGTAAAGTATTTTTTGAATACCTTGAGGGGTGTAGTTTCTTAGATGGGGTCACTTTTTTGGAGTTTCTAGTCTAGGCTACATCAGGGGGAGCTTCTAATGGGACATGGTGTAAATAAACCAATCCATCAAAATCTACCTTCAAGAAACCATATGGCGTTCCCTTCGTTCTATGCCCTGCCTTGTGGCTATATATCCATTTACGACCACATATGGGGTGTTTCTGCAAACTACAGAATCAGGGCAATAAATTTTTAGTTTTGTTTGGCTGTTAACCCTTGCTTTATTACCGGAAAAATGGATTGAAATGGAAATTTTGCCCAAAAAATTGTGTTTTTACACTTTTTTTTTTTTTTTTATGCTGTTCATCTGGGGGGGTTGGGTTAAATGTTATTTTTATAGGGCAGATTGTTACGGACGTGGACATACCTAATATGTCTAATTTTTATAATTTGTTTAGATTTTACACCATATTATCAGTTGAGGAACACAAATTAAATAATTTTAGTATCTCAATATCCTGGGAGCTACATTTTTTTTTTGGTTGGGTGACTGTCTAATATAGGGGCTCATTTTTTTCGGGATGAGATGGCGGTTTTATTGGCACTATTTGGGGGTGCATATGACTTTTTGATCGTTCGCTATAACACTTTTTTGATGTTAGGTGACAAAGAATGGCTTTTTTTTTACACAGTTTTTATTTTATTTTTTAACCCTGTTCATCCAGGGGGGTTGGGTTAAATGTTATTTTTATAGGGCAGATTGTTACGGACGCGGCAATACCTAATATGTCTACTTCATGTAAAATCTAAACAAATTATACTATATCATCATTTGAGGAACAAAAAAAATTATTTTAGTATCTCCATAGCCTGGGAGCTAATTTATTTTTTTTTTGGTTGGGCGACTATCTAATTTAGGGGCTCATTTTTTGCGGGATGAGATGGCGGTTTGATTGGCACTATTTGGGGGTGCATATGACTTTTTAATGGCTTTTTATTACACTTTTTGGGATTTGTTCAAGTGTCTCCAAAGTCTGAGAGCCATAGTTTTTTATGTTCTCTAGGGGACTGTCGGGAATTATAAAAATTTAGTACTTCATGGAAGTGTGATACTCCCTGAAGCAATTGATAACGCAGAGGCCCGGATGATCGGGGCAAGTGTCACACTGAGTGGTGGTGTCTTTCCGTATCCCCCTCCTGTGACACACTCTGCATCTTTTTTGGGTTCGTCCCTTCTTTCCAGTATGGGGGACCACACCTGGAAAATGTTGGCCAGGGACGATCCGGGCCCCTCCAATTCCCGAGGTACTCCGACCTGCTCTTTCCCGGTCTGAAAAGATCAGGTCCTTGAGGACTGCCTCATAGAACTGGAGGAAAGTCTCTGTGCTGCCAGCGCTTCGAGATAGTACAAAAGCGTTGTACATGGCAACCTGTACCATGTAGACCGCAACCTTTTTGTACCATGCCCGGGTTTTCCGCATGGCATTATATGGTGTGAGGACTTGATCAGATAGATCAACTCCTCCCAAATACCTATTGTAGTCGACGATACAATCGGGCTTGAGGACCGTTGCCGTGGTACATCGCACAGAGACTGGGGTGGTGTTGTTACCATGGATTGTGGTCAGGATAAGGACATCCCTCTTGTCCTTATATCTGACCAACAACAGGTTGTCGCTGGTAAGGGCACGGGTCTCACCCCTGGGGATAGGTACCTGGAGGAGGGAGGTAGGGAGGCCGCGCTGATTTTTCCGCATGGTCCCACAAGCGAACGTGGATCTGGCGGCAAGGGACCTGAACAATGGTATAAAAGTTATCCACGTACAGGTGGTAACCCTTATCCAGCAGTGGGTGCACAAGGTCCCACACAAGTTTCCCGCTGGGGGGACATTCTGGGGGTTGAATACGGGAATCTCGTCCCTCGTAAACACGAAATTTGTAAGTGTACCCTGAGGTACTCTCACAAATTTTGTACATTTTCATGCCATACCTCGCTCGCTTAGTGGGAATGTATTGGCGGAAACTGAGTCTCTCCTTGAAAGCAACGAGAAACTCATCAACCGCGACCTCCCTTCCAGGTACGTAGGCCTGTGCAAACTTGGCCCCGAAATGATCGATGATCGGCCGTATCTTATACAGCCGGTCATAGGCAGGATCACCTTGGGGGGAACTTGCTGCATTATCTGCATAATGCAGGAATTTCCGGATGGCCTCGAATCTGGGACGCGTCATGGCCATACTGTACAGTGGGGTCTGATAGAGGACGTCCCCACTCCAGTAATGCCTGACACTGGGTTTTTGCACTAGACCCATGTGCAGCACGAGGCCCCAAAACGTCCTCATCTCGGCTGCAGTGACTGGCGTCCAGCCACCGGGTCTAGCCAAAAAGGAGCCTGGGTGCTGAGCGACAAACTGTTGGGCGTACAGATTCGTCTGCTCCACCATCAGATTCACCAGTGGGTCACTGAAAAAAAACAGGAACGGTGCTGGAGCGGTGCTTGAGCGGTGCTGGAGCTGTGCGGGTGCGATCCTCATTTGGCAGCAGCAGCAGCAGGAAGAGGAGGGGAGAGAGGAGCGCCGGGAGTTTGAATTTCGCGCCTCTCTCCCCGGACCAATCGGATCCCAGCACCGCCACAACCGTCCCCAATTCAAGAACGGTGATTGGTGGTGTGATATCACACCACCGATCACCATTCTTTTCCGGTTCATCGGGTCACCGGAGACCCGAATGGACAGGAAACGCAGCAAACCGCAGGTCTGAATTGACCTGCGGTTTTCTGCGATCGCCGATACGGGGGGGGGTCAAATGACCCCCCTCGGCGTTGTGACAGGATGCCCGCTGAATGATTTCAGCGGACATCCTGTTACTATTAACCCCTGCCGCGCCACACTTGCATTTTAAAGATATGACGTACCGGTACGTCATGGGTCCTTAAGGACTCGGAAACTCGGTTAAGGACACGTTTTTTTTTTGCCTTTTTGCGTTTTCATTTTGCGCTCCCTCCCTTCAGAGAGCCATACCTTTTTTATTTTTCCGTTCACATAGCCATATGAGGGCTTGTTTTTTGCAGGACAAGTTGTACTTTCCAACACCACCATTTAATATTGCATACGATGTAGTGGGAAGCGGTAAAAAAAAATTCCAAATGGGGTAAAATTGCAAAAAAAATGCAATTCCACCACAGTTTTACGGGTTTTTAAATTCCGACGTTAAATGTGCGATAAAAGTGACCAGTTAGTCTTATTTTACAGGTCAGTACGAATCTGGCGATAACTAATATGTATAGTTTTTCTTGTGTTTTGAAATTGAAAAAAAATGGGAATTTTTTTTTTTGTCGCCATATTTTGACCCCTATAACTTTTTTGTATTTATGTGTACGGAGTTGTATGGGGGCTTGTTTTTTGCAGGACAATCTGAACTTTTAAGTGATACCATTATAGGGTGTGTATATCTTTTTGATCACTTTTTATTTCATTTTTTTTTAGGAAATAAAGCGTCCAAAAATGGCGAATCGGCCATTTGGACGCTTTATTCCGTTTTTCTGTTTACCGTATGGGGAATATATTTTTATATTTTTATACTATGGGCGTTTTCGCATTTTCGTATTTCTAACAAGGGCTCCATAGGAAATACTATGCAATACTATACTATATTACGTCACCGGGTCCCTGCGTCGCATGGATCACATAGCTATGCTATGTGAGCAATGTGCCGTACGATCCATACGGCGCATTGCTCACATAGCATTGTTATGTGAACCATGCGACGCAGGGACCCTGTGACGTAATCGAGGAACCCCCCGGCCGCCGCACAGAAGGTAAGTAGCTTCTCCCCCGGCTCCCCGCTGCTTTTCCATGGCAGCCGGCACTTTAGTAGCGTCCTGGCTGCCATGGTTACCATTCTTGAAAGCTAAACGTCAGATCCGGCGTTGCGCCGAAACGACGTTTAGCTTAAAGTCGGATCCGGATTAATGCTTTTCAATGGGCAATAATTCCGGATCTGTCCTTGCGGCAAGTGTTCAGGATTTTTGGCCGGAGGAAAATCTGCAGCATGCTGCGGATTTTGCTATGGCCACAAAACATGTCAGTACTGAACTGAAGACATCCTGATGCATCCTGAACGGATTTCTCTCCATTTAGAATGCATTAGAATAATCCTGATCAGTATCTTTCCATCATAGAGCCCCAAGGATGGAACTCTAGGACGGAAAAAAAAAATGCAGATGTGAAAGGAGCCTTAGGGCGAGGCCTAGGGATTGCTGGGAGGTCACCATCCCTCTTCTTTAGTTTTAGAGGCCTAGATTGTTGTCCTAACGTTGTTGTGTGTATTTGGTATTTTCCCCTCCCCATTACCCGTGACACAATGGCATATAATTCAAATAGAAAAACCATGAAATCAGTAGCATATCAGCACTGCATTAGTAGTGTATCAGCAGCATATCAGCACTGTATTAGTAGTGTATCAGCAGCATGGCAGCAGTGTATGAGCAGTATTAGCAGCATATTTGCAGTGTATTAGTAATAAGTGTATTAGAAGCGTATTAGCATTGTATTAGCACTGTATTAGTAGTGTATTAGCAATATATCAGCAATGTATTAGTAGTATATTAGCAGAGTATTAGAAGCATATTAGCACTGTATTAGTAGTGTATTAGCAGCATATCACATCAGCAGTGTATTAGTAGTGTATTAGCAGCATATCACATCAGCAGTGTATTAGTAATGTATTAGCAGCATATCACATCAGCAGTGTATTAGTAGTGTATTAGAAATGTATTAGCAGCGTATTTACAGTGTATTAGAAGCATATAAGCACTGTATTAGCAGCGTATTACCAGGGTATTAACAGCATATTAGCAGTGTGTTAAGAGGGTATTAGCAGCATGTTGGAAGCATATTAGCAGTGTATTAGTAGCGTATAAACAGCATATTAGCAGTGTATTAGCAGCGTATCAGCAGTGTATTAGCAGCGTATTTCCATTGTATTAGCAGTGTATTAGTAGTGTATAAGCAGCATATGAGAAGCGTGTTAGGAGCCAATTAGCAGCGTATAAGCAGTGTATTAGCAGCATTTTAGCAGTGTATTAGCATCGTATAAGCAGTATATCAGCAGTGTATTAGAAGCATATTAGCAGTGTATTAGGAGCATATTAGCCGTGTATTAGCATCTTATAAGCAGTATATCAGCAGTGTATTAGGAGCATATAAGCAGTGTATTAGAAGCATATTAGCAGTGTATTAGGAGCATATTAGCAGTGTATTAGGAGCATATTAGCAGTGTATTAGGAGCATATAAGCAGTGTATTAGAAGCATATTAGGAGCATATTAGCAGTGTATTAGAAGCATATTAGCAGTGTATTAGCAGTGTATTAGAAGCATATAAGCAGTGTATTAGGAGCATATTAGCAGTGTATTAGAAGCATATTAGCAGTGTATTAGCAGTGTATTAGAAGCATATAAGCAGTGTATTAGGAGCATATTAGCAGTGTATTAGGAGCATATAAGCAGTGTATTAGGAGCATATTAGCAGTGTATTAGAAGCATATTAGCAGTGTATTAGGAGCATATAAGGAGCATATTAGCAGTGTATTAGCAGTGTATTAGAAGCATATAAGCAGTGTATTAGGAGCATATAAGCAGTGTATTAGAAGCATATATAGCAGTGTATTAGGAGCATATTAGCAGTGTATTAGAGAGCATATAAGCAGTGTATTAGGAGCATATAAGCAGTGTATTAGGAGCATATTAGCAGTGTATTAGAGCATATTAGCAGTGTATTAGGAGCATATTAGCAGTGTATTAGGAGCATATAAGCAGTGTATTAGAGCATATTAGGAGCATATATAGCAGTGTATTAGGAGCATATAAGGAGTGTATTAGGAGCATATAAGTAGTGCATTAGAAGCATATAAGCAGTGTATTAGGAGCATATAAGGAGTGTATTAGGAGCATATAAGGAGTGTATTAGGAGCATATAAGCAGTGTATTAGAAGCATATAAGGAGTGTATTAGAAGCATATAAGTAGTGCATTAGGAGCATATAAGCAGTGTATTAGAAGCATATAAGCAGTGTATTAGAAGCATATAAGCAGTGTATTAGAAGCATATTAGGAGTGTATTAGAAGCATATAAGTAGTGCATTAGAAGCATATAAGCAGTGTATTAGGAGCGTATAAGCAGTGTATTAGAAGCATATAAGCAGTGTATTAGGAGCATATTAGCAGTGTATTAGAAGCATATAAGCAGTGTATTAGGAGCATATAAGCAGTGTATTAGAAGCATATTAGCAGTGTATTAGAAGCATATAAGCAGTGTATTAGGAGCATATAAGCAGCGTATTAGAAGCATATAAGGAGTGAATTAGCAGCATATTAGCAGTGTATTAGCAGCATATTAGGAGCATATTAGCAGTGTATTAGAAGCATATAAGCAGTGTATTAGCAGTGTATTAGGAGCATATTAGCAGTGTATTAGGAGCATATTAGGAGCATATTAGCAGTGTATTAGCAGTGTATTAGGAGCATATTAGCAGTGTATTAGGAGCATATTAGGAGCATATTAGCAGTGTATTAGGAGCATATAAGCAGTGTATTAGAAGCATATTAGCAGTGTATTAGGAGCATATAAGCAGTGTATTAGAAGCATATAAGCAGTGTATTAGCAGTGTATTAGAAGCATATTAGCAGTGTATTAGGAGCATATTAGGAGCATATTAGCAGTGTATTAGAAGCATATTAGCAGTGTATTAGAAGCATATAAGCAGTGTATTAGGAGCATATAAGCAGTGTATTAGGAGCATATAAGCAGTGTATTAGAAGCATATTAGCAGTGTATTAGGAGCATATTAGCAGTGTATTAGGAGCATATTAGCAGTGTATTAGAAGCATATAAGCAGTGTATTAGAAGCATATTAGCAGTGTATTAGTAGAGCATATTAGCAGTGTATTAGAAGCATATTAGCAGTGTATTAGGAGCATATAAGCAGTGTATTAGGAGCATATAAGCAGTGTATTAGGAGCATATTAGCAGTGTATTAGAAGCATATTAGCAGTGTATTAGAAGCATATTAGCAGTGTATTAGAAGCATATTAGCAGTGTATTAGGAGCATATAAGCAGTGTATTAGGAGCATATAAGCAGTGTATTAGAAGCATATTAGCAGTGTATTAGGAGCATATTAGCAGTGTATTAGGAGCATATTAGGAGCATATTAGCAGTGTATTAGGAGCATATTAGCAGTGTATTAGAAGCATATTAGCAGTGTATTAGAAGCATATTAGCAGTGTATTAGCAGTGTATTAGGAGCATATTAGCAGTGTATTAGGAGCATATTAGCAGTGTATTAGAAGCATATTAGCAGTGTATTAGCAGTGTATTAGGAGCATATTAGCAGTGTATTAGAAGCATATTAGCAGTGTATTAGCAGTGTATTAGGAGCATATTAGCAGTGTATTAGCAGTGTATTAGGAGCATATTAGCAGTGTATTAGGCATAGCAGTGTATTAGGAGCATATTAGCAGTGTATTAGAAGCATATTAGCAGTGTATTAGGAGCATATTAGCAGTGTATTAGAAGCATATTAGCAGTGTATTAGAGCATATATAGCAGTGTATTAGGAGCAGTTATTAGCAGTGTATTAGAAGCTATATATAGCAGTGTATTAGGAGCATATTAGCAGTGTATTAGAAGCATATTAGCAGTGTATTAGGAGCATATTAGCAGTGTATTAGAAGCATATAAGCAGTGTATTAGAAGCATATTAGCAGTGTATTAGAAGCATATTAGCAGTGTATTAGGAGCATATTAGCAGTGTATTAGGAGCATATTAGCAGTGTATTAGGAGCATATATAGCAGTGTATTAGAAGCATATATAGCAGTGTATTAGAAGCATATTAGCAGTGTATTAGAAGCATATTAGCAGTGTATTAGGAGCGTATTAGGAGCATATTAGCAGTGTATTAGGAGCATATTAGCAGTGTATTAGGAGCATATTAGCAGTGTATTAGGAGCATATTAGCAGTGTATTAGAAGCATATAAGCAGTGTATTAGGAGCATATATAGCAGTGTATTAGAAGCATATTAGGCTAGTAGTATTAGGAGCATATTAAGATAGAGCATATAAGCAGTAATATTAGAAGCATATAGCAGTGTATTAGGAGCATATATAGCAGTGTATTAGGAAGCATATAAGCAGTGTATTAGGAGCATATACAGTGTATTAGAGCATATAAGGCAGTGTATTAGAGAGCATATAAGCAGTGTATTAGGCTAGCATATATAGGAGTGTATTAGAAGCATATTAGCAGTGTATTAGAAGCATATATAGCAGTGTATTAGAAGCATATATAGGCAGTGTATTAGTAAGTATATATAGCAGTGTATTAGAGCATATTAGCAGTGTATTAGAAGCATATATAGTTGAGTGTATTAGGAAGCATATATAGCAGTGTATTAGAGTATATTAGGAGCATATATAGCAGTGTATTAGAAGCATATAAGCAGTGTATTAGAGCAGTGCATTAGCAGCATATTAGCAGTGTATTAGGAGCATATTAGAGGCATTGACTATAGCAGTGTATTAGGAGCATATAAGCAGTGTATTAGAGCATATAAGCAGTGTATTAGGAGCATATTAGCAGTGTATTAGGAGCATATAGCAGTGTATTAGGCAGTGCAGTATTAGGAGCATATTAGCAGTGTATTAGGAGCATATATAGCAGTGTATTAGAGCATATAAGCAGTGTATTAGAAGCATATTAGCAGTGTATTAGAAGCATATTAGCAGTGTATTAGGAGCATATAAGCAGTGTATTAGAAGCATATTAGCAGTGTATTAGAAGCATATTAGCAGTGTATTAGGAGCATATAAGCAGTGTATTAGGAGCATATAAGCAGTGTATTAGAAGCATATAAGCAGTGTATTAGAAGCATATTAGCAGTGTATTAGAAGCATATAGCAGTGTATTAGAAGCATATTAGCAGTGTATTAGAAGCATATTAGCAGTGTATTAGGAGCATATAAGCAGTGTATTAGGAGCATATAAGCAGTGTATTAGAAGCATATAAGCAGTGTATTAGGAGCATATAAGCAGCGTATTAGAAGCATATAAGGAGTGAATTAGCAGCATATTAGCAGCGTATTAGTAGTGGTTTGCGATTGTGATGCAGGTGTTCACGTTCATGTGATCACACTGCATAAGATCCGGCGCAGGAGGCCACGATGATGCAATTGCAAACTCTTTTGTCATTCTACTGCCACGTCATGAACCAAAGTACTACATGTCCCACTTTCGGTGGAAAAACAAGCATGTGTGAATAAATACATTATCCTCAATGGATCCGAGTGCTATAGAAATCCGTGTGGAGAACACGGACAGCACACATCCGTGATTCACTGGTGTGTGAATGAGGTTTTGGTGTCAGAGAATACGGGGCGGAGAGATTCCGAGGGGGAGCGGTAGATCCTGCAGCCACTAGGTGGCGCCCTTTCTCCGTGGCCGGATGCTTGCTCATGGATAAGTGTCACCTTGACTGCTATAATGCAATTAGCTTTCAATGCAATGAAAACAGCAGGTGTCCGGTCCCGGGTACGGAGGGGGGAACATATGCGCTGTATGCGGCTCAGCTGTTAAACCGGGGAGGGGGACATGTGGACACCCCTGGAGTGCAGGAATAACCCTGCTCTCCAGCTGAGACATCCTCGTAACCATGAAATCACGGAGAACCTGCAGAGATAACAAAGCGCATCGTCTGAGTATGTCACACAGCAGACAGCTGCCGGAGGGACGCTCATAAACCCTCATCCAAAAAAAGAATGCCCCGCCACATACCCTGCATGCCACCCTGTCTCCTAGTCACATGCTTCAGGCTGCCCAGAGACATGAGCCTGTTCCCCAAAATGTCCCCAGTGATGATGAGTCCTGAAATCACATCTTCTCTCGGACTGTTAAAGGGGTTGGCTCATCTGGCATATTGGTGATATGTTTAATATCACATAGGTGCAGGACCTGGTCCAATCTCCAGAACGGGCCCTCTGAAGTGAAGAAGAGCATACTGCGCATGTGCTTTGTGCACTCTGTTCATCTCTATGGTAGTCCTGAAAATAGCCAAGCGAGCGAGCAAGCGCGGCCACCTCTCCATTCACCGCAATGGGACTTCCGGAAATTGCCAAGCTAATTTTGGAACTCCCATAGGTGAATGTAGGGTGACTGCGCATGCGCGGCTGCGCTCTGTTCACTTTGGTGGCCCCCTTTTGGAGATAGGAGGTGGAACCTGCAGCAATTTAACATTGATGGCATATCCTAGCGCCTGTCCACGGGTTGTGTCTGGTATTGCAGCTGTGAACAGGTGTGGTGCTCTTTTTGGAAGAAAGCAGCCAGCATTTTCTAGGCCTGGAGAACCCCTTTACGAACCTTAAAGGTCGCAATACACAAAAGAGAAAAGGGGACTAAGCGTGAAGACTTCATATACTAAAGGGGTCTCCCAACTCAGAGGAAAGAAGGATGGTTTGCTCTCAGGGGACATAAGCCTCCTCCAGAGCAGTAGCATAGTCCCCATTCCCTCTTGAAATCACATGCATGCTCGGTCGAACAGAGCATATGGGAGAGGCGTGAAGATGTGACGAGAGTCCTGTTGGCCAATGTGGGCACCATGACAGCCATGCAGCCCTCCAGGATGTATAACGCATTACCACTCCTACGCCCCGCTAGCTGTGTGTGCTGGTACGGTGTCATTCTGTGTATCTTGTCCAGGTCCCCAACACTGTGCATTTCCTATGTTTGAAATTGTTAATGTTCATGTAGTGTGCCTGGTCCACCAGCAGGTGGCGGCACCTATGGCAGAGCTAGTTTAGAGAGAATGGAACGTGTCTTTCCATTCTAGCCCTCTCTAGAGAGGGAGGAGTTTTAGTTAGTGAAGGTCAGACTAGAGTACCCCCTGCACGGGGAAGGTCGTGTGCAAGGCAGCAGAGCACACCTGCAGCTCTGTTGGGCATAGAGGCCCAAGCTGCAAGCCTCTCAAGCCCGGAGTAAAGTTCCCTGGATAAAGATAAAGACAGACCAGACTACAGAAAGCTAAGTACAGCAGAAAGGAAAAGATTCTATTTAATCCTGATTGCACAGCAGCGCTAAAGAGAGTACAGATGTAGCAGTGCCGAATGTGTTTGCCTGCCAGAAATTAATGCCAAAACCTGCTGATAACCAAGATAAAGTAGGAAGATTGTTTTCTGATGCAAGTTTATTCAAGTAAAGCTGTTAACTACTTCAATACAAGTCTGGACTTCATTTATTCTACAAATCCCTCAACTATTCACCCTATTTGCACTGCTTCGGATGACTACGCCTGGTCCCAGGATATCCAGGTAGGAGCACCGTGACAAGTGCACAGCCCCAACACCTAAAGGGACATTTTAGGCAACACTTACACCACTCTGGCAATCCTACACCTGGGTACCACAATCACCATCTATTTAGGGGGACCCTGTCCCTCGTTGCTGAAATGCAACTGGTGTCACGTCAAAAAATGTACACTTTAAGGGACCCCTGGTAGTACCCCGTCCGTTGCAGATGTAGGCAGGTCCATTATTCTGGAGTCCAGGTTGGGTGATACCACACTCGTGGTGGACATACACCAGAAGATCTGTGCTGTCACAGGGGGTGCACAGACGTCTCTTCATCTTCTTCTCCAGCTCAGTTCATGTCCCCTGACAACCAGGGCTGGAGGCAGCCCTCTAATTACAGCTCCTGCAGAGTGCGAGGCGTGGAGCCTGTAATCTTCTCTCGAGCCACAGACGCTCCATTCTGTGAGATGTATGAGAACGGTCGTCTTCACGGAGAGGACCCTGTGACCCGTCAGGGGCGAGCCTCCCTGCTCCATCGGTGGCTGTCATTGTTTGTGGTCCACTGTGGTAGAGACTTTGAGAAATGCAGCCCCTAAAAACACAGTAAGGTGCGTCCATGTAAGACAGGTCAGCAGTCAGGAGAGGAAGGGGCAATGAAGTATATAAATCTGTTAATCCATAAAATCTGATAATGCGGCACCTGCCCAATACACCAGCAACTAGATTATTTACCCTCACAGCCTGTGAGAAGAAATGACTTCAACATCATAAGATCCCAGATAAAAAGGATTCAGGTCAGACGTCAGTCAGGAGCCAGTTAGAGGACTAGTTAGTAGGCTACTCCCTGTCTCCTCCTCTATCCTGACATTCCCGGCTGGCATCACAGTCAGTCCGGGGCCGGTTAGAGGACTAGTTAGTAGGCTGCTCCCTGTCTTCTTCTCTTTCCAGACATTTCTGGATGGGATCCCAGTCATTTAGGAGCCGGTTGGAGAACTAGTTAGTAGGCTGCTCCCTGTCTCCTCCTCTATCTTGACATTCCCAGCTGGGATCAGTCAGCCAGGACCCGGTTAGAGGACTAGTTAGTAAGCTGCTTTCTGTTTTCTCCTCTATCCTGACATTCCTGGCTAGGATCAGTCAGTTAGGAGCCGGTTAGAGGACTAGTTAGTAGGCTGCTCCCTGTCTCCTCCTCTATCCTGACATTCCTGGCTGGTATCACAGTCAATCAGGAGCCGTTAGAGGACTAGTTAATAGGCTGCTCCCTGTTTTCTCCTCCATCCTGACATTCCCGGCTAGGATTACAGTCATTCAGGAGTTAGTTACAGGACTAGTTAGTAGACTGTTCCCTGTCTTCTCCTCTATCCTGACATTCCCGGCTGGGGTCAGTCAGTCAGCAGCCGGTTAGAGGACTAGTTAGTAGGCTGCTCCCTGTCTTCCTCCTCTATCCTGACATTCCCGGCTGGGGTCAGTCAGTCAGTAGCTGGTTAGAGGACTAGTTAGTAGGCTGCTCCCTGTCTCTTCCTCCATCCTGACAATCCCGGCTGGGGTCAGTCAGTCAGGAATTAGTTAGAGGACTAGTTAGTAGGCTGCTCCCTGCCTCCTCCTTTATCCTGACATTCCCGGCTGGGGTCAGTCAGTCAGGAATTAGTTAGAGGACTAGTTAGTAGGCTGCTCCCTGTCTTCTCCTCTATCCTGACATTCCAGGCTGGGGTCAGTCAGGAGCCGGTTAGAACGAGGCTGAAGTTAGTTTCTTATTCACATCATTTGTATATTTATTTATTTTGTCAAGAATTTTGAGGACACCTTATCAACAGTAACAGAAAAAGTTTCAGTAAGCTGTCCTTAACCTAAATTAGTTGAAAGCGGCATTAAAATACAAAAGATAGGCACAAAATGGGCATCAAAATGGGCACAAAAAAAGAGTGATTTAAGAAATTATATTAATTTGGGCCAGTGATCTCGCACTGCCAACATGCAGAGGGTGATGCCCCGCATCATGAACAATTGAGTTCAGCCTGGCATCAAAATAGGTAGATGGGCACTTTTCAATTATTTGACTAAGGCCTCATGCACACGACCGTTGTTTGATTCCGTGTCCGTTGTTTCGTTTTTCGTGATTTTCTGCGGACCCATTGGTTTTCAATGGGTCCGTAGAAAACTCGGCAAATGCACCGTTTTTCCTCCGCGTCCATGGTTCGTGATTCCAGTCCGTAAAAAAAATATAACCTGTCCTATTCTTGTCCGTGAAAAACGGTTCACGGACCCATTCAAGTCAATGGGACCGTGAAAAAATGTGGATGGCCATCCGTGTGTCATCCGCGTTCCGCGTCCGTTTTTTTTTGTGGATCCCTTGGCAGGCACTTGGCAAAAATTGTCAGCCTGTCTTTTGGTAAAATCTTTTGGGTCATGTCCGCTAAAAAAACGGAAGACACACGGAAACACAACGGAAGCAAAAACTGACACAGATCACGGAACAACGGAACCCCGTTTTGCGGACCGCAAAAATATACTGTCGTGTGCATGAGGCCTAAGTAACACAGAAGACTCTGCATCTCTTAAAGTGTTAACCCTGTAACTGCTGGTGTAAGTATTAAGTGTGGGAAGTAAAGCAGCAGAAAAGAACCATGAAACCATCCAAAATGGGTCCAGTTGTGGGGAATGTTTATGCCTCATAGCTGTCGCATCTAATGGCCTTTTACACGATCCGGTATCCGATGCCACAACCACCGCCTGAGATCTTCACTATGGAGGACGTTCAGCCGTCTCTATAAAGAATATTCAGAATCCTTTCTCCCAAATACTGAAGTGATTCAAGAATCGCCATCCTGAGGGAGTCGTCTCTTCTGTTTTCTTAGCTGTGAAAATTTCAACAATATTCAGACTACAATTGATGATTGGACGCCTGGTTTTCAGAGATTCTGCCTCTGTGGAAGCTGGTGTGATATCTGTGATACAATATTTGCAGATATCACAGGTATTTTCACTCATCACAATATCTCCGGTCCACAGGATAAGGGATAATAGCTTAATTGTAGGGGTTCTGAACTCAGATCCCCAAATTTCCCTCGAAGGCGGTGGGGTGGGGCCTGGGGGCTGGGTTCCCAGCAGATGCCCTATGATTAAATATATGTTCCGTATCATGTGGTTACTGGTGGGACAAAATCTTTATTGCTAATAGTCTTGAAAATTCGAGATTGTTAAAAAAATAACAAAAGTATTGCAGTGTTTCTTTCTGAAAGCAAAGCTGTACATTTAAAGGGGTTCTCTCACTTCAGCAAGTGGCATTTATCTTGTAGAGAAAGTTAATAGAAGCCACTTCCTAATGTGTTGTAATTATCCATATCGCTTCCTGCTGGCTGGATTCAGTTTTTCATCACATTATACACTTCTCATTTCCATGGTTACGACCACACTGCAATCCATCAGTGGTGGCCGTGCTTGGACACTATAGAAAAAAAGCACCACCCTATGCGCACTCCCACAGTCACGGCCACCAGATAGGCCGTCAATTTTTCCAATAGTGTGCAAGCACGACCACCGCTTCTGGATAGCAGGGTGGTCGTAACAGCGGAAATGAGCAGTGCATAATGTGGAAAGGAATCAATATGAATAATAACAATATATTAGTAAGTGACTTGTTTTAAAAGGGTTTTCTGGACATATCCCCTTTCTTCCCAGACTCAGCCCCTCTGATATGAGCATTGGAGCATTTGATGCCCTGCACTGAATCGCGCATTAGATCTGGTGATGTACCGGATCTCTGTTAGGCGGAGGCCTCCGCCTAGCAGTGAGCCAAGTGACGTCATCGGCACTAATGGTCGGGCTTAAGCGCTGCCCTGTAAAACATCCTAGAGCAGCGCTAAAGCCTGCCCATTAGTTCCAGTGATGTGGTTGCCACCCTCACCACTCTGTGACTGACTACTGTGTTGACTTATCATGCGGTTGCCACCCTTACCACTCTGTGACTGACCACTGTGTTGACTCCTCATGCGGTTGTCACCCTCACCACTCTGTGACTGACCACTGTGTTGACTCCTCATGCGGTTGCCACCCTTACCACTCTGTGACTGACCACTGTGTTGACTCCTCATGCGGTTGCCACCCCCACCACTCTGTGACTGACCACTGTGTTGACTCCTCATGCGGTTGCCACTCTCACCACTCTGTAACTGGACCACTGTGTTGACTTCTCATGCTATTGCAACCTCACCACTCTGTAACTGGACCACTGTGTTGACTCCTCATGCTATTGCACCCTCACCACTCTGTAACTGGACCACTGTATTGTCTCCTCATGCTATTGCACCCTTACTGCTCTATCAGTGGGCCACTATGTTGACTTCTCATGCTGTTGCCACCGTCACCACTCTGTCACTGGGCCACTATGTTGATTCCTTCCACTGTTGCCACCCTCACCTCTCTGTGACTGGGCCACTGTGTTGACTCCTCTTGGTGTTGCCACCCTCACTTCTCTGTGACAGGACCACTATGTTAATTCCTCTTGCTTTTGCTACCCTCACCACTCTGTGACTGGGTTACTATGTTGACTCCTCATGGGGTTGACACCCTCCCCACTCTAGGACAGGGTCACTATTGTCCCTGTTTGGCCTTGTTAACATTACTATTTATTTTACCCTTCTTCTGATCTGCCAAAAAAAAAACTGAAAAAAAACTGAAAAATGAGAAACACAACGGATCCTGTCTTTGGAGCATCCATAAGGCCTGCATTACACGGTCCCTACTTTGCATCAGGATGTGCTCCTGATTTGGAAGCCAAAAGCAGGAGTGGGTACAAAACACAGAATACATGCAAACTTTCCATCCACGTGTCATCTCTGTTTTGGATCCACTCCTGTTTTTTTTTTTGGCCTTAGCAATACTGATGGTTTACTGACCAAATGCTGACCGAGTGAAGGCGAATGCTCCACAGACAGGACCCGTTTTTTGGGCATTATTGTTCTGACGGATCAGAGGGGAGGCAAAATAATCAGTGACGTCAACACAAACTTACTGCTGACACCCTTTCCACTCTGTGGGGGGCTCAACTTGTATAAGCATTAAATAGAACAGGTTCTGTATACATCTATGTGAAATCAGCTGACGACGGTGTAAAAAAAGTGCGCTCTTTCACACTATAGTAGGATCTTGGGCCTCTGCCCAACCTGTAAGGCTGAGTTCACACTTTAGTTATTTGGTCAGTTTTGGCCCACGTGACTGCCCAAATAGGTGAAGTGTGCAGTGATTCTAAGAGCGACACCTTTCATCTACGTGTCATACAGACTCACAGTATTATTTCACTACCACAGCAGACTCCCTATTTGTGTTGCTGCAAGGCACAGTTTTCTACACCGCTATAAAGGCTCTCTGCAGCCAGGAAATAGCAGTTTTTAAACAGTATTCGCCGCAAATAAATTCGTATCGAAGAGAATTTTGTTGCTCCTCTCTACCCAGCATCAGCCCCTGTACGTTGGCAGTGCGAGATCACTGGCCCAAATTCATTTAACCCCTTATAAACAGCAGTTACTTATTCAAAAAAGTGAACAGTGTCTGTCTGACCACTTTGATGCCGGTTTTCATACCCAGAACCTGTTCGGGCCAGGCTGAACTCCACTGTATCTCATGCGGGGCATCCCCCTCTGTATGTTGTCAGTGCGAGATCACTGGCCCAAATTAATTTAATTCCTTAAAATATAGTTTTTTTGCCCATTTTGTGCCCATCCTTTGCATTTTAATGCCGCTTTCAACTGATTTACATTAAGATCAGCTTACTAAAACTTTTTCTGTTACTGTTGATAAGATGTCCTCAAAATTCCTAAAAAATACAAATGATGTGAATAAGAAACTGTTGAATAAGAAACTAACTTCAGCCTTGTCTGGTTAGAGGACTAGTTAGTAGGCTGCTCCCTGTCTCCCTCTCTATCCTGACATTCCTGGCTGGGATCAGTCAGTCAGGAGCCGGTTAGAGGACTAGCTAGTAGGCTGCTCCCTGTCTCCCTATCTATCCTGACATTCCTGGCTGGGATCAGTCAGTCAGGAGCCGGTTAGAGGACTAGTTAGTAGGCTGCTCCCTGTCTCCCTCTCTATCCTGACATTCCTGGCTGGGATCAGTCAGTCAGGAGCCGGTTAGAGGACTAGTTAGTAGGCTGCTCCCTGTCTCCCTCTCTATCCTGACATTCCTGGCTGGGATCAGTCAGTCAGGAGCCGGTTAGAGGACTAGTTAGTAGGCTGCTCCCTGTCTCCCTCTCTATCCTGACATTCCTGGCTGGGATCAGTCAGTCAGGAGGCGGTTAGAGGACTAGTTAGTAGGCTGCTCCCTGTCTCCCTCTCTATCCTGACATTCCTGGCTGGGATCAGTCAGTCAGGAGCCGATTAGAGGACTAGTTAGTAGGCTGCTCCCTGTCTCCTCCTCCTCTATCCTGACATTCCTGGCTTGGATCAGTCAGTCAGGAGCCGGTTAGAGGACTAGTTAGTAGGCTGCTCCCTGCCTTCTCCTTCTCTATCCTGACATTCCTGGCTGGGATCAGTCAGTTAGGAGCCGGTTAGAGGACTAGTTAGTAGGCTGCTCCCTGTCTCCTCCTCTATCCTGACATTCCTGGCTGGGATCAGTCAGTTAGCAGCTGGTTAGAGGACTAGTTAGTAGGTTGCTCCCTCTCTCTTCCCCCTATCCTGACATTCCTGGCTGGGATCAGTCAGTTAGGAGCCGGTTAGAGGACTAGTTAGTAGGCTGCTCCCTGTCTCCTCCTCTATCCTGACATTCCTGGCTGGGATCAGTCAGTCAGGAGCCAGTTAGAGGACTAGTTAGTAGGTTGCTCCCTCTCTCCTCCCCCTATCCTGACATTCCTGGCTTGGATCAGTCAGTCAGGAGCCGGTTAGAGGACTAGTTAGTAGGCTGCTCCCTCTCTCCTTCTCTATCCTGACATTCCTGGCTTGGATCAGTCAGTCAGGAGCCGGTTAGAGGACTAGTTAGTAGGCTTCTCCCTCTCTCCTCCTCTATCCTGACTTTCCTGGCTTGGATCAGTCAGTCAGGAACCGGTTAGAGGACTAGTTAGTAGGCTTCTCCCTCTCTCCTCCTCTATCCTGACATTCCTGGCTTGGATCAGTCAGTCAGGAGCCGGTTAGAGGACTAGTTAGTAGGCTGCTCCCTGTCTCCTCCTCTATCCTGACATTCCTGGCTGGGATCAGTCAGGAGCCGGTTATAGGACTAGTTAGTAGGCTGCTCCCTGTCTCCTCCTCTATCCTGACATTCCTGGCTGGGATCAGTCAGTCAGGAGCCGGTTAGAGGACTAGCTAGTAGGCTGCTCCCTGTCTCCTCCTCCTCTATCCTGACATTCCTGGCTGGGATCAGTCAGGAGCCGGTTAGAGGACTAGTTAGTAGGCTGCTCCCTCTCTCCTCCTCTATCCTGACATTCCTGGCTTGGATCAGTCAGTCAGGAGCCGGTTAGAGGATTAGTTAGTAGGCTGCTCCCTCTCTCCTCCTCTATCCTGACATTCCTGGCTTGGATCAGTCAGTCAGCAGCTGGTTAGAGGACTAGTTAGTATTCTTCTCCCTCTCTCCTCCTCTATCCTGACATTCCTGGCTGGGATCAGTCAGGAGCCGGTTAGAGGACTAGTTAGTAGGCTGCTCCCTCTCTCCTCCTCTATCCTGACATTCCTGGCTTGGATCAGTCAGTCAGCAGCTGGTTAGAGGACTAGTTAGTAGGCTTCTCCCTCTCTCCTCCTCTATCCTGACATTCCTGGCTTGGATCAGTCAGTCAGGAGCCGGTTAGAGGACTAGTTAGTAGGCTTCTCCCTCTCTCCTCCTCTATCCTGACATTCCTGGCTTGGATCAGTCAGTCAGCAGCTGGTTAGAGGACTAGTTAGTAGGCTTCTCCCTCTCTCCTCCTCTATCCTGACATTCCTGGCTTGGATCAGTCAGTCAGGAGCCGGTTAGAGGACTAGTTAGTAGGCTGCTCCCTCTCTCTTCCCCCGCCTCTCCTGACATTCCTGGCCGGGATTAGTCAGTCAGTGTGCAGGGCGCAGGGAGGAAGTGACACCGCTCTGCTCTGTCTGCTGCTCCCTGGATGTGAGGGCTTTTCTCGGACTGTGGATCTAGCAGGAGCCCGGAATGGGACGCTGGGGTGTGTGGAGCCCGGGACGGCGGGCGCTGGCGCTCCTTCTCCTCGTACAGGTGAGTGACCGGAGTCCCGGTAGAAGGGCAGGAATGGGACAGACTGCGGGTGAGAGGGAGAGACTGCGGTCCCTCATTCACTGAGAGCGAGGAGCCACGGGAGCCCTGCGACTGACACAGGGGGTCCTGACACTGCAGCCCGAGACCCCTGACACTGCAGCCCGAGACCCCTGACACTGCAGTCCGAGACCCCTGACACTGCAGTCCGAGACCCCTGACACTGCAGTCCGAGACCCCTGACACTGCAGCCCGAGACCCCTGACACTGCCTGCAGCCCGGGACCCCTGTACTGCACCTTTATACCCTGACACTGTAGCCCGAGACCCCTGACACTGCAGCCCGAAACCCCTGACACTGCACCTTTATACCCTGTCACTGCAGCCCGAGGCCCCTGTCACTGCAGCCCGAGACCCCTGACACTGCACCTTTATACCCTGTCACTGCAGCCCGAGACCCCTGTCACTGCAGCCCGAGACCCCTGTCACTGCAGCCCGAGACCCCTGTCACTGCAGCCCGAGACCCCTGACACTGCCTGCAGCCCGAGACCCCTGTACTGCACCCTTATACCTTGACACTGTATCCCAGGCACTGTATCCGGGACACCTATACTGCACCTTTGCACCCTGAAACCCAAGACCCCGGGCACTGCAGCCCGAGACCCCTGTACTGCACCTTTATACCCTGACACTGCAGCCCGAGACCCCGACACTGCGCCCCGATACCCAGGCACTGTATCCGGGACCCGGGCACTGCACCCTGAAACCCGAGACCCCGGGCACTGCTCTCTAAGAGACTCTGACAATGCTCCCCCTTACATTTCTTTCCCACAAGGCAGTAGCGCCCTAGCCCAAAGAGACCCTGGCAGCGCCCGTGACCCTTCCCCCCGGAATCCAGCCGCCTGACTTTGCCCTCCCTTAAATTTAGTCATTGCTTCTCAGTAAACGGTCACCTCAGACTGCCCCGCTGGGATATCTTACCCCCCCCCCCCCCCAGGTGATGAGGGCAGTGTCTGGAGGCAGATATCGCGTATAATGTTCTGTACGGGGGGTGTACGTTACATGCTGCACCGTGTAGCTCGCTGCGGGTCAGTAAGGATTACCTGGTTACTATGTTTTCTAGTGCAGATTATGTGGTGACTGGATTACTATGCTTTGGGGTGGGGGCAGTGGATTTTGGCCGCCCATGTGATGGACAGGACCTTTTGTGTGCTGGATTCCTGTGCAGTATAAATAGTGGCTCTCTTCAGGGAGCGGGTGTCTCATGCTGCAGGTTATTCATGGCTCTGGTGCCTTCTTGTCTTCTGCTCCGTCTCCTCCTTCTCCACTGCCCTGCGGGGATCCTCACCAGGTCGCGTGGGGTTAGGGACCTGGCGTCTTCTCAAGTGAAAGACTTACAATGCCCCTCCACCCCCCATTAATAATCTGTTATTACAATCGGTGTGAATGCACCTCTTACTATTTCACTGAGGACATAATTTACCCCGGACACAGCAGTAAGGTGTCTACTGCAACCCTGTTCATTGGTCCAGGTTATGCTGAGATATGTAGTGCGTGTCGTCAGTGATGACGCTCAGGCCTCCACAGTTGGTGTGGATACCTCACACGACATTACACGGTCCCTGGAATGGAGAGAGATAGTGGAGGAGCCTTCACTCAGAAGAGCCTGCCAGCTTGTGTCATCTGGTGATGTTGACTTATGCAGCTTACTGGTGGAAAGTAGAAATTCCTGTAGGGTTTTCCTCTAAAAATGTCTCCCTGCTGGGCCTAGAGGTACATCTCCCTAGGCTTTGGTTGGTAGAAACGTCACCTCTAGTTCTGTGGCTGTCAGATCGTCTCTGGCCTAGGTGTAGAGGGACGTCCACCTTGACTTTGGTTAGTAGAAACCTCTCCTCTAGCCCAATCCTTTAGGGTGGTCCCTGTAGGAACGTCTTGAAAACCTGTCCTGTATGGATGTCTATCTTTGCCTTGGCTAGTCATAACCTCCACATCAGTCCTGTCCTGTAGGAACGTCTCTGGCCTGGGTGGAAAGGGATGTCTACCTTGACTTTTGGTTAGCAGGAACATCTCCTCCATCCCATTACTTTAGGGTCGTCCCTGTCCTGTAGGAACATCTCTAAACCTGTATGGACATCCTCCTTGGCCTTGATTGGTCAACACATCTGCTCCAGTCCTGTCCTGTAGGAATGACTCCAAACCTGTCTTGTATGGATGTCCTTCATGGTTAGTAAAAACATCTGCTCCAGTCCTGTCTTGTGGTAACCTCTCTGGCCTGGGTCTAGAGGGACATCTACCTTTATCTTCGGTTAGTAGGAATGTCTCCTCCAGCCCATTATTTTAGGGTTGTCCCTGTCCTATATGAAGGTCCTCCTTGGCCTTGGTTAGTCAAGACGTCTCCTCCAGTCTCTGGCCTGGGTCTAGAGGTTCTAAAATACAAGGACCTCTTTATCGCGGTCAGTATTTGGTCACTATTTTGCATCAGTATTTGTACGCCAAAACTAAGAGTGGGTCCAAAAACACAGAAGAGGCACAAATGTTTCTATGATACCTTTTCTCTGTAGGATCTACTACTGGTTTTGGCTTACAAATACTGACCGTGTGAAAGAGGCCTAAGGCTGGGTTCACAAATGACTGATTAGCTGCAGATTTTTTGCAGCAGAAAATATTCAGCATTTCTCCTACTAATCTGCAGCAGAAAAGGGTGCGTTCACACGCTGTAGATTTTGTGGCAGAAAAGCTGCAGATTAGATGCAGTTTCATTCTTTGCATTTGAAAAGGTGTATAAGGCCACCTGCACATGTTACGGAATATGTGCGATTTTTCCGGCCAGATTTCCCTGTGGAAAATCTGCAGCGTATTACAGGACCTGCCTTGTGGATTTCAAATTTAATAGCGTGTCAATTATGTTTGTCGTTTTAGCTGCGGATTTCACCCTTTTCAATGGAAGGGAGAGATCTGCGGCAAAACCGCATCAAATCCACACCAAAAACCGCGGTTAGGAATTGGGAATTTTGTACGGATATGCTGCAGAAACTCACATAAATCACGGAAATTCCTGTGGTCATCCATTACTATGTATTTGCTACATAACCAGCCAGTTACTGACACATATCTGCGGTGTTACCGAGCAGCCATTATCTGCCACGTGACAAGCCACCGAAATATATATCTACTGTGTCACCGGCCAGCCTTTAATACATAACCACTCTGTTACTGTCCAGCAAAAATGCATATCTGCTGCGTCACCGGCCATCGGTACTGTTGCTGCTGCGTCACTGCCCATCGGTACTGTTGCTGCTGCGTCACCGCCCATCGGTACTATTGCTGCTGCCTGCGTCACCGCCCATCGGTACTGTTGCTGCTGCGTCACCGCCCATCGGTACTGTTGCTGCTGCGTCCCCGCTCATCGGTACTGTTGCTGCTGTGTCCCCGCCCATCGGTACTATTGCTGCTGTGTCACAGACCGCCCATCGGTACTATTGCTGCTGTGTCACAGACCGCCCATCGGTACTATTGCTGCTGCACAATTGGCAGTATTGCTGCTGCTTCACCGCCCATCGGTACTGTTGCTGCTGCGTCCCCGCCCATCGGTACTGTTGCTGCTGCGTCCCCGCCCATCGGTACTGTTGCTGCTGCGTCCCCGCTCCTTCGGTACTGTTGCTGCTGCGTCCCCGCCCATCGGTACTGTTGCTGCTGCGTCCCCGCCCATCGGTACTATTGCTGCTGTGTCACAGACCGCCCATCGGTACTATTGCTGCTGCGTCACCGCCCATCGGTACTATTGCTGCTGCGCAATTGGCAGTATTGCTGCTGCGTCACCGGCCATCGGAACTATTGCTGCTGCGTCACCGGCCATCGGAACTATTGCTGCTGCGTCACCCGCCATCGGAACTATTGCTGCTGCGTCACCGGCCATCGGAACTATTGCTGCTGCTATGTCACCGACGAGCCATTGGTACTCTACTGGGGTTCACTCCAGTTTATGGCGTAAAAATAGTTGCAAGACCCATTTTGCAAACTTTTTTAACATCCGTGTGACAATATTTTGTTGCACAGGTGCTTGTTCACTGCATTCGACACTTGGGGGCGGCAGGGGTGTGCCGGGGGCCTTGCCAAATTTACTAACATTTACCTTTAAAAATTGGAGTGTAAGGTCCAGGGCTGAAGTAGCTTTTACGCTTTAAGCATGGACTGCCGGAGGTACGTCTAATTCATGACGACACGCACACCTTGTCATAAATTACCAGAATTCTGGGGAAATGAAGACCGGTGTCAAACTCTGGTCTTTGTAAATGACCCCCACCTCCTTTCTACAAATCTACGTTGATGAGGTGCTTATTATGTGCATTTTACTTCTCATTGAGCGGCTCAGCTGTTGTGTAGATGGTGCCGAGGGGGCTTTATCTGACCCCCCCTGCAGGTACTGGTTACATAGGTGTCAGGAAACAGTGGAAGCTGTGAGATTACAAGAGCGTGAAATCTCTATTTAACAAGTAAATTGAGTTCGTGCACATGAAAGGGGGGAGATTACAGGCAAACACCGGCCCTCCCCTCCTGCAGTAATGACACATTCCTCCATTGTGTAAAGTTTACTCTGCAGATCGTTGCACTCTGCATTCTTACACTGCGGCAGGGTGTTCTGCAGGCTGCGTCCATTCGTCAGGTGTGTAATCTGGGGGTCAATGTGGAGCCCATTGTACTCTCACACACAAGATCCTTTTTGTGACTCCTCTCGACTGTGAGCGTCCTGAAAGCGCCACTATAATAGTTCAGGGTCCTCTTCCAAGGGCAGATCACGGACGATTGATGACATAGTGTGTCGTTTTTACAACCGTTTACTTGAGGCAGTCATCGTGAGCACAAATGATCGGTGTTGTGATCGTTTGCGCCCACTCCCCATAGAGCTGCCATTTGTCAGTGGCACGCCCCCTCTGATAGGATCACCCGACAGAGGGTCATGATTGAGAATAAGCCCTTGTTCCTCATGGTCAGCCCTCGACGTGTCTAGTCCATGGTTGTTCTGACAAGATACTTGGGCCAAAGTATTTCCACACTGCATCCAGGTCATGTTTGATGACTGCACTGTGTGAACACACTCTACATATTTGTTGGTATCTGCTGACTAATGTATAATGAGTACGCCGCCATACACAGTAGTGTATCGTCGGCTGAACCCGTCAAGAACGTCAGTCTAAAGATCTTGACTCTCCCCCCAACAGAGAAGGATCAGGCGAAGTTCTCCAAGGAGATATGCCATCACCAGTGGCTTTCTCCCATCTTCCCATTCGGCTGACCAGGACGTCGATCTTTATGGTGGAGTCAGGAAAGATAACTGTTGGTTGTACAATCGTTTGGCCAACATCTATTGAATGTGTATGGCAGCCTTCAAGGTGCCCATAGATCTTCAACAGATGTCGACTGCTATCTCCCCGATCCCCCATACACATTGGGTTTGGCCCAGCAGTAGGGAGAGAGGACAAAGCTGCTGCCGGACCCTCCTGGTGGTAGCTTTTTATCCGAGGGGAACAAGTGGATCATGCAAAAAAGTTTACTTTGCCCAGTGCTCCTACCTCCTGGCATCATCTGTCGGGTGGAGAATCAGGGGCTCTCCATACGCATTAGATGTTGATTATGTTCAGCCAACAATACACTAAAGTTTATGGGGGCCTTTAATCTGCCAACATGAAGATATCGAGGGGGAGGGCAGCACCGTGTAGGGTGAATGATAAGGTAGCAGGTGCCACAACGGCAGAAGTTTCCCAGCTACCAGGGTGAGGAATGTAGAGAACTCCTGAACACAGCAGATTATTTGGGGGTCGAGAGGGGGTGTCTTGCGACGTTAACTCCTTTTTCCTTCCCGTTGTGCTGTGGATTTTGGATGCACAAAACAGAAGGCCTTTCCTCCAGATTAGCTCAGCTTCCTTGCTTTGTCTTTGAGGTCTGAGCTCTATTATTGGCACTTGAAGCGACGTCCTGATCAACTAAATCATAGCACAAAGGAGTCGGGTGCGAAGGGGGTGGGGGGGGGGGGGGTTCGGGGATTCTGGGAAACAGATTAATCTGTCCTAAATGTGCCCTGGAGTCAAGGACAAGGTCAATGTGACTGTCGGTGAAGCACCTCATCAATCAAGGGTGAAGTTGGGAAGCAATCATAGCCCTAGAAAGCTGCCCCACCATTTGATCACCTTCCTCTAATCATCTAGACCAGTGTTTCCCAACCAGTGTGCCTCCAGATGTTGCAAAACTACAACTCCCAGCATACCCAGAAACACTGATCTAGACTGCATGAACCCAGGGCAGGTGGGGCCTTTGCAACTCCGCACTACAGGGCCACAGATATTCAACGTGTCGCTGTGTCTTCCCTAGAACAATGACGTTCTGGAGCTTGTCCAGTCTGAAGCCACACATGGTGGTTGCATCCGTGTGTGATGGCCTGCTTGTATCATGGTTCTCATATTGGGAAGATGATCCACGGCGCTAATGCGATCGTCCTCCTTATTATATAGGAACGACCTCTTGAAGGAATGAAAAGTCTTTTGCCTTCTGGTCGTGCCTTAATGTTATGAATTTTGTCCTTCTCATAGTGATTGTTCTCCTCCAGGCCGTGGAGACCTGATGATTGTGGGAAAGGGCAGTGTCCCTCGGTAAATTGACTCCTTGTTGACCTCTCCTTAGCTTGGATTTAGGTTTCACACCTTAGGATGAGCTGTGGCTGCACCGTGTTCCACTCCTCCTGCGCTCACCAGCACCAGCTTGTCCTCACATACTAAACTTTCACTGCCCGTTTTCGCAGAATTCCCTTCAATGTTTAGCTTAACGGATTCCATAAGAATGTCGCGGGGCAGCTCTGTAATATCTCAGCCTATCACCAGGCCCATCTATAGGGTTAAAGCAGTACTCTGAAAAGTAGATAGGCCGGGAGAAACCGCCTGGACCTAGACATCAGGAAGGAACTTTGTTTAAACACTGGCTTCGAACGCAGGAAAAGTCCATTCTTGGCTTCGTATCTTGGCAAATGTCTTGGTTTATTTGTGGTGGAATTAGTTAAAGTCACACAGTTAAAGAGGATGACTCAAGACCTGGAGCGGAGAGGGACACGTGCATCCTCTGCCTGGGTTTCCTTGGAGTCTGCAACAGATGACTAATCCAGGAGCTGCTGGCACCAACCTTCCACCTAATGGCAGTGCTGGTTAATGTAGAAGCTGCCGGGGACTTCTCAGTCGTGATGACGTACGGTAGATATCAGCGAGAATGGTCTTTCTGTACAGCTACAAGGCTGGGCACCCCGCACGTCTAAAAGGATGCACAAAAGAAAGTGTGGAACCGAGCACATCAAAATACATATGAAGAATAAGACAGCACAGAGCATGAACACTTAAAGGGGTTATCCCTCAGATTAAAGGGCTTTTTGCACAAATTAAAGAGGTTTTCAGAGATTCTGATATAGGTAATCAATCTCAGATCTGTTGGGTATGAGGAAGCCATGACCTCTTCCTAGGCCCTTGAGGCCTAGGCGCAACTCCGTCCCATGAATAAAACTAGGCTGCAATACCAACCACGGCCACTATCCATTGGATGGCGCTGTGCTCGGTAAGCTGCGAGGAGGCCGTACACATCAGATGTACTTCTGCCGATTTCAGTGGGACTGGCGGACCATCAAATGTGTATGGGAGGGCTCTCGACTCTCCAGATGTCTGGGGGAGAGACTAATCAGTGAGTCGTATGTTATCACACTCCATTCTTTTTGTTCTCGGGGAGATGTGCCACTGCCAGATGAGTCTCAGAATACATACATGAGCCGAGTGTGCATGTGTACGAGGAGGGTCAAGTGAAATAGATGTCCACAGGTATCCCACGGCCATGCTGACAACTGTATAACCGGTTGAGTTGATGTTGCCTCTTACAATAGACACTTATATGTCTTACATCACTTCTGACCGAGAAGGAGCAAGGGTGTAAAGCAGGGATGCTCAACCTGCGGCCCTCCAGCTGTTGAAAACTACAACTCCCACCATGCCCTGCTGTAGGCAGATAGCTGTAGGCTTTCCGGGCATGCTGGGACTTGTAGTTTTGCAACATCTGGAGGGCCGCAGGTTGGGCATGCCTGGTGTGAAGGAATAAAACTCAAGTGATGGCCTCATGCACACGAACTTATTTTCTTTCCGTGTCCATCCCGTTTTTTTTGCGGACCATATGCGGAACCATTCATTTCAATGGGTCCGCCAAAAAACGGAAGGTACTCCCTCCGTGTGCATTCCGTTTCTGTATGTCAGTTTTTCCGTTCCGCAAAAAAATAGAGCATGTCCTTTTTTTCTAGTTTGCGGACAAGGATAGGCATTATTACAATGGATCCGCAAAAAAAAGGATGCCATACGGAACGTCATCCATTTTTTTTGCAAAATGCACATACGGTCGTGTGCATGAGGCCTATACTGGATCTTTTCCCATGAAACGAAATATTATGGTAATCTGCTCAGCTCCTCCTGTGCGGTAACGTGCTGCATTTCATTTCCAAGATGACAGGTTCCCTTTAAGAATCTCAAACACTCTCAGAAGTCGCCTGCGATCTGGATGACAGACGTTGAGCTTACGGAGCCGATTGATCATTTTTTGGGCCCTGCGGTGTCAGATAAGGGCCCTCTGACTCATTGTGTGTGGCTTTAACGGTTATCAGCTAAGCAAACATACCTTGTGCCAGTCCAACATGCCTCCACTTAAGCCCACCCGCTGCGCCCATGGAGGTATTGACAGTTGATGCCGGGTTGTGGAAAGGTTACGAGTCTGACGTGGGCTCCTTCCGTTCAGTGGAAAGCAGTTTCCATTGTGAACTCCTTATGTATTCAGGTCTATAGTAGCCGGATACATGGCTCCTGGGGCTCTGCAGAGGTGTGTGGTGGAAGTGCCTGCTGGTGTCTCCTCATGTCTACATCTTGTGGACCTGCAGCTCGTCTTCTGCTCTGATACAACCTAATGCTCTCTGTTATCAGCCATTTCAGGCTGACTTAGTGTTCTTCGATAGGATGAGTGACATGAAGTGTAGATACTTTCCTGACCCCCATGATATCTTGAGTGGTGAGGACCTCCTGAGACATTTCCATCTATATGTGACTGATATCAGCTGGACCTCTTAGGGCAGGGATGGGCAAACTGCGACTCTCCAGCTGTTGTAAAACTACATTTCCCACCATGCCCTGCTGTAGGCTGATAGCTGTAAGCAGTCTTTGCATGCTGGGAGTTGTAGTTTTGCAACAGCCGGAGAGCCGCAGTTTGCCCATCCCTGTCTTAGGGTATGACCATGGTGTGGTCAGGTACCGGCGCAACTGTACAGGGCCCTAATTATACTAATGAGGACCGCATTGTAAATGACCACCTAGCGCTTGCAATACAGTACGGTCCTCATTAGTTTAGTTAGGGCCCGCTGCCCGACCGCAGCATGACCGCGTGGTCGTACCCTTATAAAGCCCCTACAATCAAGTCATGATGAGATCAGCTGTTGGCACTGGTTTGTTTCTTGTCTTCTGAGCTGACAATCATTGCAGTGTTGTGTATGAGCGATGACTGCATTGTACAGGTGAATTCTTGCGCCGTAATATGTCATGTGGGTGGCATTTCTCTGCTTCTTCCCCTGCGTGTGCAGACAAGTGGGGTCCTGTGGGTGTGATGACAAGGTTTCCTGCAGAGCTTTCACTGTTTTTACCCATTTCCTTCACACATTTCCCGAGCTCACACAAAGCGTTTTTTTTTTTTCGAAATGCCAGGAACCACAGCGGTGGTCTGCCCGTTTACGATGCCCATACACCTTCAGTCGCTGGGGGGGGGGGCGAGCACTTTCTCCCTACTGAACGTGTATGTGCTTTCAATGGGGAGAGGCGGAAAAGCTGATGTCATTCCTCTCAACAGGATCAAGCGATGAAATTCAACATGCCGATCCTTTAATCCACCCATAAACATTAGATTAGACTGAACTTGGGTTCATCTGTCAATAGCCTAAGGGCCTGTTCACATGTAAGTTTTTTGCCAGCGGAATTTTGGCACGGACGCATGGTTTTTGCCCCCCCTTCATTACAATGGGAGGCAGCCCGGAAGATCATGGAGTGGTGGTTTAAAGCCAAGGCCTCGCCGAGAATGGATATGCCCCTTCTTGGTGCTGCTGCGTGGTTTCTGTCTCCCGTTCATTTCGGAGTGGCGGTTTAACGCAGCGGCTGCACCAAGAAGGGGCATGTCCATTCGTGTGTTAAACCGCCACTCTGAAATGAATGGGAGGCAGAAACCACGCGGCCACTGGTGAAATTTTCTTCACCAAAATTCCTCTGGCAACAGACACAGTCGGGGTCGGCCTGGCCCACCAGTGTACCAGAGGATCCTCCAAGCTCTCACAATAATGGACCCCTAATAAAACAGGGGCCTTACGGTCCTGGATGCACAGAGGGTGGGCCCTCAGAATTATTTGCTCTTGTGGGCCCAAGTAACTTCAGTCTGACACTGGACGCAGTATGAATGGGCCCTAATGTGTATGGATCTATACCAATGTGAAGAGGCTATATGTTAAGCTGGCCATTAGAGATGAGCGAATTTCATATTTTGAAATTCGTTCACGCTTCGTTTGGTGGTAAAAGCAGAATTACGTTATGGATTCCGTTACCATGGACCGCAACGCAATTCTATGACGGAATGCATAACGGAAAGCCTTTAGAGGCATTCCGTTATTCATTCCGTCATAATAGAAGTCTATGTGCTGCAAAACAGATCCGTCCTGTTTCCGTTATGCAGGGGAGTCTTCTCCTGCATAATGGAAACGGGACAGATCCGTTACGCAGGCCATAGACTTCTGTTATAAAGGAATGCCTCTAAAGGCATTCCGGTTTGCATTCCGGTTTGCATTACTATAATTGCGTTATAGTCCGTGGTAACAAAATCCATAACGCAATTCTGCTTTTACCACCAAACAAAGCGTGAACGAATTTCAAAATATGAAATTCGCTCATCTCTACTGGCCAAACGAAGCGTCTACTGGCCATACACTGATCAGTGTTGGCCGAACCCTCCAATTTCAGCGGCTTTGGCCTACCATCTAATGTGTAAGTGCCTACAGACAGCAGAAAACTCATCCACAAATCTGCCATGTGTGAATCTTCACTTACACTCATCGTGACTAGTCCGTGTGCCATAGACAGAACCATAAATATTAACAATATGACTGGAATAGACCATTAGTAACGATGATCGTTTATGAGACTGAACTGACCGGTTCCAGCGATCGTAACCGATTTATGTCCTGCTGGTATTCCTAAACTTCAGTCTAAGCGCTTTTACCGAGGGGTGGGAAGGTTATTCCATGGATTATTCCAGTCAATGCTTATATCAGCGAGGGTAATGAATAATTACAGAAGCTTATTGATGCGTGCTTAGATGGTGTCTCCATACTCCTGTATATGAGAGGAGGCCAGGTTGATGAGGGTGGAATATGCTGCAGCTGCTGTTGGGTCCTGTTATTAGCTCAATGTTGTGAACAATGCAATAAGTAATGGTACAGCTAATTACTATGACAGCCGAGATTAGAGGACCCGCTACACGTCCCATCTTGCATTTCCTGGCTTCTCTTCCTCTATCGCTCAGGTTCCATCCTCCCTTCACCTTCACAGATTCCTGGATGAGACCTTATCATTGGGGAGGGGGATGAGGAATGCTGCATGCCTCGTCCTGTACTGTACCCCCTGTGAATGCCGGGTGACCCTGGGGCCAACATGCACACACTTTCCATGTCAAGAATGGGCTTGTGTGGAGTGCCTTCCTTGTAAAGTCTCCTCCTGCAACGAACCTGAGTGTTTGCTCAGTGCCAGGTAAATGATTTGTGAGGTCTTTCTCGTTTAGCATTAATCATGAAAAATCCTCGGAAATCCATCGTTCCCCATGAGACTCGAAAGTAGAAGTAGATACCACCATGGGTAATTCATGACCTACTAGATTACCAAGAAGTTGTCCAGTAACCACGGTGTGGGCAACAATCGACTTTTCCAAGATTGCGTACGATTACTTTGGCAATCTTCCCCGGCCCTATCACAAACCTGGACAGTCAACTGGAGGAGCCTATCATTGCCATGATGGGAAGAGGGGTCCCTAAAGAGCCTATCATTGCCATGATGGAAAGAGGGGTCCCTAAAGAGCCTATCATTGCCATGATGGGAAGAGGTTGTCAGGCGCCATTGCTGTCACTCATCCAGTCCCTAATGTCACACATGGAATGACATTGCCACACAGTCAGCCAAAAAATGTTCATGTTTCAAAAGAAATGCTGCCTGTATACATGGAAGAACGGAAGACGAGATTATCATCATCTGTAAATATGATTGAGTTTCTTTGCCATAAAAGTAAACGACTTGAAGTGTCCCTCGAATAAGAAGCTAATGTGTAATAGTGGGTGCGTCCGTCAAATTCAAGAAGCCAAGGAAAGTTCCTTCTTGGTGGATCTAGATTTTATCCAAAACTATTGGGAACGAACGTTTGTACGAATGGTCATTCGGTCTACTTAATGGTGCCGCAGATCGTCCGGTGATCAAGCCAAACGCTCGTTGATCGGGTGAATTCATCTTTTATGCAGACAAGTCAATCATCGTTTGTGGGCAGCAGGTCATGGTGTGTAAAGAACGACCTGCTGCCCAGAAGCAATGAATGATGCAGAAGCCATCACTCATCCTCATACAGTGGTGGAGATCTCTTCACCTCCACTGAAGAGCAGACGATTGTCGGGAAGGAGCACTACTTTCTTGATAATTGTCTGCTCGTCAGCTTGGTGTAAATGTGGTTTTACCAGAACGTTTTATGTTCTGCCAAGTCTCTGACAGGCCATGCGTCCATTGTAGGTTTCTACTAATGGGGTAAGTTCGCTCAGTTGAATGGGCCTATCCTTCATTCCTTCAACTGTCATGGACGTCGTCATCTTCTTATTTAGGCTGAACGTCGTAATGTTCCTTTTTTTTTTTCTTGACTTTCTGGGAGATGTTCTTTGGACTCTCTCACCGAGAAACCCAATATTTCCACCTGGCTCAGGTTACTGGGAAGTGTAATGTGCTAAAAGTATTTGTAAGAGGAGCCGCGAGATTACTGCCACCCGTTATTTACAGTAACAGCTATTTAGAGGATGAGTCCAGCTGGCTCTGCTCAGTCTGTCACTTGTGGGGCATAGCGCTGGGCATCACTGGTCGTAGCAGTACCCTGCAGCGTCGATCATAGGAAGTTCTCTGGTGTAATGGCTTTTTTGTTAACTGTAAATCTCCGTCCTGACCCCCTCTCCTGCTCAATGAGTCATTATTGTCTGTAATATTAGAGCCCATTACTCTACTTTACAAGGATTAAACAAGGAGGCTCTTGTTCTTATAATTGCACGTTGCAGCGGTGTTGCAGGATAAATGAGCCTAATCCAGGTGTCTCCCCCACTTCAACCCGCTGATAAAAGAGATGCCAGCAGCAAGACCACCCACCGTCAGCTTGTTACAGTGGAGTACCACTGTAATACCCTGTGCATGGACTAGCAGTCCAAGAGGACTCTTTCATTGTTCACCTGAGGGAGGATTTCCCGAATAAATAACTTGATTTGGGGCATACGGCTTTTTGTGTATATTTGGGAAGAACAAATCAGAGACTTTAGTTTGGCGTAAATCCTCAGTTTCAGGTTATCACCTCTCATTTGCCTGTTAAGAGTCTTCGTAGACAAACTGAGATTTCTCACGGCCTCGACTATTTGTTTTTTTCGCTTTCACAATTTGATCAATCTCTTTGGGCCGCGGCCAGTGTACACAGCTGATTAGGAGATGTTTGCCGGGCCCCCTCAGCTGCGGACACGAGAGGGGATGTGATGGAGAAGGTTACCAGGCGGCACGGAGAGGACATGGAAATATGAACCCTCTCCCACCGGATACTGCACTATAGAGAGGAAACCAGCTGCTTGGTCCCAGTCACAGTAAGAGGTGGAAAAGCACCGACAGCTCGGCTGTATATTCATGGTGACCTGTGGACCAGAACATGGGGTGAAGATTGCAAAATAGAATGTGAAGTAATGGACTGGCACTCTATATGTGTGTATGGATATAAGTTGATTAGGTTGACTTGGCTATAAACATTTGTTAAGTAATTATATTATAATACCATAAAATCACAATCTAAAAAAGACAAAAGCATAAAACATAAGCCTAAAAAACAACACAGTGGGTGAACCGCAATTGTGTGAAAGGTATGGTTGTGGTCATGGATAAAAAAAAAAGATCCCAAATGTACAAACTTCATATAAAATAATTGTATATACTAGATTGCTTGTGAACAGCTAGGGCTATTCTTACTGCGCAGTAGATGTACAGAACTGGATTATCTTGATTAGTCCCAACACATAAAAGAGATCTCAATTCCTTAGTTTTGTTACGTCTTGAAACTTAGTGTAAACAAGTTATTCACCATAAAGCTCCAGATTTCGTTTGGCTTTGCTCCAGTTATATATGAATAGTATGTGATAGTAAGTCACTCATACCTCCACCTATTTTCGGGGAGTTAACATACCCAAAACTTTAGCTTCTTTGCTTCTCCGCTATGTTCGCTGTACTTGTGTGCTCGCAGATCCGGCGTCCCACGTGACCTACAGCAGGATCACAGTATGGATCATGTGGCCGAGTCTCGTGGGAGTTGGTACCTGTGAGGTATTTGGTGTTTGCAATATCCGAAGTGTTTCGGGTTTGTTTCAATGTGTACAAGCTGTGACAATATAGTCAGTCCATTCGGAGGCCTCCTTAAGTAATGTAGTTGGATGGGAGAAAATAGCGTAACGCCAGATGCGTTTCGGGGGACCTCTTTCCCCTTCCTCAGTGGCAGCTATTCTCCCATAATTTTGCCTTTCTATTTATAGCCCATCCCAGTTATATAGAAAAAATGGCTGGGAATGTTCTTCTTAGGAATTGGAGTTTCTTTTAGTCTTTTGCGGTTTCTATGTGGTTTCGTTGCGTTTTTTTGCATATAATGTGTATCATGATTAATATTTGAGCTCTGCATAATTGCTATAATTCAAAAAGGAAAAGAAATGGAATGTCGAAAGAGAAGCTTGGCTATCACTCCATTTCATACACAATACATATAATTAAGAACGATACTGGGTAGTCACTAAATACAAAAACATATATAACTATTTTATAAATGGTGAAAATTATCCCATTATTGCATGGGGTGAAGATACCTCTGCATGTCCCCAGAAGTGAGACAGGGCTTCTGGTGGAGACCACTCCTCACGCTGTAGAACAAGTCTTTTTAATAAGGCGCTGCCAATAAGTTTGCGGCCATCTTCCTTGCTTGATGAACCCTCACTTAGCATTTTGTACACTGGCAGCCTATCCCTCACGGTTGGGATGCTCCTATTTTGTCAACATCTGTCCTCCATTGCTGTAGTTACTGACCACAGGAATTAACTGCTGGTCAGTATTTATAGTTGAGATATTCATCCTGCCATAGAAATTCTACCTAATGAAGCAATTGTGAACATACGCAGTACCCTCAGGTTGCCTTTGGCTTAGTCACTTGGCACCAGCCTTGTGCACCTCTAATGGATGTCCCACACCACGGAGTCATCTTGCTCCAAACTCTGTGAAGATGTCAGATTGGAGATAAATGTTCTGCTGCCCAGGACCACTTGACCCGCATTATGAACCCTTCACCAACAATCAACATGGCTGTGGTAATTACTCCTGATGGGTTAATTACCTTCATGTCAAGGCTCCAGATTCCAGGCCATGGTGTGAGACTTACGTGCATAATTTCCAAGATCCCTTCACACGTCACTGTCAACTGAAGTGAGAGCCATTAGTGTAAGAGGGAAGACCGTGGCCTCTGCAAAGATAATACAACCGTTCTCCGTCACTGCTGAGGTCCACATGTTGTGCTCTGTTCTACTGAATGAAACATCCTCACCCCCCACTTTAAAACTAAGGCCCCATTCACACGACTGTCTTTTTGGTCCACATCCGATCCGCATTTTATGCCGATTGAATGCGGATCCATTCACTTCAATAGGCCTTCAAAAATAATGCAGAGAGCAAAATACATACTTCCAGAAGGCAGATACACAAGGGCATTCATTGAATACGCGACCTCATAGCAAAGATCAAAATGGAGTCTATCTCTAAGGATGGTCTATGGACTACCCTTCACATCTTTTATAATCCCTAGTAGGGGAGAAGGATGGTGTGGCCTTTGTGTTGTTTCCTTACTTGTTTGTTAATACCATGAAGAGTCTTATTGCTAAAAATAAATTTTAATTTGGGAGAGCCCTATAGATCTTATGGCCGACACAAGGTTATTCTGTGCGTCCTTTTGCATGGTTCTCCATGCTCACTGTTGACTTTCACCTGCACTTTCTTTACTTTTTCTGCCGAGCTCCTTCGGACGGGCAGTGTTCATGTCTGGGTGCTATATGAATATTTGAGAAACTGACCTCGTATAGTCAATGGGCCAATACACATTTGAAGTTTCCGTACGGACCACTGGTCAGTACAGAGAAATCACAGAATACGTCGTTCAGGACTGATTTCCCCACAAGACTCACTCATTCAAGTAAATGGTTCTACCAGAAAAAAAGGGCAGCATCCGCCATCTGTGTGACATCCATTTTAAAACTGTGTCTGTGTTTACCGCTCGGAACAAGAACGATTTTCAGGGCACCCTTGTCTTAAAGGGGTCGTCCCTTCTGGATATTTATGGCATATTGCTAGGATATGCCATAGATGTCCAATAGATGCGGGTCCCACCTCAGGGAATTGCACCTATCTCATGAATGGGGCTCTGATATGAATAAAGAGCCCACTGCTCATGCCTTACGTCCGCTCCATTCACTGCTTTGGAACTTCCGAATATAGCCGGGCGAGTGCGCTTGGCTATTTTCATAAGTCCCCAAGCATTGAATGGAGAAGAGCCTGCACATGCGCGGCCACCCCTCCGTTCACTGCTATAGGACTTTTAAAAATAGCACTTGGCTATAGTCGGAAGACCCGTAGCAGTGAATGGAGAAAGCTGCTCATGCGTGGCTTGTTCTCCACTCACGTTGGGGCTCCATACTTGAGATAGGTACGGGTCTCAGAGGTGGAAGCCACATCTTTCGGACATTTATGATATATCCTATCATATATGTGCAGATGAGCCGTTAAGATGAGAGAAACCTTGTAGATCTGATGGAACAGAGATTGGGGTAAGAGGATGAAGTGTTAATTGGTGATCTCACACGAGAATGGGGGAGCGGGAGGTGGCACATGTTTTAGCCCCGATCATTCCTCGCCATCCTCACTGTCACTCATTTTATGACTATGAAAATAAAGATTTGGGTTTGTTGTGACTGTGGTCAGTGGGCCCTCTGCCAGTCCAAAGTGTTTGGTATCTGGTGGTGATTCTGCCTGATCAGCACTTGGCACAGATCTGACACTGGCTCTTTGCCCACACAGTCCTGTTCATCTATTGAAGCTGTCTGTGGGCATTGTTACATTTGGTCTATAGGTGCTGGTGGAGGTCATCTATACCTCCTTCCTTGCAGGAGTCGTCCGATGCATTGGCCTCTTTAATGATTGTTGGGAGAAAAGAATATGGCAGGATTATTAGGGTTGGGCAGTGGTATAACATGGACTACATAAAGAAGGTCGAAGTGATCCTTGTAGAGACATCAGAAGATGGCAGGAAGGGCACATGTGTTACAACTTCATTCATTCCTACAGTAGTGCCATATTAATTTTACGAGCTGTAAGATAAAGGGCTGCGTCATGGGTCCGTTCTTTGGGGTTCTTATTCTTTCATATCACTTTTTACATTTTCCACGTCTGTCTCGGAATCTGTCGCAGTTGGAGTGTCCTCGAGTGCAGCAAGTGGGACTGCCCTGCGTTATCTAGATCAGAGGACGTTCTACAACTATGCAGTGTTTCTGGTAAACCTGAATCTGTCACTCGTTTCGCTCTGTCGGAGCCTCCGGCTCGGTGCCATCACCTTCTGCACATATTACAGGAGCTGTGTAAGTCCTAGGCTGACGCTTGAGAGGAGAAATCCCGCACCCTGGCATCTCACCGCTGGGCATCCACCTGCCAAGAGGAAATTAAAACCTTCAGCTGAGAACAAGACATTTCCAATGTTCCCAAATCAAGGATTTTTTTTTCGCAATGGGAAATTGGAAATCTCAGAGAAATGATTGGTGGTGTAATTCCAAGAAGTGAATCTTAGGATGTGGTACTCGGTACAAGCCAGATATTCACTATTGTTCTCCCAGCAGTATTCATTCCATATGGAACATATGCCAAAAGAAACATGTGAGTTTCATATGGGACATGTATGAACTGGCATACGGACTACCCAGACTTTGCATTCTCACAGTGTTCTCGCTCTTTTTAAAGGGGTTCACTTCTGAGGACTTTTGCTACAGATGCTCCTGCAGAGCCGGACCAGCCGTGGTAATTATAATTACCTGATCCCCACAGCTGGTTTAGGTTCCTTTGCTGCCGTGTCGGCTCTGCGGGTGCTCGGTCTTCTGCATCAACATCTGGTTTGACAATAACTGGCCTCAGGGGTCACGTGTCGCCAGGTCCTCATGTCACTGAGTCACGTGAAGTATGGATGACACGTCACCCTTGTAGCAGGTCATTGGATGTTGACACGGGAAGACCAGGTACCTGCAGAGGTGGCGAGGCAGCAATGGAGTGAGAAACCAACAGCGGGGACACGTAAGTATGATTACCACCACGAGTCAGTAGAAAAGGTCCCCAGGGTTGTTCATACCTGTCCGCATGTTATGTGTGATATTGCTTCACTGCCCCATTCACTTTGGTGGTGTTGAGCTGGTTCACCAGACACAACCCATGGACACATGTTTTTGGAAAAAAGCAGTCATATTTTTCTCTAAATCCGGCCAACCCCTTTAATGACATTCTTATTCTGATCACTTTTGATATGAGGTTGTACATGTGAGATTTCACCTGGGACTACCAGAGGAATAGATGAATTATCCTGAGCTCACCCTGCCCGTCTCAGACTGGGCCGCCCCACCTATTTACCCACACACTGTCCATCCCTGTGTGTGTGCACCCTGTACGTTTACAGCATTAGAGCGGAGTTTAATCATCTACCACTGCTGGGGCCCCGAGAGGTGACCGTGAATAAGCCGTGGCCTCTGCAAAGGAAACGTCTGCTTTCTAAATAGAAGTATTTTGAGTATAACAATGGCCATTCAGCAGGGCTTCTGAGGGTTAATCTGTTCCACCCCTGGCGAGGGAGGAAGGGAGATTGTTTGCATGGGTTATGAGCTGTCCGAAAAGGGAGGGCCCCACTCCATGGTCTGGCTGAACACATGGGAAAGAGCCATTGGGCACTGTATATAGTCTTCTATATTGTGCATTGTATCACCATCTCATTACTACAGTGGCTGGTACAGGTGTCATCTTATAGGGACCGCCTGGCATCAGGTGGCATCTTATAGGACCACCTGGGATCATTTGGCATTTTATAGGGACCATCTGGAGTCAAATGGTATCTTATCGTGACCGTCTGATGTTGGGTGGTATCTTATAAGGACCATCTGGTGTCAAGTGGGATCTCATAGTGACCGTTTTCTGTCAGTTGGCATCTCATAGTGACCGTCTGGTGTCAGGTGGCATCTGATGGGGACCGTCTTGTGTCAGGTGGCATCTTGTAGTGACCTTCTGGTGTCGGGTGACACCTTATAGAGACCGTCTGCTGTGAGGTGACATCTTATAGTAACCGTCTGATGTGTTTGGCATCTGATGGAGAACATCTAATGTCAGGTGGCATCTCAGAGGGACTGTCAGGTGGCATCTAAGGCTATGTTCACATCAGCATTCGTCCTTTCCATTCTCTTGTTCCGTTATAGGAGCAGGAAAACGGAAAAGACGGATTTGACACATAACTGGGCCGAACGGGAGCCAAATGGAGCCTACGGACCCCATAGACTATAATGGGGTCCGTTAGGTGTCCGCTCCGAAGATGATTTTGAAGCGGAGACAAAAGTTGTGCATGCAGGACTTTTGTCTCCGCTCCAAAATCATCTTCGGAGCGGACACCTAACGGACCCCATTATAGTCTATGGGGTCCGTAGGCTCCATTTGGCTCACGTTCGGCTCAGTTACATGGCGAATCTGTCCTTTCCGTTCTCCTGCTCCTATAACGGAGCGGATGAACGGAAAGGCCGAACGCTGATGTGAACTCCGCCTTATAGGGATCGTTTGAGGTCAGTTGGCATCTTATAGTGATAGTCTTATGTAAAATGGCGTCTTATAGTGATGTATGACCATATCAGCTCTCAGATGGCAACTTATAGTCATTATCTGAGGTTTGGCACACTGGTGGGATCTTATAGTCATGCTCTAGTTTCCTGGTCATTGGTGACGTAGCTACTGACTGGTATTAGGGTCAGTGGTGACCTGTTATGGTCTCTGTCTGGAGTTGGGGCACTAGTAATATTATCCGGTCCGTGGCTGAGGTTTGGTGTCACTGGAACATCGGTTCTTCCAGACTTTTGTCCCTGTTATCCTTTCAGGGAGGAATGGGGGTGGCGGGTGTTTGTTGTACCTGATAGTGACCCCTCTTTGTGCTGAGTTATCAGTTTGCATGGAGGACAAGCCTACTACTCTACTCATCTGGTTGCAGCTGATGAGTTTCGCAGTTTGTGGGTTTGTGTCGTCCCTTGGTCTCTTATTTTCTGGGTAGCTTCTGCAGGTCTTGTCTATTGGGTGTCCTTACAATTAGCTGGAGATCTATACTTTTGTTGTAGTTTGGTTCAGTAGAGCAGAGTCTGGTGTCACCATCATAATCCAGCCGAATGCGAGACTTGCTTATGTGAACCAGGTGCTCAACTTTGCTCCAGGCATTTTTTAGACATAGACGTGACTTTGGTGTGGTCAAAAGGCCATACGTGAAGACCTCCACACTTTGATAGGGATTCCTGCCTCAAAGTAATGAAAGGCCGTTTAGACCATTTTCTGCAGACCATCAGCCCCTTTTTGGGACATGAACAAGCACGGCAGATACTGAACCACGTGAAATGCCAGTTGTACCCCCAATACTACTTCTCCATTAAATCTTATGGATAGTGACCAGAAATGAGAAGCCTTGTGCTGAACATCGCAGCAGGAATACTGTATGTATAGTGTATATAGGATAGTGCCCCATCATTGTTCAGGATATATCACCCCTGTGTCCCATAAATATCAGCTTCATATCTTTCCTGTATCCCCAATTGACTCATCTCTTCTCTTAGGCCGTGTTCACGTCCACAGCAGCAGATTCGGCAGGCTGTTCCAGCATGGCAGTACCCCACCAGATCCCAGTTGACCGAAATGAGGTCTAGTGGTGATCCTGCATAAATGCTGAGTTTTGGCTGGACAAAAAACATTGTTTGCAACAGGTTTTGGTTCATCCAACAGCCGGCATTTGTGCTGCAGACGTATCCGCTCGGAGCATATGTGAACGCGGAGCAGATGTGAACGCAACCTTATCTAATCATGCACGTTCAGTTAATGATCCAGATCCACCACCCCAAAACTACATTGGGTTATAACTACTAGAACCCGAGAGCCATGTTGCTGCAGGATGACGTCAGGTCATTGGTCATCTCTGACCGGGCCTTTGGTGCAACCCTTGCTATGCTGGAGGGTGGTATTCTTCTTCATGGCTTCCATACCACAGGCTGTTGGGGATCTAATTTGTAGTGTCTTTGAACCTGTTCTGTAGCAAACATACAGGAGAGGCCACGTGTAGATTGGGGTACATGCAGTTTCTCTGCCCATTGTTAGGGTTCTTGAGGAGGCCTGTAGAGTCCTTCTTCCTTTCAAGTTCCATTCTTAGAAGTGCTTTGTAAATTGCAAACATATCAGCTTCTCATTATGAGAAGAGGTGATTACTCGTCCCTGTCCTAATTAGGGACACTCTGCGGAGAGGTCATGTTGCTCGCCCGTCACTATGGCCTCTGCTGACCCATATGTCCCAGTTTTTCTTCTTTCTCCAGCGTGTTTCCTCACACCAGGGAAGCTGAGCTATTTTTTTCTTACCGTCAGAGGACCACAGAGCGGCTTCTGTTCCAGCTCCGGCTTGAGGCTTGCATGGCCTCATTGTGTACGTGCAGTTCCCTTTCTAATACCTGCCGTGGATTGTCTGCCCTGTGGTTTTTCTCTCTAGACACAGACGCAGTCATTGCTGACGAGAGGATTTCACACTTACTCATACATCAGCAATGTAAGAATGGAGAGGAGATGCTGTTCGGTAGGAGCAGGACGTTTAGAGTCGTCTCAAGAGTGGTTTCCCAAAAAAGGGCAATTCTTCAAGTGCAAAGAACAAAGAAATTGGGAGCTCCTGCGCAGAGACGGAGTAGATCTCTGGTCACTCCACAAGTGACGATAAAGGTGCCCGTGCACATTAGACTAAACTTAATGAAAATAGACGATTTTAACCATAAAGAATGTCCATGGGTGAAATTTAAAGTCCATCTGTCAGCAGATTTGTCCCTATGACATTGGCTGACCTGTTACATGTGCGCTTGGCGGCTGAAGGCATCTGTGTTGGGCCCATGTTCCTATGTGCCCACATTGCTGAGAAAAACAATGTTTTAATATATGCAAATGAGCCTCTAGGTGCAACGGGGGTGTTGTCATTACACTTAGAGACTCTGCTCTCCTTGCAATTACCGCCCCCCTTTGGCAGGGCCAGGCATGATCACGTTTACACTGTCTGGACCTGTCAATGAAAGTGCAGAGGGCACGGCAGTTGCAGAGAGAGCAGAGCCTGTACATGTAATGGTAACGCCCCCGTTGCTCCTACAGGCTCATTTGCATATATTAAAACTTCATTTTTCTCAGCAATGCGGGCACATATGAACATGGAACCAACACAGATTCCTTCAGCTGCCAAGCGAACATGTAACAGGTCAGCCGGTGTCATAGGGACAAATCTGCTGACAGATGCCCTTTAACAACGAACAATCGCTTTAGACCACTCATGAGAAACCGTCATCATCTGGAAAGAGGTCGGCTGAGTTTTATATTTTTCTCTTTTTCTTTTAAAAAACGCTCCCAAATTAATGAAATTGTTGTTCATTCAACCACCAGCCAACTTCTATCAAATGCATATGACCACCTTAAGAACTTCCATCAAACTATGGGTGGTCGCCAAATCCAGAAAGTCATCCCCGGTAAGCTCACTGGCTTTGGGGGTCCCCGGTATTGGTCAGTGTTGCGCTCCCCTTGGTCGGTAGCTGTAATGACCGGTTAAGTCTACCATGTCACTAGACTTTTTGTCCTTACTTGCTGGCTGATACCTTTCATGGTGCCTCTATGGTTTGTGCGGTTGACCTGTTCGTCATCTGAATAAACCCGGTATGTCGTTGCCCATTGATCAAGAACGCCTAAATCGCACATACGGATACGAGAAATTCTAATCCAGACTTGACATCGCTTTGTCTGCCTCACGTCTCCAGATCTCACCCAAATATTGTCCAGAATATCGCAGCTTCTCATGTAACGTCTGTCGCCGTTGTGTGAGGTACAAGCCTGTATTGTTGTACGGTTGCCAGCCAGCCTGTGTATTTCAGGTTTAGGCGGCTCCTGGCTTCCTCCTGCGTTTTACTGGCTGCAGGGCACGCTTTCTAAGACATCTGTAAAGTGCTGAGATCACTTCTAGACATTGTTCAATTGCCACAGGCGATACTTCTTTCTAGTGTAAAGAAAAACTTTAATGCACGAGGAGGATTAAGCATTTCGTTATACAAGTAGGACGCAGGGACTGTGGAGGTGTGAGGAACAATGCTGCTTCTGTACATTGCCGTGTGTGGTGGTGGGGGAGGTCACCAAGACCTTCACATACAGTGAAAGCCGCCCATAGATATTAAAGTCTGCTGTACCTGGCCGAGGTGTCCAGTCATATGTTGCTGAGGCTTATGGCCAATACTGTTTTTTGCTTGTCCTCGTCTGACCATCGATCAACCTTCAGCTGATGACTGTGCTTGGGCTTAACCGCTAAGATAATGAACATCTACAGTTTACAGTGAGATTTTTATAGTTTGCTATATTCTTGGGTGCTGGTAGTATCGGCGCCGAGCACAGATTAGAACTTTTTTTTTGTAAAGCTTCTCCGATATACACAGCAATTCACATGATTATAGGAGGGGACGTGACGGAAGGGAAATGCTAGCTGAAGCAGGATGAGTCTTGGCCAGAGAAGGGTTACTGGCTCCTGGAATAAGAGCACCTCAGACAGGAGGTAAAAATAGAAGTCATTGTGAAGTTTCCTTAAGAATTCCCCAAGGCGAAGTCTATACTGCCGGGCTGACCTTAGAAAGATTCTCGGTTTCCATCAGAGGAGGTGGGAAATGGATTAGGGTGGGCACCTTGTCCGGTATCCTTCCTGCTCCTGCAGACAAGGTCCTTAGGTTTGCCCATTATGTAATGATAGGAGTGACTTCAGGCATCTTTGACATGGACTGGGGTGCACCGTTGTCTCCAACCCATGGAATGGGGTGCACCGTCGTCTCCAACCCATGGAATGGGGTGCACCGTCGTCTCCAACCCATGGAGCGGGGTGCACCGTCGCCTCCAACCCATGAAACGGAGTGCACCGTCGCCTCCAACCCATGGAACGGGGTGCACCGTTGCCTCCAACCCATGGAACGGGGTGCACCGTTGCCTCCAACCCATGGAACGGGGTGGAGTGTTGACTTGACAACAGTGAACCTGGGCTGCGTACACACCATGATTCACAAGCACTGATCACATTCTTCTTGCCTCTGACTGCGGTGTATGGCAGTTTCCCCCCACAACATAATGACTGCATTGTACATAAGCCCTGCAGTAAATCTGACTATAAAGCAGGCTACCTATTAGGCGACCATTTCTTGCGCTCTCATCCTTAACCACAAATTATTGGCCATTGAAACCCAATTAATTCCAGCAGGGTTCACATAAATATACAAGTAATATACTGAAATATTTTGGCTGACGTTGACATCTCCCTCTCATCAACCAGCAGCCCATGCTGAACCAGCAATAGCCGAAGAACAACGTCTTGTCCCTTACATTTATTTAGCAAATTTTCATCAGAAAAAATCATTAGGAATTAAACCCAACAGTCACTGTAAGATGCCCATCCCCATGGCACAGCTAGCAGTCAAGCAATCCCCATGTTTCTGGGTCCATATACACGTTACATTGTGGATCTGGTTGTAATTGGTGAGCGCTGCCCCAAGTATTAGAGATGGGTGGCCTTGCTCACGTGCCCGTTAGATGGTGGATGACTCCTGCTTCTGTTGTACCGAGATCACGTCGTACTTTAGCACAACTGAGGCGTTGGACTAGCAGTGACATGGATTTTCCGTGATCCAGGCTTCACCGTATTGCTGCTCAGGTCTGAACACAACGCTAACGGGCTTTATGGTGTGGTCACCTGGCGCTGTGGAGTCTGTGGAGACGTACGGTGCCGTGGTTGATTTCCTGCGATGGAGCCGCTCATCCTCCTTCCATGTGTTATGTCTTGGATGTGCGGAGGATGCCGGCTGTGCATGCTCGGTCTCATGTGGGTGACTCTTGGCCTTTCATCTCTTATCGGGCTGATCTAGAGCAGAGCAGATCAGATCCGGGCGCACATCGGGTTCCGGGTGACATCACATACATCTCCTCCCTTAACGTGACTGCACGTGGAGGACAGGCACCACCCTACGGTATGCACTTTATGCACTTATCATGGAGAGGGCCACTCGAAGAAAAAAAAAATGCAAAAAATATTCTTCACTTAGAACCAGTAACCATGATGGAGGACACACCTGGATTTGGACAGGCGATTGTTCCTAATCTGTGGCATGAGGGCTTCTGTATCTGCTGGAGTGAGTTCCTGGCATTACATCACTGGACATGAATGGGATCGGGGAGGAGGAATGTCATTTTTTCCAGACTTTCCCTCTAAATAGAATGCGTTCCCTCATTGCACAATGATGACATTGATCAGACTGATATTTCCAACCGGGGTCATGAAGAGGCATCCAGGAACATGGTGCGCTGCAGGGTGGGCACTGGACGCAGAGAACGTATTCTGCTTCATCTGCAGAGCATTCCCCCCAGGTTACAGCTGCGTGGAAGTATTTAAGGAATTGTGGTCTGCTGAGTATTTTTGACTTTCCTCTCCCTATCAGACCCCTGACTCTTCATTGATCCCACGTACCGCAGGTCTGCGCGTCTATCCGTCTGCCCATTCATAAACTCCGCATCTGCAAAGGTGAGGTTTGTCTTTCCATGGGAAGTAACTGAATCATCCTTCAAAAATGCAGAACGTGTGGGGGACCTCGCGGCAGATGGTGAGAGCCGCTGCCATGAGAGGATCATGTCGAAAAAATGCCGCCCTTATTAACCCCTGGGTGATCAAGAGCACAGGTACCGTGCTTCTTACTGGACGTCTCCCCAGAAACCGACAAGTCCTGAGAGGTCGTCTTCTACTGCTAAAAATCGGGGTCCTTTCAGAAAGCTGGGTGCCTGCCATTACAGCGGCCACATGGGCTGCCACCCAGCTTTTCAAGTCTCCTGAACGGTAAATCTGCCCCGTACTACTATATCGGCGAATTCCGCGTACATTTGGCAGACGCTGAAAGCTGAGTGACTCCCCTGGGACAGCTGTAGTGACGGCCACAATTGTAGTCACTTAGCTTTCCCAGAAAACTCAAAGTAAACATACCGTCATGTGGGGTAGGTATCCGGAAACATAACCCTATCTTCCTTATGAAAATCCGTTCCTCCGATTCCGAGATATGCTTCTTTTTATTTTTATGCAAATAAGGTTGTCGGTGCACCCTGGGTGGGGCTGCTCTGTTTGGTGCACCATCAATCCTCCATACTGCTGCCCATTGTCTCCCCCACTTGTTTGATTGACAGTCCCTGAGATTTAAAAGCTGACCGCCATGAGACAGGGGAAGCCAGGTGCACCAAACAGAGTAGCTCTGCCCATGGTGCACCGAAAATCTTATTTGCATAAAAATTCAAAGAAGCATGTCTCAGGATTACAGGACCAGATTTTGAAGGGCATCTGTCAGCAGTTTTGAACCTATGACACTGGCTGACCTGTTACATGTGCGCTTGGCAGCTGAAGGCATCTGTGTGCAGCGGGCGCCTCCCCCCGTGGCCCTTTAAGAGGAAAAAAGTACTTGTTTTCGTGACGCCAGTTGCAGTGAAGCAACAATTCAGAGGGTCCCTTTTTAACGATACTGTAGATGGTACCCAGGTGTAGGAATGCCAGAGGGTGTAGGGTGGCCTAAATGTCCCTTAAGGTGTTATGCACGTGTCACGGTGCTCCTACCTGGATACACTGGATCCCAGATGTTGGCTCCACAGCAATGAAAAGGGGGATTATTGATGAAATAAATTGAGTCCAGACCTTGTGATGAAGTTGATAACAGCTTTACTTTGGTAAATGTTCATCCAAACAATTCACAGACTTTATCTTGGTTCCAGCAGGCTTTGGCATTAACAGTGGCAGGCAAACTCCTCTCTGTTACTCTCTGGCTCTGCTGTACTGACAGGATTAAATAGGAATCTTTTCCTTTCCTTTCTGCGGTCCGGTCTGTCTCTAGCTTTGTCCAGGTAAAACTTTTATTCCTGGTTTCTGAGGTTTAGAGCTGTGGCGTCCATGTCCAGCTGAGCTGAAGGTGCTCTGGCTGGTCGTCTAACAGGGACAGGCTCCTGCGTCCTAACTTTAACTTACTCTTCACTAACTAGAACTCCACCCTCCCTGCAGCAAGTGGGACACGCCCACCACACCACAGAAGGGTGTGTTAGAATGGAATGGAAGGCTCCTTTCTATATAACTATAGCTCTGCCATTGCCGCTGCCATCTGCTGGTGAACCAGGCATAATATACTTGAACAGTTACATAACAACATAAGGAATGCACGTTATGCAGGACCTGGAAATTAATACATAGGATAACATTAGGTTAACCATAGGAGATAGTGGTGGGGTGCGAAGGTGGTATTTTTACTCTGGCGTGTTACATGTGTTGGTCCCATGTTCATATGTGCCCGCATTGTTGAGAAAAATGATGTTTTACTATATGCAAATGAGCCTCTAGGAGCAACGGGGGCGTTGCCATTACACTTAGCGGCTCAGCTCTTTCTGCAACTGCCGCACCCTCTCGACTTTCATTGTCAGGACCAGACAGTGAAAACGTCATCATGTCTGGTCCTGTCAATCACAATGCAGAGGGCGTGGCAGTTGCAGAGAGAGCAGAGCCTCTAGGTGTAACGGTAACGCCCCTGTTGCACCTAGAGGCTCATTTGCATATATTAAAACATAATTTTTATCAGCAATGCGGGCACATATAAATATGGGACCAACACAGATGCCTTCAGCTGCCAAGCGCCCATGTAACAGGTCAGCCAGTGTCATAGGTACAAATCTGCTGACAGATGCCCTTTAACAAGAAATATACGGTTTTGCCATGGGGCGCCTACCCTACATGGCGGTACGCTTACTATGAAACTGATTTTGATGGTGACAGACTCCCATTAATTCCATTTTTCACAAGTCATCCGGACAACTTTCCTGATCTGTATGCAGCCATGTTTGCTGGTCTCGGCCTTGTTGTAATACTAGACCTGCCTTTAGCGGCTGTCACCCCTCTCATACTGTCCCCTCGCGGCTTACTGATGGATTCGAGACTAAACAAAGAGTGATGTCACTGCGCAGCGACGGCCATTACTCCATATTAGGCGTCCTGTGGGGCTATTTGCAGCTCCTGTATTTTTGGATGCCCTCACTTCGGTTACATTTATTTTAACCCAGCGCAGTATCTGATTCTTTTGCTGGTAGGGTGCGGCAGCCCGTTAACTCCTCGATGCTTGGCAGGGTTTGCAGCCAGAGGCAAGGAGGCGTAGCGCTCAGTAAATAGAGTTTATGGGGCGGTGATAACCGTGTAACACGAAGCCTTGTGCTGATTACAACAAAGTTGTCTTGTTCTGTCTTCCAAAGTTTCCCAAAGTCATTAACTCTTGGTAACCAATGTGTATTCTGTGCTGTGGCTGCAGACGTGGAGTGGAGAACACGCAGCCACATTGTGAAGGCCTCTGTGAATCAGCCCAGGCCCAGAATTGGCGGTTGGCTTAATATGTAGCTCAAAGTGCATTATCGTGAAAGGAAAGTAGATTTTTATAGATTTTTCTGGTCATTGTGATAACGTAACAATAGTTTCGTTAATTTTGAGGTTCGATGTGGAGTTTTCTAGGTGTCACGGAGAATCTATATTTCTGTGTGAGTTATGAGGCCTCCTCTAGGTGTCATAGGTTATTGTGGGACCTCTTCATGTGTTGTGGAGGATCATGGTGTCTCGGTGAGATGTGAGAACCTTTCTAGGTGTCATGGAGTATCATGGTCTCTCGGTGAAGTGTGAGGACCTCTTCATGTGTCCCGGACGATCATGGTGTCTCTATGAGACGTGAGGACCTTTCTAGGTGTCCTGGAGTATCATGGTCTCTGGGGGAAGTGTAAGGACTTATTGAGGTATCATAGCGAATGTTCTTTAAGGTGTCATGGTGAATCTATGTCTCTGGATAAGGTACAGTTTGAGGACTTTTTTTGGAGACTCTACATTACTGAGTGAGGAATAGGGATTTCTCCTGGTGTCATGAAGGATCGTGGTCTGTAGGTAAAGTCTAAGGACATATCTGTAGGTGTCATGGAGTATCTATGTTTGTGGATGAGGTGTTAGTCCATCTCTAGGTGTCATGTAGGATCATGCTCTCTGGGAAAGTAGAACATTTCTAAGGGAAAGTAATAGAAGACCTTTATCTCTGGATAAGGTGTGAGGACCTCTCTAGGTGCCATGGCAGATCAATGTCTATGGAAGAGGTGTTAGGATTCCTCTAGGTGTCATGGAGGATCTGCATCTCTGTATAAGGTGTGAGGACTTCTGTAGGTGCCATGAAGGTTCTACATCTCTGGATAAGGTGCGAGGTGTTTTCTAGGTGTCATGGAGGTTCTATATCTCCGGATAAAGCCTGAGGACTTCTCTAAGTGTTACGAAGCATCTATTCTTTTGGATCAGGTGTGAGGTTTGTTTTGTACTTTGCTGGAGAATGCTCTAAGTGCTTACGTTGCTCTGTAGGTTTACACGGGTATTTAGGTGTACGGGTAGATTATGTCTGTGGTTTGTGATACGTGGTACACTCAGTTATAGATTGCATCTATGTGGGGGCGTCCCTGGTTTCTTTGTACCGGGCAGAGATCTGTATGTTTGTTTTATTGCTGCAGCTGACAGCTGTTTCCTGAACCCCAGATACATTCCCATAGACATAGAGGGGGAGGCTGCAGCTGTGCTGGGGTCTTTTCTGGCATTAACGTAATTGTGAAATAAATCGGATCAAATGTCCTGTCCCTGGATTGTAACCAGCAGGAGATGATAGTGATGTTCTGATGGTCTCTGTGGATCCCCCAGCTCATGGTTGACTCTGTGCCTTCATGGGTTACACGTTGCATAAGAGCCTATGACAGGGGATCTGTACTTTATCTGCACTCATGAGGCGGCATTGCTCCGCTCTCTCCTAATGTCTCCATGTTCTAGAGCCATGGAAAAGATATCACTAATCACACACGGAGCTGCTGCCATATGACATCAGACACGGTTCATAGGCTGTTTGGAATCTGTCCATCCATGGTGATGGCTGGTTCAGACAAATCGATCACGGATACCCCCGGCACCTGACGTCTGCACCCCAAACCTACTTTCCTGCATACATAGCACACCCTCTTGTAGTGCCCCACCAATACCGGTGTGTGCTCTGCAGGGCTCCTCTGCAGTGTCTATATCCTGCTCAATAATTGGAGACCTCATTAATGAACGAGATGTTCTGATGAAGAGCTTTAAAAGGGTTTTCTGGTGCTTAGATACTGATGACCTACCCTCACGATAGGTCAATATCAGACGGGTGGCAGTGCCATGTGCATCGCTGTTTCGGGCTGCCGCAGCGAACTATCCATGAGATGGAAGGCCCCGTCCATTGTGTAGTTCCTTCTGCCTCCAGAACCATCCACAGTATACCTACACATCCCATGTGGATCCCCGATACAGGCTAAGGATAGGTCATCAATAAGGCCTCATGCACACGACCGTGTCGGCACATATTGCGGTCTGCAAAGCACGGATCTGCAAAATACAGACATCTTCCATGTGCAATCTCATTCCCATTACTAGAAATTAGGTCTTCTCCACAACATGGCCAACAATAGGACATGTTGTATAATTTGCAGAAAAGACACACCGAGACGGATAGCGCACGGATGGCATCCATCTGCTTTACTTTATTTTTCTGTTCATGTTCGTACGGAGGCATTCTATAGTAGAGGCGACTTCTCATGTTTCAGGATTGTTCGAGTCCCCGCCGTCTGACTAATCCAGTGGATATTGCATATGTCATAGAGTGACGCAGAAGAGTCCCCCCGTGAGTGGTGGACAGGTACCGTCATGGCTCCTCTACACGGATTGCATTGATGCTTAGTATCTAATGAATGGAAATCCCCATTCTCAGCAGTCTCTGATGCCCACCCCAGTGCTCGCTTTTGTGTGACCAGTGGATGTGCATCAGGAAACCTGATCCATGCAGACATGTTGTCAAAGAGTCCCCGTGATGAATATAACTGGCCCAGGAATAGGAGTGCAGGGAGTTTATGCTGACCTTAAAATTAGTTTAAGTTATTTTTGCATTTTTGGGCCATGAGGATCCAGTCCCTGCTCCCACATCACACTGCACCATCTGATCCAGATCTCTGACCTTGCACCTCTCATTTTGCACGGTTCTCCTTAGACTTTACAGTTGCCACTAAATCCTATTTTCTGGTCTCTGCCAGTTCCAGTCCGATCATTCACTTTTGAATGAAATGCCTAATCCTAGTTGATCTGAAGGTGATTACGCCCAAGACTGGCGGGTTGGCCCTGGTGCCTGCTTTCTAAGAACGAGGCCTCGGAAACGATCAATTGTATTCAGTTGTCCTACAGTCAGCCGCTCCCAAGTCTGAAATGCCGATAACTGGGAACAGCAAATTGACTGTGGGTGTAGCGTCCCTTTATCAGTCTCGGTCTGATTTTGGTGAGCGACACCTGCAGTTCTCATCTTGCTGAGGGACTTCCAAGGACACGACGTCCTGTTTGTACACAGTGTCATTATTTTTTGTATAAATAGAGGAGAATGGCCGCCCTGGCCTAGCGCCACCTCAATGATTGTTTTCTACATGTGGATCAGATCCTTTTTACTACAAACCAAATAACATCCAAAACCCAGGGGATGCCAGCTGGACGGATGAGAACTGGCGCGGCTCCGGCCAACTCCTCTGTAACATGTTTAACCTCTTCACTGCTTTGCGAGGACTAGAGTTCACTGTATAAATGCCCAATATCTGGTTGTCACAGAAGAGCCTCATCCTAGATTTACTATAGAATTCCAAAGATCTGTGACCAGGGAGACCAACAATGTTATCTCAATCTACCCTAGAAGAGGTCTCCTCATCAGAAGAGGCGTACTCATTTCTTGTCATCGGAGAGGACCCTATCTCTCTTTGTCAAGCGAGATCTTGCCCTTGCTCCCCATCAACTGTACTGGTCTCTCATTGCTTCCTATTACTCCTCATGAGAAGAGGTCTCTGCATTTCCCCTCATCGGGAGAGGTCTCCCCGTTTCCCCACCTCATCACGAGAGGTCTCCCCGTTTCCCCACCTCATCACGAGAGGTCTCCCCGTTTCCCCACCTCATCACGAGAGGTCTCCCTGTTTCCCCACCTCATCACGAGAGGTCTCCCCATTTCCCCACCTCATCACGAGAGGTCTCCCCATTTCCCCACCTCATCACGAGAGGTCTCCCCATTTCACCCCTCATAACGAGAGGTCTCCCCGGTCCACCCCCCCCCCCTCATTGGGGGATCAAATCCAGTGCTGAGTCACACCCCCTGCACTGATCACATGACGGTGACGTCACCCCAGGCCCTTCGGCTGTTCAACAGTTCGGGTTGGTGGAAGCCGCTCCTTATGGATTCCATATGCCGCGATAGTCCGCGGTAGTGGAATCCATAACAGGATGCGGCGATTACCACAACCCGAACGCCGAACTTTTTTTTAAAGTTCGCTCATCTCTAGTAAAGAACTGTCACATACCATTTACTGTGTTGTCCATCTTTGGGGGCCTTCCTGCCAGACCACCTCTCCCAACTCACCAGACCTGCAGAAGGAAGCCTACTTAACTACGCCTTGCCACCAAGTTCCAGCTCCTTCCGGTTCCCCCAGGGGCATTAACGCACTAGGGTCCCCGCCTGTAAACCTCTTTTTTGATGGAGGTCACGTGTCCCTCATGCATTACATCACTGGGTCACGTGAGATGCATGGAGGGCACATCACAGCTGCAGCCAATCATTGTCTCCGTCAAACCGGCAGTTCACAAGTGGGGACCGAAGCTCTTCTATGGCAGCGTGGGGCTGTAGTAGTTGGAATCCAGTTTTTGGGAGTCGGTAAATATGCCTACTTCTGCCAATCCGGTGAGGTGGAGGAGTGTCTGGCAGAAAGGCCTCCAAAGCCGGACAACCCCTTCAATAAATCTGCAGCATTTTTTGAATCCACTTTATATTCCAGACGCTTTACAAAAGTGTCTAAACGGGTGAGAACGCTGACACATTTTGATGAGTGAATCTCATTCCCCCTCCCCCCCTGGAGTTTGAGAAAAGGTGATTAAATTTTAGGATCCTGGGGTCATAGATGATGGGAGTTATACACTGTGTGTCCAGAGCAGAGTGAAATCTTCCTACTGTGTGGGTCATTTTTTGGTTGGATTTTAAGTCCTCAGATGTAGTCTCCAAAGAAACTGCAAAACAAAGTGATCCATTCACTGACAGGTAGCTGTTTTATATTTCTCGTGATCCTTGCGTTCCCTTATCTATAGCATGTGTGTCACAGGAGCAGTGCCAGCTGCATGCTCTAGACTCGTATACCAGTATGTACGGTGGTATTTAGTGACTGCACGGAACGCCAACCCTCGTTTCCCCATGGCTCTTCCAGGGCTCCATCTCTCATTCAGCTCAGCCCGAGCTGATTAAACACCTTTTATGTTGGAGTTAAATCCCTTTGTTCCTGACTTGATCGCCCTGTGATCATAAGCCCCGGCGTATTTGCACAGGAAAATGCTGTTACAACACATTCCACTCTTCATGCGGTCTGATGAGCTGAGGAGGGGGATAGTCAGGGCAGGGCGGTGGGCTTCATGTGTCGCTCAGAACCTCACTTTCATGTAAAATGATGGGCTTGGAAATGAAAGCGGTCTCCATTGTCCTCGCTCATATCTATAATTGCGCAGTGTCACGTTTGGTGCATGAAAAGAGGGTTAAAATGACCTCCTGCTGCCCGTCTGCCCACCCATGTCATGCTTCTGTGATGAGCCTATCATCTGGAGATTGGGTCGTAGGCGTATTTTAATGAAATAATAGGGTATTGCTTAGAGCCTACGTATGAGGCTTTCTCTTGGATCAGTGGAGAGGAGAATGAGGGGTCAGCAGTCATGTGAACCGCTTGACATTTTCATATGCAAGAATGCTTCTTGTACTTCCTTGGTCATTGTATGGTGTCCTGCAGTCCTCCAAATAGACCGGTGTCTTATAGACTGCCCTTATTCACATATGACAACCATCCCATAGACTGCACTCCTCCACATATGACCGGCGTCCCATAGACTGCACTCCTCCAAATAGACCGGTGTCTTATAGACTGCCCTTATTCACATATGACAACCATCCCATAGACTGCACTCCTCCACATATGACCGGCGTCCCATAGACTGCACTCCTCCACATATGACCAGTGTCCCATAGACTGCACTCCTCCACATATGACCGGCGTCCCATAGACTGCACTCCTCCACATATGACCGGCGTCCCATAGACTGCACTCCTCCACATATGACCAGTGTCCCATAGACTGCACTCCTCCACATATGACCGGCGTCCCATAGACTGCACTCCTCCACATATGACCGGCGTCCCATAGACTGCACTCCTCCACATATGACCGGCGTCCCATAGACTGCACTCCTCCACATATGACCAGTGTCCCATAGACTGCACTCCTCCACATATGACCAGTGTCCCATAGACTGCACTCCTCCACATATGACCGGCGTCCCATAGACTGCACTCCTCCACATATGACCAGTGTCCCATAGACTGCACTCCTCCACATATGACCAGTGTCCCATAGACTGCACTCCTCCACATATGACCAGTGTCCCATAGACTGCACTCCTCCACATATGACCAGTGTCCCATAGACTGCACTCCTCCACATATGACCAGTGTCCCATAGACTGCACTCCTCCACATATGACCGGCGTCCCATAGACTGCACTCCTCCACATATGACCAGTGTCCCATAGACTGCACTCCTCCACATATGACCAGCGTCCCATAGACTGCACTCCTCCACATATGACCAGCGTCCCATAGACTGCACTCCTCCACATATGACCAGTGTCCCATAGACTGCACTCCTCCACATATGACCAGCGTCCCATAGACTGCACTCCTCCACATATGACCAGTGTCCCATAGACTGCACTCCTCCACATATGACCAGTGTCCCATAGACTGCACTCCTCCACATATGACCAGTGTCCCATAGACTGCACTCCTCCACATATGACCAGTGTCCCATAGACTGCACTCCTCCACATATGACCGGCGTCCCATAGACTGCACTCCTCCACATATGACCAGTGTCCCATAGACTGCACTCCTCCACATATGACCAGTGTCCCATAGACTGCACTCCTCCACATATGACCAGTGTCCCATAGACTGCACTCCTCCACATATGACCAGTGTCCCATAGACTGCACTCCTCCACATATGACCAGTGTCCCATAGACTGCACTCCTCCACATATGACCAGTGTCCCATAGACTGCACTCCTCCACATATGACCAGTGTCCCATAGACTGCACTCCTCCACATATGACCAGTGTCCCATAGACTGCACTCCTCCACATATGACAAGCGTCCCATAGACTGCACTCCTCCACATATGACCAGTGTCCCATAGACTGCACTCCTCCACATATGACCAGCGTCCCATAGACTGCACTCCTCCACATATGACCAGTGTCCCATAGACTGCACTCCTCCACATATGACCAGTGTCCCATAGACTGCACTCCTCCACATATGACCAGTGTCCCATAGACTGCACTCCTCCACATATGACCAGTGTCCCATAGACTGCACTCCTCCACATATGACCAGTGTCCCATAGACTGCACTCCTCCACATATGACCAGTGTCCCATAGACTGCACTCCTCCACATATAACTAGTGTCCCATAGACTGCACTCCTCCACATATGACCAGTGTCCCATAGACTGCACTCCTCCACATATGACCGGTGTCCCATAGACTGGACTCCTCCACATATGACCGGCGTCCCATAGACTGCACTCCTCCACATATAACCAGTGTCCCATAGACTGCACTCCTCCACATATGACCAGACTGCACTCATTAGGCTGTGATATGATTGTCGCTGATCTTGTGCTCGGTATCTTACAGGTTGCTCACTGTTCCAGAGTTTTGGATGAGGTTTATTTCCCAGAGAATGAGGCTGAGACACGTTCCGGACCACAGCGATGGGGTTATGGAGACGTGGGAGATGATGAAGACTTTATGGCAGATCAGGCGTCTGGAGGTAAGGACTTATATAATACATACAGTATATGACCCCATCTACAGCCGTCCCCACATCTGATTGTCCCCATGTACAGCTGTGCCCACTCCTGACTGTCCCCATCTACAGCCGAATCCTCTCCTGACTGTCCCCATCTACAGCCGTACCCTCTCCTGACTGTCCCCATCTACAGCCGTACCCTCTCCTGACTGTCCCCATGTACAGCTGTGCCCATTCCTGACTCCCCATCTACAGCCGTACCCTCTCCTGACTCCCCATCTACAGCCATACCTTCGCCTGACTGTTCCCATCTACAGCCATACCCTCTCCTGACTGTCCCCATCTACAGCCATACCCTCGCCTGACTGTCCCCATCTACAGCCGTACCCTCTCCTGACTGTCCCCATCTACAGCCGTACCCTCTCCTGACTGTCCCCATCTACAGCCATACCCTCGCCTGACTGTCCCCATCTACAGCCATACCCTCGCCTGACTGTCCCCATCTACAGCCATACCCTCGCCTGACTGTCCCCATCTACAGCCATACCCTCGCCTGACTGTCCCCATCTACAGCCATACCCTCGCCTGACTGTCCCCATCTACAGCCATACCCTCTTCTGACTGTCCCCATCTACAGCCATACCCTCTTCTGACTGTCCCCATCTACAGCCATACCCTCTTCTGACTGTCCCCATCTACAGCCGTACCCTCTCCTGACTCTCCCCATCTACAGCCATACCGATTGTCCCCCATCTACAGCCATACCCTCTCCTGACTGTCCCCATCTACAGCCATACCGATTGTCCCCCATCTACAGCCGTACCTCTCCTGACTGTCCCCATCTACAGCCGTACCCTCTCCTGACTGTCCCCATCTACAGCCGTACCCTCTCCTGACTGTCCCCATCTACAGCCGTACCCTCTCCTGACTGTCCCCATCTACAGCCGTACCCTCTCCTGACTGTCCCCATCTACAGCCGTACCCTCTCCTGACTGTACTTATCTACAGCCGTACCCTCTCCTGACTGTCCCCATCTACAGCCGTACCCTCTCCTGACTGTCTCCATCTACAGCCGTACCCTCTCCTGACTGTCCCCATCTACAGCCGTACCCTCTCCTGACTGTCCCCATCTACAGCCGTACCCTCTCCTGACTGTCCCCATCTACAGCCGTACCCTCTCCTGACTGTCCCCATCTATAGCCGTACCCTCTCCTGACTGTCCCCATCTATAGCCATACCCTCTCCTGACTGTCCTCATCTACAGCCATATCCTCACTTGCCACCTGAATTAGGCTTAATAGGTGCAAACTATACAAACTTCTTTTCATTTATACTCCTTTTATTGCCCAAGAGTAGAGTTGAGTGAACTTCTGTTTCAAGTTTGGCGTCCAAAGTTCGGGTTCGGGTTATCGAAGCATCCCGTTATGGATTCCGCTACCACGGACCATAACGGCATTTGGAATCCATAAGGGGATTCTTCAATGAACCCGGACCTTGGACAACACGGAGGACCTGGGGTGATGTCATCGTCATGTGATCAGTGCAGGGGGCGTGGATCAGCACTGGATTAGATAAGAGGTGGTAGCCTACGACCTCTTATCCAATCCAGTACTGAGCCACGCCCCCTGCACTGATCACATGACGGTGACGTCACCCCAGGTCCTTCACCCCGGATTCCAAATGCCGTTATGGTCCGTGGTAGCGGAATCCATAACGGGATGCTTGGATAACCCGAACCGAACTTTGGACGCCGAACTTAAAACAGAAGTTCGTTCAACTCTAACCAAGAGATCTCAAAGCATGACATGTTCACAATACGTCTCAAGGACCCTGTAATGGTCCATTATCATTGGTTAATAAAACAAGATATTGTAATAAGAGGAGATGCAAGTCCAGAGAAATATAAACTATTCACCGTGGCAAACAGAGAATTGGAGCAGTCGTGGAATTCGAAAAGTACAAATCTCAGGGGTTTATGGCATAAAAAAGTAGAGCAGTGCCCTCCCTCCAGAGGAGCAGAGATAGGTGCCTGCTAGCTTCTGGCTCTCATCTGTGGCCATTAGGGTGAGGTAGACGCCCCATTTTATAAAGCCGAGTGGGGGAACGATCAATGCGATGTAAGATCAGACGGGAAACGTGCAATGTGGACTCTCATGGAAGCATTCTTCATTATCAGTAGGTGCAGGTCGGTGCTTACCGCTCCGGTGACCTCACAGGACATCCTGGACGCTTCCTTTGTTTGTGCTGCGATATTATTCCATATCCCAATACACCAGCGACACTCTCTGCAGCCGCAGGGACCATGGAAATAACATGTAGAAATGCAGGAAAGGAGTCTGTGACTAATCCTACACCGTCCCTACAATGTCTGGATGATATATATGGAAAATCTTCTTCTAGGGACAGAAATAGAAATTGGATCTGAAAGCATGTACAGGGCAGTAATACCCTGGATCTAGAAGCATGCACAGTGGGAATAATACATGGCATGGCGGCATGTACAGGGGAATAAAACATGGGATCTGAAATAATGGACACGGGAGGGAATAGTACATAGGCTCTGATACATTGGATAGAATAGTACATTTCACAGTGAGTTGATGTGTAGGATCTGGCAGATTTAACAGAAGAATGGTGCAAAAGATCTGCTAATACATATGGTGCAGTGTACAATAATGATGATACATGGGATCTGGCAGAGTGTACGGGGAGGTGATACATGGGATCTGGTAAACTGTACATGAGATGATACATGGGAACTAATACTGTGTATAATGATGGCGATACGTGGGATCTGCAAGAGTATACAGGGGCTGAGATACATGAGATCTGGTTGATTGTACAGGGGAGGTGATAAATGGGATCTGGTTGGTTGTACAGGGGTGGTGATACGTGAGATCTGGTAGGAGTATACAGGGGTGCTAATACGTGGGATCTGGTAGGAGTATACAGGGTGCTGATACATGGGATCTGGTTGGTTATACAGGGGTGCTGATACATGGGATCTGGTTGGTTGTACAGGGGAGGTGATACATGGGATCTGGTTGGTTGTACAGGGGAGGTGATAAATGGGATCTGCTTGGTTGTACAGGGGTGGTGATACATGAGATCTGGTTGATTGTACAGGGGAGGTGATAAATGGGATCTGCTTGGTTGTACGGGGTGATGATACGTGGGATCTGGTAGGAGTATACAGGGTGCTGATACGTGGGATCTGGTAGGAGTGTACAGGGGGGTGATACATGGGATCTGGTTGGTCGTACAGGGGAGGTGATACATGGGATCTGGTTGGTTGTACAGGGGAGGTGATACATGGTATCTGGTTGGTTGTACAGGGGAGGTGATACATGGGATCTGATTGTAGATGAGCTCTGTGGGTAGCCGAAGACTACATTTGCTGTGTCCTCAGGCTGCACTGTATGGGCGGTGTGCCAGGTGTCGGCATTGTACAGGAGATTTTTCTTTTGCTGGTTTTTATCTCGGGCGGAGCAGCTGAGCACAGACTATCGGAGGCTCTTGTACCTGTTCTGTACTTTCACCCCCAGGAATGCGGAGAGATGAAGGAATGTCAGACATCTCCAGGAAAGCTGTCGTAGGGCAGATAAACCTCTCACCTGCCGTCTTTTATGGGAAACACTTGTTAAGCATTAACCCTTCATGTTGTTGTGTGTAACATATTCTTGGTGTCGGTGTAAGGGTATGTTCACACGTTTTAGCTTTGGGCGGATTTCCTCCTGTACGCCAAGCACTAGTGCACACCCGCAGCAAATTCATGGTCGAGATCTGAGAGTACAACCACGGATTTCTGATGCAGAAGTTCACGTGGGATTTTAATCCAAGGTGTGAACTTATCGGGCATGTTCAGACTGTTTTTTTATAAGACGTTCATTAGACGTTCATGCCAAAATCCACGGAGCAGAAAATCAAAGGCGTAACATAAGTGTTTTATTGGTTTAAATGAGAATTTGCTCTGTAATTTATACACGTTCAGGTTTGAAATCCAAATCTCGGGGAGAAACAGCATGCCCATATCGATTCTTGCCATGGTTCCTGCATATGGATTCCCTATTGAATTGGACTTAGAGGAATTTTCCATCTTCAGGATCCTTTTGGGCAGACCCCCCTCATGTTTCTGGACCTGTACAGGAAAGCATACTTACCTGCTTTCCGGCTCTTTTGCTCCCCCGCCGCCTCTGTAGCGCACCGCTACCCGCGTGTCAACATCCAGTCTAAAGGCCAACCACTGGCCGCAGCGGTGACATGCCCCCCTTGTGTCATGAGAACCTTTGACATGACGCAATGGGGATGTGCCACCCCTGCAGCCAGTGGTTGGCCATCACTCCCACCTGTCAACATCCATTTTGATGTATTTTGATGGTCAGCCACTGGCCGCAGCAATGATCCCCCCGCTTGCATCATGAGACCCTTTGACGTGATCTGTGACCAGTGATTGACTGCAACGGCCATCAAACTAGATGTTCACTCCCGGGGAGCGCAGTGCTGCAGCGGCGTTGGGGGAGCAGTTTCAGGGTGCGGGTGAGTACGCTTCACTCCACAGGCCACTTGGGAAGAAGGCCAGTCTACCCGAAAGGCCTCCGAAGACGGAAAACTCCTAAATGCAGATCCGCGGCAGTGCAGACTGCAAATCGACGGCAGATATCCGAAGGTCTGTATCAGAATTTTGCTGCGGATTGCAATGCATATCCACATCCAATTTTACCACCTAGTGAATACAGTGCAGGGGGGGAGGTCACCAGATGCAAGCTCAGGGAATCATGTGTCGGGGGCGCAGAATAAGATCTGGACCATTTTCTGCAGGAAACATTCACTGTCATGTGTTTTTATTTTTTTGACTTTCCTTATGTATTAGCCACATGTTGTCTAATCCTTCAACCCAGCATTGGTGCGGTCATTGACAAAACTCACCCAGGGTTGCAATACCACTTCAGACCAGCAGGGGAACGATACCATTATACCGTGGCCTTTCTGTATTTCTTTATACTGTATTTCTTCCACGATATACATGGCTGCAGGCAGAGGACACGTTCTCGGCGTCGCTTATGTCTCTGCTGCCGGCTGCGTGGTTGCGGTATTCTGTTGTGTGTGATTTAGACTTTGCTCACTTATTACTATTGTTTTATGACTTTCCCCTGGTGTGACCTGTGTCCTCGCACATATAACTGCTGGAAGTCAGGTCCTTCTAGGCTTCTTATATCTTTCTGATGTCCTAGGAACACCAAGACCACCAGTTTATCCTCCGCGACTCTTTTTGATCAAAGGGGTCTTGATATGGAAATCTGGAGTTCCTTTGACACGCCCTTAGATTGAAAGAATTAGTAGTAGACCACCCCGTGTCCTGTGTGTGGCACCCCGTATTATAAGCCCCAGTTCTGGGCATTAGACTAATGGTTTCCATCTCTTTTCAGATGACCCCGGCAGTAGTGAGATTGGCAGCGGACTCCCAACGACAGAAGGATTCACAACCGTACCCACCTCAACAATCACCTCGTTCGTCACAGGTAAGGATGGCAAATAGACAGGAGCGATGAGTGTGACCTGTGCGTCACGCGGCACAGGCGCCCCCTACGAGTAGTCAGCTACAGACCCTCAGCGCCCCTGTACTCCCGCCCTTCGCTGTGGTTTACCTGCACCGTTCCAGGGTCTTGTCTTGCGCACTTGGTGCCACGGTTGGCGCAGGGTGTACCAGGCTGGCTGCTGTCCTGGTATGAAGTGTTAAATAAACAGGAAGGACAGGCAGATTTCATTATCACCGTGATATTAATAGATGGACATATGTCCATGAAAACTGAACTGGGCCTCCGTCCAGCAGAGCGGGGAACGCTTCCACCTCACATGTTATACTGGCTGCAAACTGGAGCCAAGAAACAAGGCCGGTTTTCCATGGTGGGACGGTTACTAGGGACGCTGGACGAAGGGAGGCCGACACAGAGCAGTAGTGAACATCGACATGTTTATTAAATCCCTATTAAACCTGAGGCTGCACTACTGACAAGTTCTTCACTGTTTGCGTTCACATCACCAGCCACACACGTAACTGCAGAGCGAGTCGGGGCGGATGAAGGGGGCCTTTAGATCCACACCGAGGCACGAGGTGAAGACAAAATGGCACAGAGAGGCAGCCAAGGTGCCCCTGTAATGAGGACAGCCACAGCTCCACCTATAATAACAGCAGGAGTTACACTGTCCCCGGCAGCAGCTCTGGTGCACCCCTAATAACGGCCACAGCACCCCCTAACAACTCTGACCGTCACAGGACCCATCCTAATAATGCTAACTGCCACAGCGGCCCCCCAATAACACTGACAGCCACAGCACTCCCGCAGAGCCCTCATAGTAATGGTGACTGCCACAGCGTCCCCCTAATAACACTGACAGATACAGCGCTGCCCCCTAATAATAGTGACAGCCACAATGTCCCCCTAGTAACAGTGAGCGGCACAGCGCCCCCCCTAATAACACTGACAGCCACAGCACTCCCGCAGAGCCCTCATAGTAATGGTGACAGCCACAGCGCCCCCCCTAATAACACTGACAAACACAGTGCCCCCTAATAACAGTGACAGGTAGAGCGACGTGCAGCCTATGGGTTGGGGGTGGTGGGAGTCATGTCTGCGTCTTTGGAGCAATGACAGATGATGTGTGTGGGATGTTGAAGGATAATGGAAGCCACATGGATGCACTGCTGGGGGCGTCCTATCGTGCTGTGTGAGATCAGAAGGCATGCAGCCTTGTGCTGGCTGGAGGAACACAGTTATGGATCCTGACCAGAGAGGAGAGTGCTGCAGTGTGTGAAGGTCTGGTATTCTGTTCATGAATCAGGGAGCTCAGGATGAACACAGCTATAGGTCCAGACCACATAGGAGAGTGCTGCAGTATGTGAAGGTCGGCCATTCTATTCATGAACCAGGGAGCTCAAGATAAAGTCAATAAATAAGATAAATCTGTGATTTTTATTAAACCCTGTCACTGTTAGCAGGAACACTGCTGCCGGTGGTGTCTTGGGAGGGTCTGTGGGTAGTGGACATCTTCTCTATGGTTTCTTTTCTAGGACCAGTAGTGAATTATTTCTGCATTTACCTGAACTGTTTTTTTCCTTTTTCCCCCCTCACTTCCATCCCCCATACTCCCCTCATTCCCCCGTCCACCATTGCTCAGGGCCTGCGGTAACCCCGTTAGCTCCACAGCTGGCAGGTATGAGTGTCTCTGAACTGGACCAAGAACCCTTCCTAAGTAAGTTCTGCTGGAGGTGTGTGGCCCCTGACCTGTGCACGAGCTGATGCCACTAATTGTGTGCTGTGAGGCCCAAATTACAGCAGGGGACCGAAAATTGTAGGTAGATTCAGCAGGCTGCATGCTTGGGGGGCTGTATATTGAGGAGAACAGATATGTTTATTGGTGTATTTGGGGGGGCTGTATGAGCCTTTGTGCACTTTCCATCCCTCTTTCTGTATAACAAACCCTTCAGTACCTGGCGTGTACATTGGACAGACGTGCCATGGGGCAGGTATCTGGGCTGCGTTGCATGTCACGCTCCCTGCACACAGCGCTGTGTGTTTTTCCTCTGCTCTTCCCGATCAGACACATGGAGGCATTGTGCATTCTTCAGGCCTACTCCTCATCATACTAGGGGCACGCTGCCCCCCTTCTTCTCTAGCTGCTGGTGCAGTGCATGACGGAGGCCATTTAGTGAGGGTCGGCAGGTCCTAAAACACAGACCTCCCTAACCACTACTACTACAGCACCCCTGATCTCATTCTTTAGCAACAGCCAAATCCTTGAGCATTTTATACCAGGATACAAGGAGGATTGAGGAGACCTGGTTCCTCCATGGGATATCTGTCGCCAGTCAGAAATATCGAGGTGCCTAAATTCAACTTATAACGAATGGCCTTCTTATATCTGGCACGTGATCTACCGCATATACCTCTACCGCAACCTGACCCTCCTATAACTGATGATGAGACCTTCCCGCCAACTCCTGTAGATAAGAGACCATCCTCATCTACCTCCATAGATATGAGCTTCCATCTTGACCCTCTATAGATGAGCCAGTTATAGATATGACAAGTCACCACCTATAGATATAAGGCCTTCCATCTCTGTAGGATCTAAAATATAGAAGACCCTCGCTCCTCACCCTCTATAGATTCGGTAAGACCCTTCTTGCCAGACCTTTATAGATATGGCGAGTCCTACTGAACCCCTATAGAGATAGAAGACCTCCTTTCCCCCACAGATATGGCATCTCCTGTCTGTGGGGGATTAGGCTGTTAGGACATGGTGGGCTGGTCCAGCTGCCTCCAGCTGTGCATGGTCCCTCCTGGTACATGTCCATCATTCATTCCCAACGGATGGATGTTTACTGACAGCTGCGTTCATCCATCATCCCTCCCCCCCCCCCACCTCCTCGTGCAGCCGTCCGCCGGCCGTTCTGCATTTCCCAGTCATTTGCGGGCCTATCGGTGGTTTTCTGTGGGCGGCTGCCACATTCCTTCTTCTCCCCAGTCTCCTCTGCTCAATCTCATTTAGTGGGAAGCTTAGGGTATCGCATGGAGCTGCGGCCCGGCGTCCAGATAGGAATGGGAATACAGATGTTCTGTGTGGGAAGTGCGTCGGAGGATTCTCCTGATGTCTCTCCGTGTACGAGCAGCTGCCGTCATCTGTCGGTCATAACTGTGGCATCTCTAGCGATAACGAGCCACATCACATTTCTGATCCAATGAGGTGACCCATCGAAGGTGGAAGGGCTGATATAGGCACGGCACCCAGCTGACGTCCCCTGTAAGGGCTCCTGCACTGCGAGTCGCCGGGGCCTGCGCAGATTTCTACACATGGCTGATAATAAGCCCATGTAATAATATCCTGCAGAGCAAATCAGTATTAGGGGGGGCCCTGTGGCCCTATGATCTGTCACATGGAGCTCTATAGACTGTGTGGCCCTATGAGCTGTCACATGGACCTCTATAGACTGTGTGGCCCTATGAGCTGTCACATGGAGCTCTATAGACTGTGTGGCCCTATGAGCTGTCACATGGAGGTCTATAGACCGTGTGGCCATATGATCTGTCACATACAGCTCTATAGACTATGTGGCCCTATGAGCCGTCACATAGAGCTCTATAGACTGTGTGACCCTATGAGCTGTCACATAGAGGTCTATAGACTGTGTGGCCCTATGATCTGTCACATACAGCTCTATAGACTATGTGGCCCTATGGTCTGTCACATGGAGCTCTATAGACTGTGTGGCCCTATGATACGTCACATGGATGCTCTATAGACCTGTGTGGCCCTATGAGCCGTCACATAGAGCTCTGAGACCTGTGTGGCCCTATGGTCCGTCACATGGAGCTCTGAGACCTGTGTGGCCCTATGACTATCACATAAGGGAGGGGTACATGCTTCTGGAGCCTGGCAGTGATCTGTGTGGTTTGAGTTTAACATTATTAGGCTTTGTCCTTTAAATCTCCATTTTCTGCAAATTACAGTTTTTTAGAAGTCTTGTCTTAGCATGTCTGCAGTACCAGCGCCCTCTTGTGGTGATGTCTGCAGTGCCCTCTGGTGGCCATGTTTTAACGCTCATCGTCTCCATTATATTATTATTAATCACTATTTAGTCTGCTTTTGAGATTTTCTTTTGCCTACCTGTGTGTGTGTGTATGTATATATATATATCGTATTGCCTGTTTTTTTTATGGTACGGTCACGTGGATCTTCTACGACGGAATTTGCAGCAATTCCACTGCAGATTTGTCATGGATTTGCCGTGCATTACACTCTCGGCATTGCAATGTACCGCAGTGGGTTTAATACTCTGTGGGTCAGTTTTGTAAAGTCCCATCCAGTTTGCTGGTACCGTAAAATGCTGTGGAAGGCAGATGTGCAACAGATCTGTCCTGTGTGCACCTAATGCTGCAGCCCCATGCCCGCTGATTGGAGGCTCATTCATCCATTCATTCACGGTTTTGTTTCTTGCAGTTTATTACAGAGCTCTGGTGAACTTTACCACATCTATAGAGTACTCTCCGGACCTGGACAATGTCTCTTCGGATCAGTTCCGGGACTTGTCGGAAGCCATTGTGGACACGGTGAGATGGCCCTGCTTGTAATTATCCAGCTTGTTGGTCTCACCCTGGGCAGGGTCACTTACAGCTGCCCCCTGAGCTGGTCCTTGGATACAGATATGTCATATAGATATGCAATAATGGCCGATCATCTGTCCCTCTTCTTCCAGCTCGAGTCTGAATATTACAAAATCCCTGGAGAGCAAATGGTTAACGTTGTCTATGTCAAGTGAGTGAAGAATAAGCGTACTGCATATACCTATAGACAAATATATACAGTGTGCCTCTACTATGATGTATATCACATATTCTCATCTACATGTACCTCACCCATCATTCATCTGACATGTGATGAATCCTGTATTAAATCCTCACATCCCATGTATTATACCGTGTATACTCCTCACATCCCATGTATTATACCGTGTATACTCCTCACATCTGTATTATACCGTGTATACTCCTCATGTCTCCTGTATTATAACGTGTATACTCCTCACATCTCCTGTATTATAACGTGTATACTCCTCACATCTCCTGTAGTATAACGTGTATACTCCTCACATCTCCTGTATTATATTCTGTATATTCCTCACATCTGTATTATACCGTGTATACTCCTCACATCCCCTGTATTATATCCTGTATACTCCTCACATCTCCTATATTATATCATGTATACTCCTCACATCTCCTGTATTATACCGTGTATACTCCTCACATCTCCTGTATTATACCGTGTATACTCCTCACATCCCCTGTATTATACCGTGTATACTCCTCACATCTCCTGTATTATACCGTGTATACTCCTCACATCTCCTGTATTATATCATGTATACTCCTCACATCTCCTGTATCATATCCTATATACTCCTCACATCTCCTGTATTATACCGTGTGTACTCCTCACGTCTCCTGTATTATACCGTGAATACTCCTCACATCTCCTGTATTATACCATGTATACTCCTCACATCTCCTGTATTATACTGTGTATACTCCTCACATCTCCTGTATTATACCGTGTATACTCCTCACATCTCCTGTATTATATCATGTATACTCCTCACATCTCCTGTATCATATCCTATATACTCCTCACATCTCCTGTATTATATCCTGTATACTCCTCACATCTCCTGTATTATATCATGTATACTCCTCACATCTCCTGTATCATATCCTATATACTCCTCACATCTCCTGTATTATATCCTGTATACTCCTCACATCCTGTGTATTATATCGTGTATACTCCTCACATCCTGTGTATTATATCGTGTATACTCCTCACGTCTCCTGTATTATACCGTGTATACTCCTCACATCTCCTGTATTATATCCTGTATATTCCTCACATCTCCTGTATTATATCATGTATACTCCTCACATTCTGTGTATTATATCCTGTATACTCCTCACATCTCCTGTATTATATCCTGTATACTTCTCACATCCCCTGTATTATACCGTGTATACTCCTCACATCTCCTGTATTATATCATGTATACTCCTCACATCTCCTGTATCATATCCTATATACTCCTCACATCTCCTGTATTATACCGTGTATACTCCTCACATCGCCTGTATTATATCATGTATACTCCTCACATCCCCTGTATTATACCGTGTATACTCCTCACATCCCCTGTATTATACCGTGTATACTCTTCACATCTCCTGTAATATACCGTGTATACTCCTCACATCTCCTGTATTATATCATGTATACTCCTCACATCTCCTGTATCATACCGTGTATACTCCTCACATCTCCTGTATTATATCCTGTATACTCCTCACATCCTGTGTATTATATCGTGTATACTCCTCACATCTCCTGTATTATACTGTGTGTACTCCTCACATCTCCTGTATTATACCGTGTATACTCCTCACATCTCCTGTATTATATCCTGTATATTCCTCACATCTCCTGTATTATATCATGTATACTCCTCACATTCTGTGTATTATATCCTGTATACTCCTCACATCTCCTGTATTATACCGTGTATACTCCTCACATCTCCTGTATTATACCGTGTATACTCCTCACATCTCCTGTATTATACCGTGTATACTCCTCACATCTCCTGTATTATACCGTGTATACTCCTCACATCTCCTGTATTATATCCTGTATACTCCTCACATCTCCTGTATTATATCATGTATACTCCTCACATCTCTGTGTATTATATCCTGTATACTCCTCACATCTCCTGTATCATATCCTATATACTCCTCACACCTCCTGTATTATACCGTGTATACTCCTCACATCTCCTGTATTCTATCCTGTGTACTCCTCACATCTCCTGTATTATACCGTGTATACTCCTCACATCTCCTGTATTATACCGTGTATACTCCTCACATCTCCTGTATCATACCGTATATACTCCTCACATCTCCTGTATTATATCCTGTGTACTCCTCACATCTCCTGTATTATATCATGTATACTCCTCACATCCCCTGTATTATACTGTGTATACTCCTCACATCTCCTGTAATATACCGTATATACTCCTCACATCTCCTGTATTATATCATGTATACTCCTCACATCTCCTGTATTATACCGTGTATACTCCTCACATCCCCTGTATTATACCGTGTATACTCCTCACATCTCCTGTATTATACCGTGTATACTCCTCACATCTCCTGTATTATATCCTGTATACTCCTCACATCCCCTGTATTATACCGTGTATACTCCTCACATCTCCTGTATTATACCGTGTATACTCCTCACATCTCCTGTATTATACCGTGTATACTCCTCACATCTCCTGTATTATACCTGTATACTTCTCACATCTCCTGTATTATACCGTGTATACTCCTCACATCTCCTGTATCATATCCTATATACTCCTCACATCTCCTGTATTATATCCTGTATACGCCTCACATCTCCTGTATTATACTGTGTATACTCCTCACATCTCCTGTATCATATCCTATATACTCCTCACATCTCCTGTATTATATCCTGTATACTCCTCACATCTCCTGTATTATACCGTGTATACTCCTCACATCTCCTGTATTATACCGTGTATACTCCTCACATCTCCTGTATTATACCGTGTATACTCCTCACATCTCCTGTATTATACTGTGTATACTCCTCACATCTCCTGTATTATACTGTGTATACTCCTCACATCTCCTGTATCATATCCTATATACTCCTCACATCTCCTGTATTATATCCTGTATACGCCTCACATCTCCTGTATTATACCGTGTATACTCCTCACATCTCCTGTATTATACCGTGTATACGCCTCACATCTCCTGTATTATACCGTGTATACTCCTCACATCTCCTGTATTATACCGTGTATACTCCTCACATCTCCTGTATTATACCGTGTATACTCCTCACATCTCCTGTATGACCATGGTCCTTTCTCTCCTGTCTCTGCAGGGTCATTGACAACTTTGTGTTTGTGGAATTGGATGTAGGATCGGAAGGTAACACTAATGACGCTCAGATCCGCCAGATCTTGTACTCCGTTATTGCCAGTGGCTCTATCGCCAATTATGTCACCTCCGCCGAGGGCTTCCAGTTCCGGCGTCTCGGTGCTGGTAAGTATCCTTTATCTGTGGGGCAACTTTAGTGGAGTTTATATTTTTTCATGCATAGTCACATCATGTTGGAGATACTGTCTACGCTGTCAGCTGAGTGCGGGTGCTTCAGTATAATAGTGGACTGAATGATCCAGGGCTGCAGTCTGATTCACTTCTAGATCTTTGTATTGAAGGCCGGTGGTGGCCTTGTTGTTACCCTCTCTTACTTTTATATTATTGGTCTCTCTCCTTGCTATCCGTCTACAAAGCCTGAACTATTCTTTCTTTCTAGCACAAACCCCTCCATCTCCCATTGGGATGGAGACACCAGGTAAGATGCTTGCATTGTGCTGTGACTGGGTGCACGGCGCTGATATGACCAGAGACCTGCCTGTAGCCTTCCCTGCATCTTCCTCCTTCCCTGACACTCTCCCTTCTTAAGATTCTTGAGTGCTTGAGCTAATGTGTGATATAACCTTCACCTGGTGTGGACCATAACCACATCATTTAAAGTGTGCTTACACTAATGATCTTCCACGGATCTGACATTGGATGTGAAGAGATGCGTTTGCAATCTGGTCGGCACAGTTGCCTTGGCAAATAATGGCCTTGGAGTATTTGATATATGGGTCCAGTAAATCAAAATTGGACCCATGTACGATTTTCTCTGGGTGTCGTACTACTGCCATGTCGACTTTACTGCCCTGCAAACAAGATTGTCTCTCCATGCCCACTGTCATGTCCAGTGTGATATCAGAAGTAGAGGTATGCTTTATGTGGCTGGTGCCAGATTTTGTGTGTTGATTCCTCCCCATGTTCAAGATCTCTGGTTGTCGTCATTGAATGGGAACATTCTTGTTTTTATAAAGTGAAATCCTCTCCTTATGTCCGTGATTTAAATTGATTCCTTAGGATTGTAAAAATGGAGATAACAGATATGAGCATGTGTCATTCTATCACTAAATAATATGGCCTAATGGGTTATATACTTGCCGTCTGTTTTCATCTCCAGTCTGTATGGAACGGACAAGGCTACAGTGGTTATTTCCTCCCATAGAGATGTTGGGGGCTACCCCCGGTGTTCCTGACGGCTCATACATCTTATGAGTTTTGTTCTTGTCTCCGTAGTTCCACCTTTAATACGTTCCTGTTCTGCTGACGAGTTCACTTGCAATAATGGCGAATGCGTCCCCTTGGAATTCCGGTGTGATCGGCGTCACGACTGTCGGGACATGTCCGATGAAGAGAGATGTCGTGAGTAAAGCTGGTGGATGAGCGTGACCACTTGGGGCAGATAACTAAAGCCATGGTCCTAGGTCTAGTACTGGATGTTAGGGGAGTGGTGTGTGGGATCTGGAAATCATTCATGAAACGTATTCTTTCAGCTGAGCCCGAGACATGTGGAGATACGGAGTTTACCTGCAGCAGTGGGGAGTGTATTCCCAGAGCATATTATTGTGATGGCCGCCCGGATTGCCCGGATTCATCTGATGAGGGAATGTGCGGTAAGAGAATTTACAGGCAACCGAACTACAATGAGAAGTCCATCTTGAATTGGTTATTAGTGCCAGACTACTGGTGCTTTACCAGTGATCTATGTGACTGTGAACATCAGTAATACTAAAGGGTCACATACTGTAGAGTAAGATCAGCTTTTGGTTGGGCCTCCAGCTGATAGAGGGGACCCAAGGAGTTCTAGTACTCGGTGGGGCTCTCAGAGGTCAGATACATCCCAGTAATTATATACTGTTTCTGAGGTGAGGAAACGCCTTGAATTCTTCAAGTTCTCATCTCACCTTGTATAGTTTTGGTATTTTGCCCCCAAAACGATTACAAGCTGTGAGTTTACACGCTTGTGGGTTCAGGGACTCCTCACGTAACCCCGTCTCCCTGTCGCTTTATATCCAATGTCTGATATTTGACCTTTTCTTGCACAGATTTGCCACAACAAATCGTCACCAGTCCTCCTTTTACCACAAGACCTGTGGTTACTAGAAGACCTATTACCACCCCTCCTCCCCCCATTTATACAAGACCCCCTCTTGTTGTGACCACACCATTGACGCGCCTTACTCCCAAGCCACCATTAGATGCCGCCCGCCCTTGTAAGAGAGAAGAGGCTCGATGCCCGAATGGACAGTGTATCCCCAGGGACTATCTGTGTGATGGAGAACGGGACTGTAAGGACGGCAGCGATGAGCTCAACTGCGGTGAGTTTGTGGATTTTGCTTCTCACAAGTTTCATCGGACTCATTGAGGGGTGCAGTATAAGGGATAACACTACACTCTAATACTACACACAGTGCAATCTGTATGGAGACCATTCTTGATCAGGGGGTGCGGTATTAGAGATAACACTACACTTTAATACTACACACAGTGTCGTCTGACTGTATGGAGACCATTCCTGATCAGGGGTTGTGGTATGAGGGATAACACTACACCCTAATACTATACACCGTGCAATCTGATTGTATGGAGGCCATTCCTGATCAGGGGGTGAAGCTTGAGGGATAACACACTACACCCTAATACTATACACAGTGTCATCTGACTGTATGGAGACCATTCCTGATCAGGGGTTGCGGTATTAGGGATAACACACTACACCCTAATACTATACACAGTGTCATCTTACTGTATGGAGACCATTCCTGATCAGGGGTTGCGGTATGAGGGATAACACACTACACCCTAATACTATACACAGTGTCATCTTACTGTATGGAGACCATTCCTGATCAGGGGTTGTGGTATGAGGGATAACACTACACCCTAATACTATACACAGTGTCATCTGACTGTATAGAGACCATTCCTGATCAGGGGTTGTGGTATTAGGGATAACACACTACACCCTAATACTATACACAGTGTCATCTTACTGTATGGAGACCATTCCTGATCAGGGGTTGCGGAATGAGGGATAACACTACACCCTAATACTATACACAGTGCAATCTGTATGGAGACCATTCCTAAACAGGGGTTGCGGTATGAGGGATAACACTACACGCTAATACTATACACAGTGTCATCTGATTGTATGGAGGCCATTCCTGATCAGAGGGTGCAGTATGAGGGATAATACTACACACCGTGCAATCTGATTGTATGGAGACCATTCCTGATCAGGGGTTGCGGTATGAGGGATAACACTACACCCTAATACTACACACCGTGCAATCTGATTGTATGGAGGCCATTCCTGATCAGAGGGTGCAGTATGAGGGATAGCACTACACGCTAATACTACACAGTGTCATCTTCCATAAGGAAGGAGGAGCATCTTAACTTTTCTTCACCATCTTCTACCCAGGAACTCCCTCTCCCTGTGAACCCAATGAATTCAAGTGCAAGAATGGTCGCTGCGCCTTGAAACTGTGGCGGTGTGATGGCGACAACGACTGTGGAGATGGTTCTGATGAAATAAACTGCCGTGAGTACACCTATGGAGTTGTGTGAGCGTAGTGGACATCGGGAATATACTGACTATGTATGTGTACTGATGATATGTACTGTCCTATACATCTTGTGCAGCCACCAAAGGGCCAAGTGACATGTGCGCCCCAGATCAGTTTGTCTGTGTACAGTCCCGGACCTGTATCCCGGCCAGTTACCAGTGTGATGAGGAAGCCGACTGCCCCGACCGCTCAGATGAGATTGGCTGCAGTAAGTTACAGTCTCGTTCTTCATCCCTTTTTATATTGTTTTGCATCTACTAAGAAGTCCTGAAGTTCCTTATTATCCAGTAGCCTCCTGGTCTCTTGGGACTTTCAATGTTGTGTATGTACAGCCTGGAAGCTTCCAGGGTTACACCATTTGTAATCATCATTTCTTTATATTTTCATGTTTGTATTCTCTGGTCATTAGTGATCAGGGTTCTTCATTGAAATGACTTGAGATTAACATGATCTCCTTGTTCTCAGGTCCTCCTCAAGTGATTACACCCCCTGAGGAGAGTATCATGGCTTCCCGGGGAGAGACAGTACGCTTTACTTGTGTGGCAATTGGAATCCCGACGCCCATTATAACCTGGAGATTAAACTGGGGCCACATCCCCACTAGCAGCAGGTATGACCCCTCTTAGTATATTACCAGTTACCAATGCATAGTGAAGGGGATGATAATCTGTGAATGGTTTCCTCAGAGTGTCGATGACCAGCGAGAACGGACATGGCACACTCATCATTCGAGATGTAAAGGAAGCGGATCAAGGCGCTTACACGTGTGAAGCCATTAATGCTAAGGGCATGGTGTTTGGAATTCCTGATGGTGTCCTCTCCATAAAGTCTGAAGGTAATGTATGAGAATGGTACAAGAAGTTGGAGCTGGAAGATGTCACCACCATCAGAAATAACATCTCTGCTCAGAATGAAACCATTAGTATTTGGGCTGTTTTTTCACAGGTCCATGCTCTGAAGGATTCTTTCACGTTCACGGCACCTCCCGATGCATTCCCTGCTTTTGCTTTGGTGTTGCCAAGATTTGCCATCAAACCGGTCGTTACAGAAACCAGATCAGACTCCGATTTGATGTTATAGATGACTTTAAAGGTGGGTCCCAATGTTTTCCACCCTTGAAATGTTTGTATTGAGCTGATTCTAGTAAATTGTCAGTCGTCCATATGCCTGATGATCCTTTGGTTTAGAATTTTATGCCACCTATTTATCATTTTAGGAGTGAACGTATCCTCTCACCAGGGATTTCCTCCATTATCCTCAAATCAACTCCAGATTGACACTAGTGTAGAAGAGTTCCAACTGGTCGACCTGTCTCGGAGGTTTCTAAGTCAGGACTCCTTCTGGACGCTGCCATCACAGTTTTTGGGAAACAAGGTAAACACTGGGCCTCTTGCACGCTGTCGGTAACTTTGGGCTGGTGTCTTCTTGCACGCTGTCGGTGACTTTGGGCTGGTGTCTTCTTGCACGCTGTCGGTAACTTTGGGCTGGTGTCTTCTTGCACGCTGTTGGTGACTTTGGGCTGGTGTCTTCTTGCACGCTGTCGGTGACTTTGGGCTGGTGTCTTCTTGCACGCTGTCGGTGACTTTGGGCTGTTGTCTTCTTGCACGCTGTTGGTGACTTTGGGCTGGTGTCTTATAAACTTACATCTCATTCCAGGTGGACTCGTATGGAGGCTCCCTCCGTTACAAAGTTCATTATGGCCTGACACGTGGCCAGTCAGAGCCTGTGAGGAAGCCTGATGTAGTTATTATTGGAAATGGTCAGAAACTTATCTATCGCGTCCAGTCATCTACCCAGCCAACTATTGTAAACCAGCGGGAAGTCCAATTCACAGAGGTAAGTTTCAAGACACAAATATACACCTGACCACACTCCTGACACCACCTGTACTGTCACTGGGTGCAGACTTCCACCTCTTTGTGATCCAGACTCTTCCTGCTTTCAGTGTCTGGGACAGGCAGTAGCTGTCTGATAGTAACCGTTGTCAGCCATATTGGCTTTTTCTGTCACCTAGTCCTCCTTCTTGTCCATCATGGATATGTCAGGAAGAGCACCACCTTAACCCACAGTTCTAGGCTGTGAAGTTACTGGATTAAAAAAGTTAGAAGTCAAGTGACAATGGTGACTGAAGTGGGAATGGAAGGTAGCTAGCTTCTCTTCTTACTTGAGTTGCAGTAGTAATCAGTCTGGCTGATTCCTGGGACATATCTGCAGAAGATGAATGGGGTTGTCCAAGATTACTAAAATATGGCTGCTTTTTTCCATAAACAGTGCCACACCTGTCCACGGAGCGTGTTTTGCGGCTCTGCTTCATCAGCATGAATGGGGCTTAGCTGCAAAACCACACACTATCAGTGGACAGGCGTGGCACCATTTCTGAATGAAAGAAGCTATGTTTTTTTTTTATAATCTAGGGCGTCCCTGTTACCACTTCAGGTAATGTGGAGCCTAGAAGTTTTACAGTGACTTTCAATACATTGCTCGTCTTTTCCCGTCTGCAGGAACACTGGCAGCATGAGTCTGGAGCAGCAGTCACCCGTGAGGACCTCTTAATGACTCTTCAGAATCTGGAAGCCATAATGATTCAGACAGTTTATGACAACAAAATGGCCAGCGTGGGTCTGGCAGACATTGTCATGGACACAACCTCTGTGGAGTACACTCAGCTGGGGGTGGCCATAGGCGTTGAGGAGTGCAGGTCAGTGTTCGGAGCTTTGTGGGTGAAGCAAGTATTATGGGATTTGCAGAGAGACTATCACCCTGTTGTTGACTAGTATATAACCTTACCTGGTGGTTGATTTTTGGTTGCTCATTTGTTTATTTTAGATGCCCCACTGGCTATTCCGGCCTCTCCTGTGAGACTTGCTCCCCACAGTTTGAACGCATCCCCGGTGGACCTTTCCTGGGTACTTGCTCTGGATGTAATTGTAACGGCCATGCCAGCTCCTGTGACTCTGAGAGCGGCTACTGCATAGTAAGTGGGCAAATAATGTGTGATTTTATCGATGACCCTGTGCTAGAGCCTGCTGGATGGAGGGTCTGGTATTATAGGCTAGGTTTTTTCAGTTTTTCTACCGGATTCCCGTCATGAGTCCTCAGTAGTAAGTGTCCCTCCTTCTGATGCCTTGTAGATGTAGAGAAGTACTTATTCATAGTAGTTGATGCTTTATCCCATCTCTTCTTGTCTTTAAGAATTGCCAACACAACACTGAGGGTGCACAGTGCAATAAGTGTAAGTCGGGCTTTTTCGGAGACCCCACCAGAGGTACTGCAGATGCCTGTCGGCCATGTCCCTGCCCACTTATGGACCCCCGCCGCAGGTCAGTGGCTCATTATATGGAGTGGTAGTGGTGCAGCCAGTGCATGGAGCTGAGCGGCAGGTTAACATGAGTTGTCTCTTCAGGTATTCAGACACCTGCTTTTTGGACACTGATGGACAGCCCACCTGTGACAACTGTCTGGAAGGTTATTCCGGACGGCGGTGCGAAAGGTAACATTATCCAGGGACATTTGGACTTGAGGTGCAAGGGCTGAAGATGGGAATAGACGTGAGATTTGTGCTGACAGATCTTCCAAGTAGTCCCCCTATCTGTGACCTCAGCCTGGCTTTCCCCCTCTCATCGGGGTAAGCCATGATCAGATATGCTGGAGGTGTACCTGTATTCTTCTCTCCCTCTCAACAATTATTGGAGGAGTCAAGGAAGATTACTTTGAATGGTCAACTTTAGTGTCTGTCTAATCTGGTGGTCAGTGATTAGTAGTACGATCCAGGGGTTTATATAGACCCTTATGCCAGTAGTGGCGTGTAGCATGGGTGGTAACATCTGATCTGTTATTGTATACTGGCATCTCATTGATTGCTGCCTATGTCTCCTCCTAGATGTGCGGTGGGATATGAAGGAGATCCTATGAAGCCTGGAGGACAGTGTGTAAGGACTACTGGTTAGTACATGGTCATCATTCTCTGGGCTTGTATTGAAGTATGATGAATATGCTATTCTTCTGAGCAAAGGACGTTGCTGTGCCTGGGGATGATGGGAGTTCAGGATTCTCCTTCATTTCTTTCCCTGTAGAGAAATCATCTGGAGGAAATTCATTTTGATATATGTTGTAATCGGAGGTCAATCTGTGTGTAGATTGGAGGATTTTGTATTTCTCTTTCAAGCACTGAACTTTCTTGTATGTTCTAGCTGGTGACACTGGGATCTGTGATGAGAGGGGCAGTGCCGTGTCATCTCCTAATGCTTGTGTGTGCAAGGTAAGGGGCCGAACACCAAGGTCTCTTTATAATAATATCTTGTTCTGTCTTGGATATTTTCCCCTTCATCAGCAGCACTCGTCACCTTTCTTTCTTCCAGCCGCATGTCTCAGGAAGGCTGTGCAATGAATGTAAAAGTGGAACTTTCTACCTCGATGAGAAAAACCCAAATGGCTGCTTGAAATGTTTCTGCATGGGAGTCACCCGGGAGTGTTCAAGCTCTTACTGGAACCGAGATCAGGTCTGTGAGATCCTAATGCATGTAGAGCATTGTGGTCCTGGTGACCTGTTGTGTGGCCTGTCCTGACTTCTCAATCCTTATAGGTCCGTTCCACCTATGACAGTCACGAGAGAGTGCCGTTTTCCATCTCCAATGCAGCCAGTACCCGAACGTTCAGTGAGGGCATAAGCATCACAGGTCCTTCAGAGCTGACATTTAGCGCTTTTAACAACGTCCCCCAAGATGTTTATTTCTGGGTGCTGCCAGAGCGATTCAAGGGAGACAAGGTACGTGTAAGCCCGTTCTCTAAATTAGACTTTAATGCACCAATGCAGTGGTCTGTATGCTCAGCTAGTAGGGGTATCACCAGCCCCTGACTACAGAGCCGAAGCACCACAGGAGGTTGCTTTCACGTGTAGATAATTCATTGTGGTCCTACATTAAATTTCCATGTTTAATTGTAATTTTTGGAACTTATCTGTTACAGGTGACATCTTACGGCGGAGAACTGCGTTACACCATCACATATGAAGCCTCTTTGGGGGCCCAGACTCTGGACGCACAGCCGTACGTCGTTTTGCAGGGCAACGGAATCTTTCTGGAGCATTATGCAAACATTCAGACCGCTCCCGGCTTCCCGATTACAATCACCGTTCCTTTCCGTGAGGTGAGAGGTACCACCATGTGCACACACTGAATACTTCCAAATCTTTCAAAAACATTGTAGTACAGGGAGTAATTTCATAGATCTATAGGACTCGTAGGAAAGTAACTGCCCCCATATGCTTAGTAAGCGGTTGCATCACCTTTACCAGCTTTAACTCTTATTAACGATCCCTGTTGACACTGCAGTTCTCTTTGACAGAGTTTATGGCGGCGGACCGATGGTCAGGATGCCACCCGTGAACACCTGCTGATGGCGCTTGCGGATATTGATGTTCTCATGATCCGGGCATCCTATGCTGAGAGGATGATTGAAAGCAGGTAATGACGACTGACCCAGGATCATAGACACCCAATGTTGGTACATGCAGCTCTCTGACACTTGTGGTGCTTTTCCTTTCAGAATTTCGAACATCCACATGGACATTGCGGTGCCTCACTCCACAGGACTGCAGCAAGCGGTAGAGGTGGAGCAGTGTGCTTGCCCAGTCGGCTACACGGGGCCATCCTGCCAGGTACGTGGAGTTAATACATCATATATTTTCTGCCTCCAGTCATGACACCTGCATGTGATGCTGATGTATCTGTGTTACTCCCACACAGGACTGTGACATTGGTTATACCCGCTCCACCAGTGGACTTTACCTGGGTACCTGTGAGCGCTGTCATTGTGGGGGCCACTCCACAGAGTGTGATGGAGAGACCGGAGAATGCCTGGTAAGTGCTTGTTAGATGCTGGCCCTGGATGTCTCCATTGAGCATCACAAAGCTCAACTCTAAATTGATTCTCTGCAGAACTGCCAACACAATACGGAGGGAGCCAAATGTGAGCGTTGTAAGCCTGGCTTCTATGGAGACCCGAGACGTGGAAGTCCAGGAGACTGCCAGCCTTGCCCCTGCCGAGGCACATCCAGCCAGTATGTTAATGGTTGCACTTTAGTCTGTAGTGGATGATGTTTGTGCCCACCTGCCTCTTACATGAGCTTTGCTTTCCCTTTTAGATATTTTGGCACATGCTTCCTGGACACGGACGGTCAGGCCACGTGTGACTCCTGTCCTGTTGGTTACATTGGGCGTCAGTGTGAGAGGTGAAGCTTGTTTCCTTGGCCTCCTCCTATGGGGATCTTACTACATGCTTGTGTGTTTCTGACTTCTTCTGCCTCCATATGATGGCAATGAAATGCTGTGTTGTTTCAGATGTGCACCTGGTTACAGAGGAGACCCAGTTCGAGGACAGCCCTGCACATGTAAGTTCTGTCACTGCTTCTCTGCTTGAGAAACATAGTAGTCATGTGTCCTATAGATATATATGTTGTTCTTTTAGCGACTTCTGGTCCTGGCCCTAGTACAGGCTGTCATTGTGATCTGAGGGGCAGCACTAGTAACACCTGTGACTCCCGGCGCCAGTGTCCATGTAAAGTAGGTGCCGTTGTTTATTTGAGGTCTTATGTATTGTATATCGGTAATCGTGGACCTAATTGTCTCTTGCTTTCTTCAGCCCCATGTGGAGGGTCTTACATGCAGTACCTGCCGCCCAAATCACTTCTACCTCAGTGTAGACAATCCGGAGGGCTGTTTGCCGTGCTTCTGTATGGGAGTCACTCAGCAATGTTCCAGCTCCAGCTACCATCGTGAACTGGTGAGTCTTTGGATGATCTGTCGGGTTTTGTGGATGATTGGTGGTGTTGTATGATCTCCTATATAACATTGATTGTGGACTGTATCACGGAGCCCTTAGTGACCCCCATCTATATCTCTTTTCTCTCAATTCTAGATCACCAGCCCATTCCTGCCCGGAAACTTCCAGAACTTTGCCCTAGTCAACCGTCAACGCAGTGTCCGTATCACCACTGGATTCATTGTGGAGATGTCCACTCATGGGCCGCAGCTCTCCTATCGACAGTTTGACCAGCTGGGGCAGGAGTCCTTTTACTGGCAGCTTCCAGAGAGCTACCAGGGGGATAAGGTAATGAATCTGACCGTGGAGGGAGCAGCGCTCTGGAGCTTTTCCTCTAGACTCTGCACTTCACTCTAGAGTGCAGGAAAGTGAACCTCCTGCAGAAGACCTGGCCCCGAGACAGGCAGATGCGGTGCACCGAATATCTATTCCATTTCTATTTTCAGCATAAATCCTGTTCTGCTTTGCGAATGCAAATACAGAGAAATGTAAATCTTAAAGGACTTGGCCACTTTCTACAAATGTTTCCCTGTAGATCCTATTGTGTTTTTAAGTTCTAGATATATTTATAGTTTACACCATAATTTAACCGCAGTAGAATGCCCCCGGGACCATTTCTGTGCCTATATGACAGAAGATCTGATTCATCCACCCCACCACTTTCTGTGCCGTCCCTGGTCAGATCCTCTTCTGCACATGTGCTGAACATATTCATCTACTGTTCAAGATCTGTCCAGGGACAGCACAGAAAGGGGGGACATGGGTTAAACATGTCACCGCTGACATCTTGTTCCCTATGGACGCAGAGGTCAATCAAGCGGCAGGTGTAAGTTATGGTATGTCACACCAAAATAGACCAATTCCCTATTGGGAATATTTGTTGAAATTGTCCAAACCCTTTGAAGGGCTTGTTGGGCTTGGGAAACCTATTTTCAACCAGCAGGATCATCTGTAGTCAGCTCATCTCTGAAGGAGCATTCTAGCAAAAAATGGAGAACAACGGAGAACCCCTCCCTTTCAGTGGAGGTGACCCTTGGAATATGACTACAGCGACCTGCTGTCTACAGTCAGGGTCTGGACTACTTTCCTCCCTGGCCGTGTATGTGACCTTAATAGAACATTAATCCTTATACGCCTGAGCTCTGGAAACGACTCCAGAATCCTTTCGTAATCGGTTTCTGATCAGTTGCAAACAATTTGTAACCTATAAGATGGGCCGTGATGAGAACTCGTTTGTGTGGACCTGACACCCTGCCAATGAGGGGGGACGCCCAGTTACAGAGGTTCAATGATATTGCATTCTGGACATGGCTAGGCCTATGTCTTGATGAACACCCCCCTTCCCCCCAGCCGTCGCCTACTTATCCTGTATGGCATCTCGTTCTGGATGATTCTGACAGAGACTGATCTTATCTCTGTTTCTTTTGTATGCTCAGCGGGAGATGCTCTTCGCTCGCATGCGACGGGCCCACAAGGTATTAGACAGTGCATGCTGCTGCATGAACGTGTGCTGCTTTATTGGCATGGAGCACATTGTGTGGGTATTATACATACATATATTCTCCAGCCACATGTTTCCTTCAATGTCTCTCCTTGTATAGAATGTGAATTGCATTGGGACCATTGTTGTTAAAAAGAGGTGGAGTGGCCTTTTTGGCTTTGGCTATTTTGTTGCTGTGCTGTGGTTTTTCTCTGATGACCCTTAAAGCTTAAAAGTTTTTCCAGGACTAGAAGAAAAATTGCTGCTTTCTTCGAAAAATAGCATCCCACCTGTCCACGGGTTGGGTATGGTATTACAGCTCAGCCCAATTCACTTCCATGGAACTGAGCTACAAGACCAGACACAACGCATAGACAGGCATGGTGCTGTTTTTGGAATAAGCAGCCGTGTTTTTCTAATCCTGGACAACCCCTTTAACTACCAAGTGATTATGGCCTCTTTGTGACGCTGTTTTATCAGTCCAGCATGCCATATCCTATTTCTATGTGGTCCATCAGGCGAGCATATTTCATCCTTTACTGATCCCACCCCAGCATACCTGATCCTCTAATATTTCCAACTCCAGTATACCCGTCCTCCAGTGCTCCTGCCCCAGCATACCAGTTCCTCCAGTGCTCCTGCCCCAGCATACCAGTTCCTCCAGTGCTCCTGCCCCAGCATACCAGTTCCTCCAGTGCTCCTGCCCCAGCATACCAGTTCCTCCAGTGCTCCTGCCCCAGCATGCCTGTCCTCCAATGATCCTGTCCCAGCATACCTGATCCTCTAATGATCCTGTCCCAACATACCTGATCCTCTAATGATCCTGTCCCGGCATACCTGATCCTCTAATGATCCTGTCCCGGCATACCTGATCCTCTAATAATCCTGCCCCAGCATACCAATCCTCCAGTGCTCCTGCCCTGGCATACCGGCTCTTCTAATAACCGTGCCCCAAAATACTGGATCCTCTAATAATCCTACCCCAGCATACCCATCCTTCAGTGCTCCTTCCCCGGTACCCCTGATCCTCTAATTATCCCATACCAGCAAACCCGATCCTTTCCTGATCATCGCCCCTGCTGAGCATGCCGAGTGCTTAAATGGGTTGGATCCTGTACTGGTCGTGGTCGACAGTTCATGGACTTCAGATTGATATAGATAACAAACCTATACATCCAGCAGAATGAATCATCGCTGACAGAAGAGGAAATGCGCAGAAAAATTGCTTCCGGAGACCTGGAAGAAAACCATGACCCTCCACATCGATTCCGACGACAAGCCCAGGTAGCTGGGTTACATCGCACTGCCATTACTTACAGTGCATGCCAACATGCCCGTTCTGTAGTCCAGTGGAGTTTACAAAATGAAACCTGCCATCCGCTCCAGCCCTCCCCTTCTGTATTGTTCTTAGTCTTGTTCACACAGTTTGATGCAAATTTTATGTTTTTTTTCCTGTGCTTTATATTCCACTGCTCCACCATAACCACCCTTTTATCTGGCATGGATGGTGAGTGATGCAAGGCGGTCGTACACATCTTCTGTAGATACAGAGCTTTGACGCTAATGGAGCCGGTTCCTCATTGTATTGACTATAGAACACTTTAGGCTCTTGTGTTTCCGTGCATTAACCCTTGCATTTGTCTATGAGCCTATTACATCCCCCCTTGATTCTGTTGTATGTGAGGCACCGATTATCTCTCTACATCTCGCACTCTCGTTTTTGTTTTGTCTCCGGCGTTCTCCTGTCGTTCCTTTCCATTTACTTCCTTCTCTTTCCTTTGTCTGCTGCACTTGGGAATTTGGCTGTAGATGGATAAAAAGCAGGAAGAAATGGACCGTGAGGTCTGGGCATTTATCTCCAGCTTTTCCTCTGGTCCATCACGAGACAAAACAAATGTGTCGGAGGGTGGCTCTGTTCTCCCGCCATCTTCTGAAGTGGCCCCTGCAGGTCCACCATCGCCTTCTCTGCGCCGCCATCATGCCCAAGATAACACACAGTCTCGGGCAAGAGCTCACACGTTTCCTCTATCTGCTGCCCCGGGGCGCTCGCCCCAAAGAGCTACACATGAGGTACGACCCCCTCCTGTATGCCCATGGCCGGACTTCTCTGTGTGCTTGTGGTGATTGTCTATTAGTGCGCCGTATACTTCAGTTTAGTAACCCTCCCTTTCCATACCTCAAGGCCGGAGCATCTGCGCGGTCAGCTCGTCAGGACTCTACTAATGTCCTGATCTCTCAGACGCCGGGATTAAGAGGAGCTGAAAAGGTACAAGGCCACGCCGTGTGCTGTGCTTGATGCATGAGGCGTGCAGTTCGGGGTGCAGGTCCCCTGTGTACATGGGACATGTTGGTTGGTCTGACATTGCAATCATGATCTGTTCTCTTCCTAGTACTCTCTGGTCTACAAGGGCTTCTCTTTGTTCCCCGAAGGGGTTTTCTACTGGTCCTTACCTAAGGTTTTCCTTGGGGATAAGGTAAAGACACCGACTGCCCCTTATCCCTCCACTGTGAGATCAGACTTGTTTCCTATGGCCGTGCCTCTCATTACCCTCCTGGTGTTCTCCCCCAGCGATACATCTGGATCACAGTCGCAGGGTATTTTACACTTTTCCATAAAAGAAACTTGGAGAATTTCTGATTAGTCCCCTATATTCCTTTTGCAGGTGATGTCTTATGGTGGAACGCTCCGCTACACGCTGGCCTACACGTCTGGAATCCGGGGATCTCTGCTGCCCGATGCTGATGTTCAGATCACGGTAAAAGCCGAGCTTTAGCTTTTCCTTGTTACTGCCGCAGTGTCATACTCGGGACTGCTGCCATGATGGAGAATGACAGAAGCCGCCCTACATGTCTCCCAGTCATTGTGCTGTCATGGAGGCAGCTGACCCTGATCTTATGATGAGGGTCCATTTATTCGTATGGCAGTAGCCGACCAATGCCAAGATTGCATTGTTAGTACCCAACCGGTTATACCTGTATTAATTTCCAGGGCAATGACATCACCTTGGTGGCCTACCAGACTGAACTGCGCCCGCGTGAGACCAAAACCTTTGAGATTGCATTTAGAGAGGTGAGATTGTGCTTGGAAATCCCTTTCTATGCATCGTGCCGTGATCACCGTTTGGTTTAATATTTACGTAACCTCTCCTTCCCACAGAGTCAATGGAAGCGCCCAGATGGGCAGCAGGCCACGCGGGAGCACCTGATGATGGCGCTGGCAGATCTAAACGAGATTCTCATACGAGCATCTTACTCCACTGACATGATATCTGCTAGCATTACTGGTGTGAGCATGGAGACCGCTGGGCCCTCATACACCAGCCTTCCTCAGGCCCTGGAGGTAGAGGAGTGCCGCTGCCCCCCTGGCTACAGAGGATTGTCCTGCCAGGTAAGGCTGTAAGGGATAAAGCCCCCTGAATCTTATCGCCTTTCAAGGGATGGGTCACAAGGGGAATGGGCTGCATTTGCTGTTTGTGTGCTGATCCACGCTGATCTTGTGTTACCAAGTATCTATTCTATCATAGGACTGTGCCCCAGGCTACACCCGCACCGGAGGAGGCCTATACCTTGGACACTGCGAACCCTGTGATTGTAACGGGCACTCGGAGACTTGTCACCCAGAGACTGGTGTCTGCTCGGTAAGCGTTCTCAGCTGTGACCCCAGGGGACTTTACAGTGGCTGTATTATAGGAATACTGTACAGGTGTGATGAAGTTTCCACTGCTTGGCCCTGTCAAAGTGCAGGGGGCGCAGCAGTTGTAGAGAGCTGAGCCTCTAGGTGTAACGGCAACGCCCCCGTTGCTCCTAGAAGCTTATTTGCATATATTAAAAGTTCATCTTTCTCACCAATGCGGGCACATCTGAACATGGGACCAACACAGATGCCTTCAGCGGCCAAGCACACATGCGACAGGTCAGCCCGTTTCTAGGTACAAACCCGCTAACAGATGGGCTTTAATATATGATGGGCCCAGGGTCCATTTACTGAAATCCCCTCTCTGGTGCTGCACACCGCAGAGGAAATGTAGCATTGCATGGCCATGCTCCTTATAGTGCTACTCTGCTTTGGCGATTAGAAAAGGATACAAATGGGTGACCCTTCAGTAGATGGATCCACTGGAAATTTCAACTAATGCATACTTTCCTTGTCCTAGAACTGTTTGCACAACACTGCCGGCGAGTTCTGCGACAAATGTGCACCTGGCTTCTATGGTGATGCCACAGCGGGTACCCCAGAGGACTGCCAGCCTTGTGCATGCCCATTAAGTGAACCAGAGAACCAGTAAGTACAACTGCACTATATCCTCATCATCATACTTGTAGTATTATGTCCTCCTCATCATTTTAGCTGTAGTATTATATCCTCATTGTACCTGGAGTCAATGGAGGCCATTTTGGCACCAAAAATTAAGGTGGGTCCAGCATGCATGTGGAACCTACACTCCCTGAATTTTATGGTAGCCGTCATGGCACATAACAAGTAGTATTTAGTGTTGACGTGTGGCAGAGGGGCCCAAAACATTTTGTACAAAATGTATTTGCCAAGCATCTGAAATTTACGAAATAATCATAGCATTAGCATTAGAATACTTTCTTGAACTTTATTTGGTTTGCAGAGTGCTGTTGCATTGTATGTTTTACCCCATTGTACCTGTAGTATGATATCATCATCATCGTAGCTGTAGTATTATATACTCATTGTGGCTGTAGTATTATATACTCATTATAGCTGTAACCTCATCAGAGCAGTAGAAGTTGAACTATATCTTCTTCATCGTCAGAGCTGTGGTATTATATCTTCTTCATCGTCATAGCTGTGGTATTATATCCTCCTCCTCCTCCCAGCTGTAGTATTATATCCTCCTCCTCCTCATAGTTGTAGTATTATATCCTCCTCATCATTGTAGCGGTAGTATAATATCCTCTTCATTATCATAGCTGTAGTATTATATCCTTATTGTAGCTCTAGCATTATATCCTCATCATTAAAGCTGTAGTAGTATATCCTCTTCATTATCATAGCTGTAGCAGTATATCCTCATCATTGTAGCTGTAGCAGTATATCCTCATCATTGTAGCTGTAGTAGTATATCCTCATCATTGTAGCTGTAGCAGTATATCCTCATCATGGTAGCTGTAGCAGTATTTCCTCATCATTGTAGCTGTAGCAGTATATCCTCATCATTGTAGCTGTAGCAGTATATCCTCATCATTGTAGCTGTAGTAGTATATCCTCATCATTGTAGCTGTAGCAGTATTTCCTCATCATTGTAGCTGTAGCAGTATATCCTCATCATTGTAGCTGTAGCAGTATTTCCTCATCATTGTAGCTGTAGCAGTATTTCCTCACCATTGTAGCTGTAGTAGTATATCCTCATCATTGTAGCTGTAGCAGTATATCCTCATCATTGTAGCTGTAGCAGTATATCCTCATCATTGTAGCTGTAGCAGTATATCCTCATCATTGTAGCTGTAGCAGTATATCCTCATCATTGTAGTTGTAGTAGTATATTCTCATCATTGTAGCTGTAGTAGTATATCCTCATCATTGTATCTGTAGTAGTATATCCTCATCATTGTAGCTGTAGCAGTATATTCTCATCATTGTAGCTGTAGTAGTATATCCTCATCATTGTATCTGTAGTAGTATATCCTCATCATTGTAGCTGTAGCAGTATATCCTCATCATTGTAGCTGTAGTAGTATATCCTCATCATTGTAGCTGTAGTAGTATATCCTCATCATTGTAGCTGTAGCAGTATATCCTCATCATTGTAGCTGTAGCAGTATATCCTCATCATTGTAGCTGTAGCAGTATATCCTCATCATTGTAGCTGTAGTATGATATCCTCCTCATCATCATAGCTTTAGTATTATATTCTCATCATTGTAGCGGTAGTATATTAGGATCAAGTGAAGATTATGCTGCCCTGGATTATTTATTTTAATTTATTTCACGAAATTTCTTAACAAACTATAACAACACATGAAAGATGAATTCACCTAATAAGCACAAGTTTCGCTCGTTCATCGGGTGATCAGTGGCACCTTTACACGGCCGATTATCGAGAACGAGCGTTCGGCAATCAGGCAGTGTAAAAGGACCGTTATATTCTGTCTCGTATCCATTTGTTTCATTTTCATTTCAGGTTTTCGAAGACCTGTGAGACAGATGGTGCTGGTGGCTACAGATGCACAGCCTGCCCCATAGGGTACACAGGGCAGTACTGCGAGAGGTCAGTCCTGAGTGGAAGAAGGCTTATATGTGTCCATGGATGTCCTGTGGCCCCTTCCTCACATATAATTGTAAATCAGCCCAGTCCTTGTATCATTTGTATAGAGGGCCGGGGCAGGATCTCCTCCTGCTTCTGTCTGTCCCATAATATGGTAGTCCTCCCTTTCTGCATAGTTGAGATTTCTCTCCCCTGTACCCGGGCATATACCCGTAATAGCAGTGCCCACAGTGTATGCTCACCTTCTGGTATTCTGTGACAGGTGTGCTCCAGGATATACTGGTAACCCCAGCGTCCGTGGACAGAAATGTGTCCCAGAGGGTAAGAACTATACTTTCCTCCCCCAGTCTCATTGCTGTATTCCTGTCCCGGGGGTAATATCGATCTCCCTTCTATTTCAGACAGACAATCAAACTTCTTTGTCAGGATTTACCCTGAGAAGAAAACAGTTACTCCAGGTAGTGAGATAAGTCTCAGGTGCCAAGGAAGTGGTGACCCTCCTTACTACTACTTCTGGTCACGAGAAGATGGGCGACCGCTTCCTGGAAACACCCAGCTAAGGGAAAGAGGTAAAATCAAGCCAAAATCAAGCCAGGACGTGTGATATGTTCTGATATCAGTTTAGGCATGTGGTATGCCCTAATATTAGCTTGTGCCAAGTCTCCTTGTGTAATATGACATATCAGCTTGGGCAGTCTCCACATTGTGATATCTCTTGACATGAGCCTGGGCAGGGTCTCCTCATGTGATATGATCTGATATCAGCTCGGGCAGTCTCCACATTGTGATATCTCTTGACATGAGCCTGGGCAGGGTCTCCTCATGTGATATGATCTGATATCAGCTCGGGCAGTCTCCACATTGTGATATGTCCTGACATGAGCCTGGGCAGGGTCTCCTCATGTGATATGATCTGATATCAGCTTGGGCAGTCTCCACATTGTGTTATGTCCTGACATGAGCCTGGGCAGGGTCTCCTCATGTGATATGATCTGATATCAGCTTGGGCGGTCTCCACATTGTGATATGTCCTGACATGAGCCTGGGCAGGGTCTCTTTGTATGATGTGTCCTGATATCGGCAGAGTCAGTCTGTGTGCTGACATTATCTATTCATAGATGGACAGTAATTTTACCAGAAATGGTCAGAACTTGTTTAAGAATTTCAGTTTACCTCAGGTGTTAGAGGTGAATGATCCGATGGTAGCGTTCATGTAGTGTTTATCTATGTGGAGCAATAGAGATCCTTCCACACTCTGTACCCATCCATGGTCCATAGCAGATATTTGTTCATGTCTGAGCCCTTCATCTGTTGTCGGCCGGTCATCACCTCTCCATGTTCTCTCTCAGGTGAGATCCTGCACTTCCCTAGCCTGCAGCCATCAGATTCTGGAGTCTACATCTGCACTTGCCGCAATTACCAGTACATGAACACCAGTAGAGCAGAGATCATCATCCATGGTGAGAGTCCAGAAACCTCGGGTCATCTTGTATTGCTATTAAAGGGGTATTCCAGTATCCACAGGATAAGGAAAAACTATTAGGGTACTTTCACACTAGCGTTGTTCTTTTTCGGGGCTCAATACCGTAAAACAACTGATCAGTTTAATCCTAATGCATTCTGAATGGATGCATCAGTTCAGTCCCTCTTACGTTTTTTGGCCGGAGAAAACACTGCAACATGCTGCAGTATTTTCTCCGTCCAAAATTCCGGAACACTTGCCGGATCCGGCATTATTTCCTTTGTAATGTATTAGTGCCGGATCTGGCATTAAAATTACTCCATTGACTGATCCGGTCTGCGCATGTGCAGACCTTTAAAAATGTGAAAAAGATAAATACCGTATCCGTTTTTCCGGATGACAACTGGAGAGACGGATCCGGTATTGCAATGCATTTGTGAGACGGATCCGCACCTGGAACTGTCTACAAATGGTATCGGTTTGCATACAGATTGCTGGATCCGGCAGGCAGTTCCAGCGACGGAACTGCCTGCCGGAATCCAGCGACGCAAGTGTGAAAGTACCCTTAGATAAGTGTGGGTCCTATCACTAAAATCCCCACAATCATCAAAATGGTAGCCCCATACCCTGTGGAGCCCCGAAATGTACATAGTGACTGGTTGGGCATTCGCGCGGCTCCGCCATTAATTTCTATGGGAGTTCCAGAGTACAGTTCCTGGTCGTCTGCGAAACTGACATAATAATCAATGGAGCGATCGCGCACATGCCCGACTGGCCACTATGTAGGCTCCACGGTAGATACGGGGTTCATTCTCATCATTGGAGGGACTGCGCAGAGCTGTAATCTCGGATATGCAATGTTTTGTAATCCAGTGTTTTCTGTATGTAACATTCCTATTGTTTGGTTCATGCTGCCATTTCTTGGGGCCCTTCACGCTGAGCAGCGCTGAGGTTTGTACATTGCTTGTGCCCTTGACCCCATTCCCTGATTATTTTTTTTCTCTTTCCTGTATAATTTATCCAAAATGTGCATACAGCAAACATTTCTCATCTGTGGACTACATGATAGCTGAGCCCTACATTACTTTTACATCTCATGGCGGGTGGGGGGCCATTACACCTGGCTGACGGACGGTGGGTGCCCTCCTCTCTAGCAGGAGTGGGCATCTGGTCGCTCCCGATTGTCAGAGCTGGTAGCTTGTCACCTCATTACATGGCACTCTCATTGCTGCCCACGTTGGGTGCTCTCTCAGCATTAAGAGGTAAGTGTCACTTCTGAAATAACATAGTCTTGGTTTATCTCTCAGCCTCTCCCATTAGGCCCATTACAGTGACTGTGGAAGAGCAGAGGGTGCAGAGGGTCCGGCAGGGCGTAGACGTCACCTTCATATGCACAGCAAAGAGCACGGTGAGTGGAAGCTTTGGGGTGGGAACGACAACCCACCACTCATTGTATGTCCGGTGTATTTCAGATCCCCCTGCACAGCGGTGTATAGAGACCACAGGTGACCACGAGGTGAAATGTGTGGTCTGCTTTACCCTTCTTTATATATGTAGCTCGCTTGTTTTCCTCCCTCAGTCCCCGGCTTATACCTTGGTGTGGACCCGTCAGAACAGCGGGAAACTGCCCGAGAGAGCGATGGACTTCAATGGCATCCTGACCATCCGTAATGTGCAGCCCGAAGACGCTGGCATTTACATCTGCACTGGATCCAATATGTTTGACATGGACGAGGGCAATGCAACGCTTTATGTTCAAGGTTGGTGAAAGAGTCACCATTAAAACCCCTCCATCCATTGCATGGTGCTAAGGTTCCCCCGCCCTCCCTGCTTGCACACCCGGTAAGCGGCCAGTCGTCCTGCTCTGGTCCCGACAGCTTCACTTGGCTTCTAGGCTTTTGTGCACTGGCCGCGATGGCGTCTCCTATCCGGACTTCTCATGCATGCTGGAATGAAGTAATCCTCCTCTCCCTCTGTCTCCTCAATCAAACCTCGGGACTGTTCACTAACATGATTGGATGCTTATGCTGCCTGGGCCCGTGTCACATGATTAGAGAAGGCAAATGAAATCACCGCTAGTGCAGACCTCCCTCCCCCGCGGTAACCTTTCCTCACCCCCTTTGTTGCTTTATCCTGTATGCGTTGAGCTTCTTCTTCCCCCTCTCCACCCTATAATAAAATTTTTATTTATTTTCAATAAAATGCTGATTGTTTTTCAAGAATGTGAACCGGAAATGTAAGAGTTTTGCTCCTGAACGCTAGTAACAGGTCTCCAGCATTCACTTCACTATACAGGGACTGACAGCATCCTGAGCAATGATGATAAGCGGTAGCTACACGCCGATCGTCCGTTGCCCTTCGCCCTACACCTCTGCCCTCTTAGAGGAATAATACAGACACCTTGTCAGCGTCATTCTTCACTTCACATCCAGGTATGACCTCTCTAAAATATTCAGTAACTTTGCAGATACTTCGCTTGACGCGTCTTGTACTCCAGTCACACCCTGATCTGCACTGACCTCTGCTTGATTCCTAAATAGATGTGATTGGAGTAGAAGATCTTGTGACACAAGATAAGTGAGGCATCTACAGGGTTGCTGCAGTTTATGGAGGTTACACCTAAGAACTAGAAACGGCCTGAGTGACTCTACAGGGTAGGACATGTACGACCATACACCCAGAGTCCTGACCTGATGAGTGGATGTCCTCTGCGGGGTCTGTGCTTTTCCATGCCCACAGTGTGTCACCCATCATCTGCCCAGTCATCAGACTCTTCTCCACCATTACTTGTCCTTGGGTGATATAAACAGCACTTTATGGACAGACACACACAAACAAGTTCAATGTGAGAAACTCGCAACGTGTGTCAGTTTGAGGTCCCGTTCTGACCTCTCCTCCTATAATGATTTATAATGTGTGTCTCTGTAAGACCTGGAATCCACTGAATTACACTGACAGCATTATGTCATTATAATTTAATAGATTCCAGGACTCTCAGGGTCACACAGCATTATAAATCATTACGATGCTGTGTGATACTGTCAGAGGAGCGGAGGCCAAAACGAAACCTCTTACTGACACGCTGTGAGTTTCGCGCATTGAACTCGTGTGTGTCTGGCCTATGTCTTCCACATTGTGAGGACTAGATAGAGGTGGTAAGCTACCTCCGGCCCAGGCACCATCTTACCGTCCTGTTTGTTTAACTCTTTACAGCATGTGACCTAGTTTTTCCTGACTCGGTGGTGGGATACGTGTTGTACCTTCTCAGTGTGGGGTCATATTTCTGGTGCTCCACTTTGGTAATGATCTGGTCGCTCCTGGTGGTGTGTTGGAGTCAGATGTTAGAGAGCTTCTCCTCTGACTTATAATGGGTGATGTTCAGTGTGTCGGTGATTAGAGGAGTATTCTACGTATGGCAAGAATAACTCTGGGGCAGGGTGGAGCGTGGATAACACTATGAATATAGACTGTGGAATGAGTGGAGCCATGCTGCTCCTGTAGGATACAGACCGGCTCGGGTGGAAGTCGGTGAAGAATGTCAGGGTGATGGGACGGCTGTCCGGGGCCCTGGTGCATTTTTTTTTTTTTTGGGGATGGATGGAGGGGTTTTGGGGGTAATGATTCTTCTCCACATGAAGTCGTCGGTGTCTGTAGATGCCTGGATCTCTCCATCAGAGACTGCGAGACGCAACAAGTGGCTGCCTGTATATAAGAGACTGTGAACATACCTACCTCTAAACTGACCTCATGATGTGAAACCGCTGCCTACCTCATACCCGCAGCTCCCATGACGCTGACCGCAGACTGTTCTGCAGATGGGTCGCTCTACGTACTGCAAATAATATAATAATAGATGTATTAATGTTTTCATAGAAAATTTGAATTAAAGAGCAAATTAACAGTGTGTGTGGTAAACTGTGTACGGGCATCAGGGCTGGTATACTATGTGTGGTGCTGCTGGGTGGTATACTGTATTTAGGTAAGTGGTGCGGCCATAGGGGTGGGGGGTGATTTCATGTTATTGGTAATTGCGCTGTCGCTGGGGTGGTATACTATTTCTGGCTTTGGGGGTGAGATACTCTATACTCAGAGTCGGATACTCTGCACTAGGGTAGTATATGCTACACTGGATGGTGGCATACTCTGTGCTGGGAGGAAGTATACTCTGCACTTAGGAGTCAGTACTCTCTGCAATGGAGGTTGGTACTCTCTACACTTGATGGTGGCATACTCTGCACTGGGAGTAGGTATACTCTGTGCTGGACTGTGATACACCATGCAATGGGGGTGGTATACTTTCCACTGGTGGGAGTGGTATATGCTGCATTGGGATGGTGGTGTACTCTGTGCAGGGGGGGGGGGGTGTACTGTGCGCTGAAAGGGTAATATACTCTGTACAAGGGGTTGTATAGTCTACGCTAGATGGTGGCAAACTCGGAACTGGGAGTAGGTATTCTCTGAACTGGGTTGTGATAAACTCTGTACAGTGCAGATAGTATACTCTGTACTGATGGGGTTTTATACTCTCCATTTAATGGTATACTCTGCGCTGGATGGTGGCATACTCTGTGCTGGGAGGGATGTATACTCTGTGCTGGATGGTGGCATACTCTGTGCTGGGAGGGTTGTATACTATGTGCTGGAGGAGTGGTATACTCTAAAATGGGGGGGGGGGTGTACTTTGCTCTAGGAGGGTTGTGTACTTTGCTTGGGGGGTGGTATACTCTGCGTTGGAGGGGTGGTGGTGTACTTTGCTGTAGGAGGGTTGTGTACTTTGCTCGGGGGGTGGTATACTCTGCGCTGGGGGGGTCGTACACACTACTGCGGGTAACTTTTCACGACGGACTTGCTAATAAATCTGCGGCTCACTGATTCTACAGCGTCCTAATATAAGCGCAGCGGAGATGCAGGGATGGGGTCCTGTGACTTTGTTGCCTGCCTCTCCTATATGATGTATAATTGATGTTGTACTCTGCTCCATCCGTGGAGTTCAGGCCTCAATAAAGCGTGTCCTCCCCACCCTTCGCTCCTTGGTCGTGTTTTTCTCTGATGAGATGCGTGCTGACCGCTCAGTCTCTAAAGACTCTTCCTCCCACTAAAGCTCCTTCTACCTCATCCGCAGAGGCCTCCCACACCCAGATGTTCTATGGACCCTTTGAAACCATGGAAGGACACAGACCATGTAAGTTGGCATGGAGTGGTCTTGCCCGTTGAGCATCATGGCTGCAGCATGCCAAACCTGAACTGCTTGTTCCACCATCCCATTCCCCCCATCCCTCCATGTTTGCATCCGCTCCATCTCCATATACCAGACGCGGAGTCCATACTGATGGCGTGTGCTGCCCCTCTCATGCTAATCCCTGTGCTTATTTCTTACCATACATCACCTTGGCTTATCCATCCGTGGCCACATAGGGACAGCTGGACTGCGGCAGGTTTACATGTATGTAACACGTCATACAAGGAGCTGCCTCCTTCACCTTATAACTGCTTTACAGACTACACCCAGATATAAGCTACACAGAAGTCTTTCTGCTTTACTTCTGAGTTATCATGTCTTCTACTCCAATTACATCCAGAGCTGCAGTTACAGCTCCCCTACCGTGATCGATGCTGTATCATAATACCTCAGCTACTCCTCTGAGTCCTTCTGGCAGCCAGCAGATTTGTGAATGCAGCTCTGGATGTGACTGGAGACTCGACGTACAGATGAGTAAAGCAGGGGTTGTACAGTTACATGAGATGATATCTGCAGTTTGTAGTAACCCGTTCCCTCGCTACACTAGAGCAGACGTGATCCATTTCAGTGTAGGCTGCTACGTCTACAGTTTGGACGTGGACGTTGCGGTGACTGCCGGTCCGGTGTATAGACAAGGTCTCTTCCGGGCCTGACACCGCACAGACCTCTTGCTTTTTGTGATGTGATCAGTGTAATATGTTCTCACCACCTTGTAGCTGGAGCAGGGACGCCCCCTGTGGCTGTGATTGAGCCCAGGCAACTGAGTGTCCAGCAGGGTCAGCCGGCAGAATTCCGCTGCACAGCGACTGGAAACCCAACGCCGATCGTGGAGTGGACGGGTGAGTGACTGCAATGGGTTAATGAAGGAGAAGAGTAAATGCAGGTGACGGGGACTTCATGGCGTTTCCGGCTTCCCACTGTAGGTGGCCAGAATGGAGGCATCTCGTCCAGAGCCAGTGTTCATGGAGGTGTCCTGCGCTTCTCATCCACCCAGATCTCAGATGCCGGGCAATACACTTGCCGCGTGCACAACAGTTTCGGCCAACACATCGCCAGGGCTGATCTACGGGTTTACAGTACGTATAAGAGAGCAGGTACTGCGCGAGGCCCTGGGAGAGGATGAGCTCCGGACTTAAGGTGGATTTACACATCCTGATATTCGGACAGATTAACGTTCCTGCAAATGCGCAACCACGACAAGTGTGCAGCCAGTCACCCAATGAACGAGCGAAGCGCTCGTTCATTAGGTGAAACTGTTGTTAGAGCAGGCACCTAAATTATCTTTTCTAGACAGAAGATCGTGCAGTCCAAACTGCAATTTTCTGCCAAGAAACAATGCAGCTGTATGAGGATGAGCTATGGCAATAGCGATCTGTGGAGGAGATCGCTGCATGTAAATGCAACAGCCTCCTTCACTGAACGAGCAGCCGACTGTCGGTAAGGAACGCTTCCTTCCTGACAATCGGCTTTAGCTCGGCCCGTGTAAACCTGCCTTAACTTGGCTTTCTCAGGCCCACCCAAGGGCTTTATGGACCCGTGAAAAGCTCCCATGGTCCTCAGTGTCCACAGACAGCAGATGTATAGTATGGTTTTATGATTGCCAGGCCTCTAAGAAAAGGGGAGGGGGCTATTACTTAATATTTAATGGGAATTTAACAGATCTAGGTGCTATCTCCCAAGAGCAATGGAATATTTTATGGGAATTTAAATGACGTCTCCTTTGCTAGCAGGTGGAAGTTTGCCAGACGTCCAGGTGAGCCCAGAGCGGACAGAGGTCAGAGAAGGGGACACCGCCCGGCTGTACTGTAGAGCGCTAGGCAGCCCCACTCCAACAATCTCCTGGAGGAAGCAAGATGGTATCCTACCCCCTCAGGTGAGAGGATGAGCCGTGCATGCGGTGCTGCAGATCATAGAGGTCCTTACTGTCACAGGACATGCTGCTTTACACGATCAGCGATGTGTGTCGGTCCTGCCTCCTCATGTTTCGTGCATGCTCACCACTGCTCCCGATGGTTATTGTCCCTCTCACTTTCTATTCCTCCTGTCTCTCTCTCTCTCGGCCCGTCCTTCTGCTCAGGCCCTCACCTCTCTTGGTTTCCTTCATTTTCGAAGCAGCAGCCTGGAAGCTATCCAGAGGCGGATTCAGGAGCTGCAGGTATCTGCTATAACCCGCAGAAGCCATTGACATAGATACTGCCCTAGCCAAGTGCCTCAGACCATCCATACAATGAGGATTTGATGTATAGGATGGTAAAATGATGAGCGATCGGTCACTACGTCATAGGCTGCCCATGGTGACACATACTGTAGTGACCAGTGGCTCTAGCAGGAGTTAGAACGGCCATTCACGTATTGTGTGACACTGCACAGACCTGTTTTCTTCTCCTCTACCTAACATCTCACTATATCTAGCCTTACCTGTTCCCTTCTTCCACTACCCTAACTCCACTGTCAGCAGAATTGCGGAGGTGCTGCACTGCAGAACGTCCTGTCCAAACCATTGCCCATTACCTCCTGGACGCTGCACAATTCTTATAAATCACGTATACGCAGAGTCTGTAAGGACTACTATGGGGCTCAACTTGGGTTCCTGTGTATTTTCCAGGCTCATACAGAGAGGACAGACATCGCCACCCTCCTGATCCCATCAATAACTGTAGCAGACACCGGAACGTATTTGTGTGTTGGCACCAACTCTGCAGGCTCCTCTCAGCGTCAGATAGAAGTGATTGTGGTAAAAGGTGAGTCCACCTACAACAGAGTATCTGCAGTAAGGAATAGTCAGCGTCCACCCTGGATGCTCTGCAAATGAATCAAGGACATATGAATCTCAGAGCCTGAAAATCCAGAGATACAGGTGTATGTACTGCTGGGTTTGGAGGCTTGCATGTTGCCCTCATCTTTTTGATCTATGTGCTCAGCTCCGGGTGTTATCATCTACGACATCTGCAATGTTCTTCTTCCCTCCTCTCTCATTCAGCTTCTTCTGCTGCTCCACTTGTGAGGATTGAGCCGTCATCTGATAACGTGCTGGAGGGACAAACCGTGGAACTGAACTGTGTAGTCGCTTCCTATCCGCAGGCTGCAGTCACATGGCATAGGCCTGGCCGGCCCCTGTCACCCAATCACCAGGTAAATCACTCAGATCACACCAGCAAGGCTCCTTTCACATTTGTGTCCGCCATTGCTTTTTTTAACAGAATGTGATGTGAACACAGCCTAACACTAGGTCATTAAAAGGGTTTCCCGGGATTATCATATTGATGACTTATCGTCAGGATAGGTCATCAATATGAGATTGGCGGGGGTCCAACTCCTGGCAAATCTTGTAAAACCCCATTAATATGACAATGGTGCCACTGCTATTAGAGTCCAGTGCTTGCTATATGTAGCTGTATTATTTCTGGTCTAGTAGTTGTCACTATATCCTCAGGTACTGGAGTCATGTGGGGATCCATTATAAAACTAAAGTGGAAATCAATAATGACCCCAAATAATATAGCTCTACGGTGTCTGTCGTGTGTATATAGGACCACACAGTCCATGTAGCAGGGCTGTTACTACTCCTGACTTTCTTCCTCCTGCTCTGGAAGCTCCGCTGTAATCTGCTTTCTTCTGTTATCTGTCCATGATGGACTGAGGGGTCAGGGCCTCAGCTCATGGCTGCATCTGAGGTTCTTGTTTCCCCTTTATATATATTTTTTTGCCAAGAAATAGATACCCAACATGGCGAAGAAGATAAAGCTCCCCCTCACTCAGGTAACCCCTGTAGACCTATCTGCTGATAATGTAGGTTTACAATGAGGGTCCCTGTTCCTCTCTAGGTCTATGGCTCCCGTCTGCGCATACTACAAGCCTCATCAGCCGACTCCGGGGAATATATCTGCCGGGTCACTAACGGAGGTGGAACACAACAAGCCTCAATCATTATCACAATCAACCGTGTCCCCATCCGTAAGTTGTGCGCAGGACTTGCCAGCCGCATCTGGTTATTCATGTGATCCCACTGTCCTCTAATCTTCATCTTCTTTCGGGACGCTGCATCTTTCTCTGTCCTCTTTACTGAATTAGGTACTCAAATACCGCACTCGGCAGATCTCTTCCTCTATCATGTCTCTCACCCATAATGAGCTTTGCCCATAGCAAAAGATTCAAAACACAAGGTGGACAGGGTGGGCTGGGCTCCTGAGGCTCCCCACCCTCTTCTTATTCCTTGGTTTAATCCATTTTCCTCAACGCCGTACGTTGCTCCTGATCTCACTTGTCCGTATTGTTGCTCCTGAGGATCTGTTGCTCCCTTAAAGATGGAGAATAAAGTCTCTGATTAGAATGGGCTTCAGAGGCGGTCGAGTTTCTTCTGGGGCTGGACCCAAAAACACACCCAAAGTTCCAGAATTGCTTCGTCATGGGGGCAAATTACGATCTCAGAGTCTTGTTACAGGGAACAAAATGGCGACATAGGCTCATCACACACAATGACAGCTCATTCTTATAAGTCCTCCATTGAGATAGTGCCCCTTGTTTTATTTATTCCTTACTCTTCTTCATTGTGGCTTTGGTCCTCTATAGTCATTATTCTTCTTACAACTTTAATTCTTGTCCTTGGGTCACTTTTCTGCCCTCTTCATTCTTGGCATCTGTGCCCTATATTTTCCACTTCACCCTTTCCTCCTGGTCTGTGACTTCCATAAGGACAATTGTCGGCAATTTGTCTTCTTTCCCAGCTTCGGAAAACATTCCTGTGCTTAGGATTGAGTCTTCCTCAGGCTCATTGGTTGAGGGGCAGACTTTGGAGCTGGACTGCCAAGTGACTGGTTATCCAAGGGCAGAGGTCACTTGGTACAGGCCGGGAATTCCTCTCTCGCCAAACCATCAGGTAACCCCAGAGCAGATAATTGGTTCCATATGGAATTCCAAGTGTTTATCAAGTCGTACCAGTCAGTGCTATGAACGCAGCCCCCTCCTCTTCATTTATATCCATATATCTCATCCTAGGTGTCTGGATCACGTCTGAGGATCCTCCAAGCCTCCGCTGCTGACTCTGGGGAGTACATCTGTCGTGTCACCCATGGTGGAGTCACACAGCAGGCATCAACCTTTATCACTGTAACTCGCATTTCTAGTGACCGTGAGTATGAACCTCTGTTATCCTGTCCTTGGCTTAGTGGAGACTAGTGTTGATCAAGCACCTAAGTGCTTAGGCCAAACACATCGGGATGCTCAGGTGCTCTACAGAGCACCCGAGTATAATGGAAGTCAATGGGAGATCCCGAGCATTAAACCAGGCACCCCCTGCTCTGAAGAGGGGAGGGTGCCTGGTTCATAGGAAAAGGTCAGAAATTGATGGAAACACCACCGAAATGGTTTGGGAACAGCATTGGGAGGATGTCTGGATGCATCTTGGACTCCCAGGTCGCTGCTGGGAACAATGTTGTTCGGGTAGAACGCCACTTTTACAGACTGACAATAATATGCACAAAACCAAAGATAAAATCGATTTTAGAGGAAAAATTGTTAGGAAACATTGGCTACGTCATTACAGTGCATGCCAGTACCTACCTGCACGTTTATTGGAGACTCGAGCATTGCACTCGAGCACGTGCGGTACTAACCGAGTACCGCCATGTGCCGAGCATAGCGATGCTCGAACCGAACTGGTGTTCGGCCGAGCATGCTCGCTCAACACTAGTGGGAACTTTTTTTCGTATTTTGTTAATCTCCTTTTAGAGTAGACATGTAAATAACTTCAGTTCGATCTGTGTCTTCTCTGCTTCTATTGGTTCTTCCAGCATCAGGCTCGTTCCCGGCTCTGAGGATTGAACCCTCTTCAAACACTGTGGCTGAAGGTCAAACTCTCGAATTGAACTGTGTGGTCTCCGGGTCACAAAATGCTGCGGTCACCTGGACCAGGAAGGGTCAGCCCCTCTCCCCCAATCACCAGGTGAGCAGCTTATGGCTCTGTTCCCTCGTCAGACCATTGCTATTGAGAGCTTCTTACCCAGAGAGAACCATTAGACTGGTCACTATTATCGGCCATTGATGACCGGTATTGGGGGAGCTCAGGGATAATCTTCATTAGTTTAATTGTGGATCATTTTCACGATGAGATGATTACAGTGAAGTTATTATCTGCTGGCTTGTACTTAGGTGCTGGGCGCTCGTCTGCGCATCCTCCAGGCATCTGTGGCGGACTCCGGCGAGTACATCTGCCGCGTCACCTCCGGAACAGTCACTCGTCAGGCAACCATCACGGTCACTATTAGTCGTGTCATTGGCCCAGTTCACAGTGAGTTGGATAAATCAATTTCTGTTGAATCATTTTATACTTTTTATTATTATCTGATGTCCCGATGTCTCATCAGCCGGCATCACACCAACCATTCTCGTCGAGTCTCCATCCAGTGCTGTGTCAGAGGGACAGACTGTTGTCCTGAACTGTGTCGTGGAAGGACAGACATATCAAGAAGTGTCATGGTACAGACAGGGGCAGCCACTGTCCGAAAATCACCAGGTATCTGTGGACTATTCCGTCATCATCACTACACTGTTCCTATTAAGGGGGTTGTTCTGTCCAGACTATTATTCAGATGACCTTATCACAGCGGTGTCTATAGGGGGCAGCATTTAGCACCCCCTCTATTAGCCGGAAAATAGAGCCATTACCAATAACAACTTGCTTATGATAAGGCGGCATATACAAGACGGTTTGATGGCCGTGTCCGTTTTGTGGCCCGCAAACTGCAGATCTGCAAAACAGAGCAACGCCCGTGTGCATCCCATATCGCGGTGCGGACCCATTGACTTCAATGGGTCCATGATCTGCACAATTCAGCCAAACCTAGGACATAGGGCATGGACCTGGAAACACATGAAAACAGATAGAAACCCTTCCATGTCTTATCTTTGGCCATATCTTGGGGATCGTGAACCCATTGAAGTCAATGGGTCTGCACCACCATGTGGGGTGGACATGGCCAGTGTCCGAGTTTTGCAGATCTGCAGTTTGGAGTCTGCAAAACAGACATGGCCCTTCTACAGTCATGTGAATGCGGCTTAAGGGATTATTGGATGGCAACCCCTTTAATAACGTCCCTTCTAGGCATCCATGGTCGATCAGAGAATAACGAGACTTTCTTCTGCTCTTACGTAGGTTTCAGGCTCTCGGCTGCGCATCCTTAAAGCCTCCCCTCAGGACTCTGGTGAATACATCTGTCAAGTGAGCGGCAGCTCTGGGATCCAGGCGGCCTCTATCAGCGTCTCTATCGAAGGCTCCAGGCACAGTAAGTATATGGAGATGTATATACAAATGATGTTATTTTTCTTAAACCATAACCGGTCAGCATCACCTGATATCCTGTTACAGATACCGGGGTCTCGGGTGCCATTAGGATTGAACCCTCATCAAAGACTGTAGAAGAAGGACAGAATCTGGAACTGAGCTGCTTGATAGAAGGACTCTCTGGCCAGTCAGTGACCTGGCATCGGTCTCATGGACGTCCGCTAAGTTCTAATCACCAGGTACAGGGGGAGCTGGTACTCTATCCACATGTATATTTTGAAGTCCGCTATGATTATTGAATGGGGGAATTACTAAGAGCTGCACAAGTCACGGCCATCTACATCTTCCCCTTCACTACATCTTACACACAGGGGCTCAATCTACTGCTGGGTATTGGACACTCTTTACTCTCTAATACTCTGATTTTTATCAGGTTGCAGGACCACGAATGCGAATTTTTGAAGCCACTGCGGCTGATTCCGGCGAGTACATCTGCCGTGTGAATACGGGCTCGGGTATCCAGGAAGCCATCATTACTGTTCTCGTACAGCGCTCATCACAAGGTATACATCTGATTATATGACCCGTTCGTTCACAATGCTCGCAAACAGCCGGACATAAGCTCAGGGCATAAGTTCACATCTGTTGTGGCAGTTCACTGACACACTGTAACGCATGTCCTTCTGTGTCCGGCAACCATGGGGGTCTTCTGTGTCCTTGCCTGGCATTTCAGAGAGGAATGATCTTGCCATTTCATGATTTCTGAGGTTGCTGTAATAGGAGTAGTCGCATACATGTTAGAGGGACGAACTCTGCTCAGTTCGGAGCGTCTGGAGACTAGGCTTGCCACCTGGCTGGTATTCCACCTGCCAGGCGAGTATTTTGCGTAGAAAGAATAAAATAGAGAGACGGCTCAACCTATATATAGAGGAAAATATGGTGCTCAATACCGAAATGGTGCCAGCTCCAATGCACCCGCTAAGAGAAAATCAAAACGGTGGTAACGATATGGCACTCATAATCCGGAGTAAACAAGTAATTTAATATCAACCAATAATCAACCAATAAAATTGAATAAAATTCATAGATATGAAAATAAATATGAAAATAAAAATAAAAATTACAGGGACTGTTATTGTGCAACAACCAACTATATCTAAATGATTCCCAAGAAAGAAGGAAGAAACCGCATATATGTCTTCCTTTTGGTGTCCAATTAATCCTCACTGTGCGCTCCCATATATTTGCCCTGTGTGGAGCACACAATACATAGGTAATTAATATTTGATGAGGACCAGTTCATCTGTAGAATGGAGATCCTATAAGTCACTTTTTGTCAGTCAATTGACTAAAGCAAATGTATAACCGATGGGGCAGCGTCCATGTGTAAATGGTGGCGTCCCACCAAACACTATGCGCTCCTCGTCTTAACTTTATCCCCGCAACAGGAACCGCAACCTAATCGCAAGTGGAGATCAAACGAATCGCAAACTGAGATGAAGTTAATTACTATAATCTGTGCTTATTGGAGAGGGAGGCATGAAAATGAGAATCAACATAGGATGTATATGCCCCACATCTAGAACTGCAAGATAGGGTCCAGCCCGGGATTTCACTATAATCAAATGGACCATACAAATTGGAGTTTAGTGGAAATCGAGTCGACCAATAGCAACTGGATTTAGTGATAATGTGTGATATAAAAGGAGGTCCTTTAATGCGAGCTAAATTACCACTGAGGAAGAGGTCAGAGATACATTGGGACCTCGAAACGCGTTTGGGAACAACTAAAATTTAAGCTCCAAATACCTCCTAATCAGCGTACGCTGGAACTTTGAAACAAAAGCCTTGGCTCAGTGTGGATACGGAGATCACACTCCTGGTCGAATCACTGCTCAATCTGCAAATCGAGCCCCGTTCGGCAGTTGCCTTCCATCACGAACCACCCTTTGAATACAACGGGGGAGGATCTCGGGGAGCTCGCAAAGTGAAACTTCACCACGCCAACACGTGGCACGCCGCCAACCAAGTGGTGAGTTATTGGCCAGCTGAGTGTGTCGGAATACCGGTGGGATAAAGGTAAGACGAGGAGCGCATAGTGTTTGGTGGGAGGCCACCATTTACACATGGACTCTGCCCCATCGGTTATACATTTGCTTTAGTCAATTGCCTGACAAAAAGGGACTTATAGGATCTCCATTCTACAGATGAACTGGTCCTCATCAAATATAATTACCTATGTATTGTGTGCTCCACACAGGGCAAATATATGAGAGCGCCCAGTGAGGATTAATTAGTATTTTGCGTAGATTGCCAATACCAGTAATTTTTTTTACCGGCAATAATAATTGCCAGTAATTTCATCAGACAACTTCAATGGTTCCTCAGGCTGCTTCTAAGTGACTGACTGACGATGTGGAAGGAGCAGAGCTCAGAAATATAATTTTAGATTTTTTTTTAGTAATTGCAAAAAAAAAATTATGGCACAAAGTAAATTAGTAATTATAAAAAAAAAAAATTATGCAATTACAAAAAAAAATCTAAAATAATACTCCTGCTATATATGAATACATAATACATGGGAAACTGCTTCTGAGGTTATTAGCCAGAATATATCTCAAAATTATTAGCATTGAGCTCTATAGCTCAGTGGTTAAGGTTTTTTGCCTTTAACGTAGATGATGATGAGTTTGAAACGGGGCAGAAACATTTAAAAATTAGAGGCTAAAAAAACTTAAATACACAGGGGTATCCCAACAGTGAAAAGTTTGATTTTATAAAAAAAAAAAGTTGCAAGGCCTAAAATATGATCAAATAATGGCCTGTGTTAAGCCACACACCCTTTTAACATGTGTAAACTTTGCCAGTATTTTTTGTTGGGAAAGTTGGAAACCCTACTTGACACCCATCCTTACCTCTGATTGTGGGGCTGGCAATGTGTTCCCGACCAGGCGCACAAGATTTTGGGTCTGCTGCTATATTTCGATGTGTATAATGCATATATAAAAAAACAATCTTCCATCTCTTATTGTCTCTGCCCCTCAGTGCCTGCCAGCTTCCCCACACCGATCCTCATTGAGAAGACTCCGGGTCCAGTAGTCGAGGGTCAGACTGTGGATCTGAACTGTGTGGTCATTGGGAATCCAGATGCCGCAGTTACCTGGTTGCGTCCGGGGGCAAATTTCTATCCACATCACCAGGTAGAAAGACCCTAGATAGGAAATATCTCATGTGATACAAATCACACTGCTCTCTGGGCTCTATCACATTAAATCATCAACCGATGTAGCAGAGCTGATTTTGTCATTTTCACCCTTTTGTGCACTGTGAACACTTTGAGTATAGATGAGGTAGTAGATGGTACCTGCAGTCCTATGTAACACCACAGATATTAGTGACAGATCTGAGTGCAAATTTTGCAGTAGATGTCACCGGCAGTCCTATGTAACACCACAGATAACACAGTGATAACTCCCACTGTACAGATAATGTAGTATATATCACCTGCAGTCCTATGTAACAGCACAGATAACACAGTGATAACTCTCCGAGTACAGATAATGTAGTAGATGTCACCTGCAGTCCTATGTAACACCACAGGTAACACAGTGATACCTCTCTGAGTACAGATAATGCAGTAGATGTCACATGCAGTCCTATGTAACACCACAGGTAACACAGTGATAACTCTCCGAGTACAGATAATGCAGTAGATGTCACCTGCAGCCCTATGTTACACCACAGATAACACAGTGATAACTCTCCGAGTACAGATAATGTAGTAGATGTCACCTGCAGTCCTATGTAACACCACAGATAACACAGTGAGAACTCCCACAGTACAGATAATGTAGTAGATATCACCTGCAGTCCCATGTAACACCACAGATAACACAGTGATAACTCCCACAGTGCATGTAATGTAGTAGATGTTACCTGCAGTCCTATGTAACACCACAGATATCAGTGACAGATCTGAGTGCAAATCATGCAGTAGATGTCACCGGCAGTCCTATGTAACACCACAGATAACACAGTGATAACTCCCACAGTACAGATAATGTAGTAGATATCACCTGCAGTCCTATGTAACACCACAGGTAACACAGTGATAGCTCTCTGAGTACAGATAATGTAGTAGATGTCACTTGCAGTCCTATGTAACAGCACAGATAACAGTGATAACTCCGAGTACAGATAATGTAGTAGATGTCACCTGCAGTCCTATGTAACACCACAGATAACACAGTGATAACTCTCTGAGTACAGATAATGTAGTAGATGTCACCTGCAGTCCTATGTAACACCACAGATAACACAGTGAGAACTCCCACAGTACAGATAATGTAGTAGATATCACCTGCAGTCCTATGTAACACCACAGATAACACAGTGATACCTCCCACAGTACACAAAATGTAGTAGATGTCACCTGCAGTCCTATGTAACACCATCGATAACACAGTGATAACTCTGAGTACAGACAATGTAGAAGCTGTTACGTGCAGTCCTATGTAACAGAACAGCAGGTAACACCTATTGATGATGTTAAATGGCCAAACAAGTGATAGGGGAAGAGTATTTCAGCTTCTATCCTTGGTTCAGTCTGATCTTATGATTTTGTCTCGTAGATTTCAGGCTCTCGTCTCCGCATTTCCCAGGCAACTAGTGCAGACTCTGGGGAGTACGTCTGCCATTACAGTACTCCATCTGGAATATTAAAAGCCTCCATCATCATCAACATCAGCTCCGGAGTCCAGAAAACCTACCGTAAGTCACCATCTTACTGCTGCTCGGGAGCCACGTGGGCCCTTGTTCTATATGTTTCACTTCACTACATGTTTCTGATCAATAGGTTCGGAAAGCCCAGTCATCTCCATCAGTCCATCAAGTGCCACCATTCGCCAGGGGGAAAATGCCACTTTTAAATGCTATGTTCACAGGGGAGCTCAGCCAATACGTGTAATGTGGAAAATTGGGCAAAATCAGCCCCTACAAGGTAATCCAGTCACATAGTGAGGTCCTGTGGTTTCTCTGAGTGTTGATATCGGGGTCATCTCCTCATTGTATTTTCTTTTGCAGATAACGTCCACATCAGCTCCAATGGCTCCATTATTACCATAGTGGGGGCTCATCACAAGAACCAAGGTTCATACCGCTGCATGGCTTCCAATGCCTTTGGGGCAGTGGACAGTGCTGTAACCCTGGTGGTGGAAGGTGAGTGACTCCATGGTGGAGATAGTGGGTCTAAGGTTGTCATAGAAACTGTCAGGAAACCATAATCTTGGGAACCAATGATCTCTTTATCTGAAGACTCTTCTCATCAGAATTTCGAAAATAAATGAAATTGATTCCAGCCCTGCAGTTCATCCTGACTAATAACGTGCATTAAAGGGGTTTTCAGAGTGTTTTATACTAATGACCTATCCTCATTATGTGATCGGTGAGGGCCCGACTCCCAGAACCTTTGCCAATCAGCTCTTTGAAGAAGCTGAAGCATACTCGCATCATACCAAGCATGAATAGCAGCTATGCTTGGTATTGCAGCTCAGCCCCATTCACTTGAATGGGACTGTGCTGCACCTAGGCCGTGTGACCAATGACCATGACGTCACTGGCCTAGGAAGAGACCGCAGTGCTCACTAAAGCACAACCGCTTCTTCCAACAGCTGATCAGCGGGGGTGCCGAGAGTCCGGACCCCCGCCGATCAGATACTGATGACCTATCCTCATGATAAGCCATAAGTATAAAACACTTAGAAAACCCCTTTAAGGCCTCCATACACATTAGATTATCGATGGCCAGACTCATTGACTATCTAATGTGGGCCTCCAGACTCTCCTCTGACAGAAGATATCAGGGAAAAGGAGGATCAGGCAGGCTGAATTTCAACACCCAATCCTTTTGTTCTGGCAGGAGATAAGCCATTGGTGTCTAGTAGCCATAGGGTCCACTTCGCTTGCCATTGGAACACATTTATGCCCGGCTGGACCAAGCATACATGTATATTGGGGAGTTGGGAGGAAGTGCAGCTATTAAAGGTGTATGGGCACCTATAGTGCTCACAAGACTAGACTGATAACATAAATAGGTCCCTCTACATTGACGTGCGTACATGATTGTTTTGTAGGACGTCCCACAGTGTCTGTGATTCCTCAAGGACCAGTTAAGTTCAGTGTGGGAGAAACCATTTACCTGGAGTGTTCGGGAATGGGAGACCCTCGGCCTGTAGTCAGCTGGCGACGCACTGGATCAAGACAGACTATCCGGCAGCATAACCATGCTCCCCTGGACAGTCACGCAGTGCTACAGGTCAGTGCCAATAGACGTCTCGCAATCCGTACAAGATATTGGTGTTGTCACATAGGTCAGTGAGTGCTACACATTACTTTACACCTCCATTCTGATTCCTCATGGTTTTCTGTTGTAGATTCCATCAGCCAAGCCAGATGATTCCGGGTCTTACACCTGTGTTGGCCACAACCCGGCCGGTTCCACCCAAGTCCATGTGGACGTGCTTGTTGAAGACAGAGTCTTGAGGCCGAGTACTCCCACAGCCGTAGCAGAGCAGTCCGTGCAAGTGGTTCTGGCTGGAGAGACGGCCACGTTGAGATGTTCTGCTACAGGTGACATTGTCTTGATTCCATAATATTTCTTCACAAAGACTCTTCTCTATTTCTATGAATATGAACTAAATCCTTTCCTGTTATACAGGAAACCCAACTCCAACCATCAAGTGGTCCAAGCTTCGAGCTCCATTACCATGGCAGCACCAGATAGTGAACAATAGTCTGGTCATCCCGAGAGTAGCCCAGCAGGACTCAGGACAGTACATCTGCAACGCTTCCAATGTCGATGGTCACTCTGAGGTGTACATTACCCTGGATGTGGAAAGTAAGAAACAATCTGCAACCGCGTCCTCGGCAGATTCCCAGTAAACGTATTGTACTAACTGATGGGTCTGCAGCACATTGCTCATTCATGAGAGCACAGATGGACTTAAGCTCCCCTTCACATAGATCAGGTAGTCTGGGTCAGTTCTTCTCCGGCTCAGGGCAAAAAAGGCCGGAGGGGAACTGAAACGAGAAATGATTCCATAGTTTTCTATAGGATCATTTTCGTACATTTGGCACACGGGTTGTGATGCCAGACGCCAACAGAAACTCTACATACTCCGCCCAGCACATCTGATATATGTGAAGCGGACTTACAGGTTTGTGCTTCTATGAGTTGCAACCTATAGGATAGTGTTAGGGCCCCTTCACATATCCGATGATCCAGTTCAGTTTTCCTCCGGAGTGAAGGAGAAAACCGCCGGAGGGGAACTGAAGCCAGAGCGGACCCCATAGCTTTCTCATACATCTCGTGCATAAGTCGTGATGCTAGATGTCAAATAGCGCCAGATGGAAAAACGCTGCATGCTCAGATTTTCTGTCTGACGCTATCCGTGTATAGACTCAGGATCTGTGTACGAACATGTGGTACACATATATCAGTTGTGTCCGGCTCTGGCATAAAATAACTGGCTGGGTGCAACTTATATATGTGAAGAGGGCCTTAAAGGGGCTGTCTCACTTCAGCAAATGGTATTTATCATGTAGAGAAAGTTACCACAAGGCACTTACTAATGTATTGTGATTGTCCATATTGCCTCCTTTGCTGGCTGGATTCATTTTTCTATCTCATTATACATGGCTTGTTTCCATGGTTATGACCACCCTGCAATCCAGCAGCCGTGGACGTGCTTGCACTCTATAGAAAAAATGCTGCACTATGAGCACACCTCTGGTCCCGGCTTATAATGTGCAAGCACGACCACCACTGCTGGATGGCAGGGTGGTCGTAACCATGGAAACGAGCAGCGTATAATGTGATGGAAAAATGAATCCAACCAGCAAATGAGGCAATGCGGTCAATCACAATACATAAGTAAGTGCCTTGTATTCACTTCCTCTAGATGATAAATGTTATTTGCTGAAGTCAGACAACCCCTTTAATGATTTCTCCATCCACATGGGTATGAGAAGGTTCCACGCTGCACGCACCAGACTGCTAAGGCTGTAGTGAGCAGCAAACTAATGACAAAGGAGCCTGTCAAGCTGAGATCTGCTCCGTGTTCACGGGACAAGCACCACTCTGTTGCCGAAGAGTCATGAGGACCATTGCTTCACCTGATGATGAAAGATAAAGCTCCCGGTTCTCAAAGTGCTTGAAATTCTTATGGCCGACAGAATCCATCTGTTTAGACCTGGTATCTCAGATGTGGACATCTCAGACCCTCAGATGCAGTAGCTGTAATGTGCGGCCATTGCTATGTCCTCTGTAGCCATTGTATATCCAGCTGTGCTCTCCTGGTGTCGCTCTACACATTGTGATGATGCTTTGTTACACAGCCTTTCTGTAAATGAGATGCTCCTGTTTCATCCTAGATCCGCCATACGCCACCACCCTCCCTGACGAACTGTCTGTTAGTGTCGGAGAACCCATTCAGTTGCAGTGCTTGGCCCACGGTACTCCGCCGCTCAAATTCCAGTGGACTAAAGTCAATGGCTCCCTCCCAAGCTCAGCGACTGTGCATGACGGCATCTTACAGATCAATCAGGCCGCCATTACAGTCGCCGGTACCTACCGTTGTGTGGTCAGTAACAAAGTCGGAGAAAGTGTAGCCTTAACCCAGATTAGCGTTTTAGGTGAGTAGTCTGTGTATATTATTCTGTCATCTGTCACTTTCACTGTCATTATGGAAAGTTGATGATGGGGCGAGCGGTCGAGGATGATTATAGAACCGGTGTTTTTATTATGAGGATACTTTCCAACATGTTGTAAAACCTCCTGGTATTTCTCTGGTCTTCCAGACCACCCATGAATTGGGGGGGATGCTGATGTCTAGTTCACATTTTCCTGCGCACAGATGGATCTGTATGGACCTTGTGTTCAGTTGCTTATTGTTCATTTGTTTCTCCCCAGCTCCGTTTTCTGTTCGGGTCTCACCTCAGATAGACACAAAGGCAGTAGGTGACACGGCCGAGTTCACCTGCACTGTTCTCGGAGATCCTAGGGCGAGAATCCAGTGGATTAAAGAGGGAGGAGAGCTTCCATCCAATCACAAAGTGGACGGGACAGTGCTCAGGTAAGCAGGGGTTGTGATTTACAACAGACGGATACTTTCTGCTCTCATTTGTGTGATGGTATAGCGTGCTTCATAACTTCCCATGGAGTGTGACTAGGCAGGAATCACAGCATCTCCACGGTGCTGATGTCAGAGCCCATGACTGTTCTCATGGAGCCGCCATTAGTCCTGAAGTTAGTAGTTTGGTACTGACTTTTCATTAAGTTAATAAATTAAACTCCATGGACCAGCTAGTTTGAGATAGGTGACCTACAGTGTCCCATTGCTTTTTGGGAATTTTGGTTATGGAGATGTGCATGACCTGGAACCTAACGCTGTGTGTTTACAACAGGATTTCCAACCTGGAGCGTGGTAATGAAGGTGTCTATACGTGCAGAGCAATCAGCAGATTCGGTCAAGTCCAAGACAGTGTAAAGTTAGTTGTGCACGGTTGGTATCCCATGAAACAGAGAGCCAAGTCTCCAGCTGAACCCGGCAGTAACCACTATAGAAGAAGATATTGAGTCTGTTAGGCTACTTTCACATTAGCATGCTGCGGTCCTTGTCCGGCCGCCTCTCGGCATGTTTGCCGTGCTGCGGCCGCATCTTCCGCCCATCCCAATTATAGTTCCGGAGCGGACTTCCAACGGCACACATGGGCTAGCGTTAGTACGGATCCGGCAGGCTGTTCCCCTTCAAGACCCTACTAACGCTAATGTGAAAGTAGCCTTTGTGTGAAATGTGTTGTGCCAGCATCCAATACATAAGAATATTTCTTCCTCTTCTTAGTGTTGCCGAAAGTCAGGATCAACATCCGCACCTCGGTGCAGACTGTCCTGGCAGGGAACTCTGTGGAGTTTGAATGTCTGGCCATTGGAGATCCCCGTGCCAAAGTCACTTGGAGCAAGGTGGGAAGTCGGTTACCGAATGATGTAATTATAAATGGTGGCACACTGAGGCTTGAGCAGGTGAAGCAGTCAGACGCCGGGCAGTACCGCTGTACAGTCACCAATGATGTGGGAGAGGTGCAGTCTCATGTCATTCTCCATGTGCAGTGTAAGTGGAATGACTTGTTTAATGGATTCTTTGTTCAGACCCCTCTGTGCTTTCTAAAAAAAAAAAAAATCATTGCCACCCTATAGCCGTGCCGCAGATTGCTGCCCAACCAGACATGAAGGAGATCACCACTGGATCGACAGCTGTATTCCCATGTCTGGCATCTGGATTTCCAGTGCCTGATATCACATGGACAAAGGTAATTGTGTCTGTAACCATCTACTAAATGCCTCATCACGTATATAGAGGGTGTACATGTTCTCTAGTCAGTGTGACCCCTCAGCCTCAGGATATATGATGTGATGTGCAAGTTGTGCTCCCATGGCTCAGTCTGACTATATTTTACATTGTCACTAGCTGGAAGGAGACCTCCCCAGCGATGCCCGAATTGAGAACAACGTTCTGACAATACAATCTGTGAAGCCTGAACATGCTGGGACCTATGTGTGCACTGCAGCCAATCGCCAGGGCAGAGTCACTGCTTTCTCCATGCTAAAGGTTCGAGGTGAGATGACTCTGAATCAAAGATCCTGAAGATGAAGGGCCTCATAAAATATAACGTTATCCAGTACCTTGGCTTGTTCTGGCACTCGATTGAGTCGTCGGTCTTCCAGTTTTCATGTCGTTTGCTTTTCTTCATATATTTCCAGAGAGAGTGGTGCCTTACTTCACCGGGCACTCCCACCTCGCCCTGCCAAGCATGAAAGATGCCCACAAGAAATTTGAAATAAAGATTACCTTCCGACCAGACTATGCTGATGGTAAGAGAGTCAGACATTGTGATTGTGTGGACTGAGCTGTCCAAAGAGAAAACTTAGTGGAGGAAAGGAGAAGATGCTTTAGTGCCATTTGTTCTGGGATATTACGGGCACAATCTGGAATAACTGAGTTTGCCTCTACATGTTCTAGATAAGAACGTAAAGCAATTACTGGTAGAGATGCAAGTGGGAAGGTGTCACCTATGGTAGTTCAGTGTTACTTTTCCTTTTGCATTTGTAATCTTTACTTCCATAATTCGCACATTTTTCGTGTCAATGTGCCGCTGAAGTCTAGAGTTGAGCGAACTTGTATTTTAAGTTCGGCGTCCAAAGTTCGGGTTGGGGTTATCGAAGCATCCCATTATGAATTCCGCTACCACGGACCATAACGGCATTTGGAACACGGGGTGAAGGACCTGGGGTGACGTCACCGTCATGTGATCAGTGAAGGGGGCGTGGCTCAGCACTGGATTGGATAAGAGGTCGTAGGCTACCACCTCTTATCTAATCCAGTACTGAGCCACGCCCCCTGCACTGATCACATGACGGTGACGTCACCCCAGGTCCTTAGTGTTGTCCAAGGTTCGGGTTCATTAAAGAATCCCCTTATGGATTCCAAATGCTGTTATGGTCCGTGGTAGCGGAATCCATAACGGGATGCTTCGAGAACCCGAACTTTGGACGCCGAACTTAAAACACAAGTTCGCTTAACTCTACTCAAGTCCTTGATGATCCTTATTATCATTCAGGGAGCGTGCACGAGCTTCATCGTTTCTGCTTTTACTGTGAAGATTCCTTTCCTGGTTCATGATATTAGGTGCTTGATCTCTCCCTCTGACCCCCTGTGATTGCTTCTCTCTTTTCTCTTCCGACTTTCCCTTCTCTTCTCTCCAGCTCTTATTCTGTACTCTGGTAAGTTCTCCTGCCTTGCATGTCTTCAGAAACTATCTAGAGCCTGACTCCCCAAAATTTGCAGTGTTAATGATGAAGCATTGCATGAGTCCATGTAGAATAACCTTCGGCCTGGTGCTCTGCCACCCTTATTCTGTACTCCTGTATTCAGTGCATGATCTAGCGATACGAAGAGCCCCAGTAAGATTGTGTTTCACAACCTTGTAGAGACATTTGGCAATGCAGGGTATTGCAGCTTTGTCCCATTCATAAGCGCTATAGACCCTTCAAACAGCTGACTTCAGTCGGACCCCACTGATCTGATATTGATGGCCCAATACTGATATTAATGGTGTGATACTGATATTGATGGCCAATGATCTATAATTCTGGAGCTCCTTTAATGCTGTGACTTTTTGTGTCTATTTTTTCTGAATGTCCTGGACAATTTTTATGATGTGCAGATGGTCATAAGAACTTTGCTTGGATTTTTATAGGAATGCTGATCTACAGCGGACAGAAGAAAACCAATGGAGCTGATTTCATGTCCTTTGGCCTTGTAGGAGGACGACCAGAATTCAGGTAAAGTACAGAATTCAGTACAGTTTCCATCATCTTCAGGCTCTCCCTTGGTTGTCTAGAATTATTTCCAGGAGGTTGTGGTTTTTACATTCAATAAGTTTATATATTCAGATTCAACCTCAGCGGGAATATGATGCATTGCTGCTTTAGTGTTGGATTTCTGAAATTAGTTTTCTGGGTTTTACCCCATTGACTGTTTTACTATCTGTGAAGCTTCAGACCCAGTGACGCATCTAACGTGTTATTGCAGATTCGACGCAGGTTCAGGGATGGCCACAATCCGTTATCCAATGCCCATTAGTCTGGGTGAGTTTCATACTGTGACACTGCATAGGAATCTGAACCAAGGGTCACTGGTCGTGGATAACCAGACACCTGTAAATGGCACCTCCCAGGTACGTTCTCTATGTGGATTCTGAATGCTTCATGCATAACCTTACTCGGACTTCCTTTCTCAATGTCACTATGTGGACATCTTCTAGCTGCAAACACTAAGTCTGGAAATGTCTTCTGATCTAATGCCCATAATCCTCTCACCTCATACACACAAATATAACCCAGCTGTGTGCGAAGCTCAGACGCTCTACATTTTCTTCCCGCATCTAGGGTAAATTCCAAGGTCTGGACCTCAATGAAGAGCTGTATCTCGGAGGTTATCCAAACTTTGATGCTGTGTCCAAGACTGATCTGAGCAGAGGGTTTGTAGGTGAGTTAGAAGTTCTCCTCCTCCTTTTTTCACCTTCAGACCTGACACCTCACAGCACCTATTCTCATTTCCCCTCCCAGGCTGTGTCCGTCAACTGATCATCCAGGACGAGGAGGTCATTTTCAAGGACTTGGATCTAAGAGCAAATGGCATCTCAAACTGCCCCACTTGTAGAGACCGTCCTTGCAGGGTAAACTTTACTGTTGGATGAGACTCTGCTACATAGATTATTGCTATAAGCTGTGTATTCAGACAGCAGTTGAGGAGAATTCACACGGAACACATTTGTTGCACAAATTTCTACGACTGAAAATCGGTTCCGTTCGTCTTCATGGGGCTGTTTCTGCAGCAAGCATTTTCTTTCCTGCAATCCCCGTTCAGATAAAAAGGACAGACCCAGACATTTCTGCAATAAATCTCATTATGCCTTTAAAACGTGCAGCTCTATCCAACCCGGAGATGTTTTTGTCACTTTCAGAACAGAGGAATATGTCGGGATTCAGAAAGCAGCAGTTACATCTGTGATTGTCCTCCCGGTTTTGCTGGCAGTAACTGTGAACATTCCCAAGCCCTTCACTGTCACCCAGGTATTGAAGGGTGACGCTGGGAAATAGAACCTGAGAAGATGGGTGACATACATCCCGCTGTGTTCTTATCACTTTCATTCATTTCTTCTCCTCAGGTGCCTGTGGAGATGAAGCAACCTGCATCAGTCGTGAGGATGGGACAGGATACACGTGTCGATGCCACCTGGGCAAATCTGGAGAAAAATGCATGGATGGTACGGAGCAGTGAATCAGTGACACAACACGGAAATCATCATAATTACTGGAAATATTAATTAATTTCGCACGTCAAACCAACCAATGTTCCCTCCATGATCCAGCCTGTTACAACATAGTGCACTCTCTCCTGCAGGTGTCATGGTGAACACTCCGTCGTTTAATGGAGAAACCTCGTACATCTCCTACCCGTCTCTTACTAACATCCACAATGATCTGCGGGTGGACCTTGAATTCAAACCCCTGTCTCCAGACGGACTAATATTCTTCAGTGGGGGAAAGGAAGCTCCAGTGGAAGACTTTGTATCACTCACCATGGCTGGAGGACATCTTGAATTCCGCTATGAACTGGGATCAGGTAAGGATGTCTCCAAGGAGACTTCATCTTATATGACGATGATGCATCCATCTGATTTTATAGTGTACACAAGCAAATCTGATCGTCTAATGAACCTCCAAAATTTTACATTAAGATAATGAATGTGTTAATGATTATTAGATTATAACTTCACCTGCTTGTATCCTCCCCGTGGTCACTGAGCTTCACATCAACTTGTAGGATACATTTATATCCACCTAGCAGGAACATGAGCATGAGAATCCTCGCAATGCAAACACTTGTATCCGTTCCGAACGGATCCGTTTGCATTATCATGAACAAAGTCAAAATGGATCCGTCTTGAACAACATTGAAAGTCAATGGGGGACGGATCCGTTTTCAATTGCACCATATTGTGTCAATAAAAAACGGATCCGTCTCCATTGACTTACATTGTAGGTCAGGACGGATTCGTTTGGCTCCGCCTCAAGAGTAGGAATGGAGGCGGAACGGAGCCAAACTGATGCATTCTGAACGGATCCTTATCCATTCAGAATGCATTGGGGCTAAACTGATGCATTTTGGGGCGCTTGTGAGAGCCCTGAAACGGATCTCATAAGTAGACCCAGAAACGGCAGTGTGAAAGTAGCCTTACAAAGGCAGCTGGAAGTGACTTCAGTCTCCTCCTCTAGGGCTGGCAATATTACGAAGCACTGATCCTCTCACCCTGGGACACTGGCACAAAGCGTCTGCAGAGAGAGTCCATAAGGACGGGACACTGCAGGTTGACAGGGCTCCGCCTGTTAAGAGGTCCTCCCCCGGTAAAAGCCTCGGCCTAAACTTGAAGACCCTGATGTACCTTGGAGGTGTGGACAGTTCAATAAATCTCCCCTCTGCCGTCAACGTCACACAGCCATATCAAGGCTGCATCGGAGAAGTGAGTTCATTGTGACCGCTGTAATAATCGAGAGAGGGACACGTGGAGATGTCTTATGGCCCCAGCTCTGGATTCTAGCATGTTTTTTTTTTTTTTTACAGGTTTCCATCAATAACAAGAAAGTGGATATTTCCTACAGTTTTGTAGAAAGCCGCAGTATCGGTCAGTGCTATGACAGATCTCCCTGTGACCGCATGCCCTGTCTGCACGGAGGCCGCTGCATGCCAGCTGGAGAGTACGAGTACCAGTGTCTCTGCCGAGATGGGTTTAAAGGTGAGAGAATGAAAGTTATCAGCTGCGGGGGTTTACAGACGAGGGGAACACGACTTACAGAGGCGTCCAGTGCTTCTGCTGAAGGAAGTTCATTGACCATATTAGCGTCCAGGGACTATTCAGCTCCTGCTGGACAAGACCAGGATTCGTGGGAGAGACATTAAATTGTTTGTACTGTTATTACCCTCCACTGGTTAGATATTATAATGGGTCGTACTGATACCACACCATTGGTCACGTCCTGCACAGACTGCGCAGTGTGATGCACAGGACTGGGAGCTGTTAGTAACATATTTGGATTAGTTGCTACAGCATCATATGCCCCCTGTATGGCTGGGACGATCCGATCCAGCCTGTTATTTAACATCTCCATTTTACAGGTGACCGCTGTGAAATACACGAAGATCGCTGTCTAATCCACAATCCCTGCCTCAATGGCGGGACCTGCAAGGAGAACAGATGTCACTGCCCAGAAGGCTTCTCAGGAATGTATTGTGAGCAAGGTGAGGCCGTCCATCAGTCACCTGAGAAATACTGAAACCCGTTCACAATTGTGATTCTTATAAATGACACCACCGAGAGGGGTAGTCACGGCGTCTTGTGGTCCAGAAATTCAGCAGTTCAGTCCGAAAGATTTCCGCTGCCCACATGGTGCCAGCAAATAATGCTGCCCAGTAACGCGAGATCTTACATGATCTTACATTATAGAAGAGACGATGCGCACTGCAAGGCTACATGAGGAATCCATATTAACTATAGTAGATAATACTTTGGGCTTCTTGCATGTGTTCCCATGAACGCAACACACATCATGGTGTCCTCAATCACCCATACACAAAAGTTTCTTGCCTGTACTTCTCATGGTGTCTCCATCCCCTCAACACAAAGTTCCTCATCAGTCACAGTGTCCACATCCCAACTACACACTGATGTTCATCAGCTATGGAGTCCTGATTCCTCAACGCAGTCCCTCACCTGTCATATTGTCCCCTTCCCCTCAACACACAGTTCCTTGTCCATCTTTGTGTCATCCCCTATACAGAGAGTTCTTGTGTCCTCATCCCCTGTAGACACAGTTCTTCACCTGTCATGGTGTCCTCATCCCTTGTGCACACATTTCCTAATTCGTTAGCTGTCCTCATCCCCTCTGCAGACAGTTCCTCGACTGTAATGGTGTCCTCATCCCATCTATACAGAGTTCTTCAACCATAATAGTGTCCTCATCCCTTTTACCCATAATAGTGTCCACATCTTCTTCCTTATCAGTCATGGTGTCCTCATCCCTTTTACACACAGTTTCTCACGGGTCATGGTGTCCTCATCCCTTTTACACACAGTTTCTCACGGGTCATCGTGTCCTCATTCCTTTAACACAGTTTCTCATCAGTCATGGTGTCCTCATGCCCCTACACTCAGTTTCACTCTTTGTTCCCTTTACACACAAATCCTTTCCCACCAGTGCTTTCATCCACCTCTACACACAGTTCCTCACCCGTTATGGTGTCCTTGTCCCCTCTACACACAGTTCCTCACCCGTCATGGTGTCCTTGTCCCCTCTACACAGTTCTTCACCTATCATGATTTCCTCATCCATCTTTACACACAGTTTCTCACCAGTCATGGTGTCCTCATGCCCCTACACTCAGTTTCACTCTTTGTTCCCTTTACACACAAACCCTTTCCCACCAGTGCCTTCATCCACCTCTACACACAGTTCCTCACCCGTCATGGTGTCCTTGTCCCCTCTACACACAGTTCTTCACCTATCATGGTGTCCTCATCCATCATTACACACAGTTGCTCATCAGTCATGGTTTCCTCGTCTCCTCTACACATAGTACCTTGCCTGTTACGGTGTCTGCATTTCCTGTACACACCGTTTCTTATCCATCATGGTGTCCACAGCTTGCTTTGTAGTTACAAGCTTGGCTTATTACGTGTTACCTTGTTAATGAGCTTATTTGCACTTGTACAGGAGCAGCAGCAACCAATCTGGATGACGTCGTGCACGAAGGGAGTGGGGGGAATGGTATTGTATCCCCAATTTATTTTATTCTGATTATTCCTCTATTTCCAACACCTTATTTAATGTGATTTGGGATATTAGTTACCACTGGCAGCAGCGTCATGAAGCAGATGGTTATTTGAGGACCATAAGTTCTACCTGATGTGACCATCATTATTCACACAGTGATCTGGCTGGTTACTGCAATGAAGTTTGTGATGTCTTTCAGAGATTCTACACAGTAACTTTCTTAAATTTGATAAAATCCACATCTTGAGTGTTTGCAGTCACATGATGTGTGTGCTGCAATGTTTAATGCCCCAAATCACATTCTTTATAGGGTCCAAACAGTCGTTTTACAATTTTCCTATCTCTATTCTTTATTTTGGGGTTTCCCATCCCTTCTCCACGTTGAATGGCTCTAATCCTTGTCATGTGGACTCCCCTGATTGGTTCAGAAAGATTTCCGTCCACCATTTCAGGCAATGAGATTTTTTGGTTTCTGCTTATTTTACAGATGCTCCGGGAGTTTTTGGATCCTCCTTCTCTGGTGACTCTTACATTGTTCTTCCGAGGCAGATGTTTCCTAGGAGGTAAGAGGGTATAGACGTTTCACCCTGAAATAATGGATGGGGCGGTGGATGACGACTCTTACATACCTCCTGCTCTTATGTTTCTTCCAGCCGACCAGACTCTCCAGAAACCATTGAGCTGGAGCTGAGGACCACGTCTACCGATGGTGTAATTCTGTGGCAGGGAATGGTACGTCTATTAGCTTCATGTCTGAGGCCAGAGCCCGTTTCTTCCAGCTCAGCGTGCATACAGGATTCGTCGTTCATACTTCTTTCAGAGTCTCAGAATTACACGATGTCTCTGGAAATTATATGTGACGCTGTGTATGGGGGCATCAATGACCTGTGCCACATATCATTCCCCGTTATTTTGACAGCACTGAAAACAATTCCAAACCACACACTGCGCCCTATCAGATTGTTCCAGATAACAAGTCCATCATACACTGCTCATATATAGACTTCTCATCTGTACACAGGTCTGTATTTATCAGGTATACACTGTTCATCTATAGACCTCACATCTGTACACAGGTCTGTACTTATCACTCGGGATGTACACTGGTTTATATATAGTACCTCACATCTGTACACAGGTCTGTACTGATCCCTCAGGTGTACACTACTTATATATAGACCTCATATATGTACACAGGTCTGTACTTATCACTCGTGTACACTGCTTATATTTAGACCTCTCATCTGTACACAGGTCTATACTGATCCCTCAGGTGTACACTGTTCATATATAGACCACACATCTGTACACAGGTCTATACTAATCACTAGTGTACACTGCTTATATATATACCTCCCATCTGTACACAGGTCTATACTGATCCCTTAGGTGTACACTGGTCTATTATAGTCCACACATCTGTACACAGGTCTGTACTTATCACTCGTGTACACTGCTTATATATATATACCTCACATCTGTACACAGGTCTGTACTTATGACTCGTGTACACTACTTATATATAGACCTAACATCTGTACACAGGTCTGTACTGATCCCTCAGGTGTACACTGCTTATATATAGACCTAACATCTGTACACTGGTCTATTATAGTCCACACATCTGTACACAGGTCTGTACAGATCCCTCAGGTGTACACTGTTCATATATAGACCACACATCTGTACACCGGTCTGTACCGATCCCTTAGGTGTACACTGTTCATATATAGACCTAACATCTGTACACGGGTCTGTACCGATCCCTTAGGTGTACACTACTCGTATATAGACCTCATTTCTGTACACAGGTCTGTACTGATTCCTTAGGTGTACACTGTTCATATTATAGACCACACATCTGTACACGGGTCTGTACCGATCCCTTAGGTGTACACTACTCGTATATAGACCTCATTTCTGTACACAGGTCTGTATTGATCCCTCAGTGCTATAGATGGGTTTGCAGAGGCCTTATTTAAGTTGCTTGCATGTCCCCATTATTAAAGCTTCCATTTTCCATATCCCATGAGGAAGGCTTCTGGGCTGAGCATGATCTGCATGATATTAACCAGGTATTCAAAGACTTACTAACAAATTATGAATGTCTGGATGTCACTCACAAGTCGAGCTTTATGCTTAGTGCGGTCTCCTGCTATGTGGCAGACATACATACTGATGCATAATTCTAGCAGCTACAGCAGATTAATACAACACAAAGCCCTCAAACTGGTAACCTCCTAGTCCTGGTGACCAGGTGATCTGCAGATCTTTACTAGTTTGACTTTTTCTTTGGCAGGAGGAGAAGGAACAAGGCAGAGAGAGGGATTTTATCAGCCTGGGGTTGCGGGACGGACACCTCCTCTTCAGGTGAGTGAAGCTGATGCTTCAGAGAGTATCATAGCCTGAACCGTCCGCATCTTCTGTGTCTTACGTCTCCCCAACCTTCCCTGTTTCCGTGTTTGACAGTTACCAGCTGGGCAGCGGTGAGGCCAACATCATGACTGAAGATCCCATTAATGACGGGGAATGGCACAAGATCACTGCTGTCCGGTGAGAGGCTGCATTCCTGCTCAGTCCCATGACTATTAATGCTCCATGTACCTTGTCTGGTGGTCACCTCAGTGTCCCCAAAAACTGGAAGTCATGTCCACAGTGAGACTGTATGACACGTGACAAATTTTGGGCAGATGATTGCTAACGAGCGTTCGTATGAACACTCGTTAGTGATCACCTTGCAGTGTAATACTGCTGCCGATTGCCCGATAAACTAGCAAATGCTCATTCATCGGTTAATTGTAATTTTTAAGCACATTTAAAAATAATCATTTGGTCACGGCAGATCGTCCTGTCTAATCTCAATCTGCCGCCGGCAAACTGTGCTGTATAATCACGATCTGCCGCCAGCAGAACTACTGGACAGCAGGAAATCGCTGCATGTAATATCAGCAGTCTCCTCCGCTCGCTAGCAGGCGATTGCCGGGAGGGAACGCTTACCTCCTGACAATCACTTGCTAAATCCGCCTGCGTAATACAGGCTTTAAGGATCACTTTTGGCATTTTAACGGTAGCTTTTACAAAGTCACACAAATGTGCCCGGTGTGAACTTGAACTTGCAGAAATAACCCAATGCAGGGAGAAGCAAAAATAAATATTCCCCCCAAAAAATGGTTCTCCATTAACACCCTTTTCTTGTCAGGGAGGGGAAGTCCGGCTCAGTTTACATTGATGGAGAAGAAGTCATCTCTGGAAGTTCCCCTGGCAAAAATATAATGGTGGACACAAAAGGCAAGGTCTATCTGGGTAAGTCAACAGAGATCCCTGCACGTGACATACCACGGTCATTGATATTTCTGCATTTCTTTTACCCAAGGGAAATGTTAGAAAACTCTCAGCAACAAGATGTTGTATAGCGTCCGCTCCTGTCACATCACACCTATTATTGTAGCTTTACAGAAAAATAAATGTAATTTGACCATGACGTGTGGACAGATCCTAATAATAACTAGTGCACAAGGGGTGGTGTCCCTAATAACAGCTAATCACTTTACAGATGTCCATGACTGGCAGTAATCGGATCGGTCGCTGTGGAGTGTTTTATTCACTGACACTTATTTGAGGTTTCCACTTCTGAATCCGTAACAAAGGGCAGTTTTACCATCTGATTCTAAAGCTGCTTCAACAGTTCTTAGATGGACACTTGTTGGCCGACAGCTATTTCACCCGACTTATCCATGCAAAGCCCCTGTCTCAGTGTGCCCAATCCTTCTCTCCCCAAACTTCATTTGTCGAAGAAAAGTCGGTAGCTCCCCATACGCTTTAGATTGTTGGACGGAGCTAGCATACAGTGTAACTTATTGATCAGAGAGGAGAAGAGGGGATCCCGACTTCTCTAACTTTTTTTTGTGTCAAGCTGTGCTTCGGTGGGATCGGCATACAGTACAGCGCTGCGCAGCACTGGATCTGGTACTGTGCAGACAAAATAAAAATGTAAAGAGGCTCCTGTGCTTTAGTTGCCCAGCTGTGCTTCGGTGGGATCGGCATACAGTACAGCGCTGCGCAGCACTGGATCTGGTACTGTGCAGACAAAATAAAAATGTAAAGAGGCTCCTGTGCTTTAGTTGCCCAGCTGTGCTTCGGTGGGATCGGCATACAGTACAGCGCTGCGCAGCACTGGATCTGGTACTGTGCAGACAAAATAAAAATGTAAAGAGGCTCCTGTGCTTTAATTGCCCTTGACTCTTCATTCTAGGACTGTGTGGCTCCAAGGGGTCGGGACTCCACCAATCAATAAAGTGTAAGGGCCCGTTTACACTGCTCAACTGAGCAGACGATTGTCGTGAAGGAAGCGTTTCTTCCTGACAGATGCCAGGGACGGAGACTGCCACATTTACACGCAGCGATCTCCTCCAGAGTATGGAAAGGAGCGATCACTAATGCCATCGCTCATCCCCATACAGAATCATTGTTTGCCGGAAGCAGAGGCTGTTTAGACATCACAGACTGCTGCCAGCAAGCAATGATTTATGTGAACGTGTGAAGGATCCGATGAACACGCGTCCTACAAACACTTGTTAGCAGTGATCTGCCCGATGTGCGGACAGTGTAATACATCCTGGCAATTACCTTAAAGGGGTTGTCTCATCTCCGACAATGGGGCATATCGAGAACGGAGCCCCGAGAGTGGTGCAGAAAACACTCTGCTATTTGCGGCGGCCCCATAGAAGTGAATGAGAGCGTTGGCCGATCATGCGCTGTGCGCTCCCATTCACTTCTATGGGGAGAGCATTTGGTGGTGGCCAGACCGGAGTCCTCTAGCCACCACTCTGCGGGGCTTCATTTTCGATATAGGTGCAGGTCCCAGCAATGGGACCTGTACCCATAAGACAATAGGGGCATATCCTAGCAATATGCCCCCGTTGTCTGAGATGAGACAACCACTTTAAGTTACTATGGTGGAAACCCCCTTTGCAGTATACATCCAGTGAGGGTCTGTTATCTGGAACCTCTATCCATTGCAACAAGACGACCCCAACCCTTGCTTGCACTTGGCCCTTCCTGGTTTTATCTAGGTAGTCTCATCTCTGATCTAATGCTGACAGGCTGGTCACAAAAGCAATAGGACTGCCATGTTCCTCTCTAGACTTTTTTGATAAAGCATAGGGAGGAACAGTCCTCATTAGCTATGAGCTCTCCAAGATGAAACCCAAAGGGGCATGGCCCTCACAAGTACAGTGGGCGCTTCTTGTTCTGATGATTCCTGGGAGGTTCCAGCTGTTGGACCCCACTAATGTTATTGAGCCTTGTCAGAAAATTACATGTGAAATGTGTATGCGATAAATCAGCACTGATCGGTAACTAATATAGTGAAACAACCTACCAGCACTGAGCACCCTGCTGACTACAGGGCTTCTTGTACCTGGGAGAGAGAAGGCAATGGCAAATTATGTAAAGTTTCTTACTAGCGTGGTAGGTCAGCAAATGTCTTGACATGTGCTTATTCCAGGTGGAGCCCCCAATGTGAAGCTGATGACAGGAGGAAAATTCTCCACTGGTATTACTGGATGCATTAAAAACTTGGTACTTCTAAATGCCCGACCATCTCACCAGCTTCACCAGCCCACTGACCTGAAGCACCACTCAGAGATGACGCACAACACCAGAGAGTGCCCCTCCTAGGTGGGGGCAAGCTTCCCAACAGCCAAAACTGGGGCAAGCAAGAGACTATTGAAAAAACAAAAACCAAGAAAAGACAGTGTCAAAATGGAGTCTAAATATTCAAGGTGCTTCTGCTGCTACCAAAAACCAAGAGGTGGTGCTAACGAAAGTATTTGGATTGCGCATTTCTGTATTACCTACACAGAATCTCTTCTTTTTAATTATTTTTTTAATGTCTTCAGATTTCCATGTGTTTTACTGCTGGATGAAGGAAATTTGTATGTATTGAACCAGATGTATGTTTTTTAAAAAGAATCCCTAACCAAAAAAAAAAAAAAAACAACTAACAAAACCCGATGTGTGACGTCACCTCTCTGACACCACGTCCTGCACAAACCCTGATGATGAAATCTCGTCTGACTGTGGGGTCTCAGTGTTATCGGACATGTTCTGCGTATATTTCCAAGTCACAGGAGCTGTAAATCACAGAGCGAGCGCTGCCTGGAAGCTTCCCATTCAGCGTCCACAGGCGGCTTTTGCGTCCCAGTTGGACTAATGTCCCTTCAGTCGATCAATGTATTTATTTTAGTCAGGAGTGGCCATTTCGAGGGGCTGGGGATCATCTCCTGTGTCCCTGTAGGGTCTACTCTGTTACATATTATTTATGTCATTAGTCTTTTAGGTGCAGGATGCTCAGGTCCACGTTTTCCTGTAAAATCCTCATCATTCCTCTCTGCTGTCTGCTTTTTCCTGCGGTTTTCTCTCTTCCCTAGATGTAGAATATATGCCATGTCATCAGTTACGAGCAGCACTCGTCGTTCCCAGGACCACTGTCCCCATCATTTGCAGTCACACCCACCGATCTGTGACCTGTATGCACCTCCCCATCTAGAACACCTTGCTCCTGGAGCGTTTTTTTGAGTAGTTATGCCCTGCAGGACGTGGCAGGCACCAGTCCTGTACGAGCAGTGGAAGCTTTGTGTTATGTACAGTGTTAAGCGGGGGCCCTGCTTACTGAATGGATGAGTTTTAGGATTCTGGCGTACAAGACCAAAGGAAATAAAAACTACTGGAGTTTGTGTAAATTATAATATGCACTGAGAGACGCTCTGCAGCCGGTGGGGGCAGATTGTTTTAATACTACAGATCAGTATTAAAGGGGTTGTCTCACTTCAGCAAATGCCGGAAAGTTAATACAAGGCGCTTACTAATGTATTGTGATTGTCCATATTGCCTCCTTTGCTGGCTTGATTCAATTTTCCATCACATTATACACTGCTCGTTTCCAGGGGTTACGGCCACCCTGCAATCCAGGAGTGATGGTCGTGCTTGCATGCAATAGGAAAAAGCGCCAGCCTTTCTGGTGTCCGGAACCGTTGGAGAACGCATAGGAATACATGCGCAGCAGCTCTCATCCTGGCCACCTTGTATCTGCGCTGCAGAGCTGACCCCAACCTCCCGAAACTAGCAGTGTATAATGAGATAGAAAAATGAATCAATCCAGCCAAGAAGGAAATATGAACAATCACAATACATTAGGAAGTGCCCTGTGTTAACTTTCTGTACAGGATAATTGGCATTTGCTGAAGTCAGACAACCCCTTTAAGTCACAGCTGCTATATAGCGTATTCAGGAATAACTTGGATGTGTACACTCCTCCCGTCAGCGCACTAGCAGTCCCTTAATCTGGAAGCATGATTAGCACCAGGTATGTAAACTGCATAGCGCTCATACATCACGCCCCATAGGGAGCACACCTTTCTGTACTTCCCCTTTAAGGGGATTAGCTTATTTCACAGGGAGGCAGACGTCTTTGTCTTAGCACCACTATTAAACGAAAGAACAAAAGCTTCAGTCCCCAGCAACAGAACAAGCTGTACCACAGACGAGCAAGCCACTGAGAAGAAATCCAGAACAACACGAAATTAATGTTCTACACGTGCCATGACCTGTACAACAAGGAATCCTCCATCGGTGCCGCAACGCTGGTGCTTTCCGGGGGGTCTACACATCTGTAAATATAAGAACTACAGCTCAGGGGGCAGAACCTGTCATGTCCTCCTGTCATCATCAGTGCCTTGGGTTTTCCAACTAACCAATAAACCAGATTTTGGAACATGGACAGTGTCCTCTTGTCACTGAGCTCGACAGCATCTTAAAAATAAATGGAACAAATGTAAAGTTTTGTATTTTTTTTTTTTTAAGCATAAAAATTGTCACGCATATATTGTACAGGGAGCTAATAAATACTTGACACACAGCCGGGTGAGAGCATCCAGTACACAGACGTTTAGTGTGCCCGCACTTACTAGTGGTTCTTGAGGTAGAACTGTCGCCACAACGTCAGAATGATGCCACCGTCCATGTGACTCGGCTCAGGACACCCCATCAAGGGCTTTATGACAACACCATCCCAACCCTTAGCAGCCATGTCCCTAGATACACAGATGAGGATCACACTGGCACAGTACGAGATGTTTCCTGAGGGGTCACTTTACTGGGTCGAATTTTGTCCTTTAAGACACAGCTGCGGGTGCAGAGGTGACAGGATGCGCAGAAGGAGTTGCAGCAGGGAATGAATCTGCAGACACCAACTCTCCAGATGAACCAGCCCGGTGACCAGCAACACCAGAATAATAGAGCAACACTGACCACAAAGCCCAGGATAACGTACAGGTAGAGGAAGGAGGCATAGGATCTCCGCTCTGAAAGACAGAAACAACGCACCATTCACATTAGCAGCCAGACTGGTTACCGTATATTTAGTGATCCTTCCTTATTCCATCATGGCGTACAAGTAATGCAGTACATGGGGCAGCTTACAGCAATGATGCATGGCCCATCACTGAGGAAACTTACATGAACACAAACTGTTGTGCTGCCCAAGCCTAAAATATACAGTTCTACTGTAACCAGGGGCCCTCAAATGCAGGGGAGGTTTGCATGAAGAATTCGGTCAATGTAGGGTACATCCATATAGGCGGAATTTCCGAAAGCGAATTTGCCCTTGCATCGTATCTACAAATATACATGCTGCAAATTTTTAGGGTCAATTTACACTACAGATTTTTTTACCCATCATGTGGATAACATTTGTTTAGATTTCATCCACTGCTAGTGTGAAACACTGTGTATCTCACACACATAATTACTATCCGTTCTGAGTGGCTGTAAGCGTTGAATTCTAACCTTAATCTGTTTTCCCTTAGCCCTAATAACAGCACAATTATGGAGTATTTCTGACCTTGCGTAGTAGTAGTAGGATAGATGGGATATTTAAGTAATTACTAGTTAAATAGAGACCTTGGGCCTTTATAAGGACAACTAGCCTCTCATACTTTGTGTTTATTATAAAGAGGTAATCTACTTAGGGCAGGAAACTTGCAATACTGTTAATACTAAGGGAAAACAGATTAACCTTAGAAATCATTGCTTCCCTTATGTTCTAATTCTGGCACAATAATAGGTATTTAGCAAGCATAAGTGGAGGAACTCAATCGACCTCCCAAGAGCCATCTCCTCTGAGAACTGTAAATTCAACATACGGTTCAAACTCAAAGCTGCAATTAAGTCTGATCCAGTGGGATCAACCCAAGAGGTAGACAATGCTCTAGAAGAGGGTCTTTAACAAATTTTAGGTGGACAGAGTTCTGAACAAGTAAGCTAGTTTAATGGCAGCCATAATTACCCAGGGTAGGTATGGTGGCACTTTGTTTCTCCCAGAAATTAAGCAATTATCAGAAAGACTCTCTCAGAGAAGAATTTGATGTACACATCCACTGATTACAAAGCTAGGATCTCTACTCGTCTCATGGCAGAGGTAATGGCCAGGAGGAAATAACCTTTTAAGGCTAGATATTTATGTGGGAACTCCTCCAGAGCTTCAAGAGTAGAGGACTTTTAGAAACTAAGAATAAGCCTGATTTTGACAGAAATCTTAGTATGGATAGTACACAATATAGCAAACCTTTCAGGAACATCTTCACCAAGGGCTTTTGTGAACAAGATCTACCCAAAGGAAAGACGCGGCCAAAATGTAGACCTTTTGGGTAGGGCTGTACGGCAACAAGTTTCAAGCTACATAAAAATATGTGCAAAAAGTATTGATTTTGCAGTCACAGCATGTCGCATTGCAACACCATTGACTATAATTACAAGAAAAGTCCGCATGACACATCACTGTGTAGCTGTACCATCAAAAGATTCATACACTCAAGGCTTTCCCAAATCCTTTCTGCAGAAAGTCTAAGAAGTTGATATCCTGTGGTTTGGAACTATCCACTCTCCATGTATAATACCAGGCTGAACAGGTTTTCTTGACCCTTGTGTAAGCTTTTTTGATGAATTGATTGTGAGTCTTTATAACTATGTCAGGCCTCTAGATTGTCATAGAGGCTATCTGGTTGAATCTCCACAGGTCTTGGCAAAGTTGAATACTCTAGACAGAATCTGCACTGGAGATGTCTCCAATTACACCCCTATCCTATGAAGTATCACCTTCTGGTGGATTGAAACCTAGAGCATGACTGGTCTTTTTGACTGAATCAGCAGGGAGGCCTCTAGATTGTACCAGAAGGTGGTCAACCTTCAGGCTCAATTGAGTTGAGTGCCGCAGACACGTCATCTGCACTAGGGGAAGTCTCAGTAACACCCTCAACTCATCTGAATGACTTGGGAAAAACCACGACCTCAGAATGGTATGAAGGCTGACACTGCTCTGGTTTTGCCTTATTTTCATCAATACCCCGGGAATCAAGGAAACCGGAGGGCAAAAGTAGGCCGGCCTGAACCTCCAAGGAATGGACAAAGTGTCTGTTGCCAAGAGATTGTCCTCCTGTTTCCATGTTGGCATTAAACCTGGTCAGTATGAGATCAGTCTCTGGCACTTCCCGCATCCTGAGGATCTGCTTGAAGATTTCTGGATTCAGAGACCTTTCTCCTAGAACTGCTAGACCTTGAGTTGGTCAACAACAATGTTAAGGGAACCTCAGTAAGTACAGCCCACAGATGGGAATGGACTATTGCGAACCAAGCATTCCAATTAATCGTAAGAACCTGGGGATACCCATCCATGGATCTCTTCGCCATGAGGAACAACAGAAAGCTAAGGAGGTCCTGCTGCCTCCATCCAGAGGACATCCTGACTGATGTGGATGCGTTCCTCCAGATCTCTGTTATGCCTATCCTCCAGTAAACATTCTGCCCAAAGGACTTCACAAAATAAAGAGAGAGAAGGCCAAAAGTTATCTTGGTTGATCCATTCAGAAGAGCGTGGTTCTCGCTCATAGCGGAATTGAGCTCTCTTCCTCCTCTCCAGCTTTCACATATTTTCAATCTGGTGATAAAAGGTCCAGTTCCACACCCAAGACTAAAAAAATCTAGATCTATGAGCGTGGATGTTGAATGGGTCAGCCTAGAAAATCAGGTTTTTTTTTACCTAGAGTGGTAGACACTTTACTACAGAGTAGGAAAACTACTAGACAAAAATATTGATTTTTCTTTTCTTAGTGTTCCTACAGTTCTAGAATTTTTTCGCAAAGGACTGGATCTTGGACTTAAACCCAGTACTCTTAGAGTTCAGGCTGCAGCCTTAAGTCTATTCTATGATTACAAATTATCTGAAGACAGATTTATTTCTAGATTCCTTTTAGCAGCTAAACGATTACGTCCTATCATCCGCAACCTTGTCCCTCCATGGAATATAAATTATATAAATTTAGTCCTGAAGGCTTTAATGCCCCCCCCCCCCTTTTGAGCCCATTAATGAAATTTCGTTAAAATTTTTAACTCTGAAAACTATAGTTTTTGGTGGCCATTACTTCTGCCAGAAGGGTATGTGAGTTACAGGCACTTTTGACACTTTTTCCATATTTTCAATCTTTTGAAGACAGGCTTGTTTTCAAATTAGAGCCCACCTTTCTACCAAAAGTAGTGTCCTCTTTCCATAGGCCCCAGGACTAGTGTTGAGCGAACTTGTATTTTAAGTTCGGCGTCCAAAGTTCGGGTTCGGGTTATCGAAGCATCCGGTTATGGATTCCGCTACCACGGACCATAACGGAATTTGGAATCCATAAGGGGATTTTTCAATGAACCCGAACCTTAGACAACACTAAGGACCTGGGGTGACGTCACCGTCATGTGATCAGTGCAGGGGGCGTGGCTCAGTAGCCTACCACCTCTTATCCAATCCAGTACTAAGCCACGCCCCCTGCACTGATCACATGACGGTGACGTCACCCCAGGTCCTTAGTGTTGTCCAAGGTTCGGTAGCGTAATCCATAACGGGATTCTTCGATAACCCCAACCCGAACTTTGGACGCCGAACTTAAAATACAAGTTCGCTCAACTCTACCCAGGACATAATTATTCCCTCTTTTTGTGATAAACCGAGTAATGGAAAAGAAGAGAATTTTCACAAACTAGATGTCAGAAGATCTGTTCTCCTTTATCTCAAAAGAACAGAATCCTGGAGGAAAGATAAGAATCTTTTCCTTCAATTTTCAAATCCTAATAAAGGTAAAAAGGCAACAGCAAGTTCCATCTCTAGATGGATTAGTCAAACTATTGCTGAGGCTTACAGAGTTTCGGGTAAACATTCTCCTATTGGCATTAAAGCTCAAATGGCCCCAGCTTCTTTAGAAAGCATCTGTAAGGCTGATACCAGGAAATCTGTTCACACTTTCACTCGTCATTATAGGGTAGATGTTTTTTCCGCAAAAGGTCTGGCATTTGGACGTAAAGTCCTCCAGGCAGCGGTCCCCCCCTAATCAGTTCATCTCTGTCATATTTCAAATGTGCCGCCGTGGAGACGACTAGGGGAAACTGTAATTACACTTACCGGTAATTGTATTTTCTGGAAGTTTCTCCCCCCCCAAAAAAAACAGGAGAAGGGGAGGTCACAAACTACTTGCCTCTGGATCTGTGGGCCGAGCGAGATACTACATATTCTGTAGCTTTATTTAAAATGTTTGAGTTTTGATGACAGAAAGCCCTCAAGGAACTGTATACTCACAGACTGTATACTCAGATGCGATTCTCAAAATAGTTGAGAGCCATTAGCGGTTCTCAGGACCCAGTGAAGCTGAATGAAGGAACACTCAACTTTAGGATATTTTTACCATCTTAGGACTGAGCAGCTTGAAACGACAAATGCAAAGCAAACACAAGGTATGAAGGGCTAGATGTTCTTTTATAGGCTCATGGGTCTCTATTAGTGATTAATCTGTCCTACTGGTACACAGGGGCAGTATTACCCCATACCAGTGCTGCTGGTTAGAATATAAGGGAAACTTAGGGTATAGATAGGGATTCAAGATCCTAAGTCGCCGGAGCGCATACATTTTAATACTGTATGGAGACGGATCTCCATACAGCATAAAAACAAAGTTTGGAGCAAAGCAACTTTGGATGTTGGATTCGAAGCTCGCTTCTCTCATCCCTAGGTAAGGTCACACAAGACGGGTCCCCTGCAGATTTTTTCCAGCTATTCCTTAGCAGCAAAGTCAATACCAAATGGTGCAGGTTTTGTTGTGGAAACTCTTGCAGAAATGCTTCTCGTTTGCGCAGATTTCACTCCCTGCATTGCAAGGGTTGAAATTCACAGCAGGAATCCACAATGTAATTTGACATGCTGCGGATTTAAAATATACACCCCATGTCATGTTATGCATGCAACGGTTTTTCGTTCAGCAAATTCTCAGCATATATGCAGTAAAGCGGACGGATCTTCGTCAGATCTCATTATAGTCAATAGGGATCTGGTGGTAGACAGTCGTACACACAATGCTGGATAGTCTGTGAGCTGAGGATCAGGCTACCGGATTTTAAATGCAACTGTGAATGCTGAGTGCAACATTGTTTTGTTTTAGAATTTGTTTGCGCCTTTCTCAGCGAGGGGTGTGACTTAGAGGAAAAGAGGTGTGGCTTAAGATGCACCCATGAGCGCCACAATTACAGCCGTGTCACACACAGGTTTTTGTACATTTTTTTGAGCCAAAGCCAGAAGTGGAATCCAGCAGGAAGGAGAAATATACATCCTTGGGCAGATTTACGAAGATCGGCTTTTTACTTCAGTCTTATTTTCCCTCTATCCGTTGCCCTTAGATACGTCTAATTTATGACGAGTCGTGTGCCAGTCTGCGTGCCTGGAGTAAAAACGACGTCATGTAAGTAAATTTTCCGGTGCTAGGGTCCCAGCCCCATCAAGTTCACTTACATTTACACCTGGAAACAGGCGAAAATGTAAACTAAAAACACCACCAGCCAGGGGCTGGCATAGTTTGTACTCCAGGTGCACAGGCTGCCACAGATGCGCCGAGAAAAAGGGACTTGCGAAACTTTTTACGTCTGAAAGTGTTGCAAGTCCATTAGTAAATGTGCCCCCCTGTCTTTCCCCCCACTCTGGCTGTGTGACTCCAGCCTAACACCAACATTTTTCCTCAAAGTAAGCCAACGAACAGGAGATGTAAAGTTAGGCCTCATCCACACATTTGTGATTACATCAATGACAAGATGGTCAGTGGTTCATTCGTGAACATGTTCTTGTTCAGACCGTATCTCTGTTTTTTACCCTCTGTGTATCATCCATAGTCCACGGATGCTGCTCATATGAAAATTAATTTCAAGAGCATCTCCTAGCAGCGATCTGTCAAACAGGAGTGAAACACAGATGCCATCTGTCAAACAGGAGCGGTAAAAGTAAAATATAGACAAATAAAGGGCATGCTTCCGTGGTGTAGCCCCAGACAGTGGTAAATCACGTATGTGTCAATACACATATTAAAACCGATGGGTACGTGTGCTTTCTATGGAGAACATGGACATCACACGACAAAAGTGTCTAAAGATGTCCCAAACTTACCATCCAGCCTGAGGGACTTTAATATATGTGGCACATCTTTAGACTGTCTACTCTAAAGTCGGATTGTCTAAATAGTGGACATGATTAGTAAATCTGAAAAAGGTCAGACATGTTAAAATGTAAAAACGAAACAAAAAAGGCAGCTCTCACCTGTACCTTCTTGTAATGAGCTCGGAACCCACCCTTGCAAGTGGGTAACTTGTATATACAACTGTAGAAAAGCTCCAGCTCCAACTTGCAGAGGAAGGGGTACTTTATTATCGCGGTTATAAATATACGTACAAGAAAGCTCTGTCTACGCGTTTCGGACCATTAGGAGTTCCAGGTCCTTACTCATGACAAACAAAAAGCTAAAAAGTTGCACTATATCTGTGCGGAACCCCACACCTTCTTGTAACACAAATTGATGCATCACGTGGTTCGCATAAATCAGCTCCAATTATAAACACGTGCTTCCATGGAAAGTTACATAAACATATATATAAAAGAAACAATAGGGAAGCATGATTCAGCTCTGTTGCAATGTTAAATGTTAAAATGTAACATGCATGATCCTTGTTCTTTCTGACTGCAGAGGTTGGGGACTGGCAAGTGTTCACTTATGGATACAATTGTCATTGGGATCTGCTGATAATAATAAGAGGTCACTTTAGGAGTGAATCCCCACACGTGCAGCACAGAATAGGATGATCATAAATGGGAGGTACCTGTGTTTGATCCGTGAGGTTGGACAATGTCTGGAACAAGCACCTTCCGGTTTCCTTCATTTCCACAGGTGAGATTTAGCGATGGTAGCAGTAGATCTGGTACAGTAGCTGTGCTGGGGCTTATATCTTCAGCAGGACTCCAGGCTCCAGTGATGCCTGCCAGACATGATCACATCCTATAAAATGTGCCTATCCTAGTTCGGGACTTTTCTAGTAATATTCTGCTCTGCTACATACAGTATATGTTTTAGGAAATAATGGTGCAGATCTGTGATGGGGACTCCTACTGATTCCCTAAAAAAGTAAAATTGGCAGCACAGCATGACAGCGCTTCACAGGGGCGTAGCTAACGGCTCATGGGCCCTGGTGCAAGAGTTCAGCTTGGGCCCCCTTCCCTCAGTGCTTTGTGTGTCTTCTTATGCAGCACAAGGGTCTTTGGGCCCCCTCAGGCTCCTGGGCCCGGTAGCGACTGCTACCTCTGCACCCCCTATAGCTACGCCTATGGCGCTTCACTGGTCAGCCATGGCCCCCGCTTTTTGAAGCTCACACAGAGACACCATTAATGTCAGATGATAATTTAGGTGCAGTAAAGGGCATCTGTCAGCAGTTTTGCACCTATGACACTGGCTGACCTATTACATGTGCACTTGGCAGCTGAAGGCATCTGTGTTGGTCCCATGTTCATATGTGCCCGCATTGCTGAGAAAAATGATGTTTTAATATATGCAAATTAGCCTCTAGGAGCAACGGGGGCGTTACCATTACACCTAGAGGCTCTGCTCTCTTTGCAACTGTCACTTTGATTGACAGATGATGATGATGTTTCCACTGCCTGGTCCTATCACTCTAAGTGCAGAGGGCGTGGCATTTGCAGAGAGAGCAGCTCAGCAGAGCCTCTAGGTGTAATGGCAACGCCCCCGTTGCTCCTAGAGGCTCATTTGCATATATTAAACATCATCTTTCTCAGTAATGCGGGTACATATGAACATGGGGCCAACACACATGCCTTCAGCTGACAAGCGCACATGTAACAGATCAGCCGGTTTCATGGGTACAAATCTACTGACAAATGCCCTTTAAAGTGGTATTCCCATATATTGCTAGCTTATGCCATAACATTATGATCAGTGGGGGTCTGGAACCAAAGTCTTTTTCCTGTACAAGAGACTCCCTGCTGGGAATTAGAATATGGTCCCATTCAAGTGAAATTTGAAGGGTTGGCATGAAGCATCCCTGTGTAGGAGAACAGCTAAGAGGACCTCCAACCCTTCTTTCTTAGGATAGACAGAATTCCAGAGCAGACCCCATCTAAGAGTAAATGAATATCGCAGCAATATGTCAACTGGCCTAGTGGTAAAACACCATTGAAGTCATACAATAGAGATTCTTATTTCTTACCCTGGTCGCCCCCTCTTCTGTCCATAGAGACGCTGACACAGTTGGCTGGAGGACCAGTGGCCTGATCACTGCCATCTCCACAGTTATCAATGTTCTGCTCGTCACACACCAGGCTGGATGGGATACATTTTCCATTGTGGCAAGAGAAGTATGGCTCCGACCTGCACTCTGATGAGTTGAAGCCTGGAAATGTCAAAGACCAACATATGTTTGGGGTTGAAAGGCAAGTGTGTATTTCTGTGTCTTCTGGATACAATGAACTAAATTGAAAACTGAATTTTCCAGTAATAAATCTACAAGTAACTGAGGTACAATAAATTATGTAGAATATAAAACCATCATCAGCCACGATGCTGTGATAGAAACTACATTTACCTATTCGAAAAGAGGTGAAATCTCCAACAAAGTCAACTCGGGGCTGCTGTCCTCGGGTGACCAGGCGCAGGGTTAGATAGTTTCCTGTGGACAGGACAGGTCTTGGGATCGTTTTACCACAAAGTGGTAAGCCCAGCGGTTCTGAATAAAGGTCTTTTCCATCATAGAACTGGACATATGAGCCAGCGTTGCAGGGATCACTGTGGGTTCCTGGGGATCTTGTGGTTTCCTGAGAGGATGAAGCACGTGCACCACCATTCACTCCTGGTAGAGGCGTCTGATTATTGGACATACGCAAAAGGCTGTAAACCAAGAAGAAGCGGAACTGGAACTGGACCTTGTCCTTCAGGGATGCAGCTTGCATGGTTAGACGGCAGTCGGTGTCCATAGACACAAAGTAATACTTTCTGGAGTCACTGTGTGAATTGATGATCATGCCGTCGCCCCTGATGGTCTGGCCACAAAAGTCCACAATACTGACTGCAGAGACAACGAGGAATACCGCAAAGTTAGTCAAGATTTACAGTTAGAAACAATATAGAGACCTGGTGGACGTGGAGTCGCCCTGAGCCCACAAATAGAGAATGTGCCCACACAACCTGGGGGGAAGGCCATAGAGGGACAATATTAGCAATACACGTCATGGCAAATTTTTTTTTTGCACTAAACCACGCCTATGACTCCACCCAATGCCTATCTATAAATGCCCAATCCGGCCCAGTCCCCTTTGTGCCCCACACAGTAGTTATGCCCCCCTTAGTTCCCCCACCACAGTACCTTAATTTTTGCTTTAAAGGATGCACTTTTTCCCCCAAAAAGTGGGGGAAAATGGCAGTGCGTCTTGTAAAGCAAATACTGAAGAGCGCTTTCATTATGGAAGCAGTCATTAGTATGCAGGAGGCGCAGAGACAGGTGAGTGTAGTGCTGCTAGTGCCGGCTGTACTCACCGCCCCCTGGTCTTCTTCAGACGCCATGCTGCACTGTGTCCTGATTGCATACAGTTTCTATGATCTGATGCTGTGCAAAGTGGTGTCGCAGATGACCAGGGAGTGGTGAGTGCAGGAAGAGCCGCTGGATCTGCATAGTGGTGGTGCCATCCGCTGCAGGAGAGGTAAGTTCATTTATTTATTTCATGTCTGATCTGAGGTCTGATGAGGATTGGGGGTCTGATCTGAGGTCTGATGAGGATTGGGGGTCTGATCTGAGGTCTGATGAGGATTGGGGATCTGATCTGAGGTCTGATGAGGATTGGGGATCTGATCTGAGGTCTGATGAGGATTGGGAATCTGATCTGAGGTCTGATGAGGATTGGGAATCTGATCTGAGGTCTGATGAGGATTGAGGGTCTGATCTGAGGTCTGATGAGGATTGGGAATCTGATCTGAGGTCTGATAAAGTTTTGGGGTCTGATACAGATTGTGGGTCTGAGCTGAAGTCAGACAAAGATTGGGGGTCTAATCTGAGGTCTAACAAAGATTGGTAGTCTGATCTGAGGTCTGATAAAGTTTGGGGATCTGATGAAGATTGGGGGTCTGATCTGAGATCTGATGAAAAATATTTTCTTTCTTTAAAACCTAGGTGTCTTATAAAACAAATAATACGACAATTAAGGTCCCTTAGTGCCTCCACATGGTAGTTAAGCCCTCTTAGTGCCCTCACACAGTAGTTATGCCCTCTTAGTGCCCTCACACAGTAGTTATGCCCTCTTTGTGCCACCACACACAGCAGAATTCCTCCTCACAAAAGTGAAGCCTGCACTGAATTAAATAAAAAAGACACTCACTCAGCCTTGTTCCCCCGTGGAATGGAGCTCATCCTGCTCTCCCCAGCAGCATGCGTGACAGAAGAACACATGCCAGGCGATCATCATCATTCCCTGGCATGTGCCCTCAGTTATTCAGCCCAGCAGGTGCAATGAGGTCACCACATAGTGAGACAGCATGGGCACCTAAAGGTGGAGCAGGGAGCTGACGGCTCTCTGCTTCACCATTGCATTCAACTATGTCTGCGTCCTCAGAATTCAGATACAGTTCAGATACAGCAGGACTTTCATCAGTCACAGGACAGCCACCAAAATCCTGGACTGTCCAGCCGGATCCAGGAGGGTTGGGAGATATGCTTACACTGTACATATACAGCAGCCATGAGATGGAGTAAGTACAGTGACCCAGTTCACTGCTAAAGGGTTAAAAAGAATGTTCTCATGTGTTCTAATCTTATTCTATTACATAGTTGTTTTCTATTGTTTGTGTGTGCCTGAAGACTGAAGTATGGAGTTAACCCCTTCAGTACCGAGCCACTTTTCACCTTAAATGACAGCCCGATTTTTGCAAATGGGACATATGTCACTTTATGTGGCAATAACGTTGGAACGCTTTTACTTATCCAAGCCATTCTGAGATTGTTTTCTCATGACACACTGTACTTCATGACAGTAGTAAATTTGAGTCCATATATTTCACCTTTATTTATAAAATAATCCAAGATTTACCAAAAATTTGGAAAGATTCTCAATTTACTATTTTTTTAGAGCGTTAGAAAGCTTAGAAACAATTTTTAAAAAAATTTTCAACAAAATTTCCAAAACCATTTTTTTAAGCATCAATTCAGTTATAACGTGATTTTGAGGGGCTTACATAATGGAAACCACCCATAAATTACCTCATTTTAGAAACTACACCCCTCAAATTATTCAAAACTGATGTTACAAACTTTGTTAACTCTTGAGGTGTTCCACAAGAATTAAAAGAATATGGAGGTGAAATTTCAAAATTTCACTTTTTTGGTCGATTTTTTATGTTAATCAATTTTTTATTGCAACACAGCAAGGGTTAACAGCAAAATAAACCTCAATATATTACTCTGATTCTGCAGTTTACAGAAATACCCCATATGTGTCGGTAAACTGCCCTATGGGCACCTGGCAGTGGTCAGAAGGGAAGGTGAGCCATATGGATTTTGGAGGCAGAATTTGCTAGAATGGTTTTTAGGCGCTATTTTGTATTTAAAGAAACCCTTACGTACCCCTACAGTGGAAACACCTAAAAAGAGAGCCCATTTTGGAAACTACACCCCCTAAAGAATATACTGAGTACTGAGCACTTTGACCCCCTAAGCATTTTACAGAATTTGGAAACACCTGGCTGTGAAAATTAAAAGTTTAATTTCTTCCAATAGAAGGTTGCTTTAGCCCCAAATTTTTCATTTTCACAAGGGGTAACAGGAGAAAAAGCACCCCATAATTTGTTACCCAATTTTCTCCTGAATACGTTTTTCTTTTTGTTAAGTTTTACATAGTGAAAGCCTTTCTGAATAGAATGAAATCTTCTAGTTTTTCTGTTGCCATTTTCTGAGAGCCATATTTTTTTATTTTTTGGGCGATTGTCTTAGATAGGGGCTCATTTTTGCGGGATGAGATGACTGTTTGATTGGTACCATTTTGGTGTACATAAGACTTTTTGATCGCTTGGTATTATACTTTTTGTGAGGCAAGGTGAAAAAAATTGCTGTTTTGGCATAGTTTTTTTTTTACAGCATTCACCTGATGGGGCATATCATGTGATATTTTAATAGAGCAGGTTGTTATGGACACGACAATACCAAATATGTCTATCATTTTTATTTTTGTTAAGTTTTACAGAGTGAAAGCCTTTTTGAACTGAATAAAATCTTGTTTTTGTTTTGCCATTTTCTGAGAGCCATAGTTATTTTTATTTTTTGGACGATTGTCTTAGAGAGGGTCTCATTTTTTGTGGGATGAGATTACAGTTTGATTAGTGCCATTTTGGACTAAATACGCCTTTTTGATCGCTTGGTATTACACTTTTTGTGGGGTAAGGTGACCAGAAAATGGCGGCGATACCTAATATGTATACTTTTCTCTTTTTCCTTTTTTTTACAACTTTTACTTTTTTCTTTACTTGAAACTTTGAATTTTTTTGTAAAACTTTACTTTTATTACTTCTTTTTTGAGGGCCTGATCCCCTTTACAATGCATTACATACTTACATCGGGTCCCTGATGCCGGCACATACAGCAGGGGTCCGGCTATCAGTGACTGCCGGACCCCTGCAGCTGATCGGGAGGGCACAGCTCCTGCGCCCGCCCAATCAGAGCCACATAGCTGTACGGCGCTGGGATTTGTGACCCTGTTCCCAGCACCTTACATGTACGGCGCTGATATCGTACGGGTTCATTTCTTTTGCCTTGAGATAGTAACCAGAAAGGGACGGACCCTACACCCTGCCCTTAGCTCTTCCCTCAGTGAGTTTAGTCAGTTTAATTCTTATAGCTAAAGGTACGCAGACCTATAAGTAGCTGTAACAGCATTGATGGGCATCCAAGGAAAGAGACCAGGCAGCATCTCAGGCAGTGAAGAACAGCATTCTGGTGAGGGTTGATCAGCCAAGAGAAGAGGGTTTGTGCATGGATATAGCCTGTGAAGGTAACGCTCGTGTATGGCTCCTGGACTCCACAGCCCTCGGCTTCAGGCTCCCATTCATACAAGTGGGCAGATTTTGTGTTTCTGTCTCAGGGTATGGCGCAGATTTGTATACAGAAACTCTACCTGAAATTCACACCAAAATCATATTAAAAACTGTACCAAAAAATTTGCATTACATATCGCTTTTTGGCTGTGGTTTTTGTGCATTTTTTGTAGATTTTCTGTGTATTTTAACAACCTCAATAAAGTCTATAGGGGAAAAAACTATAAATATACATGTATATGGTGCAGAAATGCACAAATTATTGACATGCTATGGTTTTTAAAATCTGCAAGGCAGGTCAATTTGCACACAGAACAGATTTGTGAAATCTTATTCACTTTGCTGGTACTGTTTTACGCTGTGGCCTTTACGTATCAAGTTCCACGCAGAAAGATTTGCATAACACGTGCATAAGACATGTTTTGTCAGATTTGCTCTCCTTGGCTCAGTTAGGACGTTAAGTATTGTTATATTTGAAAGTGCTCCAGGGAGCTCCTGGGATGTGTCCTATTTGCCAGCCCCGTGGCATAACTAGAAAATTTTTTAACAGGCCCCTCTCTTCTCCTCCTACGGGCACCTCCACTCTTCGTGCAGCCCTGTGTCTAGGCACACACTACACTGTGTCCTGACGCAGAACAGCATCAGGTCATGGTGCGCTCCTATGCACACTACGTCCCATCCTGAAGCTGTGTGTTGCCAGGACTTAGTGCAGTTCAGACACCCGGAGAAGAAGATCAGGGAGAGGTGAGTAGTACCAGTGCTAGGTCTAGGAACACTATATTCACCTCTATGTGGCCCTTAAAAATAAATTCATTTGTCCTCCTCTCGGGCCCCCTAGTATAACGCCCCAGAGGTGCATTACCACCTTCTGCACCCCTCTACTATCTCCTATGGTTAACCTCATGTCATCCCTTGTATTTATTTCCAGGGCCTGCAAAATATGTATTCCCATTTCCCAGTAATTGTTATATTTAAGTGTAATTTACCTGGTTCACCAGCAGATGGCGGCATACATGGCAGAGCTACTTTACCTAGAATAGCCCTTCTCTAGAGGGAGGGACTAGTTAGTTAGAGGTCAGTCTGGATTACCCCCTGCGAGGGGAAGGCTGTGTCCAAGCCAGCCAGAGCACCTTCAGCTCTGCTGGACAAGGAGGCCAAAGCAGAGCCTCAAACGTCAGGAAGAAAGTCCCCTGGATAACGCTAAATACAAACCAGACTACAAGGTTAAGTAAAGCAGAAAGGAAAGGAAAAGATTCCTAGTTAATCCTGTCAGCACAGCAGAGCCAGAGAGCAACAGACGTAGCAGAAAGGAGTTTGCCTGCCACAGTTAATGCCAAAGCCTGCTGGAGACCAAGACAAAGCCTGTAAAAAGTTTATTCAAGTAAAGCTGTTATTGAACTTTATTACAAGGTCTGGACTCAATTTATTTCATCATACCCTTCATCAACAGCCCCCCTTGTCATTGCTTCAGAGCCAATGCCCGGGGTCCAGCGTATCCAGGTAGGAGCACCGTGACACGTGCACAACACCTTAAAGGGACATTTAGGCCACTCTGGCATTCCTACACCTGGGTACCACCTACTACAGTATCACTAAAAGGGGCCCTGTGCCCTTGTCGCTTCACTGCAACTGGCGTCACGACAAGTCAAGTACTTTACGTTATTTCTACTCTTAAAGGGCCCTGGGGAGAGGCGCCCGCTGCACTAGCAGCTGCTTCCCCTGCTTTCATAGTAGTTACGCCCCCGGGTCAGCCTCAGGAATGTTTGCAACATTTAAGAACTTTGCCTCCATTTTATGTGGATGAATACGGAATAACTCATTCTTCAATAAAGCCTTGTTACCCGGCACAGACTACCTCATTTTTTCACCTTTGTTGCTTTTAACCGTTTCCTACCTTGCAATTCAAAGCTACCAACATCAAGGGCACCCCACCTTTCCGCAGACAGAAGACCCCTCCCAGGATGTGCCCTGGGGGAACAGGTGCATCCCCATCTCACTTTATGGCCCAGAGGAGCGCTGGAGCAGGACAGCCTTCCGCATGAGCAACACCACCATCCGCCATTGTTGTCCTCTTCTTCATCAAGCACCTTCCTCCGCCGGGTCCACTGCATAAGGGCTCATGCACACGACCGTATGTATTTTGAGGTCTGCAAAAAACGGATCCGCAAAAAACATGGATGACGTACGTGTGCATTCCGTATTTTGCAGAACGGAACAGCTGGCCCCTAATGGAACAGTCCTATACTTGTCTGTAATGCGGACAATAATAGGGCATGTTCTATTCTTTTGCGGAATGGACATACGGAAACGGATTGCACAAGGAGTCATTTCCGTTTTTTTGTGAACCCATTGAAGTGAATGGTGCCACATGCGCCCTTTGGTTAATGTTGGCACAATCAGTGCCACTCTCTCCCTGATGTACTCACTCTAACCAATGGCAGGTATGATTTTTTATGCAGGTGGCACCCGCAGGAAGCCATCTTTCTTGGTCTCGGCTGCTGTGAATGAAGATTTACAGCCCCCAGGCCTTTATTGCCTCTGTCTCCAGGCAGCTGCAGCCCCTGGAATCTCTCCTGGCTCTGTGAGAACCAGCTTGTTTTCTGGGGAGAAGAATGGCCTGAGTCTGACAATAATAAGATGTAACTTCTGACTTGCACAATGGAAACGATGAGCCAGACATGTGAAAGGAGAAGAAACTTATTGGGACGGCTATGACAAAAATAGACGCTAAAATAATAGGTGGCAGCGGAACAACACTACACCAGCATCTTGCAGCAGGGGGCAAGAGTCATATTTAAAGGGGAGGCATCCCATTCCTGTAAATGCCATTGCTCAGACTAAAGTCTATAATAATAATAACTGGTCTGCACATAAGACTGCACCCCACCCCATGGATAGCACATATTAACTAAGAGAGCCGTCAATTAATAGGGCATTTTACAGATCGGTCCTATTTAACGCCGGGCAGTGCAGCCAAGATGGAAGCTGCTTACCAGACACTGCAAGGGCACAATCAGCAGTTTACAGCATCTGATTTAAATGGGAAGCTACCAATGTGGGAAGGCTGTCTAACCATCTAGTGTGTACGAGGGCCACCAGATGTTGGGTGGAAAGAAGGGTCAGGTATGTTGAATTTCCATATGCTGATCCTATGTTTTCCAGGGGACTCTCCCTATTAGGCTACTTTCACACTTGCGTTGTTAATTCAGGTATTGAGATTTGGCAGATGATCTCAATACCAGAATTAGGCCTCATGCACACGACCGTTAGTGTTTTGCGGTCCGCAAACCGCGGATCCGCAAAACACAGAAGCTGCTCCGCGTTCCGTAATTTGTGGAATGGAACGCGGCCCATTGTAGAAATGCTAATTCTTGTCCGCAAAACGGACAAGAATAGGACATGCTCTATTTTTTGCGGGGGCACGGAACGGAGCAACGGATGCGGACAGCACACGGAGTGCTGTCCGCATCTTTTGCGGCCCCATTGAAGTGAATGGGTCCATGCCCGAGCCGCAAAATATGCGGCTCGGATGCGGACCACAACAACGGTCGTGTGCATGAGGCATTAAACGGATCCGTTTTGATTTTGCACATCAGGATGCATCTGTTCCGTTAGCATGTGGTTGTGTGAAATCAAAAAGGAAGAAACGGATCCGTCACTAAATACATTGAAAGTCAATGGGTGACGGATCCGATACCATTAACTTACATTGTGATTACTTTTTTTTTCCATTTTTATGACCGGACACAGAACCACAGCTTGCAGCAGTTTTGTGTCTGGTCACAAAACTGCATGCTGGAACGGAAAACATCCTGATGTATCCTGAACGGATCTCTGTCCATTCTTAATGCATGAGGGCTTAGGCCTTATTCACACGTCCGTTGTGTTTTGCGGATCCACGGATCCGCGGATCCGCAAAACACGGACATCGGCAATGTGCGTTCCGCAAATTGCGGACCGCACATCGCCGGCACTCTCATAGAAAATGCCTTTTCTTGTCCGCAATTGCGGACAAGAATAGGACATGTTCTATTTTTTTCGGGAACGCAATTGCGGACCCGGAAGTGCGGATCCGCAATTGCGGACCCGGCCAAGACATCGTCTGACCCATTGAAACTAATGGGTCTGCAATTCTGTTCCGCAAAATGCGGAACAGAATTGCGGATGTGTGAATAAGGCCTAAATGGAAAGTTTTTTTTCCAGTACTGAGATCCTCTGCCGGATCGCAATACCAAAAAATAACAACCCAAGTAGCCTAAGAGTACTTTCACACTTGCATTGCTGGATGCCGGCAGGCATTTCCGTCGCCAGAACTGCCTGCCGGATCCGGCAATCTGTATGCAAACAGATACCATTTGTAGACATTTGTAGACGGATCCGTATTTATCTTTTTGCAATTTTAAAGGTCTGCGCATGCGCAGTAGGAAAAATACAGGAATAGCACAGCATAGAGTTCTAAGATTAGATGCGCAAGAATTGTCACGTCATGTGGAATACAATTACCGGTTATATACTACAGCAGACATGTCACAAGTAGTGACAGGTCCTCTATAAGGTCTAGTTCACATGACAGATATTGGAAACACTCTGCAAAAAATCAGAGCGGAATCGAAGCTGATTATTGGAACAGTTTTGGAACAATTTTTGTTGCTTTTCTTCTTTTTTTTCAGCTTGCACTGATTCTGCTCCAAGATAAAAAAAAAAGCAAGTTAAAATGAATGGGAGGCTTTTTAGAGGCGTCAGGAAATGCCCACACGCTGTGAAAGAAAAAAAATCATAAATTTTAAATCTGCAGCATTTTTAAGTTAAATTTAAACAGTTGTTTAATACAGATTTGCAGCGGATTTCACCCTTTGCAATTCATAGATAATCATAATCTGTATGAAAAAGACTCGGTGGTGGAAATTCCGCCCCATGGATATGTATTCTTAGGCCTCTTTCACGCAGTCAGTGTTTGGTCAGTATTTTTGCATCAGTATTTGTAAGCCAAAACCAGGAATGGGTCCAAACCACAGAAGAGGCACAAATATTTTTATGATACCTTCTCTCTGTAGGTTCCACTCCTGGTTTTGGCTTACAAATACTGACCGTGTGAAAGAGGTCCTAGGGTACCTGTGCACAATTTGGAAATTACGTGGAAAAACCGCAGTGTAGTACAGGACCTGCAAAGTGTATGCGAATAAACAAAACTCGTGCAGATTTTTTTCTGGGCGGAAATTTACCTGCCATGCGGATTTACAAATCTGCAGCATGTCAATTATCCTTGTGTTTAACCATTTTTAAATGAAGGGTGAGATTTGCAGCAAAACTGCATCTAATACGCACCAAAAACTTGCGGGTTATGATGCAGTTTGGGTGCAGAAACTCCCAGAAATCCGCGGATCTTCTGCACAATCAACCGCTCCCGTGTGCAGATACCTTTAGGCCCCTTTCACACGGGCGTGATTTCTGCGTGAGGTGAACGCATTGCACCCGCACTGAATCCGAAACCATAAATTTCTATGGGGCTATGCACATGAGCGGTGATTTTTACGAATCACTTCGGCGTTGCTTGAAAATCGCAGCATGCTCTATTTTGTGCGTTTTTAAGGCAACGCAGGCCCCAAAGAAGTGAATGGGGCTGCGGGAAAATCGCAAGCATCCGCAAGCAAGTGCGGATGCAGTGCGATTTTCCCGCAAGGTTGCTAAGAGACGGGATCAAATCTTTATTATTATTATATAAGGGAAAATAATAGCATTCTCACTACAGAATGCTTCGTAAAATGTGGATTAAGGGGTTAAAAATAAAAAAATTAACTCACCTTATCCACTTGATCGCGTAGTTGCCGATCTCTTCTGTCTTCTTCAAGCATAAGCTGCCATCTAAAGGACCTGTGGTGACGTCACATCACATGGTCCAATCACATGTGATTGGACCATGTGATGAGCTCGGTGACATCACCACAGGTCCTTTAGCCGGCAGCTAATGCTTGAAGAAGACAGAAGAGATCGCAACTACGCGATCGAGTGGATAAGGGGAGTTAATTTTTTTATTTTTAACCCCTTAATCCACATTTTACGAAGCATTCTGTATTGAGAATGCTATTATTTTCCCTTATAACCATATTATAAGGGAAAATAATAAAATCTACAGAATACTCAACCCAAACCCGAACTGCGATGATGAAGTCCGGGTTCGGGTCTGGGTACCAAACATGCAGATTTTTCCCACGCGCGTTCAAAACGCATTGAAACGCTTTGCACTCGCGCGGAAAAATCGCGCATTTTCACGCAACGCACCCGCCTCTTATCCGGGCGTCAAACATGACGCCCGTGTGAAAGGGGCCTTACAGTTCTCAACCAGCCATTTTTCCCCAGACCAAAGGAGGACAATTTATGCAAATGGAGCGTGCGAGTGTGTCCAGGGCGGCAAATCAAACACTTGAGACAAACAGGACTGATGGATCCAAGAGGTATAAATCATTGAAGGCAAATACGAGGAGGCGGCCTCAGAGTAAATACCGTTTATCTGACCTCTCCTCCCACATATAAAACTTTATCTGTCAGTCGCAGGCGCCGCCATATAAGCCATTAAGGAACCAAATGGCTTGACGAGTGGCTTTATGAGGTAAATGAGGGAGAAGTGTGCTTGGTCCAGATAGCATGGATCCTGACAACAATACGGCTAAAGAGCTCGCCCGCGTCCCGTAAATCAGGCTTGTATCAGACGTTCTGCAGCTCCGTGGGCTATGCGTCATGGCTTCATATTTGTCGGTGGATAGAAATAAGCAGCGTTACGCTATACTGACCATCGGAACCAGACAGGAACACAAGTGGGAATAGGGACCCATAGACTTAATGCTTCGATTGTTCGACATTTTCAGCATCTTTTTGCAGTATTCTTGCTTACCTCATAAGGTGTTTATCCTCTGTGAGCTGAACACAGCAGCAGCACACATCTCTCTCCTGTTTGTTACAATGGATCAGTGCAGGTAAAACTGAACTAATGGCTCGTTCGCGTCACAGCTTATTTTTCTGCTCTTCTGATCCATCATAAGAACAGAAAAATTAAGATAGGAAACGGCATCTGTTATGCTCAGTTAAGCCTCATTCACACATCAGTGTTCCACGTACGTGTGCTGCACATGTTCTCCGCGGATAGAACACGTACCCATTCATTTTAATGTTTGTATTCACACATCAGTTTTTTACTGCCGTCCGTGAGTCCATGTTTTTATCACAGATGCATGCTCTATTTTGTCCGTGTTTACGGATCCATCGTGCCCCTTATTGTCTAGGGGTACGTGAAAACCACAGATGCCATCCGCGTTTCTCGGATCATCAGGAAGAGATGCTTTGAAAATTATTTTTCAGCAGTGACAGTGAAACACGGATGACACACGGACAGCAAAAACTGCACACACGGACCACATACAGATCTTTCACAAACATCTTTACGGACCACCTTCTCACGGATTTAAGCACGGACGTGTGAGTTAGACTTTATACATATTTGGTATCCGTTTTGGCCATTTCCGTCTGAGATCCGTTATTTTAGATGTAAAAAAAATCTTGCGTGCATGACAGATCAGAAGAACGGAAAAATAAACGGTAATGTGAATTCGCCCTTAGTTGGAAATCTGCATCACTATACCAAGTAGTTTACTCTCCCTCTGTCTGACACATTGTCTTGTGCAGGGACCCCTCAGAGACCTCACCTTCTCTTATGCTGACCCTCAGAAATGTAGCGGATCCACATGAGGATTAGCCCTATTGTTGTCAACGGGGTTAATCCTCACATTTCATGGAATTTATTTCCACTGTGGATTGTACGTGGATGGGATGGCAGAACCCCATTCAAATGCATGGGGCACGGATTGTAATTCCACTGTGCGAACGGAACCTGTCACTAGGTTCTTGTACACTAAACCACCGCAACTGTGGTTCATCTACGCAGTGTTCACGCGCTGGATGCCGCTGTGTATTTAACCTCCAACAGGCAGCACAAAACACCCCACAGACAGGTCATGCTGTGAATAAAATAAGTGAACAACTGAGGGCCCTGATAATCCTTTATTACATAGCGGCATCACGTCCACCATAATGTAACACTTCTACACTTATGCGCCCTAAGGTGCCATACACACATAAAAGCTGTTTGTGTGGTATTCTCCCCTAAAAGCAATGCTTTCATAATTCAGCACACAAATGTCATATAAAGCTATTATTTTACCGGTCAATTTCTACACAATTCTGTCCACCTCTGCTGTGATTGCTGTACAGCTACTTCTGAAGAACACGGCGCAGACACCAAAGTTCACAAGCAACAGTTTACAACAATGCTGTGACTGACGGCGTCTGTAGATGATCCCATATGTAGTCTAGTGCTGCCTATGAAACGCGTGAGCACCATATAAAAAATAAAAAAAAACACATATGCCAGAACCCTTAACAAGCTAAGCCTCCAAGTTACTAAGCATCTCCCTGCCATACTGTTTATATAGCGTCCCAAATTATAGGGCTATAGATGGTGACATGGTGGAGAGAGTTCCTGGTTACCTGTTTCTAGAAGGTAGACTGGAGGTATAATCATCAGTAAAAATAATGGCGGCAGCAGCTGTTGCGTCCTCATCCTGTCATACCGGTCCGGACCTGCACTTGGGGTGTGATAGCTGTGAGGCTCTCGGCTCCTCTCGCAGTCCCAGACAGTTACTTGAGTACTTTCCTCCTTTTGCTACAATTGCCCCTCGCAGTCACTTTTGTCTGAAGTCTCAGCCTCTTTGTTCTTTGGATTTGTGTCTTTTCGTATCCATGACGACTCTAAGAGTTTGATGGAGAAGGGGGTGAGAGGGCTGTGATTGTCAACGGCCTGCCCTATTCATCCGCTCGTGTTTTATCATTTATTGCATGACGTGTCGTTGTTATGAACAATCCCTTCCTGGCAATGTATTAATAGTTCTACACAACACTTTATTAGTTATAATCTTACACACTGCCTTCTATATACAAGAATATAACTACTATAATACTGCTCCTATGTACAAGAACATAACTACTATAATACTGCTCCTATTTTCAAGAATATAACTACTATAATTCTGCCCCATGTACAAGAATATAACTACTATAATACTGCTCCTATCTACAAGAATATAACTACTATTATATTTCTCCTATGTACAATAATATATCTAACATGGGGAAGAATTATAGTAGTTATATTCTTGAAAATAGGAGCAGTATTATAGTAGTCATATTCTTGTACATAGACACAGTATTATGAATGGTCACTGTACCATTCATAAAGTGTAGGGCAGTTCTGTATTGACTAGACATACCTGCCCGCCCTCTAACACCACTACCACCAAAGGCTCGTCTGGTGACAGCAGTGGCTGATGCATAGCTCTCCCCTTGACGTCTCCAACATCGTTAGCGGCCATCATTTGTGCTCAGTGTGAATCAACTTTCATCAGTGACCAGCACTGAGGAGCACTGGTCCCTCGTCCAGCGTAGATGCTCCCTGGCCCATGCAAGACGATGACGCCTGTGCCTGATGGTGTGGTCACTTAACCTTGAGGTTGTCTGGCACACAGACCACGCTGATGTAAAACGGTTTAAATGGTTTGACATAACACTTGGGTGCCTCTTACCTCCCTTAAATGTGCCTGGAGTTGTGCGGCATCCATCATCCGGTTCCATAGGGCATTGTTCACAATGAAGCAATCATTAGTGTGGGATGTGGCCAAAGGACGTCCACTTCTATGCCTTTCTGTGACTCTTCCAGTCTCTCTGATACAACCTGCTGATGACGCTCTGTGACACTCTAAGCTCAGTGGCCACTTTTCGTCTGAGAATATCCTGCTTGAAGTCTCGCAATAGCGCGGTACTGTTCATCAATTGTTAGATGTCGTCTTGGTCTTATGGTGTTAAAACGTGAACGGCATGATGCGGAGGACTGTTTAGATACCAATTCTAATTGAACCAGGAAATTTATTGGGCTATTCATGGATCAAACACCTGTTGTGAATTTGCTGTTAAGGTTCTTGTTAGAGAACAGCAAGTTGTGCAAAAAGTACAGAAGCATTGAACAGTTGGACATATGCGTTAAAAAGTTTACAGGTCACATTACGTTTACCTGTAAAGATTAGAGTTCATTTTAGGTTCATCCTAAATGTTCTAACATTTCGTCCTGTTCCTGAGCTTGTGGACCCTAGATCCCTGAGATAAGGCTCCTTGTATGACAAATTCTGTAGTTAACTCATATGTTTTGTAGATTTGACAACTATGAAGACCTTTCAAAACACATATATGTGTCCAGCTCACCTGAGCAGCATTGCCATATCCCCGGTGTCCCGAAAGCTAGGCGCTTGTAGTTTCAGGAAAACAAAAGTAGTTCCAGCACCTGATTCTTTTGCAATAAAAACTTCCTTTATTTCGGCACTTGGGGGTACAGACACGTTCACATTACAAGCAAAAGTTTACGCGTTTCTGACTGTCTATGAAGACCATCTTGAAAATGATGAACCTAAGAAAAGAATCCTCCAATATTTTAAACTGATGCTTAGACAATCACCAAAAGGTGGAGGCAATGAAATGCTAGACTGAGATTATTTAAGGTTCTGACAGAAAATCCTGAGAAGATGGTGGTTAGAAACATTGCTTTGATGGTGGTAAATTGCTAAATGTGTTTGTTGTTTTTTAATACATTCCACAAAATGTTATAGGCTTTCAGGCAGCTAGCATAGTCTTAACAATCTCAGCTTAAATCCTAAATATAACAGGCTATCCTTGTCAGCTTCTACACTGTGAGATGCAACTTGTTTGTTGCACAATCCTTTTTTATTGAGTTTAGAAAAGGACATGGTACATAAGAAGAAAACAGTACATGTGCTAAGAGTTTTTTGAATTTTTTTGCATACATAATACAGACAGAAAACTGTATTTAAAATAGCTGAAATGAAACATAAGAACTGACGGCCAATACGGCCAACAATAAACTTGTTCTATATTTTCTGGGTGAGAGGACATATCGATTGCCTAGTACATTCTGCATCCGTCCCACCAATGAGTAGGAAGTAACAAGAGTAGAGCAATGACAGCAAAGAGGTCCAGGGGCCACCTTTAGCGTCTGTGTCAGAAGGACGCATAACAGTGTTCCCTGAGGAGCCAGCCCATGCCGCAGACATCGCGAGCCACCTATATTTAAGATCATGACAGGTAATCGGAGGTTAGCGTGGACATGAAATCTCTCCATGTGTTCTAGAGTCTGTTAAACTTAGGGGGGTTGCGTAGGGCTAAGTAACAGAGCTCCTCCATGCGGGAAATTTGAGACACTTTTTGAATCCACTGGGAAATCGAGGGGGCAGTGGTGTCCCTCCAGTGGAGGGGGATCTGCGCTTTCGTGGCTACTACTATTGTGGCCCATAGCTGTCTATTGAAGCGTGGTGGGAGCACCGGAGGAAGGCCGAGAAAAATGATTCTTGGGGTCAGAGGTGGGGCCTCTGGGCAGACTTTAGCTATAAGCTCTCCGACTCTCTGCCAAAATGGTTTTATAGGAGCGTAATCCCACCAAATATGGACATAAGTGCCCGCGTGGAAAAGACAGCGCCAGCAGAGGTTGGGAATGGAGGCATTAATCTTATGTAGAACGACAGGAGTTTTATTGAGATGCAACTTGTTTGGATGAAGAAGACACCCCTTCTGAAGGGGAAGGTCCAGAATGCCTAGCAGACTCCAGTAACTGTCTTTCGAGAGTGACCACAGAACCGGGAACCAGGCCATGCAAGGCCATTATGGGAACCAGGCCATGCAAGGCCATTATGGGAGAAAGAATGACTTCTGTCTGCTCCTCAAGATTCTTGCTGAGCATTCTTGGTAACATAACTACAACTCCCTGTTTATCAACAGATCGCCTGACACTACATGGTGAGAGCAATACAGAGAGCAATGTTAGCTATCTCAGTACTATCTGTCACCATAGCATCCAGAGTTGGTTTTCAAGGTTGTATTACACCTGCCGATTTTTTTTTCATTCGTATGAATGCTTGTTAGTGATCATCTTGCAGTGTAATATTGCTGCCAACTGGCCAATGCTCGTTCATCGGGAAATTGTGATTTTTAAGCATGCTTAAAAGTCAATATTAGCCGGTGGCAGATAGTGCTGTCTAGCTACGATCTGCCGCCGGCAAACCACTAGACGCTGCCAACAATCACTCAGTTGGCCTCTGTAATACAGGCTTCACTGTCTGCGAAAAGATTGTAGAGCTGAGGCTCCACTTCCCCTGGATAAAGCTATTTGCAGCATATTTACTGACATAAACCATTTGGTAAATAAGCCTGACTGAACAATGATTGGGTGGTTGCGAGGGTAAGATCAGAAATGAGCTAGGGCCAGTCTGATAGCCCTGGGATTCTTCAGGTAGGATTAAAATCTCTTCTTCTTGTGCCACATTTTCTGGACCTATAATCTGTCTATGTGCACACCCAAATTGGAAAATCTGAAACTTGCCATGTAGTGGAGGCAGGGGTTTTAGCCACCACTTCAGCTCTTGCGAAATGCTGGACACATCCAAAAAGCCCCATCTCTAGTCTTGTGACATCTGTTCCAAGGAGTGTGTAAATGGTCTATGAGATATGGCTCAGAGTATTACATGTAGGATGAAGTTGATGTTAGCTGATAAGAGTTTATGATAAAACCAGGTATTTAATCTCCTGAATTGGGATTAGCTGCTTTTCCATGTAAATTATCCAGAAGTCATGATCTTGTAACAGCTCCATGGTTATGTGCGGATCGATCGGAAGCTGTGGATGATGGCTTTACCCACCAGTCGTCAAAGTATGGGATGGTTAACACATCTAGCATATACTTCAGTTATGCATACTTCATAGCGTAATGTAGAGGCCATAGCAAATAGACCAAGATGTCAAAACGAGAGAAGAACTGTTCAGTGGCGTGCAGCTACCCTATATGTTTGTTCAACTTGTATCTTTGTTTCGCTCCTGATGAAAGGCTGAGTAAAAGTACCAGCCAGGAAACGCGTCGAGCTTTAGATGCAATTTAAGTAGTAACAACTACTTTATGTAGCCTTCAGGGAGGGATCCCAATGTATTGCGGGTGACCTGAGTCCCCAGTGTCTTGACAGGCGTGAATATAGACCTTGGAAATGGCTGCAATGGAGCTAGGACGCAGGGCTTGACTACAGCCATACAAGTTTATATAGACCGCATATTGGGATCCCATATATTTTTCTATAGGTGGAGTGGTATACAAAGTGAATCTCCAGCATAGAGATAATATTAAAGGAAAGGAGTCTGACTAATGAAACAGCGACTATGCCTTTCTTGTGCTAACAGTCTACATGGCACATTAACATATTAGTGGTATACAGATTACTTAGGAGGTGCAAGAAATATTACGCTTTAATATTGCCTCCCTGTATATCTGACGACCACCTGGAAAAGTATATGTGTGAGCGTCAGGAATAGACAGACCATATGGATTAACAGGCAGAGTCCTTATTGAGAAATCAGTTACTGAAAAAAACTACAATTTTTACGCGGTGGGCACAAGGTGGAGTTTTTATCATTAAATTCAATGGTTAAACTGTTGGGGGGGGGGTATTAACTAACAGAAAAAAATCTATATTAGGTGTATTTCTAGCGCTGATTGCAACGCAAAGGCTCTTTACACTACATTCTGCGACTTTTCTCCGCTCACGTCAGGTCTACAAAAGTGGGCGTGGTGTGGACCGCAGGCCTGTCTCATTCATTTTCTGCGCCTGTTATACATGTAGAAAATGGTCTAAATCTACACCAGCAAGGGAGCTGGCGTAGATTTGGAAGCAGCGGTGGATCCGCCAAAGTTAGGAAGAGGCCAGAGCCTCTACATAACTTTGGCAGAACCACCGCAGATCCTTATTAAGACAGCCGACTAAAACGCTAGTCTTAATAAATGATCCCTATGGCGTTTTGAATGTGGATTTAAAGGAGTTGTCTGCTTTTCCTATATTGATGATCTGTACTCACGAAAGAGAAAATGATATATGTAGAGCAGCACAACAGTACCTCTGTAGGGAACTCTAGGAATGCATCAGCCAATCCAAGGCCCCAGATCCACAGGGGTCAATACGATAAACAAATGGAATCCTCTGTGTTTCACTAACTTTAGGGTTCACTTGTCGGGTAGTTTCCCTCGCTGTTTTAATCAGCCAATCTCGAGATCTCTGTAGTAATCTATGTGGATAACTCCTATTCCAAATCTTATTGCACATTTCATCTATACTCAAGATGGATCATTGCTCATCCGATACTATCCTCCTTACTCTAAGTAGTTGGCTCCATGGGAGTGATTCAATCATTTGCTGGGGATGACAGCTGTCATAGGTGAAGGCATCTGGATCCCCCATCATGCTCAATATGAATTTAGTGATTAGGAAGAATCACAAGTGTAGGGTTTGTTTTTCATCTTTATTAGATTACATCGCCGTCCCGTAATGATCAATATGGTCTTTATGGCGACAGAGACGCCTCTAATATCAGGGAGTTCCCGGCGAGGTCACGAGGACTGGAGCTACGCGATCCCGTGATCTGCTTTGAAGCACACGACGGGGATACGTCACAGCTTCGGAGGAGGGAGAGTTAGAGCCTCATCGAGCGTGCGCATTGGGAATAGGAGAACGCCAAAAATTATATATATGTACGCGACATGGGGTTTCCAGCTGCAGCCATCCTTCCGGAGGTAATGGGAATTTTATTGATTGGTGGCCAGTGATGACTATCACGGCACAAACACTGGCCATTGGTGGATCTTTTGAACACAGGTGTTAATATGTTATAATGAAGTATTGTATTGGCATATTGATATGGGAGGAGGGATCGAATGTGCTTTAGATACTCCTGCATAGAGGTAGCTACCATGTAGCCGAAACGTTGCACTTTTGGACCTTTGTACTGTCTCATGCACCACTTGTGAATAAACCTTGTTGGATTGGAGATGCGGCCTCGCTTTTTATTTGGACTGTACTCAGAAAAGGTCATCAATAGCAGACGGTTGGGGGTCCGACTCCCAGCACCCCCTGCTGATCAGCTGTATGAGGGCTGTGTTCTCTTTTGTTTACCTGCCCACAGTCAACATTACAGCTCTTCCATCCCATTCACGCTAATGGGACGACTGTCCTAGTTACTTGAATAGAATGGAGCCATCCCAATTTAAGTGAATGGTGTAATTGTAATTACACCTTCTCACCACTGCAATGTCTACAAAATACGGATACCAGCCATGTGCAATCCGCATTCGGCAGCTGCACAGAACTCATCTCCCATTGCTAAAGGGGACATCCTCTGAGTCGAGACAAGAAGTTTCCTACACAAACATAGAAAAGGATTCTTCACGGTAAGAGCAGTGAGACTATGGAACTCTCTGCCTGAGGAGGTGGTGATGGTGAGTACAATAAAGGAATTCAAGAGGGGCCTGGATGTATTTCTGGAGTGTAATAATATTACAGGCTATAGCTACTAGAGAGGGGTCGTTGATCCAGGGAGTTATTCTGATTGCCTGAATGGAGTCGGGAAGGAATTTTTCCTCTAAAATTTGGAAAATAGGCAGAACACAGGAGTATTCGGCCTTCTTCTGGACCAACTTCCAGGATAACAGGCTGAACTGGATGGACATAGGTCTCTTTTTCAGCCTTATAAACGATGTTACTAGGCCACGCCGCCATTCGTGCAGTCATGGTTGAAACCCACAACTGCACCAAAAAAATAACTTCTCCTTTCCTGGCACAGTGTCCGAAAGGACCCCACGGTGGGTGTCCATGTGCACTGGGGCCAAACTTCAAGAGGGTCCGCAGCATTCACAATGTACCAGCATTGGGAACTACACCCTCTGTGCAGAGAATGGGCTACACAGCAGTGTGTACACGGATACATGTGTGTAAGTTACTAAGGCTGTAAGCCAGCGCATGAAAAAACTATTGACACAATAATCCCGGTGTGTAAATCCTGTCAGGACCTCCATTATCAGCCTCCCTGGTCTCTGTCAGACTTCTTCATATCAAGGTCTCCAATCCCAGCCTTCTCCTCAGCCATCCCCCTCGCCTCCTGTCCTACAGCTTCGGCCCTATCTCCTCAACCATCATCCGAGCTCAGTCTCAGCCTCCTCCATCACCTCCTGTCCCACAGCCTGGGTCCTATCTCCTCAACCATCATCCGAGCTCAGTCTCAGCCTCCTCCATCACCTCCTGTCCCACAGCCTGGGCCCTATCTGCCACCCCCCTCGCCTAGTCTCAGCCTCCTCCATCACCTCCTGTCCCACGGCCTGGGTCCTATCTCCTCAGCCATCACCCCTCGCCCAGTTTCAGCCTCCTCCATCACCTCCTGTCCCACAGCCCCGGCCCTATCTCCTCAGCCATCACCCCTCGCCTAGTCTTAGTATCCTCCTTCTCCTCAGACACTGTTGTTTCTACGCAGTTACAGTATCGCGCTCTCCTTTGAGGGGCGGAGTCGCCATATCCCGCGCACGCAGTTGATTGGGTGACACCTGCATTCGTCATCACGTTCACCTCACGTACTGACAGTTGCGTCTGTTCTGTAGATTGCGGCCCAGTGATTCCCGGGGTTCGGTACCGGCACTATGGCCCCTCGGCTGCAACTGGAGAAGGCGGCCTGGCGCTGGACTGAAAACGTCCGCCCGGAGGAGGTCACCCTGGAGCACATTGAGATGGCTTACCGCGTCCGCCTGGAGCCCTGCGTCCGGGGAATGTGCAGGTGAGTGATCCGCTGCCTCCGAACACCCGCCAGATCTCACCAGACCTTACTGCATGGTCCAGTCCCTTACCTGTCACTGGGACCCCTCACTGCATGGCCACAGCCTATAACAGCCACTGGATCTCTCACCGCACGGCCATAGCCTATAACGGGTGGGCAACCTCCGGCACTCCAGCTGTTGTGAAACTACAACTCCCAGCATGCATACTTCCTCTGCTCTTCTCAAAACTCAAATAAATGAATGGAGCATGCTGGGAATTGTAGTTTTACAACAGCTGGCGTGCCGAAGGTTGCTGAACCCTGGCCTATAACCAGTCACTGGACCCCTCACTGCAGGGCCACAGCCTATAACCAGTCACTGGACCCCTCACTGCAGGGCCACAGCCTATAACCAGTCACTGGACCCCTCACTGCAGGGCCACATCCTATAACAGGTCACTGGACCCCTCACTGCAGGGCCACAGCCTATAACCAGTCACTGCAGGGCCACAGCCTATAACCAGTCACTGGGACCCGTCACTGCAGGGCCACAGCCTATAACCAGTCACTGCAGGGCCACAGCCTATAACCAGTCACTGCAGGGCCACAGCCTATAACCAGTCACTGCAGGGCCACAGCCTATAACCAGTCACTGCAGGGCCACAGCCTATAACCAGTCACTGCAGGGCCACAGCCTATAACCAGTCACTGCAGGGCCACAGCCTATAACCAGTCACTAAACCCCTCACTGCAGGACCATAGCCTATAACCAGTCACTGGGACCCCTGACTGCAGGACCATAGCCTATAACCAGTCACTGGGACCCCTGACTGCAGGACCATAGCCTATAACCAGTCACTGGGACCCCTGACTGCAGGACCATAGCCTATAACCAGTCACTGGGACCCCTGACTGCAGGACCATAGCCTATAACCAGTCACTGGGACCCCTGACTGCAGGACCATAGCCTATAACCAGTCTCTGGGGCCACAGCCTATAACCAGTCACTGGGACCCCTGACTGCAGGACCATAGCCTATAACCAGTCACTGGGACCCCTGACTGCAGGACCATAGCCTATAACCAGTCACTGGGACCCCTGACTGCAGGACCATAGCCTATAACCAGTCACTGGGACCCTGACTGCAGGACCATAGCCTATAACCAGTCACTGGGACCCCTGACTGCAGGACCATAGCCTATAACCAGTCACTGGGACCCCTGACTGCAGGACCATAGCCTATAACCAGTCACTGGGACCCCTGACTGCAAGACCATAGCCTATAACCAGTCACTGGGACCCCTGACTGCAGGACCATAGCCTATAACCAGTCACTGGGACCTTACCGAACCTCTTAATGCAGGACCATAGCCTTTAACTAGTCACTGGGACCTCACCTGACCCCTCACTGCGGGACTATAATCTTGAACTAGTTACTGGGACCTTACCGGACCCCTGACTGCTTGGTCATAGCCTATAACCAGTCGTTATGACCTCACTGGACCCCTCACTGCACGGCCCCGGCCTATAACCTCTGCTTTCTAACACAAACTCGCACGACGCAAGCCTTCATCAGTCGCCTTAATCTCTCCAACGCAACCTGGATCCTCCACCGTTCCTTAGTATTGGTATAATCCATTTTAGGCCCACACACCCTTTGCTCACCTCTGTCCTCTCCTTTAGCTGAGATGTCTGTGTGTATATATACTTGTATACGAGTCTCTGGAGTAATGGGGGCATGCAGAGATCTAGAAGATTGTGAACATATGAACCACATAGTCTATAAGAAAACTGAAGAGCTTCATACACAGGAGACTGGATGCGTCATGAAGTCGGACATAGTTAGCCTCCATGGTCATAACCGAGCCCCGCACCTCACATTGAAAATATTCTCCCCTAGAAGTGCTGAGAATATCTCCGTGATACAGCATCTGATTGATCAGCCACCACTGTAAGGCTACTTTCACACTAGCGTTTTCAATTCCGCTATCGAGATCCGTCCATGGATCAACGGGGACAAAACTAAACGAAACGGAATGCACCAAAATGCATTCCGTTCCGTTTGGTTGCTCTCCCATCACGGACAGAATAACGCTGCAAGCAGCGTTTTTCTGTCCACGATGTGCGGAGCAAGGCGGCTCTGTCCTGACACACAATGTAAGTCAATGGGGACTCATCCGTTTTCTCTGACACAATAGAAAACAGATCCGTCCCCCATTGACTTTCAATGGAGTTCATGACTGATCCGTCTTGGCTATAGAAGACATAATACAACCGGATCCGTTCTTGACGGATGCATGCGGCTGTATTATTGTAACGGATCCGCAAACAACGCTAATGTGAAAGCAGCCTAGAGCTGTTAGGTTCATATGGAATCCAACAAGAACAACCCGTATGTATGCTATATCCTGATACAATATTTCTCGGCATCCGCAGTCCGTGGGTTGCATCTGTCCGACCCTTTCCTGGCTTCATGGTTGCTCCTAACCTGAGCATATACCTCTACATTAAGTTTCTGAGAGTTTCTGCCCATTCATTGGTGGCTTCTGTTTTCCAGGAGGAACTGTAAAGGAAATCCTAACTGCTTGGTTGGTGTTGGGGAACACATCTGGCTGGGGGAGATTGATGAGAACAGCTTCCACAATATCGATGATCCAAACTGCGAGCGACGGAAGAAGGTTAGTCCCAATGCACTCCTCTTCCTCCGTCTGTGTTAGGCCCCTTTCACATCAGCGTTTTTCCGTCATTGAGTTCCGTCCTCGGGGCTCTAGGACGGAAAGAAACTGATCAGGATTATCCTAATGCATCCTGAATGGAGAGCAATCCGTTCAGGATGTCTTCCGTTCAGTATGTGGACGTTGACAAAACCGCGGCATGCTGCCGCGGGGAACTGTGACGTCATGAAGGAGCGCCCGGAGGCCACAGCGCAGGTAAGTACACTGCTGCGGAGTACCAAGGCAGCCAGGACTTCAGTAGCGTCCTGGCTGCCATGGTTACCTAAAAGCATATTGAAGACTGATCAAGATCCTGATCAGCCTTCAAATGTTTTCAGGCGACTTGCGTTCTGACGGATCTGGCGGGCCGGAAGTGCCTGCCGGATCCTCAGAACGCAAGTGTGAAAGAGGCCTTAGTACCGCCGGTCGTTCCCTTCCTCATCGTCCGGTGTTTGTATTATTGCCGCGCATCATTCGTTCCTTCATGTTGTATCTGATCTCTCTTAGAACACGTTTGTCGGGTTGACCAATCTGGGGGCCACATGTTACGTGAACACGTTTGTCCAAGTCTGGTTTCTGAACATGGAGCTTCGGCGAGCCCTCTATCTGTACGAGAACCCTTTGAGTGTGGAGAAGGCTGAGGAGTGCATCCAAGAAGACAAAGGTCTGAAATGCGAACACTCACCCGGCTGTTATACTGTGGAGTAGCCTTTTGTTTTTTCTTTTTTTAAACTTCTGGGCTCCAAGGACTGAACAACTCTGAGATGTTCCATTCCATAGATCAGGGATCAGCAACCTCCGACACTCCAGCTGTTCAGAAACTACAACTCCCAGAATGCTTCATCCGCTTCTATGGGGATTAAAAGAACACCCAAGCATGTTTGCATGCTGGGAGTTGTAGTTTTACAGCAGCTGGAGTGCCGCAGGTTCTAAAATACTTTCTTGGAGTAGTTTTACCCTCTTAAAGGGTTTCTCATCTTTGGGAGGTTGCAGTGGGGGCGTGTCACACTGAGCTGCCACATGACCCGTGGCAAGCAGGAATTTGCCGTGGGGAAACTGGAGCTAGACAGCGGCGGAGGACCGAAGAAGATGCTTCTCTCCGCAGGTTCCGCCACATAGGGTGTGGGGGATCTGGCAGAAAGTCCCCCCCCCCCCCCCAAGATGAACAACCCCTTTAAGGACCAATCTAATTTTAGCAGCAACATTTTAGTCTTTCCATCCTCACTTTCCAAGAGCCAAAAAAAGTATTCTATTTCCGCCGACATACCTGTATGAGGGTGTTTTTTTTTCTGACAAGCGGGGGGCTTGTTTTTACTGGGTGACCTGTAGCTTTTAGGCCTGGGCTACACTGTGACTCTTTGTAGTGTGACTGATTTTAACTATTGAATGACGCCGGCAGTCGACGAGATTGCATTTAACCGTGCGTTCATTTGGATTGCACCTGCAGCTCAATAGTTAAATCCATCAGTCTCACCCAGGGTGGATTTGATTTAAATCATAGTTTTCTACATAAAGACTAATTCTTGCTGGTATAACTAATAATATGCAAGTAGATGAAGATTTTTAGAATAACAACTTTTCATATTAGTTTTTTATCCCCAGTTTAATAGGTTAATCGTTCATATTTGGACAACTTTTCTGTTGTACTTGGAAAGGAGAAAAAATATTGTTTCTATTCTAATCACTGAACTTCTTTAACCTTAGCAGTGAAGGGGCTGATTCTGGATTCAGAGATTTGTAGAAGTTCGGATTAAGGTCTTTTTCTCAGCTCTGTTCATGTTATAACATTTTTGCTGTGAAGAAGAGGCTGAGATCTCTGCCGAGAACTGCAAAAGTAACTGAGCCTCTGTGATAATGTCTCGTAGGCAGAGAAACTGCCCAATAACCTTACAAAAACCTCTGGAAGAGCCTGACATTGTGCATGGGTTAATGGAATTTATTTACTAAAAAAATTAAACATATACAGCCTTATTCTACATAATTAAAAAAACTAATTTATTTCATGATGGAATAACCTTTGGATGGTAATATATTTTCCTCAAAAAGCATTTTATATAAAAAAAAATCTGATTTAAATAAAAAAAAAATCTGATTTAAATAAAAAAAAAATCTGATTTAAATAAAAAAAAATCTGATTTAAATAAAAAAAAAAATAGATTTAAATAAAAAAAATTTGATTTAAATAAAAAAAAAAATCTGATTTAAATAAAAAAAAATTTGATTTAAATAAAAAAAAAAAAAATCTGATTTAAATAAAAAAAAATCTGATTTAAATAAAAAAAATATATAAAAGTCTGACAGGTGACAATTTTTTTGATTTAAAAAATAAAAATCATTGATTTTTATCCACCCTGATCTCACTGCATAAAGTTGCAGCGCAGTCAACGCCTTTTTGATACCATTTTGGTGTATATATGACTTTATTCCATTTTTTATTTTTTTTTTCATGGCAAGATGAGCCAAAATTCGATTTTTGGTACTGTAATTTTTTTTCTTTTTATGGCACCCTTTACCAGGATAAATTATATTTTAAAGGGTTTCGGTCACTGGTTTCCTAGCAGTGGAACAGGCTGACCATAGACCTGGGCGCTTGTCAGCAGAATTGATATGTCTTTGCCCCATCCTGGCATGTTGGCCGTATTTCGGCGAAGGAAAAAGTTTTAATCTGTACAAATGAGCCTCTAGGAGCGTTCTCATGACTCCTAGAGGCTCCATTCCCCCTGCCGCTGCGGCCTCTTCGCTTTGATTTAATTGACAGGGCCCAGGCATTGTGACCGCCATCGCGCCTGGCCCTGACTTCTCATAAAGTCGCGCTCTGCTTGGTCAGTAACTAACGCAAGCGTAGTACAGGGAAGAGCATCGCTCGCAGTTCTCTTCTGTACGGAAAGCTAGCTGAAAGCTATGATACAGCGTGGTCCCACAAGAAGTCCCAGTACTAGATCACGTGTGATGGAGATTGTCACTGTGGAGACAGGACTACTCACTTCTGTGGCTCGTCACTTCAGATGATGTGTGGTGCCACAAATCTCGGGGACATTACTGCAGAATGGTGGGGGGGGGGGGACACATTCATAAGTGAAAGCATAACCAACTAAAATATATAAAAATCTGACAGGTCCTGTATGATGCTCACAGGGGAGTTGTTATACACCAAGGGAAGATGTTTTGTGCGGTGATCAGACGCCTCTCTGTAGCTCAGCGGGGAAGGGAAAATGATGGTGTCATGTGTTTACCTTCTAGAGTACGAGCCACAGACCATATGTGAACACCTGCAGTACCTGTTTGCTTTGCTGCAGAATAGCAACAGACGATACATTGACCCATCAGGCTTCATCCGGGCACTTGGGCTGGACACAGGGCAGCAGCAGGTGAGAACATCGAGCGCAGAGGATCACCATAACCTGTGGCTTTGTATGAATGTGTGTGCGATACATATTGTATGTTGGCCATGGAGACATCTAAACCTTTATTGTCCACACCAACTATTAGGAGGTGCCCCAAAGACTGTTTCAAATAACCAGCGCAATAATGAGTGCAGCTCTAGAGCATGATGCCTGATAAGTAATGTATGTACACAGTGACTCCACTAGCAGAATAGTGAGTGCAGCTCTGGAGTATAATACAGGATGTAACTCAGGATCGGTACAGGATAAGTAATGTATGTACACAGTGACTTAGTGACTCCACCAGCAGAATAGTGAGTGCAGCTCTGGAGTATAATACAGGATGTAACTCAGGATCAGTACAGGATACGTAATGTATGTACACAGTGACTCCACTAGCAGAATAGTGAGTACAGCTCTGGAGTATAATACAGGATGTAACTCAGGATCGGTACAGGATAAGTAATGTATGTACACAGTGACTTAGTGACTCCACCAGCAGAATAGTGAGTGCAGCTCTGGAGTATAATACAGGATGTAACTCAGGATCAGTACAGGATACGTAATGTATGTACACAGTGACTCCACTAGCAGAATAGTGAGTGCAGCTCTGGAGTGTAATACAGGGTGTAACTCAGGATCGGTACAGGATAAGTAATGTAATGTGTGTACACAGTGACTTAGTGACTCCACCAGCAGAATAGTGAGTGCAGCTCTGGAGTATAATACAGGATGTAACTCAGGATCTGTACAGGATAAGTAATGTAATTTATGTACACAGTGACTCCACCAGCAGAATAGTGAGTGCAGCTCTGGAGTATAATACAGGATGTAACTCAGGATCAGTATAGGATAAATAATGTAATGTATGTACACAGTGACTGCACCAGCAGAATAGTGAGTGCAGCTCTGGAGTATAATACAGGATGTAACTCAGGATCTGTACAGGATAAGTAATGTAATGTATGTACACAGTGACTCCACCAGCAGAATAGTGAGTGCAGCTCTGGAGTGTAATACAGGGTGTAACTCCGGATCGGTACAGGATAAGTAATGTATGTACACAGTGACTTCACCAGCAGAATAGTGAGTGCAGCTCTGGAGTATAATACAGGATGTAACTTGGGATCAGTACAGGATAAGACTACATGCACGCGACTGTATGTGTTTTGCAGTTCGCAAATTGCGGATCCTCAAAAAAAAAACGGATGACATTTTTTTGGGCAGATCCATTGTAGCAATGTCTAAAACGGACAGGAATAGGACATGTTCTATTTTTCTTTCTTTTTTTTTTTTTTTTTTTCCGGAGCTATGGAACGGACATGGTGTGCTGTCCGCATTTTTTGCAGACCCGTTGAAATGAATGTGTCTGCGTCCTATCCGCAAAAAAAAGTGAGTGTAGCTGTGGAGTATAATACAGGATGTAACTCAGGATCAGTATAGGATAAATAATGTAATGTATGTACACAGTGACTGCACCAGCAGAATAGTGAGTGCAGCTCTGGAGTATAATTCTGGATGTAACTCATGATCAGTATAGAATAAATAATGTACTGTATGTACACAGTGACTGCACCAGCAGAATAGTGAGTGCAGCTCTGGAGTATAATACAGGATGTAATAAGATAACCTGATTATGCACAAGAAGTTTGCAATTATCAATATAAGCTTGTAACATGGGGATTGTGAGTTGGGGGTCCTTACATGGTTGCACTGTGGCTCCTGGTTTTATTCAGTTTTATGCTGTTACCTTATGACACCTGGATTATTTGAAGGGCGTTGTCTGACATTTTGATATTGTTATAGAAAGGTATAGTTTTACACAGCTCCATCAACCCTACCAGGCTATATGTCTGGTTTTATAGGGTTGATCCTGGTGACAGTGCCTCTTTAAAGATGAACTTTCATCAGATTGTACTTTCATGAAATCCATACCTCACGTAGTAGGCCAAGATTAGGAGATGCCATTGCGCTATTTTCTTTTTGTTTCTGCTGCTTCGCAGCCCTGCTGTGTCTCCTGTTCTGTGTTGGTGCCCTCGATAGCATCGGTACAGGGAGGGGGAGACGGCCGTGCTTCTCAGGGGACGTCTCTGTCTTCTTTGCTTAGAGCTGTTAACCCTGGGTTCAGACCTGAGCGTTCTAAAAACGCGCGTTTTACGCGCGTATTTCAGCGCGTTTTTGCAAATAGGAAACGCGCGTAAAACGCGCGTTCTTGTGATTGACTACTGTGGTGTCAATTACAAAACGCGCGTCAAACGCCCCAATAGAAGCTCAAGTACTTGTTTATGCGTTGGGCGTTTTACAGCGCGTTCAAACGCGCTGTAAAACGCTCAAGTGTGAACCACTCCCATAGGGATGCATTGGTTTTAATCTGTTGAGCGCTTTACAGCGCGTTTGAACGCGCTGTAAAACGCTCAGGTGTGAACCCAGGGTTAATCCCAGCGGCCATGTAGAAGATGAGCTTTTTTTTTCTCAATGGCTGACGCGCTCCGAGGTATTGATTTTAGAAAGTACAAACTGATGAAAGCTCCTCTTTTAACCCTTGTCACATGACCCCAATCCAATAAAATAATTCTGACCTAAATGTACACGTCTTAAATAGATATAAATCAGACGTGTGACTGCTGGTTGGTTTACTCCTCTGTCAGCCGTGTTATTCTGGACGCTGCCCCCATCATTCACCTGTCTGTGGGTTCATTGGAGCGCTGCCTTGTCCCGATCAGTCAGCGGTGTAGAGTTTTGGATCTTGCAGTGAACCATTTGTGTTTCAGACGTCTTACCTCTCTGCTTCTCTTAGGACGCCCAGGAATTCTCCAAGCTGTTCATGAGTCTGTTGGAAAATAAGTTAACCCGACAAAAGGATCCTTATGTGCGGGACATCATCCAGAACCAGTTCTGTGGCCAGTATGCCTACGTCACTGTGTGAGTACCAGCGCCAGTGGTGTGCCTATGGTGTTTGGCACCCCCCCGACAGTTGTAATGCTAGCAGAATCGGCATAACGGAATTCCTAGATAACCCGAACCTTGAAAACACAAGTTCGCTCATCCCTACATATCGGGTGTTTCTGTAAACTGTGGAATTAGGGTAATAAATATCGAGGTTTGTTTTGCTGCTAAACCTCGCTGTGTTACAGGAAAAATTTGATTACAATGAAAAATCTGCACAAAAAAGATTTTTAATTCTAAGCCTTCAAAGGTCCTAAAAAAAATGGCATTTACAAAATGTCAACATGACGTAGACATATGGGGAATGTTAAGAACTGTTTTGTGAGGTATCACTACCCATCTTAAAAGTAGAGAAATTCAAATTCAGAAAATTGTTAATTTTTGGAAAATTGGGGATTTTTTAAAAAATAAATAAAGGTAAAAAATATCGACCCAAATTTACCACTAACATGAAGAACCATGTGTCGCAAAAAACAGTCTAAGTCGCCTGGATAAGTAAAAGCTTTCCAAAGTTATTACCACAGAAAGTGACACTTGTTAGATTTGCAAAAGCAGGCCTTGTCAGGACGTCTGGTCTGGAAGTGGTTAAAGAAATTTTCCCATTACAGCAACTTATCCCGTAACCACAGGGTAGAATTGACGTGTCTGGCGGAGGTCTGACCGCTGGCACCCCTGCTGATCACAAGAATGGGGGCCCATGCTCCCTCTTTTTGAATGGAGCTGCAGTAATATGTGCACCGCTGTTCCGTTCAGCTGTAGGCGGCTGCCAGACATAGACAAGTAGTATCTACGGCGTAGAGTTAGGGTCCATTCACACGTCCGTAGTGTATTGTGGATCTGCAATACACCCGGCCGGCACCCCCATAGAACTGCCTATTCTTGTCCGCAATTGCGGACAAGAATAGGACATGTTCTATATTTTTCCGGATCCGCGGGCCGTAAGTTCGGGTGCTCCGGAGATGCGGACAGCACATATTGCGGAACGGGTGGGGACACATTCACGGACGTGTGAATGGACCCTCAATTGTAGCAGCACACACGCAAATGGGGGAACATGGACCCCTGTTATCGTGATTGATCTGCAGTGAAGAGACCCCTGCCAATCGGCCTCCTGTGGATAGAGGGTAAGCTGTTGTAATGGGACAACCCCTTTAATTGTACATATTGTAGCTTCTCATGGATTTTTACACCTGTAAGACCCAGCGAGCCCCTGTGCTGTGGAAATTGCCGCTGGATTGACCCCCTCCTCACGTACAGTGCACGTGCTGAGAGGGAGCTGAATTTTTGCACTCTGCTCTTGGAACTTCTGTTCCTCCAGTAAATCTTGCCATGGGATTTCCCGCTGTGTGGACTTTCATTACTCCATTCTCTGTCCCATGGATACCTCCAGTTTGCTTAGTTTCTGACGAGTGCTGATAGCTCCATATTCTCTCATCCCAGGCGCCTCCCTGCTGCCTCTATGAGAATGACTGGTCTTTCTTGCGTCACTGGTTGGTTTCTAAGCACAATAATAACTGCTGTCCTTTTATGTGTTCACCCAGGGAGTGATGCTGCAAATTGTGGAGAAGGTAATGGCACATTTATGTGTCGACTGAGCAGGCAATTATCGGGAAGGAACTCTCCTGTCCTGATAACTGCCTGCTCTTCAGTGGCGGTGAAGATCACCTCTTCTCTATGGGCAGTAGCCATTGCTCATACAGAATCATTGTTTCACTGTTCACACAGCACGATTTATGGTGCGGTCTGCTGCTCAGTTCACCCGGTGAACAAGTGTATTACTCGTTCATCGGGTGATCAGCAGCAGCACATTTACACAGACAGATTATTGTGAACCAAGCGTTCGTAGTAAGGTTCGTTCCTGATAATCGCCCCGACAATTGTGCGGTGTAAATCCACCGTAACACCAATATCAAAGATATGGTTGTTCACAGCTTCCCTTTCACCCCTCTGTGTGCTGCTCCATAGGCAGAATCTCCGTGGCTTCTCCTGCTTGTAAGGCTCTATTCAGACATCCGCAAATGGGTCTGCGTTCGTTCCGCACATCTGCGAAATGGGTGCGGACCCATTCATTCTCTATGGGGCTGGACGTGATGCGGAGAGCACACTATGTGCTTTCCGCATTTGCAGAGCGCGGCCCCGAACTTCCGCTCCTCAAAGAATGGAATATGTCCTATTCTTGTCCGCAGCTGCGGACAAGAATAGGCATTTCTATGGGGGGGGGGGGGGTGCCGGCCGGGGGGGTTGCGGATCCGCAAAACACCACAGACGTGTGAATGTGTTCTGGCATTGGTTAGGTTCTGGTATTAAAACCCAGTCAGGTTGATGTGGCCGCTCCCAATTATATATACGTGCACGGAGAGGAAATGCAGACACAAGAGTCTACGTAATCTCTAAGTTTATTTCAGAAAGCAAGCGGTATATACATTCTTCAAAAAGGGCTGTGCTTCCTGAGGACAAAACATTATTTTATTGGTTAAAAGAGAAGAAGAGATAACAAAATAAGAGATAACAGTGGACCTGTGCACTGGACACTACTTTGAAATGTGAACATAAGATAAACATATAAAGTTCGGCCATCTTCTAATGGCGTCTATCCTAACAATAATACTACATACATCATATGTGACACTTCATAGAGGTGCTCTTCTATAGTTTGTGCGTACTATGTGTCCAGCACACAAACATTTAAGGCATTGGCTCAAGCATGTACATCGAAGCATCAGTAGGGAGAGAGAGAGACAGTGCCCAGATTCGTGCCCCCTTTCTCATCTCCACGAACAGATAACTTGTACAGCACAGAGAGAAGGGGAGGGAGAAAGGTGTACAACCGCTCTGAAGCTGCAACCCGGCTCAAAGCTGACCACAAAACAAGCCAGAATCCATTTAAAGAAGAAAAGTCCTTTTTCCATCACAATCCCCCTTGGATTCTTGATTGTTGACTGACCCTACCTAACGGACCCCAGTGGCACCGGACTGCCGTTCTTCACCCACATGGACAGTTACCAATTCCTAGTGAACAGGCCCCTGGTATAGGACTTTCCAGCACCCCGCCAGTGTCACACTGGGATCCCTCTTACCCTGTTCTCTTGACGAGGTTGTATCCAGGCTGGCTGGTCACAGACATCAGGCGATGGTCTTCGGGGAAGGACGGCATAGAGCACTGTTATCATACCTAAACATAATAGATTCCCGCTTCAATTTCTTAGATATTTCTGACACACAGGACATGATAAGTTTGATAATGACATACATCACCAACAGAATCAGGGTTATCTGCATTATTCCCTGTACAGTACAGTAGTTACAGGATAGGTCTTTCCCTTCCACGGCATCTACACCAATACACTGCACATGGCTATCCGTTTTTGAGTCATTGCATCCTAAGTCTATTGTCATGCCTTCGGTTTGTACTTGAAGACAATAACAGTGTGTGCAGCTAGGAAAACATGTGACATTAGCCCAGCATCCCTCTTGCCAGGGGTAGAGCTATGATCTATCGAGGGCCCTGATCTGTTTATCATGAGCCACAGGGCATCTGCCCACCCTGCAACAGGTAAAAATACTTCCCTGTCCTTGTCTTTTTGGATTTGACTTGGTGTATGTTAGTGAAAAGGTAGTAGAATTATACAGGTCAATCAATTCAGAAAGGTTCAGGGGTATTGCAAAATAAGGCATACTAGTTGAGCTCACGGGACTGTGGGTACAGATCCAACAATCTTTCAGAGTTTCAGTCTCCGTCAACCCCTGGACTAAAATTTGATAGTGTCATATCAGTGAATTGTCCCACTCGTCACCCAATGGTGTGAATACTGCGGATATGCATACAGTCGGAGTCATAATAAGTAAATGGAAAAAGGATATGCATGGCTATATGCGTCGCCAGGAGGTTGGGACTTGACCCTCTTGCAGTGTGAGGCGTGGATCCAGGTTGGTCTCCCTTCAAGTTTCACTGAGGTAGGAGTTGTCAGAAGGATTTGATATGGACCTTCAAACCGTGGATCTAAGGTGCCTCTGACGTGTTTCTTTACGACCACCCACTCGCCAGGCTGGAGGGAATGAGTACCGTCCAAAGAATTGGGATCTGGAATGGAAGAAGATACTTGTGCATGGATGTTAGACAATTGTTTGCTCAATGCTATCAGATATTTAGCAACAGATTCATAATGCCTTTGTAACTGCTGCTGAAAATACTGTCCCATTCTGGGCCCTGTTCCGAATAGAATCTCGTATGGGGTCAATTTGTGTGGGGGCCTTGGTGTGTGCCTAACTGAAAAGAGTGTTAAAGGCAAGCACTGAACCCAATTAAGCCCTGTTTCCCTGGTCATCTTCAGCATTTTTATTTCAACATCCCGTTAAGTCGGTAAGGGGTGTTAAACGTTAGGTGTGACCCTACCATCTTCCAGACCTCTTGGGTTAGACTAGCAGTGAATGCTGGGCCCTGATCACTCTCAATGACCTCAGGTACCCCGAACCTACAAACAGTTTCCTGCATTAGTTTTGCAGTGGTAGTTGCTGTCTGGTTTCGGATGGGGTAGGCTTCTGGCCACCCAGAGAACAAGTCTATCACTACTAGCACATATTGAAACCCTTGGCATATTGGCATCTGGATGTGGTAGATTTGGATCCTTTGGAATGGGTACAGAGCTCTGAAAAGGCACTTGGTGGACATGGGTTCAGTCCTGCCTGGGTAGCACTCAGCACAAATGAGGCAAGACTGGGTATGCCTTACCAGGACCAGGGTGATTCCTGGGGCCACCCATATTTTGTCAATTAGTTCTTTCATGATGGTTTTGGATTGGTGGGTGGGCCCTTGAACCACTGAGGCTACTAAGGGATAGAGGGCTCTGGGTAAGCACACTCTCTTTCCTTGTGTTCAGAGTCCAGATACTTCTTCGAGGGCTGACTCTTTTAACCAGGTTTGCTTTTCCATGGGAGTGGCCTGTTTCTGCATCTGTTTCAGTAGGTCCCATGTGACTTCTTTTTGTTCTTGGTCTTCCTGTGCTACCATAATCTGGTCTGACTGGACTCTTTCCTCTTCCACTGCTGCTTTCTTGGCTGCTTGGTCAGATAGGGCATATCCTCTGGCCTCAGCAGTGTCAGCTCGAGTATGGGCCTTTACCTTGATCACTGCCACTTGGGTGGGCAGGAGTACTGCTGCCATTTGAGCCCCTACTGCTGAAGCATTCTTGATTGGAGTTCCTGCGGCTATGATGTAATCCCGGGCTTTCCATATTGCTCCAAAGTCATGACCCACTCCAAAGGCATATCTAGAGTCTTTTACAGGCTTCAGTGAGGGCAATGAGTTCAGCCTCCTGTGCTGACTGGTCTGGGCGCAATTGTCTTGCACACAGCACCTCATGCTCACTAGTGGCCGCCATGCCTATATGGAACTTCCCTTTGTCATCGGCATACCTTGAGCCGTCCACAAAGAGAGTCCGATGTGGGTTTGTCAGAGGAGTGTCTTGTACTGATGGTGGTGCCCCTACTTCAGCTTCCATCATTGTGATGCAATCATGATCTGGTTCCTTGCAAATAGAGTCGGTTGAGGTCCATAGTTCTTCTTCCTGAAGATCTTCTTCAGCATGTAGATCAATAAAATCTTCAGAATCTCCAGTATACTCCCCCCCTTGGAAGAGGAAGGAGTGCAGCAGGGAGAGGTAGTGATTTTGGATATTGCGCTTTGTATGGCAAGACCTTGGGGTCCTTCAGGGTCACAGTGACTGGTGGGACATTGAAGCGTCTGATATCCTTTGGCCCAGAGGGTATCGGGGATGAGGTGCAAAATGGTTTGCAGTGAATCCCCTTGCTCATATGAATCAGTGACCTGAAGAGTTGTTAATGTCATGAGGAGGCAGGTTTCTTACGGATATAAGGCTGTGCCAAGGGGGGACCATCCCATCCTCTCTGAACTGTATGTTAGCTTTGATTTTCTGAAGGAAATCAGAGCCTAACAGACTGAAGGGGCACGTTTGGCTGACAACAAATTGCGACATGACTCCTGCTGGAAAGTGGAGCCGAGGGGTTTTGGTCCATTATTAGTGAATAATACTCCCCTGTCTTGTTTTCCCTAATACTCTGTAGGTCTGACCATGTACATCCATACGTTTGATGGACCTGTGACAATTTTTGAAAAAGGCCAGGGGATGGGTTTCAGGATCTGGCAGCAGGTTCACTATGGTGAATAACTACTGCGGGTTAAAGGACACATATTTTGGAGGTAAGAGCTAAGGCTTCCTTTACAGCTTCAAAATTGCCCCTTTCTAAAATTTGCATATTTCTTTGTAATTCATTAATCTGTTCCTGGAGCAGAGTTGGTCTGGTGGCCCGTAGGGGGAGGCTCAAGGGTTGGGTGCCAGAGCCACTATAGTCTATTGGGGGTGGTCGCTCAGGGGTCTGTGTGTTTGAATCTACAGGACCAGCACCACTGTCTGGATTCTCTTGTTCAGGTACTACTGACTGTCCCCCTATCATGATCGAGGCAGGAGGTGGATTGCTAAGGACCATAAATGTGCCATCTGGATTTATGATGGGATATAACAGAGCCACTGATGACACTACAGGGGCGACGGGAGGATCAGGGCTGAAGGAGATTAATGGTCCAGCCGTGGGCGTCGGCTGGGAAAAAAATGGCGCCGTAGTAGGGACTGGGAGGACATGCTTGGGGCTTACAGGGGTGTGACTATGTGGGCATGGAGCACCACAGGCAAAACATGTCTCTTGGGAGGTGGGATTTTGCTGACAACATACATTACAGACCCACCCTTTTCCTTTCTTCTCGACGCCATTATGGGGCGGTGGCTGCCCCAGCCCAACAAGATTACCAGGTTTGCAATAGTATCTGCCACTAGCTTCATCAAGATTTTGCTCTTCTCCCGTCTCTTTGAAATCCTTACTACAGTCCAGCCACACCCGGACTATATTTATTAACTTATCTTCTAATCTACCTTTCTTTTCTGTCAGCAATGTTTGCTATATTGTACAACACAAAGTACCACCTTTACACATACCATATATTTTCTCTAGCTTACTCAGACTTTCCATAAATCGTTTTCCTCTCTTATCTACCACATACTGCTCAGGTGTGCAGTAACCTTTTGGGACATTTGCTTTATCGTCTCTCGCACCTACTGGAGCGGTCTACAATGTGACAGGAAACTAGCGGACAGATGTTTCTGAGTCTTATCTTGGACACACTCTGGGTCACCCTATAAGACCGTCCCTTCTCCCTTCCGAGACTGTAGTGAACTCCGGGTCACTTATCAGTTCGGGCAAAATGAGGGGACTTATTGTGATTCACTGTTCACACTATTCCCTGTCACAAATCTTCCGTTTCAGAGCACCAATTGTCATGGTTTCCGATGACCTACTGAAGCCGACCAGACTGTGAAGACAGACCTCCTGACTAAACGTCTCTTTTGAGTCTTATCCTGGACACACTCTGGGTCACTCATAAGACCGATCCCTCCCCTTCTGAGACCTTTTTGTGGACGCCGGGCCACCTATACAGGTTCAGGCTATTTGAGGAAATCTCATTCAGACGTTGTTAGAGTCTATCATTCACAGACTTATACCGTTAAACACGGTCACATCAACCGATTATTCGATTTGTACAACTATATAAACAGTGGGGTTCTTACTCACATGCCCCCGAGGATGCCCCAATTCCGACCAGAGACCCCACAACGGGGCTACTTATGGAGAACCACCACCACGGACACAGTAGATAGGATTAAGTCAGTTTTCCTACCTCAGATCACGGGCCGCGGTCCTGGTGTCCGTGGTGACGTCCTCCTTCGTCCGATTTGTGGCGGGGGTGTCCAGTCGGGGGGTCCTTTCCTCGGGCCCCACGTTCGGGCGCCAAGCTGTTCTGGCATTGGTTAGGTTCTGGTATTAAAACCCAGTCAGGTTGATGTGGCCGCTCCCAATTATATATACGTGCACGGAGAGGAAATGCAGACACAAGAGTCTACGTAATCTCTAAGTTTATTTCAGAAAGCAAGCGGTATATACATTCTTCAAAAAGGGCTGTGCTTCCTGAGGACAAAACATTATTTTATTGGTTAAAAGAGAAGAAGAGATAACAAAATAAGAGATAACAGTGGACCTGTGCACTGGACACTACTTTGAAATGTGAACATAAGATAAACATATAAAGTTCGGCCATCTTCTAATGGCGTCTATCCTAACAATAATACTACATACATCATATGTGACACTTCATAGAGGTGCTCTTCTATAGTTTGTGCGTACTATGTGTCCAGCACACAAACATTTAAGGCATTGGCTCAAGCATGTACATCGAAGCATCAGTAGGGAGAGAGAGAGAACAGTGCCCAGATTCGTGCCCCCCTTTCTCATCTCCACGAACAGATAACTTGTACAGCACAGAGAGAAGGGGGAGGGAGAAAGGTGTACAACCGCTCTGAAGCTGTAACCCGGCTCAAAGCTGACCACAAAACAAGCCAGAATCCATTTAAAGAAGAAAAGTCCTTTTTCCATCACAAATGGACTGTTAGAGGTGCAACTCTGATAATAAGTGAACATTAGGGAGTTGCGCTACCAGAGCATCATCCTTCACTAGTAGAAGTGGTAGGATGATCCTCTCTACCATGTGCCTCTGCAGGTTGGCATAAAGCCTTCACCAACTGCAGGGAGTTAGAATCTATACTGATGAATTGAGAAATGCAGAAATAGCCTCTACCTTCCTGTATTTCAGTGTACTATGCACCTCTTGATGTCTCCTCTCCTCTTCGTTGTAGTTGTAGTCGCTGTAGCCGGGAATCTAAGTTGGTCTCGAAGTTTTATGAGCTGGAGCTGAATATCCAAGGACACAAGCAGCTGACGGACTGTGTCACGGAGTTCTTAAAGGTAATGTTGTCACTGTTATGGATATTTCTTGCCTCCCGCTCGGCACTTCTGTGCTTCACGTTCGGTGTTTCTCTTCTGGCAGGAGGAGAAGTTGGAAGGAGACAATCGATATTTCTGTGAAAACTGTCAGAGTAAGCAGAATGCCACCCGAAAGATCCGCCTGTTGAAGCTGCCACCCACACTCAACCTGCAGCTCATGCGTTTCGTCTTTGACAGGTGCGTTGATGGTGGCGGCAGCACCTTTGTGTCTCTCGAGGTGTTCAGTTCTGGTGATGGTCACGTTTACTCTTTGCAGGCAAACTGGCCACAAGAAGAAGCTGAACACGTACATTGGTTTTGGGGAAACCCTGGAAATGGATCCGTTCCTGGACCAGACAGGTTGGTTAATCTCCCATTATGGAGATGGACCCATCCTCAGTTCACTTTCTCTTCTTTCCTAGGCTGCTCCATTACTTGCTTACAGGGGGTCTACCTTCAGTATAACTTGTATTTCCTTCTTTTATATTCCTGCTCATTCTGGTCTTTGAGGTCAGTGATTGACAGCCTTCCCTCTATGACTGTGTATAATGAGAGCTGTCAATCACTGATAGGACCGCCTCCTCGAAGTCAACCAAAATGAGCAGGAATTTAAATAAATGAAATACAAGTTATACTGAATCTTTTAACACAAAACCATATGTCAATCTGCTCAGCTCCTCCTGCTCGGTAACTTGCTGCTGGCAGATTATATTGCATTTTTGTGGTGACCGGTTCCCTTTAATGCTGTTGTAAAAACAGAAACAATAGGGTGAATTTGCCTTTTATCAGCGCTCTTTAGGTGTCTGCCAAGAAGCTCCAAAAACCAGCAGAATTGTGACTACAGCTCTGTAGAATACAGCAGCATTACCTTGGGCTGTCAGCAACGCGTGGATGGCCAGTGGCCACATCAATTTGAAGGTTATATATCTGTTAACCTGCAAATTTGTGTGGCCATTGACCACACAGAAACCCAGGCTAATACAAGCTGTAACTAGGGATCATTACAGAATAAATAATGTACACAGTGACTCTACCAGCAGAATAGTGAGTGCTGCTCTGGAGTGCAATACAGGATATAACTAATACAGCATATGTGTGGTCCTTCTGGTTGGATAGTTGACTTTTTTAGACTCCTTATATTGATTAGTACTTTTTATCCTTTTTTATTCAGACAGTAAATATGTGTATGAGCTGAGTGCTGTCCTCATCCACAGAGGGGTCAGCGCTTATTCCGGACATTACATTGCCCACGTGAAGGACCCTCAGACCTCCGAGTGGTACAAGTTTAATGATGAGGAGATAGAGAAGATGGAAGGAAAGAAGCTGCAGCTGGGAATTGAGGAAGAACTAGGTAAAGCCTTTACGTCGTGAGTGACTTTTACGGCAGATTTGTTGTGTTTGTTGCAATGGTGTGAGTACAGCTCTGGGGGCATACAGGTGCCATGTTTATCTATGTTACTATATAAGATGTTTCATTACACACCAGCATTAAAAGGGTTGTCTTGGCTTTTACTATTGATGACCCCTGCCGATCAGCTGTATGAGGAGACGGTGCGTGCATTGCGCACGTGCCGCCTCCCTTCTCTCTTCCTGTTCACCGCTGCTGTCTATGGCAAAGACGATAGACCGCAGCAGAGAGAAGCGAAACTGCGTGCACCGTCTCCTCATACAGCTGATCGCCGGGGTGTCGATCTGATATTGATGACCTATCCTAAGGATAGGTCATCAATAGTAAATGCCAATAGTAAATGATGCTGGAAACTATGCTTCTTCTACTGTGACCTCCCACAAGATCAGCATGCTTCTTTCCTGACATACCTTGTGCCAGTGTGAATAATATTTGGATATATATTGGTTTTGTTGCCTCTTTAAGGAGACATTCAGGAAGTGATGGTCACTTGAGTATGTTGGGGCCCCTTCCACCGGGCTGGGTTAGAGTAATTTTTCTTGTTGCATAAGCCCGTGCGGCTCGAATGACTCCATAATTTGCAGGGAATCTGTCACCTCCAGCAAGCACTATTAAGTACAGTCATTCACCTGCTGCTGACTCTGGATCAGTAATTTGTGTGTTGATACTGACCCCCATTCCCTGGCTATGTGCTTACAGACCAGTCATGAAATTCTCGCCTGGAGTCCTCTCCATTATGGGTGCATGCCTAGGAGTAGAGACGAGCGAACTTTAAAAAAAAGTTTGGCGTTCGGGTTGTGGTAATCGCCGCATCCCGTTATGGATTCCACTACCGCGGACTATTGCGGCATATGGAATCCATAAGGGGAGGCTTCCAACAACCCGAACTGTTGAACAGCCGAAGGACCTGGGGTGACGTCACCGTCATGTGATCAGTGCAGGGGGCGTGGCTCAGCACAGGATCAAATCCAGTGCTGAGCCACGCCCCCTGCACTGATCACATGATGGTGACGTCACCCCAGGTCCTTCGGCTGTTCAACAGTTCGGGTTGTTGGAAGCCTCCCCTTATGGATTCCATATGCCGCTATAGTCCGCGGTAGTGGAATCCATAACGGGATGCGGCGATTACCACAACCCGAACGCCAAACTTTTTTTTAAAGTTCGCTCGTCTCTACCTAGGAGTCCTCTCCATGTAGTCTGACTGGTTTGCAGATGCACACCAAGAGAATTGGGTTGTGTCGACCTACGAATTACTGATCCTTAGTTAGCTGCAAATGATCTCTCGATTACATGTATGACTGTACTTGTGAGTCTTGCCTAGGGTGCGATTCCCTTTAATAATCCCTTTCTTTTGTTTTTATCTGTTCCTTTTGCTAGCAGAGCCATCTAAAGCTGCAACACGTAAACCCAAGTGTGCAAAGGGCATCCACTGCTCTCGAAACGCCTACATGTTGGTGTATAGGCTGAAGGTAGAAAAGATGCCGGAGGTGGAGTGTGAGGTTCCAGGTGAGTTGCGTGGCCTTTAAGCCTCTGGTAATGTTGACTCCATCGCGATCTGTTCACCTCCGTCCCATCGATGATAATGGGCGCGTGTGAGTTCAGCCATAGACGCAAGGCGCCCGAGATTACATCATTGCGGATTATGTCCGAACCTTACCGGATGTCGTTCACTCCACTCACCGCGTCTTTCCTTCCTTGTAGTTTTCCTCCAGAAATTGGTGGAGCTGGATAACTGCAAGTTTGAGGAGTGGTGTGTGGAAATGTCAGAGATGCGGAAGGAGAGTGTGGATAAAGGGAAAGCCAAACATGAAGAGGTGAAGGAGCTGTACCAGAGGTTACCTGCAGGAGCTGGTCTGTAAGATATTTTATTACTCCCATACATAGCTGTTTACTTTACATGCTGTAGATTATATACGTTCTCGTGTGCTCAAGGCTCCTTCATTACTTTATCTAATGACAGTTAAAGGAGTCTCTGAGAATATCATTTTTTTCCCCTCCGGAAGTGAGAAATAAAGCACCTTATTGATACCCCAAGTGCACAATGTATGTCGTCGGTGTGAGCCCAGTAGGGTGCATCAGCGTAGTCTCATTGCCCATGGGCTCTTGCTGTGTAAATGCATACTGGATCATGAACCAATGTCTGTACAATGCAAGAACCCAAGGGCAGTGCAGACATCACATGGACGACCTTTACCCTCTGACTGGGGTAGTACTCGTACACATTGTTCTGTATGTTGGTTTTCTCATTTCCTGCTCACTTCGGGGGTTTACCTTGCGATTTCTTAAGTGTCGTACGTTCTCTTGTCTCACGTCTGCGTCGGAGGCTCCATTAGGGAGGCACTTGAGTTACTTTCGTTGAACAGAATGGAAATCATTAGCGGTGATGTGAAAGCCGCCTTAGCCTGCACTCTTTTGTAGATGAGTTTCCCTACATTTTGTTGGCTTGATGTCTTGCTTTTACTGCATTTTGTTGACTCTGCCTTGATGACAGTTTCTGCCGTTGACTGCGTCATTACATTTTACCCTCTCTTGTCCTCTGCTTCTCCGTAGATAACGCATATGAATTTATTCCACTTGAGTGGCTCCAGAAATGGCTGGACGAATCCACACCAGCCAAACCCATCGACAATTCCAAATACCTATGTACCCACGGCAAGCTGGATCCTGACAAAATCTCTCTTTTGAAAAGAATTTCAGAGTACTCGGCCGAGGTCTTCTATCAGAGATATGATGGTGGGCCGCGTCTAAAGGGTGAGCAGCTGGAAATGGTTGAAGATACTGGTCGATGTAAATGTGCGGAACCACAAGATGCAGTTTGTAAGACCAGTTTCAGCATTAGGAAATGCGCTGCAGTGATGACTGACACTGCTCCTCTGCCCCAAACTCACAGCATCATAATGATCTATGATGCTGAATGTTCCTGCCTGACCCCCTTTGTTTTTTGGTACTGTTCTCATACTGTAGATATACAGTAACTTATGTACATAAGTAATTCCTCCACAGCAGCCGCTGTCCTAGAGAAGCTATACACTGAGCTCCTAGAAAGGTATTAGACTCTATAATAAAGCCCCATGCAGCATCGCTCTGAAATGTAAAAAGCAAATTTGCAGTAATAGTTAAAGTAGGAGTGGGCGATATAAACGATATGCGATATAAACCATATTAATTTGGCCAACGGTAGAGATTTTTTCTATATCGCCCTACCGCGATAGAACATGGGATGCGCCGCTCTCGGCGCGCACCATGTTATCCTGAGCCGGCACAGTGGAGGAGGAGGAGGGAGTCCCTCCCTCCCCACTGTGTGCGGCTGCCGCTGACCACCGATAAGAACGGGGAGGGACTGAGGGGTTAATCGCGGTGGATCGCAGTGTGCAGTCATAAAGGCCGGGTATGGGATATGGTCGGCACACGCAGGCTACGTTTGTATTCGGGCATTAACTATATTCATTGGTGGCTCAGTGGCCACAGTCCCTCCCTTCTACTCCCCCTCTTGTCAGTATTATATTAATTGCGCGTTCAGCAATTGCTTCTCAATGGCTTTTGTTTCAAGATAACGCGATGAGATAATGAAATTTGAGTTAAGGGTTTGAGTCTTGCCCCTGCTACATCTGTATATCTTTATCGCACATGCTTCAAATTATATCGCGATATAGATTTTAGGCCATATCGCCTAGCCCTAAGTTAAGAGGGTTTTCCGGAATTTTAATATTGGTGACCTATCCTGTCGCGAGCAGGTGTAATTAAGTTTGTCCCATTCGCTTCTATACACTTTAATAGGAACGAGCCATCCCAATGAATTGAATGGTACAGCTTGTAGTTACATCTGCTCACCGCTGCCCTGTCGATGGCAAACAGCCTTCCCTTCAACCAGCTGGTCGGCAGGGGCGCCGGGTGTTGGACCCCCACGAGTTGTCCTTGGAGAACAGCTCTCGTGTCTCCTTTGTAAAACTTCTTCTATTTGGTATATAAGGAAAATGAGCCTCATATCGGCAAAGGAGTTTCTTTTAACCAGTGTTGCAATGATAACAGTTAGCTAAGGCCTCTTTCACACTTGCGTTCTGAGGATCCGGCAGGCACTTCCGTCCCACTGTCAGAACACAAGTCGCCTGATCCGTCTTAGAAATGCTTTCAGTGTTACTATGGCAGCCAGGACGCTATTAAATTCCTGGTTGCCATAGTAGTAGTGGGGAGCGGGGGAGCAGTATACTTACAGTCCGTGGGGCTCCCGGGGCGCTCCTGAATGACGTCAGAACGCCCCATGCGCATGAATCACGTGATCCATGCGCATGGGGCGCCCTGACGTCACTCTGGAGCGCCCCGGGAGCCGCACGGATGGTAAGTATACTGCTCCCCCGCTCCCCACTACACTCTTTACCATGGCAGCCGGGACTTTAGCGTCCTGGCTGCCATGGTAACCATTGAGAAAAAGCTAAAAGTCGGATCTGGCGATGCGCCGAAATTACGTTTAGCTTAATGCCGGATCCGGATTAATGCTCTTTAATGGGCATTAATTCCGGATCCAGCATTACGGCATGTCTTCCGGGTTTTTGGACGGAGACAAATCCGCAGCATGCTGCGGTTTTGTCAACGTCCAAAAAACATTCACGTACTGAACGGAAGACATCCTGATGCATCCTGAACGGATTGCTCTCCATTCAGAATGCATTAGGATAATCCTGATCAGTATCTTTCCGTCCTAGAGCCCCGAAGACGGAACTTTAGGATGGAAAGGAAAAACGCATATGTGAAAGGGGCTTAACAGATCAAAGAGAAGCAAGTCTCCTGCGGTCATACTGCTTGGGTTTCTGCAGTGCTTGATTGTGCCGGGACTTCTTTTTTTCTCACAGCTGAGTCTCTGTGCAAGGACTGTGTGGTAGAGAGGTGCCGGGTCTTACGGCTGAAAAACCAACTAAATGAGGACCACAAGACCATAGCAAACTTGGTGAAAGTTTCAGTGACCAGGTGAGTGCGGGTCATGTTGAGGAGACAACAGACTTTAGGGCTCATTCAGACGGCCGTATGCTGTCCGCCAAAAAAAAAACTGATTTCATTCAGTTTTTTGCTGATCCATAGGCTTCAATAGGGCAATATCCTGATTTTCACTGACAAGTATAGGAAATGTTTAATTCTTTTTGCTGAGCCGTGCAATGAAAGAAAAGGGCCCCATAGAAGTGACTGGGACAACATCTAATCCGCAAAAAAAACAGATCCGCATTTTTTCGGACAGCATACGGCCGTCTGAACGAGCCCTTACTATATGCAGCGCCTCTCACCCGCTCCTTCTGATTTAATTCCCAGTGGTGAGGGCTTCTGGATTGGCAAGGCGTCATTACGACGATGGCGACAGTTGGCTACTGAGCAGCTAGGCCATCATCAAGATGATGAGTTTGATCAGGGAGACGTAAAGATCAATGGCAGCACTCCAAAGAAAGGTAAAATGTCTGAATCCAATGCAGAAGAGTATTGTACACCGACACAAGGAGTTTTTCCAATATCTGTCTCCTCTCTGCAGATGAGTTGCTGGAGGAGAAGAGAGAAGAGGACCTAGAGACCGGGTTTAATGAAGACATAGTCTGCCAACACGGTAAGCACCCTGATATTTCAGACTGGACAATAGCTGTTCCTTAACCATGAAAGCACCAAAGTCTGCTATGGTAATCTATAGGTGCCTTGCAATCACGTTAAGCGGTTCTGATGGGCTGGCTGATCAGGCACCTTAGATGCCACGGTTGTTGTCCACAGCATCTAAGGCCTGTCCTCAGTGATGGGCCACTGTTCCCCTACCCATCAGCTGTTCGGCAGTAACTGTGGCGCTGGAACGACACCGCTCCATCCGTTTCTGCAGTGGACACAGCTGGATGCTGCAATGCTGCTCCTGATTGCTTCAGTGGGGGCAGTGTTGCTTTAAGCACCACTACTACAACAGCAGTTCTGGCTCCAGTCCTACTGCAGAACAGCCGATGGGCAGAGTGTCAAACCCCTACCAGTCAGATATTGATAGCTTTTCCTTAGTATGAAAGAACTGGAAAGCCCCTTCAAACGGTCAGGCACAGACCCCATCTGCTAATCGCTGCCAGGCATCTGTGGTGATAGCACTTGGACACCAGTGCAGTCAGCATGACATACATGTACAGCATGGTGCCTTAAAGGGAACCTGTCACCATGAAAAAACAATGTATGCTACAGGCACCATAGTATAGAGCAGGAGGAGCTGAGCAGATTGTCAAATGGTTCTATATGATAAGATTCAGCCAAACTTGTATTTCGTTTAGATTCCTGCCTGGGCTTTGAAGTCTAGGAGGCGGTCCTATCACTGATAGGACCGCCTCCTTGACGACAAAGCCCAGAATGAGCAGGAATCTAAACGGATTAAATATAAGTTATACTGAATCTGTTCACCTTAAACCTGTAACGTGCTGCCTGCAGCTCAAACACCATGTTCAACATGACCGGTTCCCTTTAAAGAGGACCTTTCACCGGTCCAAAGTTTTAGTGAAAGGTATGTACATGCAGAGAGGCACCCAGGGATGTCCCTGCACTTACTATTATCCCAGGGTGCCGCTCTGTTCGCCAGCTGTAGCCCCCGGTACCAGCGCACGCGCTGCTGCTAGTTTTGCCTTGGGCGGAGACATCCTCTTTTGCCCTGGGTGTCTCCTTCTCCCAGGCTGAAGCGCAGGCCAATCGCAGCGCTCAGCTCATATTTCAGGATCTGAGCTGAGCACTGGCCAATCGCAGCACTCAGCTCAGATCCTGAAATATGAGCTGAGCGCTGCGATTGGCCAGTGCTCAGCTCAGATCCTGAAATATGAGCTGAGCGCTGCGATTGGCCTGCGCTTCAGCCTGGGAGAAGGAGACGCCCAGGGCAAAAGAGGATGTCTCCGCCCAAGGCAAAACTAGCAGCAGCGCGTGCGCTGGTACCGGGGGCTACAGCGGGCGAACAGAGCGGCACCCAGGGATAATAGTAAGTGCAGGGACCTCCCTGGGTGCCGCTCTGCATGTACATATCTTTCACTAACAAACTTTGGACAGGTGAAAGGTCCTCTTTAAGGAGTTAAAGGTGTCTTCACTGACATAATAGTTATAATACAGACTAGAGTTGTCACGATACAAAATTTGATTCGATTTCGATACCATAAAGTATTGCGATACTCTCTACCATTTGATACCACGCAAAAAGCACGTGCCATGTTCTGTGATTCTAGGCTGCGCAGTAGCACATCCTAGTATCCGTAAAAGGCGAATCCCGGTATCGAATCTATACCAGTTCAAAAGTATCGATTGGGTATGGATAATTCGATACCCTGTGCAACCCTAATACAGACTACATAGAGATCTGCTTGATAAAACATGTATAGATGCAGTATACCACCTATTGGCTGCAGCCTGATTCTGAGCTGACACCCGGTTATGAATTGCATGCCTGGATATGTGGAGGGACCCTTCCAGCTCCCATCCCCAGTAATCTCTGTTTCTCATCAGGCTGCCTTTGCACATCAGAGGCCGAGAGGAGACTGATATCTGACGTTGCGTGGTTCAAGCTAAAGGAATATTTTTCTACAGCACCCGAATTCAGACACAACCAGGAGCCATGCTGTCAGTGCCAGGTACCAGGACACATTCACGCTCCCCATTAAATCCCGGATTACTGTGTGACAGTGAAGATCGATGTCTCCTGGTTGTTTCCATTAATTCAGCATTAAGTGTTTTCCGTAGATGTTAGAAAGAGAAGGAGAAAGAAATGATGCTCTGCATAAGAAAATCGCCAATGAGCAGAAGCTTGCTCTTTCCAACCTCTTCCAGGACAAGAACCGTCCTCCTGGGGGCAGTTGGCCGCAGGTACTTCACATTACTGCACCAACATGAGCCATCACTGCCTGCTGTATGCCGTGGCCTGTGATTTCTGCGTATCCATCATCTATGTCCTCCTCACTTGTCTGTTTCCATTGTGTAATTGGCAGGAGACGTCGGAGTTGTACATTGTGTCTCAGTTCTTTCTGGAGGAGTGGAAGAAGTTTATAAGGTAAGATGACTTTGTCTCGTCTCCGGTGGATGAGGTCGCTGTGCAGTTATCTGATTCTTACTATAGCTCTCCTTATGATTTGTTTCTTGCAGGAGGCCGACCAAGTCTTGCCCAGTACAGTCACTGGGGAACAGCCTCCTCCTCTGCCCACATGGGGGTCTCATGTTTTCCTTCTCTACAATGACTAAGGAAGACTCTAAGCTGTGAGTATTCCTCATAAGGCGGGCAGTTTGGAAAGATAAAGTGAACCTTCTGTGCCTTAGGTTTTAATATATTTATTGCTGAATTTTGATTATTTTTATACTTGATAACTGCACTCACACTTCTGCTTGTTATTGGAAACAGTCAGCAAGCTTGTTAACAGATAGCCTTATAGCTAAGCTGAGTTTCCGTAATGCAGAGGGGTCCGTCTCTTTTGCCTTTTATCAGATGACTTTACACTGCCTGGTGTAAAGATGACATTTCTCAGAAAATAAACCGCCAGCTCAAGCTTTGTGCAGACACTGAACCAGTAGGGGTCGCCGCAAGATATTAGATTCAGAATAGTAAATAAATAATGCGTGAAAATCGTGACTCCATCTGAAGAATGAGCGCGGCTCTGCCATATAATACGGGATTGACAAGGGTCTTCCCATCTAAGACAATGGGGGGCATATCACTAGTATATGCCCCCATTGTCTGATAGGTGCGGGTCCCACCTTTGGGACCCGCACTTATCTCTTAAACTGATCCGACAAAGTGAAGGAAGGCGCACCGAGCCGGCACTCGGCTGTTTTCGGCGGCCCCGTAGAAATGAACAGATCAGACAATGGGGGGCATATCCTAGCGATATTTGCCCATTGTCTGAGATGGGAACATCCCTTTAACTCCGGGTCAGTACAGGGTAAGTAATGTCATGTATGTACACAGTGGCTCCACCAGCAGAATTGTGAGTGCAGCTCTGGAGTACAATATCGGAAATAATTATGAACAAGTAATGTATGTACACAGTGGGGGGAATTAAAAGTGGTATTTCATGCGCCAGTTTGAATAAAAAAATATACACTGCCACAAGGGCTGACATGTTTATTAAGGCATATGCGTCTTATCAAATCTCGCACGTCTTGGGAGGTCTGCGCGGAAGAAAACTGTTATCAGCTGCCGTAGATTTCTGCTGTAATTTAGGTCAGTTTTCTGGGGTAAATGTTAAATCTGTAAGAAAAGCAACGAGCGTGGTGATTAACCAGCAAAGACACGCGTTTTTACGCATAATGAGGCCTGTGCAAACATTTTCTACTTTTTGGTTCTACTTCTCTGGAGCTTGATAAATTCCCCCTAGTGAGTCCAGCTCCGGAGTATAATACATGATTTGCTGTTGATACTGTAGGCAATGTATGTCCACTGTGGCTCATTCTCGATGTATAATGGGGTCAGAGGTGGACATGGGCTTTTTCTGTGTCAGACGAGAGTAAGGTTGTGACTTTTCTGTGCACAGTATAGCTCTCCTTTGGCCTTCTGAGTGGGGCATTATTCAGAAGCTCTTCATTGTCGATCACACCATCAAGATCTCCAGGAAGATCGTAACAGCCGATGAGAACAATGTCGCCACGATCTACGTGTCTGAACCCGGTATGTTCTCCATGCTTGTGTCATTCCTGTCGCAGGCAGATAAGTTTAGTAAAGGGAGAAGGGATGTGTGGTTTCGGTAGACTGTCTTCCATCAGTGACCATCCTGTCCTCTCAACCCTTATGTTCTGTGTCAGAGCTGTGTCCGGAGTGCCGGGAGGGATTGTTGTGTCAGCAGGAGAGGGACCTGAGAGAATATGCACAAGCTACCATCTATGTGCACAAAGTGGTTGATAATAAGAAGGTAAGCGCCCGACATAGTGGGTGACTACTGCAGGTAAGGTGGGCAGCAGCACCTGACGCACCCCCCATCCTTTACAGGTCATGAAAGATGCAGCGCCCGAGCTAAACGTCAGCAGTTCAGACCCTGAAGATGAGAAGGATGAGCCCCGTCCTGATGGAGAGAATGATCCAGACTTCAGTCAGGTACCACTGCCGCTGACAAGTCTCTTATGTGATTCAGCAGACTAATTGACGTCATGCATTGGGATCCGGGAGGCGATGTGGTTGTCTCTGCTAGTAGCTTGCATGTCTGGCTGGATCTGCTCACTCCATGACCTGGTTACACGATCTTTTATAGCAGTCCAGGGAAGCCCTGAATCATGTCGTCCTCGTTGTGGGTAGTAATAAGGAAGGGGGTCAATTGCGACCACTGCATCTGATGCGGCTTCCCCGCGCTGAGAGTGTGGGACCTGTTCATTGGTGGTGACCGGCCAGAGCCATTAATCCCGATTGGTTAATAGAGCACTTTATTCTGACTTCTGATTGGCAATTTGAAGCACTGTTTAGCAGTTGTCTGTTACATGTTGTAATTGAACGGCGACCACGCCTGTGAACAGTCTTCGCCATGTGTCATTCGTTTTCGGAGGATGATCTAGTCCAAGTCTGTGATGACCTAAACCTGAAGCCCGAGAGGACTATGGAGCTGGGAATTCTGCTCTAAGGATCTTTATCTTTTACTCATCCAGGCTAATGGAGCCCCAAAGAGGCAGAAGGTTTCTATCCACGGACAGGTCTCCTATCAGAAGCAGGGGATTCGGAGAAGTACGCGGCACAGGAAAGTGCGGGGAGAGAAGGCGTTACTGGTCTCTGCTAACCAGACATTAAAGGACCTGAAAATCCAGGTGAGGAGTATCCCCTGAGGGGCCCCATGTCCAGCACCTGTTGCAGTCACTGACATTGTCTCTGCTTCCAGATCATGCACGCTTTCTCTGTCGCTCCATTCGATCAAAACTTGTCTCTAGATGGCAAGGTTTTGAATGACGACTGTGCCACGCTGGGATCTCTGGGAATCGTCCCGGAATCTGTCGTTTTACTAAAGGTAAGTAACCTTTTCTTGTGTGCTGTAGTCACAGTGGGCCGTACAGGGCAGGATGTAACTCCAGGTCTGTCTCCCATCACAGGCAGATGAGCCCATTGCAGATTATTCAGCCATGGATGACGTAATGCAAGGTGAGGGGCTGCAGGGGATGGGACGGTCAGCGTGTGCATGAGTGTCATCTCTGCCCCTGTGAAGGCTCTCGGAGGAGGAATCTCTGCCCAGATCAGTTAGAAAATCTCCCAAAAAGAGGAAATTATGGGAAATCATCCTAGTAATCAGTGGTATCTGCTACGTCCTGACGGGGGTATAATGGATACCCCATTCTGATACTGCCTACCGGGGTACTTGTGGGGATGTGAAGGGGGTCAACGGTGGGTGTATATGAGGCGGTCCTGGGTTCATGTATTTTGTATTGTAAGGGTGGGTTATAAGGAAATAAAATATCTTCTGACCCGTACTGCATAGAGAGCAGGGGTGTGCCATTTTTGCAGCATGCCTCTGGCATTATCGTGTGGTAACGTATGTGTACATCTCTTTTGCAGTTTGTATGCCAGAGGAAGGATTTAAAGGTAAGCGTAACGAAAGCCAGTCATGGTGACAGCCGTTATTTAAAGGATTGGGACGTGCTAGGAGATGAAGATTTTAATTTTGTTAAGGGAATTGTAAGAATCTCTCTCTGGGGGCTGATGATGGTTTTGTTGGTTGAGATCTTGATTTTTCTCTCATGGCCAAATTTACCACAATAGATAGAAATCGCCGGCCTGGTCTATGGGGTCGGCACATTCCTTATTGTTTCAGGCTCCCAGGATGCTCTCTGGTTGTATATTGTATAGCAGCTCTCCGATCACAGTCATGTAATGTACTCTGTCCTCTACCTCGATGTCTACTTAATGCTGCCATCTGTGCCATTTCTAGATCACAGTCCGCACTGACAGATCGGTTGCTAGCAATCCACTTCTTCATCGCACTCGTTGCTGCTGGTACAATATGTCTAGAGATAAGCGAACTTCTATTTTTAGTTCGGCGTCCAAAGTTCGGGTTCGGGTTATCGTAGCATCCCGTTGTGGATTCTGCTACCACGGACCATAACGGCATTTGGAATCCATAAGGGGCTGCTTCATTGAACCCGAACCGTGGACAACCCTAAGGACCTGGGGTGACATCACCGTCATGTGATCAGTGCAGGGGGCGTGGCTAAGCACTGGATCACCTCTTATCCAATCCAGTGCTGAGCCACGCCCCTGCACTGATCACATGACGGTGACGTCACCCAGGGTCCTTAGGGTTGTCCACGGTTCGGGTTCAATGAAGCATCCCCTTATGGATTCCAAATGCCGTTATGGTCCGCGGTAGCGGAATCCATAACGGGATGCTACGATAACCCGAACTTTGGACGCTGAACTAAAAAAGAAGTTCGCTCATCTCTAAATGTGTCCCTAGCAACCAGACTGTCAAAAAGAGCGCCGCTGATCAGAGTACAGCCGGATTATCACTGCCGCCAGCAGAGAATAGCAGCCTGACAGCATCCACCCTTTGCTCTGTTAGGTTATGGAGGTTCCCTTTAAGCATTGTCTGATTTTTCTCATCAAGGGATTTTCTTCCTTTTTGTTTGCAGGAACGGGTCTGCTGGGACATTAGCATTGAGCCTCCTCCTGAAGGGCATCTTCCAAGCGCAGTAGAAGCGGATTGTGACTCTTCCAGGAGGCGTCGGACGCCTCCACCTCCGAGCATTGCCTTACATGAACATAGCAGATTGCACTGAAGGACTGCAGCGAAAGAAGGACAAACTCTACTTTTTATATGTAAATACAGATGACGCCGTATATCTATAATATAACTTGTTTACATTGGGATTCCACCTTCCATGCCATGTCTCCCAGCAGCGGCTTCTGTCTTGTGAAATCATGAATGATCGTGGGTTTCCCTTCTGGCCTGCTTGTCACGCATTAAAAAGCCGACTGTGCTGATGATGATCCACAGCTTCTGTGTTGTAATATGGTGAAAGAATGGAGACCGAGGGTTACAGAATGGAAAAAGAAGCACAGAGTATGTCCGGAGAGCAGTAGGCTGTTTTTGGGAGTGGTCACAGACCAAGAGTTACATGCTGGTAGGAAGAGTTCCCAGCAGCGCAGAGGACTTAAGAAGAAATGTGCTGTTCGTGTGAGAGGTTACGGGCGGAGTTAATTCATGGAAGGAGCAGGGTCCCCAGCAGCACAGAGCGTGTCAGGATTTGTTTGCTGATCTTGTGATCACAGTGGAAGGTGTAGAAGAGTAGTCAGATGTGTGTTACAATAGTTGAGCTGTGACCTGTAATGGAGAGGGTGGACAAGGCTGACGTCTATTTTTGTTTCCCTGTACCCCATTATTACTACATACCTGGCAAATGCAGACGCTTCGCTGTGAGGTTTAGGATCCATTCACACGTCCGCTAAATGGGTCTGCATCTGTTCCGCAATTTTCCAGACCCATTCATTTTCAATGGGGCTGCAAAAGATGCGGACAGCACACTGTGTGCACTTCCGTTCCGTGGCCCAGCAAAAAAATTGAACATGTCCTATTCTTATCCGGACACGGACAAGAAAAGGCATTTCCATTATAGTGCCGGACATGTGCGATCCGCAAAATGTGTGTTTTGCGGATCTGCAATTTGCAGACTGTGCAAAACACCTGCGGACGTGTGAATGGACCCTTAGGGTCAGCGAGACCAGCCCTTGTTCCTCCCTCTCTTTCATTGACCCTGCCAGGCGAGATGATTTCACAGAAACCTGGCTCTGCCAATCAAGATGGAGAGAGGGGGGGGACTGGTAAGAGGAGCAAGGGTGCACAGAGTGGCTTGGGCCCACCCTCAGTGCACTTAGCTGCTCATTTGCATTTGTATTAAAAGTGCTTTATCTCCAGAATAAAAACAAGGAATTGCTAAGTGAAATGTGTCATTACATTCAGCTGAGCGAGCCCTACAAGGCAGTGTGCCTGGTTTCACCGTAGACATGTTGGTGACGGGTTCCTTTTTAAATGAGCGCCATCCTGGTCTGGATTGTTGTCTGCTGTCCGGACATCTAGGTCACAGGTGGGCATTTCTTTACCCTAAGTTCACACCTGAGCGTTTTACAGCGCGTTCAAACGCGCTGTAAAACGCTCAACACATGAAAACCAATGCTTTCCTATGGCCCTGGTTCTCACTTGAGCGTTTTACAGCGCATTTGAACGCGCTGTAAAGCGCCCAACGCATAAACAAGTACTTGAGCTTTTTTTGGGGCGTTTGTCGCGCGTTTTGTGATTGACACCACAGTAGTCAATCACAAGAACGCGCGTTTCCTATTTGCAAAAACGCGCTGAAATACGCGCAACAAAAACGCGCAGGTCTGAACCCAGGGTTAATGTAGGCCCACACAGCAGCTCTTATTTGTGTGTGGAGTTCATAGTTATATGTGTATTGTCATTAATGCATACTATAACTAGTGGTGCTATATCACAAACATAAATAGTACCGTCATACCCCACACATATAGTACTACTGATATATACATTCTGCACACATACAATAGTGTTAAAAAAAACAGTGAGATTAAAAAAAGCAAATAAATTGCAAAATTGTTTTAATATCTTTAATATCAGTAACTTATTTCCATAAATGCAAATACACTGGAGATACTACATATTCAATTCCAAATCAAAACTAGACCAACATTTATCCAGTTTGTGTTAATCCTTTACAGAAAGTAAAGAAAAGGGAAAATTAGGCTGTTCCAGCATATTTCTTTAAAAACTCAAAAATGTATAAACTGAAAAAATGTTTAGAGATTTCCCTTAACTTTGAACTCCTGCACAAATGTTTAGTGGAGGAACCATTGTTTCTGAGAACGGCTTGGCATCTGTGGTGCATGGAGTCGACCACCTTCTGGGCTCTATGAACAGGTATTTCAGTTCAAGACGATTGGACTACACTTCACAGATTGCATTTTTGGGATTTTCTTTATAAATCGCATTTTTTTGTCACCCCACAAGGTCTTTATGGGATTGAGGTCAGAGGATTGGGCCGGCTGCTCCACTACCTCAGTCCTGTTTGTCTGTAACCAAGATGATCTCTTACTGCTGTGTTTTGGGTTATTGTCATGTTGAAAAACCCATGTCAAGGGTGTTTCTTCTTTGGCATAGGGCATCATGATCATCTCAGCATTTTGATGTATTCAGACTGATCTATGATCCTTCATATGTGATAAATAGGCCCAACACTACGGGGTGAGAAATCCCCATATCAGGATTTTTGCACCACCATGCTGTATTGTCTTCACAGTGGACTGTGGCTTGATTGCTCGGCAGTCGTCTGACGTACTCTCTGCAACCATTAGACCTAAAAAGAACAATTTTGCTTTCATCAGTCCATAAAATGTTTTGCCATTTCTCTTTTGACTAGTCAATGTGTTCTTTGGCAAGTTTTAACCTACTCGGGACATGTCTTTTTCTACAATGGGACTTTGCTCCTTGTTCTTACTGAAGACTTGGTCTCACTTCATCATCTTCTGATTGTAGCAGGACTCACAGGTAACTTCAGATCTTCTTGGATCTTTCTGGAGGTGATCACTGGCTGAGCCTTGGCCTTTTTGGCTATTCTCTGATCCATTCGAACAGTAGTTCTCCGCATCCTTCTGCTTCTTTCAGGTTTTGATTGCCACTTCGCGACATCTGAGATCATTTTAGCTGAGCAGCCTATAATTTGCTGCACTTCTGTTTTTTTTTTTGTTTTTTTTCCCCTTTCCAATCACCTTTTTAATCAAAGTATGTTATTCATCAGAACAATGTCTAGAAGGACCCATTTTCCCCAGTATTTCAGAAGGAATTGCACTATAGCCAACATGTTCAGCATTTGCTGCCCTCCTTCCTTAAAGGTCATCTCTCAGCAGATTTGTACCTGTGAAACTGGTTGACCTGTTGCATGGGCGCTTGGTGAAGGCATCTGTGTTGGTCCCATTTTCATATGTGCTCACATTGCTGACAAAAAATATATTTTAATGTATGCAAATGAGCCTCTAGGAGCAACAGGGGCGTTGTCGTTACTCCTAGAGGCTCCATTCTCTCGGCAACTGCCACACCCTCTCCACGTTGACTGGGCCAGGCAGTGTAAACGTAATCACATCTGGGCCTGAAGTGAGAAGTGTATGACAGTGGCAGAGAGAGCAGAGCCTCTAGGTGTAATGGTAACGCCCCCATTGCTCCTAAATGCTCATTTGCATATAATAAAACTTTATCTTTCTCAGCAAAGCAGGCACATATAAACATGGGACCAACACAGATGCCTTCAGCTGCCAAGTGCACATGTAACAGGTCAGCCGGTGTCATAGGTACAGAACTGCTGACAGATGGGCTTTAAACGAGGGACAAAATTAACACCAGTTATTACACAGAATGAAAGACTTAACCAGTTTAACTCTGCGCTATTATTTTGAATATGTCCCTTTCAATTAATTGATTCAAATGTGCGGCATGCATGTCCCAAATGTTGAGGGGGGGTTCCTTTTACTCTACTACATACTAATACTAAATTGTATTTTTAATTTATTGGGTTAATGATGTTGAACTACCGGTAACACTACTGTGCATACATTGTACATTTACTTATCTTGTCCACAGTGAAGAAAAGCTATGATGAACCAAGATTGCTTCCTGCCTTGGCCAGACTTTTTCCTCCCTCTTCTATCAGTACCGACAAAGTTGCTGCTTGTATCAAGTTACAACAGCCAGTAAGATGCTCCAGCTGTTCTAACTGTTCTAGCAGTTCTGACAGACTAGGGATGAGACGATACTGGTCCTGCTCCCGCCTCTACATCTCTACCTGACTGCTCTGGCTTCCCGCTGTACTCTACCCCTGTCGTTTTATGAAGTGTCAAAGCATAAAACATCAGAACAAAATCTTTCCACTTACATTAAACTGCAGCTAGTGATGACCTTTTGTCAGGCAGAGCCACCAAGCGTACTAAGCGACAGCCTCGGGAGAAATGTGACTGCTATGTAGTAGTACTTACTTGGGGCCAGGTATGAACTCTAATAACTATCTGTCATCTAGTAATGACCGGAGGATACAGTAGTCAGAGATTGTCAAATCAGGCCGAGGGGACAAAGCTCATACAGAGGCCATTGTAGTAAGATCTCGTAGTACCTGCAAACAAGATCTGCCTGGTGATCTAGTGAGTTCAGCTCAATACAACTGATGTAACCCAGGTCCTTTCTCGTATATAGTGCTATATGGACCATGCAGGTATAACCCGGGCATCTCCTGTATATAATTTTATATATGCACAGCTAGTATAACCTGGGCATCTCCTGTATATTATTATATATGTACAGCTGGTATAAGTTATGCATCTTCGTGTATATAGTGATATGGACCATGCTGGTATAACCTGGGTATTACCCGTATATAATTATATATGTACAGCTGGTATAAGTTATACATCTTCTTGTATATAGTGATATGGACCATGCTGGTATAACCTGGGTATTACCCGTATATAATTATATTTGTACAGCCGGTATAAGTTATACATCTTCCTGTATATAGTGATATGGAGCATGCTGGTATAACCTGGGCATCTCCTGTATATAATTATATATGTACAGCTGGTATAACCTGGGCATCTCCTGTATATAATTATATATGTACAGCTGGTATAACCTGGGCATCTCCTGTATATAATTATATATGTACAGCTGGTATAACATGGGCATCTCCTGTATATAATTATATATGTACAGCTGGTATAAGTTATACATCTACTTCTATATAGTGGTATGAACCATGCTGGTATAACCTGGGCATCTCCTGTATATAATTATATATGTACAGCTGGTGTAAGTTATACATCTTCTTGTATATAGTGATATGGACCATGCTGGTATAACCTGGGCATCTCCTGTATATAATTATATATGTACAGCTGGTGTAAGTTATACATCTTCTTGTATATAGTGATATGGACCATGCTAGTATAACCTGGGCATCTCCTGTATATTATTATATATGTACAGCTGGTATAAGTTATGCATCTTCTTGTATAGAGTGATATGGAGCATGCTGGTATAACCTGGGCATCTCCTGTATATAATTATATATGTACAGCTGGTATAACCTGGGCATCTCCTGTATATAATTATATATGTACAGCTGGTATAACCTGGGCATCTCCTGTATATAATTATATATGTACAGCTGGTATAACATGGGCATCTCCTGTATATAATTATATATGTACAGCTGGTATAAGTTATACATCTTCTTGTATATAGTGATATGGAGCATGCTGGTATAACCTGGGTATTTCCCGTATATAATTATATATGTACAGCTGGTATAAGTTATACGTCTTGTATATAGTGATATGGACCATGCTGGTATAACCTGGGTATATCCTATATAATAATATATGTACAGCTGGTATAAGTTATACATCATCTTGTATATAGTGATATGGGCCATGCTGGTATAACCTGGGTATTTCCCGTATATAATTATATATGTACAGCTGGTATAAGTTATATATCTTCTTGTATATAGTGATATGGACCATGCTGGTATAACCTGGGTATCTCCTGTGTATAATTCTATATGTACAGCTGGTATAAGTTATACATCTTCTTGTATATAGTAATTATGGACCATGCTGGTATAACCTGGGTATCTCCTGTATATAATTATATATGTACAGCTGGTATAAGTTATACATCTTCTTGTATATAGTAATATGGACCATGCTGGTATAACCTGGGCATCTCCTGTATATAATTATATATGTACAGCTGGTATAAGTTATACATCTGTATATAGTGATATGGACCATGCTGGTATAACCTGGGTATCTCCCGTATATAATTATATATGTACAGCTGGTATAAGTTATACATCTTCTTGTATATAGTGATATGGACCATGCTGGTATAACCTGGGTATTACCCGTATATAATAATATATGTACAGCTGGTATAAGTTATACATCTTCTTGTATATAGTGATATGGGCCATGCTGGTATAACCTGGGTATTTCCCGTATATAATTATATATGTACAGCTGGTATAAGTTATATATCTTCTTGTGGAGCCAGGGAACAAAGCTGACACAAATCAACTATTTCTTTGGCATTGGATCCAATATTGTTTAATGGATAACACACAGAGTGAGAGAGAATGAATGTACAACTTAAAAGGAGTGTTATAAAAAAAAAAAGGAGAAAATTGTGGTGGAATGAAGACGCTTTGGAAAATTAAAAGAAGATGATGATTATCCCAAGAGGTTTGAGAATACAAAAATTCTCTAATTTTGGTTTTGATGAAATTTTTAAAAAAACTAAATGGCAGGATAGAGCGACAGATTACCGTACTCTGTGGTCCTTACGAAAAATATGGAAACTGAAATTGATAAGATACAAAAACAGATGGAGAAAGGCTTAAAAAAAAGAAAAAGGAAACTTGAATATTGAACAATAATTGTCCAAAGGCTTTATTACTTGGGAAATGGAGATGATGGCCAAAAAAAATAATAATCACATAGCTGTTGATTTACAATTCTAATAAAGTTTACAGATTGCAAGGAAAAGTGGGTAGAGTCCTTGGAGCCCACCTGCCGGTCATGATTTTAGAATATCCCATAGGATGAATACCTGCGGTAAGTAGATATATAACCTGCTCAATACTAAGGAAATCCTAAAACATGACGGCAGATGGGCCCCAGGGCACTAAAGGTGAGGATCCCTTGTATGTTGTTTTTTTATTTTATGTCGGAAAGAATTTTAACCTGGAATGTACGTGGACTTGACGACAAGTTAGGCCTCTTTCACATCAGCGTTTTAGCTTTCCGTCCTAGAGATCCGTCCTCGGATCTCTAGGACGGAAAGCTACTGATCAGTTTTATCCCCATGCATCCTGAATGGAGAGAAATCCGTTCAGGATGCATCAGTTCAGTATGTCAACGTTTTTTGGACGTTGACAAAAGCGCAGCATGCTGCGGATTTGTCTCCGTCCAAAAATCCGGAAGACATGCCGCAACGCCGGATCCGGAATTAATGCCCATTGAAGGGCATTAGTCCGGATCCGGCCTTTAGCTAAACGTCGTTTCCGCGCATCGCCGGATCCGACGTTTAGCTTTTTGTCAATGGTTACTATGGCAGCCAGGACGCTAAAGTCCTGGTTGCCATAGTAAAGAGTAGGGGGAGCGGCATACTTACATTCCGTGCGGCTCCCGGGACGCTCCAGGATGACGTCAGGGCGCCCCAGTGCATAGATCACGTGATCGCATGGATCACGTGATCCATGCGCGCGGGCGCTCTGACGTCATTCAGAGCGCCTGGAGCCGCACGGAATGTAGCATGCCGCTCTCACTGCTACTATGGCAACCAGGACGCTAGTAGCGTCCTGGCTGCCATAGTAACACTGAAAGCATTTTGAAGACTGATCAGTCTTCAAATGCTTTCAGTTCACTTGCGTTGTGCCGGATCCAGCGTGCATTCCGGCGATGGAAGTGCACGCCGGATCTTCACAACGCAAGTGTGAAAGAGGCCTTAAAAAGACAGGCAGTGTTCGATTTAGTTCAGAGACATTTACCTGCGGTCGTCTGTTTACTAGAAACCCACTTTACTGATGAGGTTTTGCTGTGGATTAGTAGAGGTTGGGCCTCGCAGGCATTTCACTCAACCTTCACCAGCCACTCCAGAGGAGTGACCGTGTTTATCCATAAAGAGATGGATTTTGTCTGCGAGGCATCCTCTATTGATAAGCAGGGGAGATTTTTTTTATTTTTATGGGAAACTTCTGGGAAGACCATGTATTTTAGCCTTTATTTATATCCCTTCCCCTTTTTTTCTTTTGATGTATTGAATTGTTTATTAACCTTTCTGGAGCAACGCCCAGATTGTCTCACTTTAGTAAATAGGGATTTCAACTGGGTTTCTAATCCCAAGACAGATTGGATTTCTATGGGCAGGGACACCCATGTTCCCGAACTTAATCAGGGGGTCCCCTTTGGCTCGATTCTGTCGGGAGCCGGGCTTCATAGACATCTGGGGCTTTCTGGGAAGGGGAGAAGAGCCTATTCCTGTGTGTCTCAGTCCGGGAACTGCTTGTCCAGGATCAACCTTTCTTTAATAAATGAAAAATATGTGTGATATATCAGACAAATAAAAAAAAAAAAAAGTGAGGTCACTCTTGGATCATGTATCCCTTGAACTTTCTATGACCGGTGATAGGGAAGGGGTAGTACCGCCCTTTAGATTAAATTCTTACCGGCTATCGGTAATAGATAATCATGAATGGATGAAACAGGAGATTGCTGTACTTCTGGGATGTTAACTCTAATTCAGTTAGAGTTCAATTGGTGTGGGGCGCGTTTATGCGCGTTTATGAGGGGTTTATTTGTCTAACCTGAGAAGGGGTTATGGAATGAAAGAGAGGGCCTTGAGAGCAGCTGCGCTTCGTGGGATGAACCAGTTGTCTACGAATAAAACAGAAGACAATAGAAGGGCAATGCAAAGTGCATCTCGGGAGTAGTCTGATTTTCTTCTTGATAAGGCCCAGCAGAGGCTTTTTTGTTAAGGGTCAAAAACAATTCTGTGAATCTGGCTGTCCAGGTAAACACCTTGCTAGAGTGATATCTAATCAGGATAAAAAAAGATATAGTCAGTATTTGTTTACCTGATGGTGTAATTACCGATGAGCAGGAGAAAATAAAGGGAGCTTTTTTAAAAACATTTCTCGGAAATATATAAAATTAGTGATAATATTGCGAAGGAAACAATGGACGCCTATTTAGACTCCATTGTTTTTCCAGTTCTTACTGAAATACAGAGGGAATTCCTTGAAGCAGATTTTTTCACTTCAGGGGTTAGAAGCTGCAATAAAGGCATGTTCAGGAGATTCTTCCCCTGGGTTGTATGGCTTTCCTTACGAGCTTTATCGCAGGTATGGTGAGGTTATGCTTCCGCGCTTGCTGAGGGTAATTGAGTTGCTGGAGGATGGTAGCCTTACCGAGTCAATGTCAGAAGCTGTAATTATATTAATATTGAAAAAGGGGTAAGATCCGCTAGAGATGGGATCATATAGACCGATATTGCTTCTGAATACGGATGTTAAGCTTATACCAAGGATGTTGGCTACAAGGCTCTCCAGAGTTATTTCCTCGATTATTCATCCCGATCAGAATGGGTTTATTCCTAACAAAGGTACTCCTCATAACCTTCATCGACTATTTGCAAACATTCAGTCCCCTGGGGGGGATTCTCGCTCCATCCTGTCACTGGACGCCTCTAAGGTGTTTGATGGGTGGAGTGGAAATTCCTATGGAAGGTGATGGGAAGGATGGGATTTGGCACAAGGTTTATAAGTATGATCAGGCTTTTGTATAAATCCCCTATCGCCTTAATGGTATTCTGACTCCGAGTTTTAGGTTGACCTAGAGGTACCCGTCAAGGTTGTCCACTTTCTCCCTTATTGTTTGATATTTATATTGAGCCTCTGGCACTTAGTGTTAGGCAAGATACAAGGATTGAAGGGTTTGGAGTATTAGGACTAGAGGATAGGATCTCTTTATATGGCGATGGTGTGGTATTATTTATAAATCATTCCAATATAACTCTCCAAAGAATTATTCGCATAGTTAATTCCTTTGCGGAAGTCTCTGGCTTAGATATTAATTGGGCAACGACTATTCTTATGCTATTGGATAACTTTGAGTATCTGAGGGAGGGATCTTTGATGTTAAAAATTGTCGATTCGTTTGAATATTTGGGCATGAGGATATCACCTAGGATCGAGGATTTTATCCAGCTTAATCTGATTCCGTGGACAACTAAATTGTGATCCAAAATCTCGATCTGGCTTCGACTACCCTTATCTAGAGCCGACAGAATATCTTTAGTTAAGATGGTGATTTTACCCCAACTTTACATTCTTAGGAACTCCCCGACATGGATCGAGGATCGGTTTTTCAAGCTCATTGAGAGGATGATTAATGATCTACTGTGGGGAAGAAAGCGAGTGAGGCTAAAATGGATCACTTTTATAAGCCTCTGGAGCAGGGAGGCTTGAATCTTCCCTACTTCAAGGGCTATTTTATAGCTGGGCAGTTACAGTTATAATGTGAATGGCAGAAAAGTTCTCTTTGTAAGATTTTGGTGGAGCGATCCCCATGTGATAACATATTCACTCTGTTGGGATCTGGGCGACTAATGCTGAACTAGAATACAGAGTGATTGGGAAGCTATTTACTAGATTTTGGACTACTATTAGAAGATGGTTGGGGATAAAGGAATCTATGTTATGCCCTCCTCTTTGGCATAATTTTTATTTAGAGGGTTTGGATGAACTATAGCTGGGGATAAGTTTTGGCAAAAAAGTAATATTTCTTATGTTTCGCAGGTGGTGAGGAATGGGGAGGTACTCCCTTTTTCATCCTTAACACAAATGGGTAAGTTAGGTTGGTTTAGATATTTTCAGATTTGTTCAGCACTCTCTAGTGTAAAAGGTACTTCTTTACCTTTGAATGTGGCGATTGGGAGTCCAGCCCTCAAGGGCAAGATTTCCCAATTTATATAAATTGTTGCTTAAGGAACTATTTAATAAGGTCGCCTCCCCGGGTCAAAGGGCCTGGGGAATCGATTGTCCATTGGTTATGACACAAGACTGGGGAAACATATATTTAGTCTTGAAGACTAGTATCACACAATTCCAATCACATTCTGGTTCAGTTTAATATTTCACATAGTTTATGTGGTCAAACTGCCCACGGTGTGATTCACAGTGGGCGGACTTCTTGCACATGTTTTGGTTGTGTCCAGATCTAAAAGTTTATTGGGGTTCAATTCATAGTTTTATCACCCATAAAATGAAGGTAATACTTCTGTTCACACCCGAGTGTTGGATGTTGAGTGATTTATCCAAGGTAAACTGCCATAAGTATAAAAAGATCTTGTTAGTTAGAATTATGTTTTTGGCCAGAATTTTGGATTACCAGAGTTTGGATCTCACAAAATACTCCAAAACTCAGAGTAGTTATATTTGGTCAATAAGGTTAAGAGAGACGAATATGTTTTATATAACCAAAGAAATTCTGAGGAAAAATGGTCTAGGGCAGGGATGCTCAACCTGCGGCCCTCCAGCTGTTGTAAAACTACAACTCCCACCATGCCCGGCTGATGGCTTTAGGCTGTCCGGGCATGCTGGGAGTTGTAGTTTTGCAACAGCTCGAGGGATGCAGGTTGAGCATCCGTAGTCTAGGGTATGGGGAGGTTGGAAGTGATAGTTTCTCGATATTGACCCTCTATTTTATATATTTTTATTTTTTATTTTAATTTTTTTTATGGAGGGCATCATTGGGTGGGTGGGAAATGGAGAAGGAAGAGGGATAAGAATTAATGATAATGATTTAACTATGTTTTTATTTTTATTAAGAAACATGAAAATTAAATGAAAGGTAGAGCTATAAAAAAAAAAAAAAAATACCTGGGAGTCATGGTATCCATGAAGGCTAAGGATTATATTATATTGTCCTGAACATCTCTCCCCTTCTGGATGGATGACAAACTTTTGCTGTCTTGTCTAAACTATCGCTTTCTATAATTAGTAGGACAAACCTTGTACAGATGACACTTATGCCCCAGTTGTACTTCCTCCGTAACTCCCCGGTATGGATTCCTTCATATGTTTTGCAAGGAGTGGAGAGACTATTTTGTCTTTTACTTTGGAAAGCCGGTATCCCTGAAATTTGCTGAGTTTTTTGCGGGACAAGTTGTACTTTTTAACGCTACCATTTATTTTTGCATGTGATGTAGTGGGAAACGGGAAAAAAATTCCAAATGGGGTGAAATTGCAAAAAAAAAAGCAATTTCACCACAGTTTTGCGGGTTTTTAAATTACAACGTTCGATTTGCGATAAAACTGACTGGTTAATTTTATTCTTCAGGTCAGTATGAATCCGGCAATACCTAATATGTATAGTTTTTCTTGCGTTTTGATAGTGAAAAAAAAATTAAAAGTGGGAATTTTTTTATTTCATTTTTTTGTCGCCATGTTTTTACCCCTATAACTTTTTTGTAATTATGCGTACGGAGCAGTGTAGGGGCTCATTTTTTGCGGGGCAATCTGAACTTTTAATTGATACCATTATGGGGTGCGTATGATGTTTTGATCACTTTTTATTCATTTTTTTAGGAAATGAAGCGTCCAAAAATTGCGAATTAGCCATTTGGACGCTTTCTTTTTTATGTTTACCGTATGGTGAATATTTTTTAATATTATTATAGTATGGGCGTTTTCGCACATTGCGACACCCATTATGTGTAATTTTTTTATTTTTTTATTTATTTTATTTTCATTTTGGTGAAAGGGGGGTGATTTGAATTTATATATTTTTTTTATTTTTATTTTTATTTTTTAAACTTTTTTTTTTTATTTTTTACCACTTTCTTATAGTTCCCTTAGGGAACTATAAGATGCAATCATCAGATTGCTATTCTCATATATTCCAATGCAATAGCATTGGAATATATGAGAAAATCGCATATTTCCTATGGAGCCTATTACAGTCATAGGCTCCATAGGAATACTATGTAGTAACCTAGGTTTCATTCACAGAAACCTAGGGTACTAAATGCATGCTCCGGCTCCCCCTTGTGGCCATCAGGGAGCCGGAGCAAAACTGAAAGTGAAACTTTCGGTTTTTGCGCGATCAGATGCCGTGGTCAGGATTGACCACGGCATCTGAGGGGTTAAATGTCCGCGATCGGCATCGCTGCCGGTCGCGGACATGAGCTGCGGGTGTCAGCTTGATAAATCAAGCGTTTACCCGCAGCTCATGCGCCCGCTCCGTGCGGGCGCCATCTTTAAAGTCCGGACGAAGGGCGTACATGTACGCCCTTCGTCCTTAAGGGGTTAAGCATCGCAGCTGCAGTATTTTACGGGATGGGGTAGAACTCACGGTTCAGATTAAAGTGTTAGTATTATTGAACATATTGTGGATCCAGGACCCCTATTCTGTCATTTGGAGACTGATGTGTTTCTGGTACAGAGAGGGAACGTGACAATTTTGCACCTTATGCATAAAATATGGGAAAAAAGTAAACATCTGATTAATGTAGTTAGCAGTTTACCATGTAGTCCTTTATGGGACAATAGGCAGCTCCCGGAGATCTTTACCTTTCCCGTACTAGAGTTATGGTGTTCGAAGGGACTTACCAAGACGGTATACTTAAGACTTCTTCCCAATTGCAAGAAGAATTTTTACTCGCTCGTGAATTCATCTATTACCATTTACAGATGAGACGTGCAGTAGGGGCCCTAAATAAGTTAGGGTCTATTCTCCCTAACAGCCACTTTATATATGACATCTTATCCAAAGCTACCTCTGCTTGGGGGCTAATATCTTGATTTACACCAACTACTATGCAAATATATAGCGGACAATCTGGAGGCTCTTAGGATGTCGTGGGAAAAAGATGTAGGACAAATCACCCCCCAAACCCCCACCCTTAATATTTGGAATCATCTACTCGCACAGATCCTGTACCTTTCCTTGAGTCCTGCATATAGAGCATCCCAGTTGTACCACCTCCATACCATATGTCGTATACTTGCTTATTTGCAGTGTGGAATATGGCACAATGTGTGAGATCTGTGGACTCCCCTGCTGACTTGATGCATGAATTCTGGCATTGCCTGGTATTGGATGGGTTCTGGAAGAGCGTTCTGTTTTTAATTCGGAGGCTACATCAGATATCCGTTCCTACTCACCCGCTTACTTGCGTAACACATTGGGCCAGATTTATCATTACACTTGCATCTTACTCCACTTTTCCATCTGCCCAAAGTCACTTTTGGCTCAGTCAGATTTAATAATGGTCCTTTAATACTGTGATAAATGTGCTTTGACGGTAGCGGTTTATCCTTCAGTAAGCGGCTTTACAAAAGTCGCACGTCTTTACAAAAAAGTCGCATGTTCTATTAAAAAGTCGCATAAGATAAGCATGGTCCCCCCTGGAGTGAAATTACGCATTTTTTTTTTTTTTTGCGACTTTTTATATGGTTGTAATAGTAAATATGTCTAGAGATTCATTTACATAAGACAACATGCCCACTTTCACAAAACTGGAGAGCTTAGTGCAGAGCTTGAAAAAATCGCAAAAAAATGCGCAATTTTACAGATTGCGCAATTTTTTTTGCAACTTTTTCACTACATTAACCACTTCAGCCCCCCTAGCTTAAACACCCTTAATGACCAGGCCACTTTTTACAATTCTGCACTACACTACTTTCACCGTTTATTGCTCCGTCATACAACTTACCACCCAAATGAATTTTACCTCCTTTTCTTCTCACTAATAGAGCTTTCATTTGGTGGTATTTCATTGCTGCTGACATTTTTACTTTTTTTGCTATTAATCAAAAATGACCGAAATTTTTACAAAAAAATGACATTTTTCACTTTCTGTTGTAAAATTTAAAAAAAAAAACTACATTTCTATATAAATTTTTCTCTAAATTTATTGTTCTACATGTCTTTAATAAAAAAAAGTCCAATAAGTGTATATTTATTGGTTTGGGTAAAAGTTATAGCGTTTACAAACTATGGTGCAAAAAAGTGAATTTCGGCATTTTGAAGCAGCTCTGACTTTCTGAGCACCTGTCATGTTTCTTCAGGTGCTAGAATGTCAGGAAAGTATAAATACCCCCCAAATGACACCATTTTAGAAAGAAGACACCCCAAAGTATTCGCGGAGGGGCTTGGTGAGTTCATGTATCATTTCATTTTTTTTCACAAGTTAGCGGAAAATGACACTTTCTGAGAAAAAAAAATTTCAATTTCTGCTAACTTCTGGCAAAAAAAAAAAAATCTCAGACGGACTCACTATGCCCCTCAGTGAATACCTCGGGGTGTCTACTTTCCGAAAAGGGGTCATTTGTGGGGTGTGTTTACTGTTCTGGCATTTTGGGTGGGGCTAAATTGTGAGCCGCCATGTAAAACCTAAAGGTACTCGTTGGAATTTGGGCCCTTTGCGACTCAGGCTGCAAAAAGTGTCACTTATGTGGTATCGCCGTACTCAGGAGAAGTAGGGCAATGTGTTTTAGGGTGTATTTTTACATATACCCATGTTGGGTGAGAGAAATATCTCTGTAAATGACAACTTTGTATAAAAATTTTTAAAAGTTGTCGTTTACAGAGATATTTTTCACACACAGTATAGGTATATATAAAAATACACCCCAAAACACATTGCCCTACTCTCCTGAGTACGGCGATACCACATGTGTGCACTTTTGCAGCCTGAGTGCAAAGGCCCTAAAACCAATAAGTACCTTTAGGATTTCACAGGGCATTTTTACGCATTTGGATTCCAGACTTCTTCTCACGCTTTAGGGCCCCTAAAATGCCAGGGCAGTATAAATACCCACATGTGACCCCATTTTGGAAAGAAGACACCCTAAGGTATTCCGTGAGGGGTATGGTGAGTTCATGTAAAATTTTATTTTTGTCACAAGTTAGTGGGATATGAGACTTAGTAAAAAACTAAATTAAAAAAATATATATATCAATTTCCGCTAACTTGTGCCAAAAATAAAAATTCTGTGAACTCGCCATGCCCCTCACGGAATACCTTGGGGTGTCTTCTTTCCAAAATGGGGTCACTTGTGGGGTATTTATACTGCCCTGGCATTTTAGGGGCCCCTAAAGCGTGAGAATCCAAATGCGTAAAAATGGCCTGTGAAATCCTAAAGGTACTCATTGGTTTTAGGGCCCTTTGCGCACTCAGGCTGCAAAAAGTGTCACTCATGTGGTATCACCGTACTCAGGAGAAGTAGGGCAATGTGTTTTGGGGTGTATTTTTACATATACCCATGCTGCGTGTGAGAAATATTGCTGTAAACGACAACTTTTTACATTTTTTATTCAAAGTTGTCAATTTACAGAGATATTTCTCACACAAAGTATGGGTATATGTAAAAATACACCCCAAAACACATTGCCCTACTTCTCCTGAGTACGGTGATACCACATGAGTGACACTTTTTGCATCCAAGATGCGAAGGGCCCTAAAACCAATGAGTACCTTTAGGAGGGCATTTTTACGCAATTTTCTTCTCACGCTTTAGGGCCCCTAAATTGCCAGGGCAGTATAAATACCCCACATGTGACCCCATTTTGGAAAGAAGACACCCCAAGGTATTCTGTGAGGGGCATGGCGAGTTCATAGAAGATTTTTTTGGCACAAGTTAGCGGAAATTGATTTTTATTGTTTTTCTCATAAAGTCTACCTTTCTGCTAACTTTTGACAAAAGTTACATTTTTCATGGACTCACTATGCCCCTCAGCGAATACCTTGGGGTGTCTTCTTTCCAAAATGGGGTCATTTGTGGGGTGTGTTTACTGTTCTGGCATTTTGGGTGGGGCTAAATTGTGAGCAGCCATATAAAACCTAAAGGTACTCGTTGGAATTTGGGCCCTTGCACACTCAGGCTGCAAAAAGTGTCACTCATGTGGTATCTCCGTACTCAGGAGAAGTAGGGCAATGTGTTTGGGGTGTATTTTTACATATACCCATACTTTGTGTGAGAAATATCTCTGTAAATTGACAACTTTGAATAAAATTTTTTAAAAGTTGTCGTTTACAGTGATATTTCTCACACACAGTATGGGTATATGTAAAATACACCCCAAAACACATTGCCCTACTTCTCCTGAGTTCGGCGATACCACATGAGTGACACTTTTTTGCAGCCAAGATGCGCAAAGGGGCCCTAAAACCAATGAGTACCTTTAGGATTTCACAGGCCATTTTTACGCATTTGGATTCTCACACTTTAGGACCCCTAAAATGCCAGGGCAGTATAAATACCCCACAAGTGACCCCATTGTGGAAAGAAGACACCCCAAGGTAATCCGTGAGGGGTATGGCGAGTTCACAGAAAAAAAAAAATTTGGCACAAGTTAGCGGAAATTGATTTTTTTTATTTATTTTTTTTACAGTCTCATATTCCACTAACTTGTGACAAAAAATAAAATTTTGCATGAACTCGCCATACCCCTCACGGAATACCTTGGGGTGTCTTCTTTCTAAAATGGGGTGACATGTGAGGTGTTTGTACTGCCCTGGCATTTTAGGGTCTCCGCAATCATTACACGTATGGCCAGCATTAGGAGTTTCTGCGATTTTCCTTATATTGAACATACGGGTAATGAGATTTTTTTTCCCGTTCAGCCTCTGGGCTGAAAAGAAAAAAAATGAACGGCACAGATTTCTTCATTCGCATCGATCAATGTGGATGAAAAAATCTCTGCCCAAAAATGTGCGAAAAAAAAAAAAACGGCACAGATTTCCTCATTCGCATCGATCAATGTGGATGAATAAATCTCTGCCAAAAAATGTGCAAAAAAAAAAGTAGTAAGGCCCCATTCACACGTCCGCAAAAATGTCCGCATCTATTCCGCAATTCTGCGGAATAGATGTGGACCCATTCAGTGTGAATGGGGCTGGCGGTGATGCGGAGAGCACACTATGCGCTCGCCGCATCAGCATTTGCGGAGCTGCGGCCGCAAACTTCCGGGTTTCGGCCCCTAAACATCCGGCCGCAGCTCCGCAAAAGATAGAGCATGTCCTATTCTTGTCCGCAATTGCGGACAAGAAAAGGCATTTTCTATATAGTTCTGGCAATGTGCGGATCCGCAAAATGCGGAAAGCACATTGCTGGTGTCCGTGTTTTGCGGATCCGTGGATCCATGGATCCGCAAAACACATACAGACGTCTGAATGAGCCTTACATGGGGGTAATTAGTGTCAGGGGGGTGACATGGGGTGATCGGGGGTTAATCAGGGGTTAAGTCGAGGGGGGTCTGTGTGGTGATTTGGTGCACTTATAAAAGTTTCTTTGGTGGTCCCAAGCAAAAGGGACCACCAAAGGAACGATCAGCAAGCATATCAGACGCTGTTAACAAAACAGCGTCTGATATGCCATTTTTTTAACTTCTACAGCCTGCCAGCGCACGATCAGCGCTGGCAGGCTGTAGTTTACCTTGTCCCCGACGTGATCCTGTGAACGCGCGCGCCTCTCGCGAGATGACGCGCCCGCGCGTCAAGGAGGAACAAACCGACCGCCCGCAGGACGCAATCCTGCGTGAGGCGGTCGGCAACAAGTTAAAGTGACTTTAGCTAATGATAAGTCTGGCCCATTGACTTCTGGGGAATATATCAGGTTGGCTATTGCCATGATACTGTATCAAGAGAGGAAGCTGATCTTACTGCTTGGAACCTCCTGCCCCATCCATTTCAGAACTTAAATGCAGAGTGTCCTATTTAATACGTCTTGCGAGAGAGGTTTACCTCAAAAGGGGATCAATGAAGAAGTTTGATGGGAAGTGGAATATGTGGATTACACATCCTGGGCTAGATGGTGCACATCGGAGCAGTACATACGTTTTGGATGGCTGATCATGAGCAGTGGGCAGGATGGCACTGCTGTATGTCTAACGTACGTAAAATATTTGCTCTCACTGCACGGGAGGACTAGGAATCCGACCAAGAACAACATCTGCATGGAGTTTGTATGTTCTCCCTGTGTTTGCATTTCCTCCAGGTTCTTCCCACACTCCAAAGACATACTGATAGGGAACTTAGATTGTGAGCCCCATTGGGGACAGCGAATTTTAAGGTCTGTAAAGCGCTGCGGAATATAGTAGTGCTGTATAAGAGTGTAAAATACATAAAGTGGTCCCTCGAGTTACAATATCAATCGGTTCCAGAAAGACCATTGTATGTTGAAACCATTGTAACTTGAGTCATCGGTTCCAAAGCCCCAAAATGTCATCCAAGATGAGAGAAAATGAAGATTTATGAAAAATAAGCAGATAACTAAGACTGGAAGAACAAGTCCTTACATATAACAGTCAGGAATGGCTGCTAACTAGCAACTAATACAGTTATTGTACCAGAGAAGTGGCCTTGATTGGTTGGATCAGAGTCTGAGACATTGTATGTTGAGTCTAGTTTCAACTTTCGATGGGTCAGAAAAGACCATTGTTGAAAATATTGTTTCTTGAAGAATCACTGTGTATATATAGTATATAATTATTTTTTTTTCAAAATCACCAGAATATATTAAAAGCAGATATAGTCCTGACAGATGGACCTACGCAGAATATCTATGGAGGCCCGAGTAGGATGTTTTCCATATGGATTGTGTAAGGCATGTTTTAATGTGAAGAGAGCATTTGAATTTGATCATTCTTTCCTCGTCTGGGGTTATCTCTCTACTGTACGGCTCCATATTGGATCTGGTGCAGAAGGATTATCCTCTATGTAATAAAGATTGGTGGGAGGCAGAGGTGGGGCCCCTAGAGGAGAACCATTGACGGGAGATACTGGAGAGGATCCCGAAGTAGTCTCTTAGTGAAACCCCAAAATTTCTCTTTGATTTAGGACTTGGATTGGATTCTTAAATGTACCTGATGCACGTGGGGGTGGTCAGCCGGTATGCTGCATATACTGAAGGCTTATGGCGCTGTGTAGTAAATATCATCAGTTCTGTATATTCTCTTCCAGTTGATTTGACACCCTCTGTGTGCTGGAATATGTTGAGGATCTGCCAATCACTGAGACTGCGAAACTAGCAGTAGCTGAATGTTGTATATGGCATGGAAATTAATCTCCCAACACTGGCTGGATGAATTTATCCCCTAGCAGAAGTTGAGTATATAACCAAAATTAACTGGCTGGTACACATTGGAAGAGGAGTACGATCTCTAAATTTGGAACTAGTGTAATCTTCATTTGAAGCCGGATTTTACTCCCACGCCATCGGTGAGGCTGGAGCCCGGTTTGGTGATTGGCTGCTCCATATCTACTGGGCTTTCTTGGAGGGGACACCTTCAATTACACCTGTGTATTATTACTGCTAATAAAGATAAGAAAAAATGTAAATTGAGATTCCTCAGTAGTTACCTTTTAATAACTAACTGAAAACATAACACAATGCAAGCTTTCAAGACTACTGTTTTGACGTGAATTAAGCGATTAAAAAAATAGGCTTAAGTGATAAAAATATTTACTGTGTGTTTAAATATAAATATATATATATATATATATATATATAAAATCTCATACAGAATAGTAAAGGTAAATAATAATCACGTAGCCTTCTATACAATGGGGGGAGGGGAGATTCCTGTCTCCATGTCGCAGCACATAGCCAACACCCCATCATGATACAAGACAGAGAAGGTGACCTTACAACTTCCCACCTGGATGATGTTTTCGGCGGAGTTCCAATTTTTAGTATTTGTGCACAAAAGTTTATACCTTTCTGCCCCTTCTAAGGATTTCCAGTGAGAGAATCACTCAGGAATGCAGCCTTCTCAGCACAATGAGGGGTTTGTACATGACAGTATATCCCTAACTCACGACATTACAAAGAATATAATAGGTGATATAATAAAGGGGACAGAACCAATCGGTACTTAATTATGTAAAATAAGCTTACAACACAACTACTTAGGCCTCTTTTAAGTATCTGATGTGTCAAATTTTTATACACCAAAGTACATAGGAATAATGAGGTAGATGAGACAAGTGATGTAAAGCAGATCAATATGTGGAGGAGGAAACAAACAGTTATAGCAGTAAATTGTTGTAGTACCGTATTTTTCCCCTCACCTCATGACGGCACCCTTGCGACTCAGGACCTCGCCTCTGGACAGGAAACCTGAGAAGATAAAAAGGAACACCCCCTACCAAGCACCAGTTCAGGTTTCCTGTCCAGCGGGATGGGTCCTGAGAGGCAGCTGGCGTTTCCAGCCGGTGAAGGACACCTCTAATGCACCAGGTGCCACTGGGGTAGGTCCGGGAGTGAATCTAGCTGTATGGGGCCTTACCCGGGGGAGCAGTAGTCCTGTGGCCGTGCCGGGAGGCGCTTCTCCCCCAAGTCTGCCTTCTCCTGCGCTACGTAGAGCCGCTGCGGCTCTGTTCGGGCGGCTCTCCCTGTGCGGTCTGGCTTCTGACTAAACGGCCGGTGCCAGTTTCCAAAATGGCGGCCACAGCGCTTGGAGCCTCTGCGCATGCGCGGGCCAGTCGAGAGGCACATGTGACCATGCTGCCTTTTTATGATGTCATCTATAAATGGGGCAGCAGGTGCAGGCAGCCAGCGTGCTAGCAAACAGTGTTGTGCTGAAGAGGATTCCTGCAGTGTATGCAGTATGTTGGAACCCTCTGAAGGACGAGCCGAACCCCTGAGGCCTGCAAGTCCGGTACCAGCCAAAGGAGCGGGGAAGGGAAAGTTCTTCATTCCAGTAAAAAGTACATTTCCTTACTAATTGGTTTATCCTGTGTGTTTTAGAAGCCACCTAAGAATTCTTCAAGCAAGACCAGGCATAAGGAATGTGCGGGATGTAGTACGGCCCTAGCGGCTTCCTATGTTAAGCCGTTATGTCAGGCTTGTATAGACAAGTTAATGGCGGAAGAGTCGCAGAGTCTGACCAGGTCCATGAAATCCCTGATTAGGTCAGAAGTTAAAGCTTCCTTTAAAGCATTTATTAAAAGCCGTACTAGATCCCCAGAAAGGTCCTCAGAATTTGAAGGTTTTCAGTTGGACACTTCTGAAGATAAGGAATCAGGGCAGTTGTTTTCTAGTGATACTGATTCTTCTGAAGACGAATATCCCCCCAGAGGATACTCAGCCCCTATTGAACGCAGTTAGAGCAACTATGCAGCTGGAGGACGCCAAACATCTGAAATCGGTAGCGGGTCAGGCTTTAGGCCCCAAAAAGCCTAGGGTCTTTACGATGCATGGAAACATGCAGGCCCTAATTAAAAAGGAGTGGAAGAATCTGGACAGGAAATTTTTTATTCCCTCATCGGTAAAAAGGAAGTACCCATATAGTGAGACTGTGTCGGCATCATGGGATAAAGCTCCTACCGTGGACGCTTCAGTGGCTAAGATAGCTAAAAAGGCAGCCCTTCCCTTTGATGACCTGGGATGTTTGTCGGATCCACTAGACAAAAGAGCCGACATTTACTTGAAGCGCGCCTGGAAATCGGCGGCTACATGTCTTAGGCCAGCGATTGCATCCACCTGGGTATCTAGGTCTCTGAGACTATGGTTGGATCAGCCAGAAAGCCATCTTAAGGAGAAGTCAAGAGAAGAAATCCTAGCGTCCATTCCTACCTTCTCTAAGGCTGCGGATTTTTTAACCGATGCGTCCACAGATGTTATTCGCTTTGCAACCAAATCCTCCGCTATGACTAACGCTGCCAGGAGAGCAATTTGGCTTAAGTCATGGAAAGAAGACCAGGGATCAAAAGCTAAGCTCTGTTCTCTGCCATGTGAGGGCGATAGGCTTTTTGGGTCATGTTTAGACGACATATTAGAAAAAGCATCGGATAAGAGAAAAGGGTTTGATGCCTGCAAAAAGGTTACATTTTTCGTCAACCCCAACAAAAGTTTAGAAGACAGAGGGGCAGGCCTTTTGAGAGAAGGGGGAAAGATAAGTTTCAAAGAAAGTCGGGAGGTTTCCTCTTTAAATCCCAGGACAGCAAACCCAGAGACAAACAGCAATGACGCCATGTCCCAAGTTTGGGGAAGACTATCTCTCTTTCTCCCGGCTTGGACAAACATTACTCAGAACAGGTGGGTTCTGGGGGGGATAGGTAAGGGATTCCGGCTGGAATTCCTTTCTTATCCTCAGGATTTTTTCATTTGTACTCCATGCCCCAGGGATGTCCAGAAGTCCAGAGCATTAGAATCGGAGGTCCGTTTGTTGATACACAAAAGGGTAGTTTGCCAAGTTCCCAGAGAGGAAGAAGGCAGAGGGTTTTACTCCCCGTTATTTTTAGTCCGAAAACCCAACGGATTCCTAAGTTACAAAAAGTTTCGGATGGAAACAATATGGACACCCATAGACTTGTTATTTCCGGACTGCTGGATGGCGAGTATAGATGTGGAAGACGCCTACTACCATTTCCCAATTCATGCAGGTTCCCAAAAAGGTTTAAGGTCTGCGGTCTATGTACAGGGTCGTCTTTTACATCTGCAGTACAGGGCGCTCCCCTTTGGGGTCTCTCAAGCCCTGAGAATATTTACAAAGGTGGTGGCAGAAATGGTGGCCTTCTTCAGATTGTCTGGGATAACTCTAGTACCCTATCTAGACGATTTCCTTTTTATTTCCAGCGCAAAATAGGAATTGCAGAAGGACCTATCCCGAGTCTGTTCAGTATTAAACGACCTCGGGTGGAAGCTAAATCGAGAAAAATCCTGTCTAACTCCGTCCCAAAATTGTACGTTTCTAGGAATGCGGCTAGACTCCAGATCCCAGAGAACCTTCCTCCCAGAGAGAAAAGTGTTGACCACCATAGAACATATTTGGGCCCTGTTCCATTCCTACCAGTGTTCCTTCAGGCAGGCTATGGTGGTTTTGGGGCATTTAACAGCTGCAATCCCGGCAGTACCGTTTGCACAGGTACACACAAGGCTACTACAGGCAGATATCCTGCAGGCCTGGAATGGGCTGCCACAGTCCTTGCAGGAAAAATTCCATCTTTCATACAAGGCAAGACTATCGCTCCTTTGGTGGACATCCAAGGTAAATCCTCTTCCTGGGGATTCCCTGGATCTTCCCAGATCCCGTTTCAGTAACGATAGATGCCAGTCCTTGGGGTTGGGGGGCACCCCGAGGGGAAGTGTTGGCAGGGGAGATGGGATCTAAAGACAAGAAAATGCTCGTCAAATTTCAAGGAGTTGAAGGCAGTAGAAATGGCCTTAACAGTGGCTATTCCAAAAATTTCGCACCAAAACATGTTCCTTTACTCGGACAACTCTACTACATAAATCATGAGGGGGGAACAAAAGTGGCATCACTTCTTTCTCTTTGTCAAATTTTTTTTTCGATAGCGGAGGAAAGAAGCCTTTTTCTTTGCGCAATACATCTGAAAGGCAAAGAAAACATGCTGGCAGATTTTTTGAGCCAAGTAGAACTCAGGCAAGGGAAATGGAGTTTACACTCAGAGGTTTTTTCTCAGATTGTGGCAAGGTTTGGGCGTCCAACAGTAGACCTATTTGCCCCCAGAAACAACAGGAAGGTGGAGAGATTCTTCTCTCTCAGCTATGCGGACAACCCTACAGCAATAGATGGTCTAGCGCAGGATTGGAGCCAGGGGTTAGGGTATGCCTTCTCTCCCATTTCCCTAACCCTAGGTTCACACCTGAGCGTTTTACAGCGCGTTCAAACGCGCTGTAAAACGCTCAACAGATTAAAACCAATGCATCCCTATGGGAGTGGTTCACACTTGAGCGTTTTACAGCGCGTTTGAACGCGCTGTAAAACGCCCAACGCATAAACAAGTACTTGAGCTTCTTTTGGGGCGTTTGACGCGCGTTTTGTGATTGACACCACAGTAGTCAATCACAAGAACAGCGTTCTACGCAGCGTTCCTATTTGCAAAAACGCGCTGAAATACGCGCGACAAAAACGCGCGTAAAACGCGCGTTTTTAGAACGCTCAGGTCTGAACCCAGGGTAATTTCTCAGGTCCTGAAAAATGTACGGAGGGAGAGGGCCTCCATCATTCTGATGGCCCCAAATTGGCCAAAGAGAATCTGGTATGCAACCTTAAAAAACGTAGCCCAGGATCCTCCTTGGGTCATTCCTCCGAGAAGGGCCCGATTCTGCACCCCAACCCAGGGATTCTCAAATTGGCGGTTTGGTGGTTGACCGGGATATCTGGTTACGGAGAGGTCTGTCAGATAAAGTAGTTTCCACACTATTAAACAGTAGGAAAGGGACAACAGCCAGGAGCTATAACAAAGTATGGTGTATTTTCTCTACCTTTTTGGGATCTGATCCTGACCCATTTAAGCCTCCAGAAATCCCAAAGGTTCTTGATTTTCTACAAGCAGGGCTAGATAAGGGGCTTAAGGCCTCCACCTTAAAGTATAACTGTCAAATTTTTTTTTTTTTTACTATTGGATTCTGGTGATTTAATATCACCTTGTTGGCCCTGTTTTAATTTCTGATTCTTAAATAAATAACCCCTAAAAGCCACCTAAAAGTCCCCAGTATTGGCTATATTTACCTGAGATAAAATCAGGTTGCTATGCTCCTTCCGTCTACCAGATGAGAGGACGGAGCACGCTGCATGCACAGGGAACTGATAGTGAGTCAGCATTGTAAGGGAATGTATAAAAAGCCAGGTTCTTCCTGACAGGAGATAACAGTGCTGGGCTGTGTGTGTGAACGTCTCCACATGCCTGTGCTTGGCAGACACTCCCTTAGCAGTGAAGGACAATGTAGAGCCCAGTGTATAAATGACAGCCTTATCTGATAAGAGGAGAGCTTGTAGAAGGACTACAGGCTTCAGCCAGACCTGGGAACTTCACTGCAAGACCCCCTATACAGAGCTGGTCTTCACTAACTTCACTGCAAGACCCCCCTATACAGAGATGGTCTTCACTAACTTCACTGCAGGCGTCCTATGGATTAGCCTCAGGGCTGGGGGCAGCCATCTTAACAGAATAGTGAAATTGCAGTTTTATGCAGACTGGTTGCTAAGGGCTGAATCTTATTAAATATGGGGTAAGTAAGTCTAATAGTTATTGATTCAGGAATATTATCATATTAGTAACTACATATATGAAAACTGAAATTAGGGTCTAAATGTGACAGTTATCCTTTAAAGGTTCAGGTGGCGGCATTAAGCTACTTCTTTGATTTTCAGTTAGCAGGTCATCCCTGGATTAAGCGCTTTCTCTCTGCGGCAGCTAGACTTCATCCTACCCTTGGACCTCTTTCTCCTCCATAGGATCTCAATAAGGTTCTAACAGCGCTCTCAGTGGAGCCCTTCGAACCTTTATCGGAAATTTCGATGGAGATACTATCCATAAAAATGGCCTTTCTTTTGGCCATTACATCGGCTAGAAGAATCTCAGAGATCCAGGCCTTCTTGGCCTACCCCCCATATACTTTGATTCAAGAAGATCAGGTGATTATTCGCCCCTTGCCTTCTTTTCTGCCTAAGGTAGTGTCAAACTTCCATAGAAGTCAGGATATAGTATTGCCATCCTTCTTTCCAAATCCTGCAAATATTGCAGAGGAGAAGTTTCACTGTCTAGATGTCGGAAGGTGCCTTATCACCTACTTAGAAGCCACGGCTCTGTGGAGGCTGGATGAAAACCTCCTAGTTCAGTTTTTGGGGAAAAACAAAGGGCGAAAGGTGTCCTGCCGTTATTGCCAGATAGGTCAAGAAGGCCATAGTTAGAGCTTATATTTCCCTGGGACTTCCTTCCCCCCCTCATTCTACCAGAGGTGTATCTGCCTCTTGGGCGGAAAGGGCAGACATCTCCTTGGCTCAGATATGCAGGGCGGCCACTTGGACCCCCCCCCCCAATACCTTCCTGAAACATTATAGATTACAACTGCATGTGGATGCATCCTTTAAAGAGAAGGTTCTCCCGCCCTAAAATTCCAGTTTATAGTCTATCTCGCAAGGGTGCCGTCATGAGGTGAGGGGAAAACAACGTTGCTTACCAGTAATCATTTTTCTCGATACCGATGACTGCACCCCTCATAATTCCCTTCCCTAATAAAAAAAAAGCATCTTATGTACTTTTATCTATATGAAGAAATATAGATAGAACCTTAGTTATAAATTAGGTTATTCTTGTAGTTGTCCTCTCTGGGGACAGGTTATTTCTTTAACTGGTTTCCTGTCCAGAGGGGAGGTCCTGAGTCGCAAGGGTGCCGTCATGGGTATCGAGAAAAACGGTTACCGGTAAGCAACGTTGTTTTCACTTTATAAGACGCACCCCAGGTTTTAGAGGAGGAAAATAAAAAAAAGAAAACCTATATCAGATCAGACCCCCATAAATATCAGGACATCACATCAGACCCCCATATCAGCCCTCCATGTCAGACCACCATCAGTCCTCCGAACATCCCTCAATGTTGGACCCCTATCAGACCTTATATCGGCCTACAATTTCAGACCTCAGATGAGCCCTCAATGTCGGACCCCCAGAGTTCCTTGCTAGAGCCATCAGAACTCAGATCAGATTAAAATAATAAAACTCCTCTTCCCTCTCCTGTGCCCCGGCTCCTATCCATCTCTGGCAGCAGTTGTGCTCCCCTGTCTTCTCTGGCCCGTGCTGCACTGTCACCTAACTGTGTGCAGCGTCAGGTCATAGTACACGCACTACGTCCTGACGCTGTACGCGGTCACGACAATGCAGTGCTGGCCCCAGGAAGGAAGACAAGGGAGGGGCATGTTCTTTGTGGAAAAAAGTTATACTTTCAATAAAAAAGATGCATTTTAAGAAATTGCAGAAGGTAAAAAAATATTAAATCAAACAGTATATCTCTTGAAGCTCCACAGGAGTAATATATTATGCATATTGTCCTTGCAGAAAAATGTATATTGGTTTTTACAGCCAGAGAAGTAGGAATATGGGTCAGAAAGCACATACGCGATATTGATATCCATCAAAGTAGTCTGAATTTAGTGAATTTTAAAGGAACTGACATTCATTTGGGATCAAAAGGAGACAAAATAAAGCAAAACGGTTAGTGCAAATGGAAACCAGATGAATTTATACATTAGGTACTTTAACCCCAGTAGGCTTCAATGAAAATGAGATTTATTGCTTATCTCTAATGTGATATGTTTTATGGGTCTTGTGCTTATTAATGTTTTTATTCTATTCTAGGTTTGAATACATGCAAATCAGGTGACATCGGGGGATCTAAAAATAGGAAAAGAATAAAGGACGAATTTACTATTGATTACACCTCTCACTTAATGGCACTGTGAACATTGTATTAGTCCTTAGTTTTTGTTGGTTGTTTTTTATGAGTTTACTGTGGTTTTTAGTTTTATATTTTTATCGCACTTTACTAATGTAGTAATTTTTACATTCATCGTTTTGTTGAGATGATGAAGGATGATGCATTTTGGTATGAATTCTAGCACTCATTCACGTTATGCGTTTATTATATTCACTGATTCTGGAAGAACCTATTGTATTGCACTTCTTTCTGATAATTATGTAGGTGTTTGAATTTTTATTTTATTTTTTATACATTGATTTATTATGCATTACATTGCACTATTCAGTTTATGATATGTATACTCTCATTGTTACAATTTTTAGTAGTATTATATGTACAGCTGGTATAAATTTATATATCTTCTTGTAAATAATAATTTGGAACATGCTGGTATAACCTGGGTATTTGTATATGTTGGTATAACCTAGAACGCTTCCTTCCTGACAGTTGGCTGCTCCTGGCAGTGTCTAAGTGCAGCATAAGTTTGTAGTTCCTTTCTGGCCTAAAGGAATATATATTTAGTCAAATTAGTATTTCCTGCTACCAACTGGAAATGTAAATTGGTTGGGTATTGTGGGGGGGCTACTAATGCTTGTTGGCTGTCCCTTCTCTGGAACAGATATCATTTGTAGATCATAGATTCCTGTAACCTGTGCTTTGTTCTTCGGGAGGCAGCCACCTAGCACCAGCTGTTGGGTAGAGCAGCCCATATCTGTTGGTAGCTCTTAAAATTTACATCCGTTCAATTTCTTAATGGATGCCAATAGAACTTAATAAAAATGTGTGTTGTGTAGACCATCTAGCAGTTTCTAAAGAAACATCCTTTGTAGCAGCTCGAAAAAGTAGCCCTTCTTATAGAATGGCCTCCAACATGCTGTATTCGTGCCAGCATTTTTTGTGGTGAAAGAGTTCACGCTCCTATAGTATTAATCAAAGCTTATAATATTGTGGCCTAGATGTTATACATAAACTAGAGATTGCTTCTCTGTATGGTGTGAATCCTTCCAAGCATTCCTACATCACACTTGGCAAACTCGGAGAGGGATTCTTGGTTGATTTAACTAAATTCACCTCAAATTGGATAACACTCTGTGTGAGCTGTTTCAGTTTGGCGTTTAAGATTAGACGATGTCCTATAGGGCAGTGTTCCTCAACTCTAGTCCTCAGGGCCCATCTGGCAGTCATGATTTGAGAATATCCCACAGAATGAATACCTGTGGTAAGTCCAGATGCATTGACACTAATTATATAATCTACTCAATACCAAATCCTATCGGGCAGGTAGGCCCTGAGGACTTGAGTTGAGGAACACTTCTCTAGCAGTTGAAGACAATCAAGGCTCATTAATTTTGAACATTGTGAGCTTAGATAACAGACATTCTAGTTTAATTCCAATGTCCATGAGATGTATCCCATTTTGTCAGGTTACTCAGAAACTGGAATAATAGTTTTACTTTCCCCTTTTGAGGAATATTTTGGTTATATTGGTCTTGAAGCCAATACTGCTTGACAATCGTAGCTAAACGTAATTATCAGTAAGGTTTGTAATAAGTGGGTTCGAAATCGAACCAAAGATTTAATCATATTGGAAACCATGCCCAGATGCATTCTCTCTAGCAGACCATTTCCATTCCTGGAAGGTGTCCAAGACAAGATTGTCTACTTGAGTACCAAATTTGAAACTGATTAGTTTATATGTACTCGTCGTGTACTTAAAGTGGTTTACTCTTCTGGGACTTTAGTGGCATATCACTAGGATATGCCATCAAAGTCATATATTTTAGCGATATGCCACCAGTGTCTAAGATGAGAAACCCCCTTTTAAGGCGTGACTTAAAAGTTCCTTTGTATATTTAGAGACGTGTGAGAATGAGAACAGCAAACCATGTATATAATCCCCTTGAATTGTAGGAGCTACAGAAAAGGGTCCTTTGATTCTTGAAAAACATTGTGCAGTTATGGCCAGTAGGATTTTTTGTTTTTTATTAATTTGTGGATCACTAGAAACCTTGGCTTGTAAGTCATACTGGGTATACAACTACCATTTGTTGCGTTTTGTCCATATGTTAATGTGAGAAGAGAGATACGGGAGTGGAAAAGAATATAGGTTTCTCATCTTTATCCAGGGAAAGAGAAATATATTCCCTTAAACGCTTCCGAAGACCAGGTCCTTCTAATGAAGTTCATGGTCGAAACAGAGTTTGTTTATGTAAAGAAATCTATTTCCCCTACGTGCAATGTCTGATTAATCTTGATGGATACTGTAGGTGTTATTTGATCATTACCACTGATAGCGATCTTTTGTCTATGGACAAGACCTCTATTACCTCATTAGAGTGCCGAGGTACGTACTGCTGTCAAATCTAGAGCCCTTCATATCTCTAGGCCAATTTTGCATAGATTTATAGATTCTGTGTCCCAGTCTCGTTTATAAATGCTACAACCAATGGCAGATCATAATAGGGATTGGGGTGGCAGCTTTGGGCCCAACGTCCCTGTGGGGCTCATCACTGCCCAAAATGCCCATTGCAAGGAAGGAGAGAACATCGCTGTCTTTATGAAGGGGGAAAGTGTCAGGGAGGGAGGGTGGAGAATAAAAGTGTTAGGGTCCGGCCTGTCTGCTCACATTCACTGCTGCCTCATTTGACTTGTGGTGCTGGATGCTCATAGGAGAAACGACCTGTGATGATGTCATCACTATGTGACCAGAAACCAGCATCCAGGAGGAGTCGTGCAGCAGGTTAAGTTTGGCGTAGTTTTAGGCGGAGTTTACCGCAGGGGAAGTTATACTATATACTGCATACTGCTGGGTGTTATACGATATACTGCATACTGTACGGTGTTATACTATATACTGCGGGGTGTTGTACAATATACTGTGCGGTGCTACATACTGATTTACTGTGGGGTGTTATGCAATATACTGCATGCAATATACTGCATACAAACACCATGTCATTCTAGAAAATGTCCTGTTTTATACCACTCATTTTATAATTACTGCATTTCCCGCACCAGATGTACCTAGGTTTTAGAGGAGAAAAAAAAATATTGTGAAATAAGTGCTAAAATATAATGAAATAACAGAATAACACACTTGATATGTGGATTTGTGAATGACAAACTATGATAGGGGATCTGTGGATGACACACTGTTATGGGGGATCTGTGGATGACACACTGTTATGGGGGATCTGTGGATGACACACTGTTATGGGGGATCTGTGGATGACACACTGTTATGGGGGATCTGTGGATGACACGCTGTTATGGGGGATCTGTGGATGATACTGTTATGGGGATCTGTGGATGATACTGTTATGGGGGACCTGTGGATGACACTGTTATGGGGGACCTGTGGATGATGCACTATTATAGAGGATCTGTGTAAAACGCACTGTTATGAGGGAGGATCTGTGGATGACGCACTGTTATGGGGGACCTGTGGATGACCCTGTTCTGTTCATAAAAGTAGCACGAATACCTGTGCTGCCAAATGTCTTGTGAATTCACCTAGCATTTCTGACGACCAACGTGACAATGTCGGCCTCCGTCTGCAGGTTCAGAGCTTCCCTGCCTGCGTGTCAAGCGTACAGGCAGCCGCGCACTTAGGAACCGAAGGAATTGTGCAAATGGGCGCTGTGGCAGCGGCATCTGAAGCGGCTGCATTTCCCTAAACGAGCTTTCAAGCCATGTATTCGCATCATAAGACGCACTAGATTTGTACTCCATTTTTAGGGCCATAAAATTCGTCGGGGAGCCTCCATGGGTTATGGGCTGTCTGTTCTCCCAGTGGTAGGGTACCTAATTTTCTAATAGTTATCCCCAATCCTGAAGAGCGTATTACTTGTTCATCGGGTGGTTTGATGTATTTCCTGTAATTTGGTGTAAATATAGCGTACATATGGTAATTCTGGTTGGATAGTTTACTTTTTGGGTAGTTATAAAGGCTGCTTATATTGGTAATTTCTGTCCTTTTTTCTTTAGTATACGTGTGTATGAGTTGAGTGCTGTCTTCATTCACAGAGGGGTCAGCGCTTATTCCAGACATTACATTGCCCACTGAAGGACCTTCAGGCCTCCTGAGTGGTACAAGTTTGATGAGGAGAAGATGGAAGGAAAGAATCTGCAACTTGAAATTGAGGAAGAACGATTACAGATTTCCTTTAATAATCAGATTCTTTTGTTTTTATCTGTTCCTTTTGTTAGCAGAGCCATCTAAAGCTGCAACAGGTGAACCCTAGTGTGCAAAGGGATTCTGCTACTCTCGAAACGCCTACATCTCGGTGTATGGGTTGAAGGTAGGAAAGATGCAACCGATGGAGTGTGAGGTTCCAGGTGAGTTGTGTGGCCTGGTAATGTCGGCTCTATCATGATCTGTTCACCTCAGTCCCAGTGATAACGAGTCAGTGTGAGTTCAGCCATAGACAGAAGCCTTCAGAGATTGCATAATTGCTAGTTATGTCTGAACCTTGCCTGATGTTCACTCCACTCACCGCATCTTTCTCTTATTGTGATTGTCATCGAGAACTTGGTGGAGCTGAATAACGGCAAGTCTGAGGAGTGGTGTGTGGAAATGTTGGAGATGCAGAAGGACAGTGTGGATAAAGGGAAAGCCAAACATGAAGAGGCGAAGGCGCTGTACCAGAGGTGACCTGCAGGAGCTGGTCTGTCATTTATTTTATTACTATTTTATTGGTAATTTTTGGGCTTTTTTCCACAGACCGTAAATACGTGTATGAGCGGAGTGCTGTCCTCATCCACAAAGGGGTGAGCGCTTACGCCGGACACTACATTGCCCACATGAAGGACCCTCAGACCTCTGAGTGGTACAAATTTAATAAGGAGGAGATAAAGATGGAAAGAAAGAAGCTGCAACTTGGAATTGAGTAAAAACTATTACAGATTCCCCATTTCTATCGATTTGTATCTGTTCCTTTTGTTAGCAGAGCCACCTAAAGCTGCAACGGGTAAAACTCCAAGGGCGTCCACTGCTCTCGAAACGCCTACATGTTGTTGTATAGGCTGAAGGTAGAAGAAATTCTCTGTAGATGACGCACGCACGTTAAACCCTCTTTTAAATGGCCCAAAAAATGGCTGGATGGATCCACACCAACCAAAACCATCGACTATTTCAAATACCTATGTTCTCACGGCAAGCTGCAAAAGAATCTCAGAGGGCCTGGCCGAGGTCTTCTATCAGAGATACTACGGTGCGTGAGCAGCTGGAAATGGCTGTATGAATGGTTGTAGATCATGGTCAGTTTAGTTGTGTTGACCCACAAGATGCAGTTTGTATAAGGGGGCCTGGAGTTAGTTGAATGTCAGGCTTATGATTACTTGAACTGTATATCTCAAAGTATATCAACATGTCACTTCTTAATATTTGCAAGTGACTCTTGTCCTGCATTATCACTGATCGCTGACATTAATCCCGGTTGTCTGCTATGTAAAACAGCAATGATCCGGTATCTATGTGCTCATGATCGGGCACCATATTTAAAGTGATGACTTCCACCATACATGTACAGCGGAGGTTGCGAAGGGGTTAATACGTGAATTTTATGATGGAGCTCAAGCTTATGGCTCAGCCTATTATTAATTAGTTTATGTATTATTGATTAGTACTTGTTAAGTTTGCTATTTTTATGTATTATGATGGTTGAAGTTTAAAGTTGAGTTGATTATAGTGAAGGTTAACTAATAAAATTATGACCATTCAAAAGGTAGTATGTGGCTTTTGTTTTTTGGGGTTTAGGTTATGTAAGATAAATCTAACATGATGATGATCCTATACTCCGGAGATGATGGACGGACTGTTACTATATTCATTGCCTCTCGGTGCACCTTCTTATTTCATTCTCCAGTGGTGATATATTCCGGAATTGGCAAGATGTCAGTATGACGATGGCTACTGAGCAGCTAGGCCAACATCAGGAGGATGCGTTTGTCATCGAGACCTAAAGATCAATAGTAGCACCCAAAAGAAAATTAAAACCTCTGAATCCAATGGAGAAGATTACTCTACACTGACACACGAGGAGTTTGTTCATTTACTACGCTGTATGTGAAACAATTGTGGCCGCAAGATTTTGGCACACGCTCTTTTTTGCGGCAAAATCTGACTTTTTCACTTCACCACTTCTGAGGTGAACGGTTAGAGCATCAGGCGCCCGGCTCATTTATCTTTATTCACACCAGTTTTCTGGTGTCAGTAAAGACAGAAATCTATGGCAGCAAGGAGGATGGTGTACATTTGTCTGTCGCACTGCACGACCAGAAGATCTTTTTTTCGCTCTTTACTGTGCGGTGAAACTAACACGTTTTTTATTCAGTGGTAGGTTGTTACAAATATGGCGAAATTAATTAACCTTTGCTACTCATACAATTGATTCTCATATGTTAAGTCCCCCCGTTTGGGGTTCTTTTTCTTTTCTTTTTCCTTGTACATCAGGAACTCACACTTGATTGTAACCAACTATGACTCTGTAATAGTGCATTGTTTGTCATTTACTGGAACTCCTTAATAATAACAATAAAAAAATTATTGACTCCAAATATGGCGAAATTAATTTATGTAAAGGGTATTTGAACCGTTTATGCCCATCCTGTCATTTTTTTCACATTCCTGATGTGTCACTTTATGTGGTAATAACTTTGGAATGCTTTTATGTATCCAAGCGACTCTGAGAATGGTTTCTCATGACACATCATACTTCATGATAGTGGTAAATTTAGGTCGATAGGTTTTACATTTATTTATCTATTTTAAAAAATATCATTTACAGAAAATGTTTACAAAGTTTGAATTTCTCTGCTTTGTAGACAGTAAAGGTGGATTTAGACGAGCAGATAATCGTTTAATGATTTAATGAAAGGTTTATCGTGTAAAAAAAAAAAAATTCAATCGTATAATCATCGATACACCTGCCTACACAGGGCTCTCTATCGTCAATGTACACGATGAACATTTACATAACACAATTCGTTAATGACAAATGATGAGTGTACTTGTTCGCATCAACGATTGCACAATGTTAAACGAGGGTTTTTGCTCAGATCGCTAAATCGTTACAGACATTTACATTCTTCTTAAATCGCTTGCATTCAAATGGTAATAATTATCTGCTCGATTAAATCCACCTTTAGTGAAAGTTAACATTCCCCATATGTCTGCTTTATGTTGTCGTCATTCTGCAGATGTGTTTTTTTTTTTGTTTTTTTTTTAGGACGTTAGAAGGCCTAATTATTGAAGAAAATTTTCAAAACTCACTTTTTTAGGGACCAATTGACGGACTTACATTTTAAAAACTACACCCCTCAGATTATTCTAAACGGATTTTATAAACTTTGTTTACCCTTTGAGTCTTAAAAAAAAAAAAAAAAAAAAAGAAAATTAAAGGAAAATGGGGATGAACATTTCACTTTTTTTTATGCAGATTTTCCATTTTAATCTATTTTTCCTGTAATTCAGCAAGGAATAACAGCAAAGCAATGCTCAATATCGATTACCCTTATTCTGTAGTTTACAGAAACACCCCATATGTTGTGGGTATAGGCACACCGCCGAGCTCAGTAGGTAAGGAGCGCCATATGGTTTTTGGAAGGCAGATTTGGCTGGAATGATTTTCGGTTGCAATGTCACATTTGAAGAGACTATCGGGTACGCCTACAGTGTAAACCCCTTAAAAAGTAACCCCCATTTTGGAAATGAAAATTTTCAAGAGGTGTAGTGAGTACTCTTTCCCAACAGGCCATAAAAATGACAAATTCCTGGACGTCCTACTGCAGTACAGTCACAAATGGGTTAAAGCCCCCAAGGTACAACTAGACAGACTAGATAAAAAAAAAATATATGGAAAAAAATCACTCATGATGCAATTCACCATCACCAAGACACAGTTGCAAAGCAGATTTTCTAACCACCATCTTGTCAGGTTTTTTTTCTTCTAAGCGCTGTTCACTCGAATGAAGCTTGGCCGAGCCCAGGCCAGTGATACTAGTCGTGATGTCACTGGGCCTGCGGTAAACAGCAAGAAGGCGGTTCATACTTTTTAAGATCTTACTGACAGTTGTCATCACCTCTACAAAGCATAATGGTGAACTACCATATTTATCATACAAGGGACCTTATCGCGGGGGTCTAGCATCCACATGGTCAAGAGGAATGGGGCACTCCCTTCTTGTTAGAAGAAATCTTAATACATATCCAAAAGGACATACTGTATATGTTTAGAAAATTTTAGGCCTCATTTCTTCAGCATCAAGGACCCTCTAAGGGTCAAAGAGCAAGTAATGTCACTAGTGCGGTGAATCAGGGGATCTATTAAGAAGTACTACCAGGTTCATCAGTCATGGTACCTGCTCAGCTGCCACTGGAACAAATTTGCAACACCGTTGCATGGTCAACGTCTTTACCCTCGATGAGAAATTACAGACTGGACATTCTCACTGCATAGGATATTTGAATGGAGTCTTCTGTCCCACCCACTGCTTTGTAGGTTCCAGTCATCACTTTGCTTCTGTAGGACGTCCAGGAAAATAAAACCTTTTTTACCTTAAATTTTAATTTCCTGTAGTCCGTAAGGAGCACAACTTTCCCTTCCTGTAATAAATCCAATATTGCTTTATAAAATGACGCTGGTTAATTTCTCCTGCTCAGCTTTATAGGGTCCATGGTGGTTGGTAAATTAATTAATTGGTCATTACTACTTATTAACCTATCTCTGTCTAATTGCACCAAGGGGGCTTTAAACCATTCCTGACTGTGTTACTTACGGACTTCTGGAAATTAAAATTATAGATAAATAAATTTTCTTTATAATGCAGTTCTTCCCTGAGATAAATGACATGACAGATAGTGCTTCCTAAAGTCAAAAAATATAACAGCTCCCTGAAATAAAGAACACAATGGACAGCGCTCCCTGAAATCTAATCTATAAAGCTGAGTGTATGTATGTCCGGTAAAGGAATCCGCACCGTCACATTTACAATCACAACATTTAGCACACAGGTACATCAGGTGTCCGGGAAGGTTTTAGACCGGGTCTCCGCTCTCAGGCCCTTAGTCTCCATATACACACAGTTTTACACCAGGTTTCCATAACAACCCAGCCATTTTTGACACTGTTAAGGGAGAGGAGTGCTGTGGAGGTCACAATGAAAGGGAAGGTCTGCTATGGAGGTCAGTGTTAAGGGGCAGATTGCTGTAGAGGCCACTGTTAAGGGGGCGGAGTGTTGTGTAGGTCACAAAGGCACTGTTAAGGGGGCGGGGTACTGTAGATGTCACTGTTAAAGGGGATACTGTCGACACACGTTAAATGAAGCCGGGTCCTTCTGCTAGTGAATAATATAACATAATGGACAGCCCTCCCTGAAATAAAGAAGATAACGGACAGCGCTCCCTGAAATAAAGAAGATAACGGACAGCGCTCCCTGAAATGAATAATATAATGGACAGCGTCCCCTGTGCTCCTTCATGTAGCTTTGCAGGAGATGAGGGGGATGCAGGATGGCCATGCGCTCTGCCTGCACTCCGTAATGCGGACAATAACAGGACATGTTCTATTTTTTAGCAGAACAGACATGCGGACACAGAATGCACATGGAGTAATTTCCTTTTTTTTTTTTGCGGCCCGTTTGAAGTGAATGGTTCTGCATACAGGACACAAAAGAAAAATGGAACGGAGATGGAAAAAAAACACGTTCGTGTGCATGAGCCCTTAAAGTGGGCTACAAACTGGGATCTGGGACATAGCACCCAGAAGTGCAGCGATACAAGGGGGATGCCAAACAGTGCTGGTGGGTGCATCGGCCCCTTAGTGGCGCACTGACATCCCAGCCCACCGGGAATCTGCCCGGTACAGCAAATTTCCAGTCTGGGTCTGATAAGAGAAAACTGTACCGGAGCAGAGTCAAAATTCTACGGATAATCCTTGAATTTACAGAAAATTGTCAACAACTGAGCATCTGCAGCGCGCTTCTGCAGCGCAAATCTCTCCGCACCCAGGTGGCTGATATCCATGACTGCAGTACCAAACCCCAACATTTCAGCCTGACACCCCCTAAACTGACTGAGAAGATAAAGCATTTATACACAGAGGGAAGATTTTTTTTCCAATGCAATTTTCACAGCAGTACAGCGTATCTCAGCAGAGGATTTTGTACAGCGTTACCTAGTGAAAGTAGCAGGGTGTCCAGCAGCACAGAGTATTTCAGGATATAATTTTGCTGATGTTGTGGGTGAGGCGAAACACATTGAGAGCTACGTAGTGGAAGGACACTCTTTTCGGCTCCCTGTGGATGTGTTTGATTTATACTCCAGGGCTTTCCCAGCACATGAGCCAAGTGTGCAAGTGAAATTTAACGCTAACAGAGCAAAAGAGAAAACGGCAGCTCTAGATGTGACTGGAGTATTAGGAGTATTCCCACATCATTCTGGATTGTAAACTCTTGTGGTCACTGGGATAATGTTCCCTTGTACGAGTCACAGCTGCAAAATTTCTCAAGCACCTGGCGCAGGAGGGAGAAGCCGCTCGCGGTCACATGACCTTGGCCGCCGTCATCTGTTGCAGGTATTTGGATTCCCATCCGTCGCTGCATATTAGATGGCACAGAACCCGGGGGCGTCCATGGATCTGTGGACTCCAATGTCAGATGTGGGGGTGGCAGTACGTAACTGGGGGAAATATCTAGAACCTTCCTCCTTGTAATGATGCGCAGGGAAAGCTGGGTAACATCCAATACTTCACCATCACTGCTCCCACATGGGTCGTCCACCCAACTTTCCAAGGTCCTGAAGAGCAGGCGATCATTGGTTTTCAGGTTAAAAGACTCCTTACAGATTGTATTCAATGGTAATGAGGGGCATCACCCAACTTTCCCAAGTGTTCTGAATGTCATATCTGCCTGTACAGGCAAGGAAAGCTGGGTGAGAGCAGTAATGACAGTGATCACCCAGCTTTCCTGGAAGTGGACAGAAGGCTGACCCTCTTTTCCGAGTTCACTGGAAGCTCCTCTGTGGTATCAGGACTTGCTGGCACTGTACCCGCAGCCTTGGGCACAGGTCCTGCCAGCACCTGGTATCAGCGGCCCCCAATGCACCCAGATAACGTGCAGTATAAGAGGTGCCCAGTGCTAGTAAGTCCTGCCTAACACAATGCTGAAGCTTCTGATCACCTTCCTGCTGGCCGCCACGGGTAAGTCCATACCAGCATAGCCATGTAATGGCCTCCCCCAGATTTTCTCCTTTTATACATTAATGCTGTGTCTCCTCCTCTCCAGCCTATGGATGCGGGGTGCCCACCTATGCCCCTAACAGCCGCGTGGTGAACGGAGAAGATGCCAGACCCCACAGCTGGCCCTGGCAGGTAAGTGTCCTTCTTCTCCTTAGGACACCGCCCGGTCTTCTCCGTACTAACACGTCATTCCTCGTCCCCAGATCTCCCTGCAGTATAAGAGCGGGAGCACCTTCTCCCATACGTGTGGGGGAAGCCTCATCGCCCCAAACTGGGTTATGACAGCGGCACATTGTATCTCGTAAGTACCAGGAAGACCCCTGTAAGTTTAGGATTAAAGATCTGGAGTAGTACCACGAAAATAGAACCTCGTCGGTGTAGAATGAGATTTTCAGCAACTAGTGGCTCACTAGGTACAAGAGCTCTGCTGGCTGTCAGTGAGTAGGAACATTATTAATGTCCAGTTGCTAAAAGTTCGTTCTGCCCTAGTTCTGTGCCTGCAGCACAAATCTCTCCTGTCCTGGTGGTTTGTTACAGTGTGTCAGGTTGGAGTTTGTTCTGATACATGTCACTAAATACGAAAAATGACGCCGGTTTTTCGCTTTTCAGATCAAGCCGTACCTATCAGGTGGTGGTAGGAGAGCATGACCGCAGCGTGCTGGAAGGCGACGAGCAGGTCATTCCTGTCAATAAGGAGGACATTTTTGTCCATGAAGGGTGGAAAAGCACCTCTGTATCAAATGGGTGAGTGCTCGTGTCAGATGTGATGGGCTTAGATACAACAGACAGTGTCACACATGATGGGATTAGATACACAGCTCAGCAGAGAGTATCACACATTATAAAATTAGATACGCAGCTCAGCAGACAGTATCACATATGATAGAATTAGATACAGTATCTCAGCAGACAGTATCACATATGATAGAATTAGATACAGTGGTTCAGCTGACAGTATCACACATGATAGGATTAGATACAGCAGCTCAGCAGACAGTATTGCATATGATAAAATTAGATACAGTAGCTCAGCAGACAGTATCACATATGATAGAATTAGATACTCCAGCTCAGCAGACAGTATTACACATTATAAAATTAGATACGCAGCTCAGCAGACTATCACATGTGAGAGAATTAGATACAGTGGTTCAGCTGACAGTATCACACATGATATGATTAGATACAGCACACAGTATCACACATGATTGGGTTAGATACAGTGGTTCAGCAGACAGTATCACACATGATGGGATTAGATACATCAGCTCAGCTGACAGTATCACACATGATAGGATTAGATACATCAGACAGTATCACACATGATAGGATTCACGTCAATCGTCGCTTTCTCACAGTATCACAGGATTTGATACAGCAGCTCAGCAGACGATACGATGTGGCAGGCTTAGATACAGCAGTCAACATCACACATGATGGGATAGGGATTACATATAACCTCTGCCCGCTCACGTCAGGTCTAAATACGTTGGGGAAGAAGGTGAAGGGCCGGCAGGCCAGTATACTGATAGGGACTAATAACCAGCATTTACTGTGAGCTGTAAGATGATAATTACCCTAAAATAATCCAGTCCAGTACTACCAGCCTCAAGAAAATCACGGACGCGTCTATTTTTTTTTTTTCACGGGCACGGGAAAAATGGCACCTATTTTTTATGGACTGTCCAGAAATTTCTGGAGGGTTGGCAACCCTGTGCAAACAATGGCACACATGATAGGTTTAGATACAGCAGACAGTATCACACAGAATAGGATTAGATACAGTAGACAATAACAAACATGATAGGCTTAGAAAGTATTACACATGATGGATACCGCAGACAGTATTATAAGGATAAGATTAGATACAGCACAGTATCACACGATGGGATTAGATACTTGACGTGACTGTTATCGTCGTCTTTCTTCAGGAATGACATCGCTCTCATTAAATTATCCCACGTGGCTTTATTGAATGACGGGGTGCAGTTGGGGTGCTTGCCCCCTACCGGAGATGTGCTGCCCAATAACTACCCATGTTACATCAGTGGCTGGGGCCGTCTGACCAGTACGTATGGTGGACACTGTGGGTAATGACCCGGGGGGTGATATTTTCAGGGTGCTAATGATGGGGGATGTGTTTGCAGCTGGTGGCGCCCTCCCCGATGTCCTCCAGCAGGCTCTGCTCCCAGTGGTGGATCATCAGACCTGCAGCCAGAGAGACTGGTGGGGCAGCACCGTGAAGACCACCATGGTGTGCGCTGGTGGGGAGGAAAAGGCCGGCTGCAATGTGAGTACAGAGATCACCGTCCATACAATGGTGGGACCAGAACATAAGGATAAAGTGTCTTTACTCTAAGCACATCCAAAGCTGCTCTCACAATTCTCCTGGCTCCCTCATGGATTGAATCAGTGTGCTACTAACACCCACCATGATACATTGCACTCGGACGAGCAGTTCTGATGTAAAGTCGTCTCCCACCATGCACTGCAGTAGAGCACATTCTTACGGCAATGTTCCACAACCAGAGCATGATGGGAGTTGTAGTTTTGCAACAGCTGGACAGTCTCAGGTTATGTAGATCGCTGCTGTGAGGACAATGAGACAGCAGAGGGATGTTTGCAGCCTGAGCGCTAACAGGAGGTTAGTAGGATTCTTACTGCAGCTTCGGATGTGACTGGAGTATAAAACCAAATTACAGAAGTGTAGCCGATATCTTGCTCTCCATGGAATGTTAGAATTGCAGGTTTCACAGTTTCCGTGTCCAGATGTGATGTGCAGCGTCCTGATCTCCGCAGCATGCTTTGTATTTCAGGGTGACTCTGGGGGACCCCTAAATTGCCAGGCTGCTGATGGCAGGTGGGAAGTCCATGGCATTGCCAGCTTTGTGTCTTCCCTTGGGTGCAATGCTAGGAAGAAACCGACCGTCTTCACCCGCGTCTCTGCATTCAATGACTGGATCGATTACGTAAGTAGCGGCAGAATCTGTACTGGGTAGATGGGGGGGTATACATATATTGATATATATATCGATGGGGTGTATAGATATATTGCTATATATATAGATGGGGTGTATAGATATATTGCTATATGTATAGATGGGCTGTATAGATATATTGCTATATGTATAGATGGGGTGTATAGATATATTGCTATATATATGGATGGGGGTGTATAGATATATTGCTATATATATAGATGGGGTGTATAGATATATTGCTATATGTATAGATGGGGTGTATAGATATATTGCTATATGTATAGATGGGGTGTATAGATATATTGCTATATGTATAGATGGGGTGTATAGATATATTGCTATATGTATAGATGGGGTGTATAGATATATTGCTATATGTATAGATGGGGTGTATAGATATATTGCTATATATATAGATGGGGTGTATAGATATATTGCTATATGTATATATATAGATGGGGTGTATAGATATATTGCTATATGTATATATATAGATGGGGGTGTATAGATATATTGCTATATATATATAGATGGGGGGTGTATAGATATATTGCTATATGTATAGATGGGGGTGTATAGATATATTGCTATATGTATAGATGGGGTGTATAGATATATTGCTATATATAGTATAGATGGGGTGTATAGATATATTGCTATATATATAGATGGGGTGTATAGATATATTGCATATATATATAGATGGGGTGTATAGATATATTGCTATATATATAGATGGGGTGTATAGATATATTGCTATATGTATAGATGGGGTGTATAGATATATTGCTATATGTATAGATGGGGTGTATAGATATATTGCTATATATATAGATGGGGTGTATAGATATATTGCTATATGTATAGATAGGGTGTATAGATATATTGCTATATGTATAGATGGGGTGTATAGATATATTGCTATATGTATAGATGGGGTGTATAGATATATTGCTATATATATAGATGGGGTGTATAGATATATTGCTATATGTATAGATGGGGTGTATAGATATATTGCTATATATATAGATGGGGTGTATAGATATATTGCTATATGTATAGATGGGGTGTATAGATATATTGCTATATATATAGATGGGGTGTATAGATATATTGCTATATATATAGATGGGGTGTATAGATATATTGCTATATGTATAGATGGGGTGTATAGATATATTGCTATATATATAGATGGGGTGTATAGATATATTGCTATATGTATAGATGGGGTGTATAGATATATTGCTATATGTATAGATGGGGTGTATAGATATATTGCTATATGTATAGATGGGGTGTATAGATATATTGCTATATATATAGATGGGGGTGTATAGATATATTGCTATATATATATAGATGGGGGGTATAGATATATTGCTATATATATGGATGGGGGTGTATAGATATATTGCTATATGTATATATATAGATGGGGTGTATAGATATATTGCTATATGTATAGATGGGGTGTATAGATATATTGCTATATGTATAGATGGGGTGTATAGATATATTGCTATATATATAGATGGGGTGTATAGATATATTGCTATATATATAGATGGGGTGTATAGATATATTGCTATATATATAGATGGGCTGTATAGATATATTGCTATATGTATAGATGGGGTGTATAGATATATTGCTCTATGTATAGATGGGGGTGTATAGATATATTGCTATATATATAGATGGGGTGTATAGATATATTGCTCTATGTATAGATGGGGGTGTATAGATATATTGCTATATGTATAGATGGGGTGTATAGATATATTGCTCTATGTATAGATGGGGTGTATAGATATATTGCTATATATTTAGATGGGGTGTATATCTATATTGCTATATGTATAGATGGGGTGTATAGATACAGTGGAGGAAATAATTATTTGACCCCTCACTGATTTTGTAAGTTTGTCCAATGACAAAGAAATGAAAAGTCTCAGAACAGTATCATTTCAATGGTAGGTTTATTGTAACAGTGGCAGATAGCACATCAAAAGGAAAATCGAAAAAATAACTTTAAATAAAAGATAGCAACTGATTTGCATTTCATTGAGTGAAATAAGTATTTGAACCCTCTAACAAAAAAAGACTTAATACTTGGTGGAAAACCCTTGTTTGCAAGCACAGAGGTCAAACGTTTCTTGTAATTGATGACCAAGTTTGCGCACATTTTAGGAGGAATGTTGGTCCACTCCTCTTGCAGATCATCTCTAAATCCCTAAGGTTTCGAGGCTGTCTCTGTGCAACTCTGAGCTTGAGCCCTCCATAGGTTTTCGATTGGATTAAGGTCCGAGACTGACTAGGCCACTCCATGACCTTAATGTGCTTCTTCTTGAGCCACTCCTTTGTTGCCTTTGCTGTATGTTTTGGGTCATTGTCGTGCTGGAACACCCATCCACGACCCATTTTCAGTTTCCTGGCAGAGGGAAGGAGGTTGTCGCTCAGGATTTCACGATACATGGCTCCGCCCATTTTCCCGTTAATGCGAATAAGTTGTCCTGTGCCCTTAGCAGAAAAACACCCCCAAAGCAAAATGTTTCCACCCCCATGCTTGACGGTGGGGACGGTGTTTTGGGGTCATAGGCAGCATTTTTCTTCCTCCAAACACAGCGAGTTGAGTTAATGCCAAAGAGCTCTATTTTGGTCTCATCAGACCACAGCACCTTCTCCCAGTCACTCTCTGAATCATTCAGGTGTTCATTGGCAAACTTCAGACGGGCCTGCACATGTGCCTTCCTGAGCAGGGGGACCTTACGAGCCCTGCAGGATTTTAATCCATTGCGTGTAATGTGTTTCCAATGGTTTTCTTGGTGACTGTGGTCCCTGCTAATTTGAGGTCATTAACCAACTCCTCCCGTAGTTCTAGGATGCTTTTTCACCTTTCTCAGAACCATTGACACCCCACGAGGTGAGATCTGCGTGGAGCCCCAGAGCGAGGTCGATTGATGGTCATTTTGTGCTCCTTCCATTTTCGAACAATCGCACTAACAGTTGTCACCTTCTCTCCCAGCTTCTGCTAATGGTTTTGTAGCCCATTCCAGCCTTGTGCAGGTCTACAATTTTGTCTCTGACATCCTTGGACAGCTCTTTGGTCTTTCCCATGTTGGAGAGTTTGGAGTCTGCTTGATTGATTGATTCTGTGGACAGGTGTCTTTATACAGGTGACTAGTTAAGACAGGTGTCCTTAATGAGGGTGACTAATTGAGTAGAAGTGTCTAACCACTCTGTGGGAGCCAGAACTCTTAATGGTTGGTAGGGGTTCAAATACTTATTTCACTCAATGAAATGCAAATCAGTTGCTATCTTTTATTTAAAGTTATTTTTTCGATTTTCCTTTGATGTGCTATCTGCCACTGTTACAATAAACCTACCATTGAAATGATACTGTTCTGAGACTTTTCATTTCTTTGTCATTGGACAAACTTACAAAATCAGTGAGGGGTCAAATAATTATTTCCTCCACTGTATATTGCTATATATATAGATGGGGGTGTATAGATATATTGCTATATATATAGATGGGGTGTATAGATATATTGCTATATATATAGATGGGGTGTATAGATATATTGCTATATATATAGATGGGGGTGTATATATATATTGCTATATGTATAGATGGGGTGTATAGATATATTGCTATATGTATAGATGGGGTGTATAGATATATTGCTATATGTATAGATGGGGTGTATAGATATATTGCTATATGTATAGATGGGGTATATAGATATATTGATATATGTATAGATGGGGTGTATATATATATTGCTATATATATAGATGGGGGGTATAGATATATTGCTATATATATAGATGGGGTGTATAGATATATTGCTATATGTATAGATGGGGGTGTATAGATATATTGCTATATATATAGATGGGGTGTATAGATATATTGCTATATGTATAGATGGGGTGTATAGATATATTGCTATATGTATAGATGGGGTGTATAGATATATTGCTATATATATAGATGGGGGTGTATATATATATTGCTATATGTATAGATGGGGTGTATATCTATATTGCTATATGTATAGATGGGGTGTATAGATATATTGCTATATATATAGATGGGGTGTATAGATATATTGCTATATATATAGATGGGGTGTATAGATATATTGCTATATGTATAGATGGGGTGTATATCTATATTGCTATATGTATAGATGGGGTGTATAGATATATTGCTATATATATAGATGGGGTGTATAGATATATTGCTATATATATCTAATATATAAAGCTAAGTGTATGTATGTGTTATCTGCTAAAGGAATCCGCACCGTCGCATTTACAATCACAAAATTTCGCACAGCCGCCTCCTGTGACTCGGGGAACGTCATAAACTATCTTTTGAGTGGAAATCTTCACCCCGCGTTTTCCAATTATTTGCCAACAATTACGCTCAGTAACCTAACCGCCAAACTCCAGGAGCCATTGTCTGTTGTGGCAGTGAGCCTGGATATTCATCAGGGTGCATATAGCAACCAATCACAGCTCAGCTTCTATTTTGCTACAGGTCATTAATATGAGCTCTGATTGGTTGCTATAGGCAACAAAGCACATTCTTAGTATAAGAAGCTTATGTGTGGGTTATGTGTTATGTGTCGTAGAGGCTGATGTAACTCACATGACCTTAATGTATACTAATTCTATGGGGTTTTATATACTGTCAGTTGCCCCGTATTGAAAGGAATTAGATCGGACGATTGTCGTCAGATGCTAAGAGAAAAGCCGTATAAGGGGGCGGGTTATTATGGAAATCACTGTTAGCGAGACGGGGTACTGTGGAGGTCACTAATAAAGGGGCTGCCACTGTGGATGTTACTGTTAAGGGGGCAGCTGCTGTGAAGGTCACTGTTAAGGGAGCAGGGTACTGTGGCAGTCACTGTTAAAGGGCGGGCACTGTGGAGGTCTCTGTTAAGGGGGCAGGGATCAGTGGAGGTCACAGTTAGGGGACGGTCTGCTATAGAGTTCAGTATTAAGGGGCGGGGTGCTATAGAGGTCACTGTTAAAGGGACGGGCCTCTTTGGAGGCCAAAGTTAAGGTGGTGGGCTCCTGTCCCATTTAAGAAGGCAGTGAACTTTGGGTGGGGTCAGTGTTAGGGGTGGGGTGCTGTGGAGTTCACTGTTAAGGGGGCGGGGTGCTGTAGAGGTCACTATTATGGGGGATACTGTCGATATCTTTTAACGACACAGACAAACATTAAGTGAAATAGATGAAATATACCTGTGCGAAGCCAGGTCCTTCTGCTAGTGTGCATATAATATACTGTAGATGGGGTTGTATAGACATAATGCTGTATGTATAGATGGGGTGTATAGATATATTGCTATATGTATAGATGGGGGTGTATAGATATATTGCTATATGTATAGATGGGGGTGTATAGATATATTGCTATATGTATAGATATAATGATATATGTTTATATATTAGATATAATGCGCTCTCTTTCATGATGGGGGTGTATAGATATATTGCTACATGAATATAGATGGGGGTGTATAAATATAATGATAGATAGATAGATAGATAGATAGATATATTGCTGTTTACAGCGCTACAACTCCCAGCAAGTCATAAGAGCATTATATTCACAGCTAAACTAATCCATTCTCATTACAGATTATCAGTAACAACTGATGGCCACAAGGTGGCGTCACAAGAACTGATTGCACAGAAAAGTATGGCTCCCCTCTCAGATACAATAGGTTTAACTCCAGACCCCTCCGGGATGTGATCCGTCCTAACACTATAAATAAATGTTGTAATTGGCAACGATTTGTCTCCTTTTTTTCTTTCAGCGACCACTTTTATTATATATATATTTTAACTTTGCAAAATCAGCTTTAGTCATAGCAAGAGCTGCTCTCAAAATGTTGATGGCTTCCTATTAGCGCTCAGGGGGCAAGACCTCACAACTCATTACCAGAGCAAGGCCAGATACGAGCGAGTTCAATGCGAGAAACAAGCAGCATGTGTCAGTGTGAGTTCCCTCTCTGACCTCCGCTCCTCTCACAGGATCACACAGCATTATAATGATTTATAATGCTGTGTGACCCTGAGAGTCCTGCAATCTACTGAATTACACTGACATGATGCTGTCAGTGTAATACAATAGATTTCAGGAGTGCCGATGCCTTCTCAAATAGCTGATCGGCAGGAGTCCCAAGTGCTGGCCTCCTACCGATCAGATACTGATGAACTATCCAGAGGATAGCCCCTTCAAGCTTATTTTAGTTTTTTCCTCCACGTTCTAATAGCCATAACTTTTTTTAATTTTCCGTTCACATAACCATATGGGGGCTTATTTTTTGTGGGACAGGTTGTAGATTTTAATTAGTTTAGTGCTCTCATTAAGAGAAACAAAATACCGTATTTTCCGGCGTATAAGACGACCCCCTACTTTTCCTGTTAAAAAATGGGGTTTGGGCTATACTCGCCGTATAAGACTACCCCTCTTCCAACGCACACCAAATAAAAATTAAACAGACAATCCGAGCATGAGAAAACCACTGAGAGCCGGGCGAGGGGCTTCTTCAGGAGCGACTGGCCGGGATGCAGCGCACGGTGGCTCAGCTAGAGGGCGCCTGTCCCTGAAGCTGGAGAAGGACTGGAAGTACAGAGGACCTTTCACTGGTCCAACAATTGTTAGATAATGATATATACCGTATGTGTAGAGCGGCGCCCAGGGATAATAGTAAGTGCAGGGAGATCCCTGAGCACCGCTCTACACATACATATCATTATCTAACAATCGTTGGACCAGTGAAAGGTCCTCTTAAGTTTCAGCACGCAGTATACCGGCGTATAAGACGACCCCCGACTTCTGAGAAGATTTTCATGTGTTAAAAAGTAGTCTTATACGCCAGAAAATACAGTAATAGTATTGTAGGTTTGATACCTTTTAATGGCTAATAAAAATAGAAGCAATGATGTTACAAAGCGAGCTTTCGAGACGCCTCCAGTCCCTTCATCAGGTCTACTGCAAGAATTTATGAAGAAACAGCAATATATATACAATAAGAACAGAGACCTGGGGGAATGAATGGACATTTAAAAAATAACAGAATAACATATTAAAGATCTTGAGAATAAGTCCTTAATTATCTTACAGATAAGGGGTGTGAAAGTTTTATGGTCTCTAAATTGATGTTATCTCAGGGACCTGGTGCCCCGACTATGTCTATAGAAGACTCTTTAGAATTTTGTAGTGGGTCATAAATCCCCGGGACAAAGTAAATCCAGTATTCAAAGTGTTAAGCAGTGTTATAAATTTGTATTCCCAAATTCTTCTGGCTCTTTGGGATTTGAACTATCTATTTCAGCTCTGACTAGTCAACCGTCAGAAGGTCAGATAGATACATGTAGTGGAATAAAGAAAGAAGGCATCACAGAAAAAATCACTAAAACCTAATTTTTTTTGTTGATTTCATCTAAAAACACTTGATCACCTCCTATCAATATGTGTTGTATAGGAGAGAGAGAAAAAAATATCTCTAATCCTTTCCTTATTTCTATTTCATCCTTGCCTAGGAACCGAATGGCTGCCCCGATAGGGGCGATCCTGTGTCAGGAACCTCCTAGTCACCCTAACAGGTCCCTAACACAGAAAAGAGTCCCATCACCATAGTAACAACAAATTGATGTCCAGTAGTCAAGTCAGGGTAATTAGTTATTTACACCTTACTAAAGTAGACACACAAGGAGTATCTCACGGTGCAAAATAATGATTTCATGGATTACTGCTATAGTATTAGATATAAAAAGATTAGGTTATCGGCCATGTATAGAAAACTGATTAGATCATCTATGGTTACGCACAGGTGTAGCTGGGAGCAAAGATGGGAGAATGAACTGAGGGAAGAGGGTCCTCTGAACTGGGGGGAGATTTATAAAAATATAAAGCAAGCTTCTGTGTCGGGATCCTATCGCCTGATCCAGTTTAAAATCATTCATAGGCTATATTACACACCAGCAGATCTGTCCAAGTTTTACAAAAACTTGGGCAGTAGATGCTGGAAGTGTAACCGAGAGAATGCAGGGTTTTTACATCTCCTATGGGAGTGCCCTAAAATACAAAAATTCTGGCTCGCAGTAAGGGAAAACATCATGAGAAACACAACATTTAATCTGACATGGAACATTAACGCAGTAATACTTGCCTATTTCAACCAAACTCAAGTTATAGGTAGTGTGGAAAAAATATTCCTATTAAAAATATTACTCCTGGCTCGTGTGATAATAATGAGAAACTGGGGGTCGAAAGAGGGTCCAGTGATAAGAGAATGGATTAACCTGGTTAAGAAAATTAAAATTATGGAAAAAATAAATGTGAAGACCAAAAAACAGAGAGAGGAGTGGGTGAAGATCTGGGGCTCCAGGAACCTGGAACTTTAGGCTCTTTTGGCCCGTCCGCTTGGCAGGGTATCCCCCTATGCGGTTAACGTCTTGCGCAGGTGCATGACATGCTCCATGACAATGCTCAGTTGGGGGGTGGCGGGGCAGTGGGGGGGGGGTGTTGGTATATAAGGTATATACTAAGTCTGTGTTGCCTAATGTGATGTGGAGGGGATGCGGTTATATTTTGGATCCCACATCCACCATGTGATTGGTGGTTTAGTGTGAGACATGATGTGACGAGTATCTATTCCTTTTTTAAGAATTCAACTGTCAATTTTACTGATTGTTATATTATTATTTGTTTGGAAAATAATTAAATAAAATATAATTAAATAAAAAAGTACACAGACAAATTTAAAATAGTGATGGATAATGTATAATAGCATACAATTAGATCCCACTAAGTCCCTACGCGTTTCACTGTGCTGATGGGCACCAGCTCATCAGGGGACAACCAAAAAATGGAACAATATCTATATCAATACTAGTGATGAGCGCCAGGGGCAATATTTGAATTTGCGATATTTCGCAAATATTTGGGCGAATAGTCATAAATTCGAGAATTTGCGATTATTGCATTGCAAAAATCAGCAGAACATTACAATAGCTTTATATGCAGATAGAGTGCTCCGATATATTCGCGATTGCGCAAATAGGCAATTAATGATACGCATATTTTTCCACAATAAGTGCAACTTCACATTTTAGCAGGTCTGACTACATATTTTTATTAATTATTGGTGCACTAAGTGTTGTTGTGAACTTGTGACATTACAGCACTATGTATGTAGCATGTATGTATGGACAGCAGAATCTATCACACTACCTAACACCCTGCACTGGAACCTATCAGCTACACTATATCACTATGTAACCTACACTGACTATCGCCCACTAACTATCTGTAATATATATATATATATTTAAACTAACTAACTAACTATCTAACTAACTAACTAACTAACTAACTATCTAATGTTATGTGACAGCAAAACACAGAGCACAGCAATGACACTGCTGTCTCTCTCAGAACTGACAAAATACTGCATACAATGCCTGCTGAGGAGGTTCTTATATAGTAAGGGGTAGGAAACTTTCCTATTGGTTGCTAGGGATGTTGCTAAGCTCAGACAAAGACATTGCAGCACTATATTCTAAATTTTCGTGAATTCTCGAAGTGGCGATTTTTGTGATAAAAATTTGCGATTCGAATATTCGCACCCAACACAATCAATACTTGTATATGAAATAAGGTGTACTAATACATCAGATATATATATATTGTTTCCGATGCACCCTAGAATAGCTACATTTTACCGCTTATCCAAGATCTATAAAGGCCTTAATCCTCTCAAGGGTCGTCCCATCGTTCTGGGAATTGGTAATCCTACGCAACATGTAGGAACATATGTCGATCATATATTACATCCTTTTCTTTTTACATTACCTTCGTATTTCCGTGATACAACTGATCTATTGAAAAGACTGGAGGGGATCAACATTGAGGTTAATACTTTTCTAGCATCAATAGATGTTGAAGCTCTGTATACATCTATACCCCACACCAAGGGCTTAGCTGCTGTAAAGTATTACCTTGATTCCAGGGGTAATGAGTTGAGAGATCACAATAATTTTGTGTTGCGTCTTCTCGACTATATACTCGCACACAATTATTTTCTTTTTGATTGGAAATTCTACCACCAGCTCAGGGGCACTGCGATGGGGAGCCCTTGTGCACCGACCTATGCGAATTTGCTCCCGGGCTGGTGGGAGGATACAGTTGTCTATACAGAAGAGATGTTACCAGGGACCCAATTTATTCCATTATGGGCATGTTTTATAGACAATATGCTATTGTTTTGGACAGGATCTGTTAATGGATTTGAACAATTTATGGCGAAGCTCAATGTAAACCACATTGGTGTACACTTTACATCGGAAATAAATAGCACCTCAATATCGTTCCTTGATATAAGAATCAGTAAGGGAGATCAGCAACAATTGAAGACTACGCTTCTCCGTAAACATGGGAAAGCTTTCATCCTAAACCCCTTAGGAAAGGGACGCCGATGGGCCAGTTTTTCAGAGTCAGGCGAAATTGCTCCACTTTGGAGGAATTTGAGCATAAAGCATCACAATTATTTTATAGATTTAAACATAGGGGTTACCCGGAGCAGCGTCTGAGAGAAGCCTGGAGATATGCACGCGAAACTGACCGGGCGGCACTTTTTCAATCACGGGTGAAAAAGAGGATAATCTATTACGTATTATTGGAACTTTTGACTCTGGACATAATCAAGTTAGGGACATTCTGAACCGTTACTGATCCCTTTTGATTATCTACCCAATATTCCCTCTATTACGTTTCTCAAGGGTCGAAATATTGGGGACATTCTTGTACATAGTCCTTTTGAATCCCCCAAAAAAGAGACCTGGCTTTAAAACCGAAACAATTGCACTTTCAAATGTGGGCGTTGTAAAGCCTGTCCATTTATTAGGCTTGGTGGTACCTTTAGGGGCAGCACGGGTACAAACATTTATCGAGCTCGGAATTTTGCTAACTGTAACGCCATGGGTGTCGTCTATTTGATGCAGTGTCAATGTGGGTAAAACATTTAGAGAATTCAATACACAGATCTTGGAACATTTAGGTGATATCAGAAATAAAGGAGACAAACTGATTGTGGAGACATATTCAATTGAAACATAACGGTGATTTCTCCGCTATTTCCTTCTCTATGATTGAAGTGGTTTGCATATCTATCAGGAGAGGAAATATTGATCAGGTATTAAAACAGAAAGAATCAAGGTGGATTCACCGATTAAACACGGTTTGACCAACAGGATTAAATGAGAACATTGACTTCACTTGCTTCATTTGATACTGGTCCATATATATTATATTTAGGAGGAGAGGACTAAGAGGACTCTACATTAGTGTGTCCCCTCCCTGTGTTCGGGGGATGGGGTAGTGTTTTACCCCCTCCCTACATTTACAGGAGTTATACACATACAGCGTGGCAATACCTCCCCTTCATTAGGAGGTAATGTATGATATTCTACCCTTAGGGTCAATATGTGGTTATTTAACCAAAATTATCCTCCTATCTATATATTATCGAGTTTCTTAAATATTTTCTTTTTTTTTTTTTTTATAAATCTTGTTCTCTCCTTGATAATATAATATATAAGCAATTTTGCTTGTCTTATTTTGATTTGACCACAATATATTAATGGTATGTATAGCTTTTGCCCCTTAGAAATGGAATTTGATGATTAGGGTATCCAATAAAACAGTTTGTTCATTATTGTCAGTGTAAATAAAGTTGTTGCTATCTTACATACAGCTCAGCGGTGGAACGGATTGCTGTGGCATCACGATGTCAGCTCCAATGCGCTGCCGTCCTGACGTCTTCTTATGCGGCACAAGGGTCTTTGGGCCCGGTAGCGACTGCTACCTCTGCACCCCCTATAGCTACACCCATGATCCTTACGTAGGACATGATGCACTTTTTTGGCAGTTTTCCTCAGTATCTCTAGTTGTGGGTGATAGGTCACAACCTGAGGTACGCGCTGGTTCTGTTTCTTTTCATTGTATTGGAGAAGTTGACTTCTGTGGATCTTGATGGCTCTTGTGATCTGATCTTCAATTGAAGCAGGATGATAGCCCTGGGGTAAAAATGTCCTTTTCAGATGTTGTAAATGCTCATCCCTGTCTGATGGCCTGAAACAGATTTGGTTACATCTGATGGCCTGACTATAGATGATGGACATTTTAATATGTTTGGGGTGGAAGCTGTCCCATTTGAGGTATGTAGGCTGATCAATCAATCTCGAAAGCTCGCTATGTAACATCATTACTTCTATTTTTGTTAGCCATTAAAAGTAGAGTTGAGCGAACTTCTATTTTTAGTTCAGCGTCCAAAGTTCTGGTTCGGGTTATCGAAGCATCCCGTTATTGACTCCGCTACCACGGACCATAACGGCATTTGGAATCCATAAGGGGCTGCTTCATTGAACCCGAACCTTGGACAACCCTAAGGACCTGGGGTGACGTCACCGTCATGTGATCAGTGCAGGGGGCGTGGCTCAGTACTGGCTCACCTCTTATCCAATCCAGTGCTGAGCCACGCCCCCTGCACTGATCACATGACGGTGGTGTCACCCCAGGTCCTTAGGGTTGTCCACGGTTCGGGTTTAATGAAGCAGCCCCTTACGGATTCCAAATGCCGTTATGGTCAGCGGTAGCGGAATCCATAACGGGATGCTACGATAACCCGAACTTTGGACGCCGAACTAAAAATAGAAGTTCGCTCAACTCTAATTAAAAGGTATCAAACCTGCAATACTCTTATTTTGTTTCTCTTAGGCCTCTTGCACACGACTGCATGGCTTTTTCAGTATTTTCCGGTCAGCAAAAAATACGGATGACGTCCGTGTGCATTCCGCTTTTTACAGAACGGAACACCTGGCCCCTGATAGAACAGTCCTATCCTTGTCCGTTATGCGGACAATAATATGACATGTTCTATCTTTGAACGGAACAGAAAAACGAAAGGCATACGGATTACCTTCCGTTTTTTTCCGGATCCATTGAAATAAATGGTTCCGTATACGGAATGCAAAAAACGGAATGGAAAAAAAAAAAACCTTCGTGTGCAAGAGGCCTTAATGAGAGCACTAAACTAGTTTTCTATTGGCTAACATAGTACCAGACTTTTTCCTTTTTCTTTTGACCAAGTAGATTTTAATGGCACACTTTAATTTACCATGTCTTTTATTGAAAAATGGGAAAAATGTATTTGTGGGGTGGAATTCTGCCAAGGTTTTTGGGGTTTTGACATGATATCCTTATTCTGCAACTCAATGCAATTAAGGCGATACCAGATTTTGTTTTTATTTTGTTTTACTATTCTTAAAAAATTAAAAACCTTTGAAAAAAATCCGAATTTTCCTTGTGTGTCCGTTTTCTGACATCCACTATTTTTTAATTTCTGTCCTAGTTTTTATTGGTACCATTTTTGGGGTATGTACAACTTTTTGATCACTGCTAGGCTACATGCACACGGCAGTTGTTTTTTTGCTGTCTGCAAATCGGGATCCGCAATAAAAAACTGATTGTCCATCAGTTTTTTGGGGAGGATTCCTTTGTTTTCACAAATGCCTTGTAATTAATGCCTATCCTCGTCCGGAAATGAGAAAAAAGTAGGACATGCACTACTTTTTTTGCTGAAGGGAAACACGGACAACGGACAAGTAACACGCATTTTTTTGCTGACCCATTGAAATGAATTGGTTCCTATCCTATCCGCAAAACAAACTGCAACAGAAGCCGAGAAAAACAACTGTCGTGTACATGTAGCCTTATTAAAAAAAAATTTGGGTGGGGGACAAGACATGTTTTTATTTTATTTTTCTGTTAAGGCGTGCATTGCGCAGGCCAAATATTTTTATGTTTTAATAGTTTAGACATTTTCGGATGTGCAATATCTGTTATGTTTTTTTTTATTCTTTATTTTTGTATGTATAATAGGGAAAGGGGGTGATTTGAATTTTTATGTTTTTTTTTACATAACATCTAGCCTAGAAATGTAGAAATACCACGGCACTCCATGGATCCGCTGAATCTTGCAGATCGCAAGAATCTTGTCGATCTTGCAGTCCGCAGCACTGCGCGGGCAGCTCATGTTCATGTGCATGATGGACTGACAGCACAGCGAACTACATGTTCAAAACCTATTTCGTACCAGAGGTGGCACTACTGTTTTTCAGGAAGAGTCAAAATAGTTTGAGTACGAAGTTTGATAAATGTGGCATAAAGTACTCCACCACAGACTCGAGCAAAACTGGATTTATTGAATTGGTGTAAAGGAAAACTGGCTATGATTGCCCAAAGCAACCAATCAGATTCCACCTTTCATTTTCCAAAGGAGCTCTGGAAAATGAAAGGTGGAATCTGATTGGTTGCTATGGGCAAGTCACTTTTCCCTTTTGCCCATAGCAACCAATCGGATTGATCCTTTAATTTTCTAAGGGAGCTCTGAAAAATGAAAGGTGGGCTCTAACTGGTTGTTATAGGCAACTATGCTAGTTTTCCTTTTTCGCCATTTTTGATAAATCTTCCCCACTGACTTCAAATATTCCCCTCATGATAAATTCCCCCCATATGTCAGAACATAGTTGCCAGCTGTCCCGAATTTGGCAGGACTGTCCCTGATTGTCAGAGATGGCAAATTCGAAAGTCCTGAGCAGAGACTGGGCGGGGCTATCACAAACCCCTCCCATAAGGGTTTGTTCCCAGACGGGGTGCGGGCATTCCCGGGTGCGGGGCTTATAAACCCTGATTTTACCAACTTAAATGTTGATAAGCATGTCAGAGGTGTGTCCTGTACGCTGCTCCAATGACATGGTCCACGGCATTATAATGATTTACGGTATATAATACTGTATATTCCTGCCCGACCTCAACTCTAATGATCAGTACTGACGACACTGAGGGTCATTGACAGAAACCAGTTTTTTATGCTGGTTTTTTAGTCCCCTTTTTCGCCGGCTTTGCTGGTGGAAGATGCATCCAATTTATAATGAGGTGTGCGCTTTGTCATAAATTAGGTGACCCTTCAGACGCTAGTGTGCCTGGCGGAAAAAACAGACTCTGACTGAACTGAAGTAGTCCCTGGCCGTACCCAGGCATGCCCTTGCCATAGCCTACAATGTGCAACATTTTTAAGCTAAAAACTGGCGTAAAAATGTTTGTAATGACCTCCATTATGGGAGTACAAATCGTAAGAATTGAGGTCAGGCAGAGACACGCATTTATCAAAACTGTCTAATCAGAAGCAACCAATCAGAGCTCACCTTTCATTATTTTAACAAATAAAAGGTGAGCTCTGATTGGTTGCTACGGGCAACCAAGGCAGGTTTCCTGTTTACTGGTAAATGAGGCCCACAGAGAATATTTCTTGCATTGAATACGTTCGTGTGAAATTGGTCAAACCATGCTCTGCTGCAGTGCACAATGGGAGATGTAGATTTATCAAAACTGGTGTAAAGAAATACTGGCTTAGTTACCCATAGCAACCAATCAGATTCCACCTTTCATTTTTCACAGCTCCTTTGGAAAATTAAAGAATTAATCTGACTGGTTGCTATGGGCAACTAAGTCAGTTTCCCTTTGCACTAGTTTTGATAAATCTCTCCCTACATGCACCCCCGCCCAAAAAAAAAAAAAAATAGAATATATCCTATTCTTGTCCAATTTGCAGACAAAAATAGGATATTTCCATAGAAGTGAAAATGGTGGCCGGGATCCACACTCCCCACGGCATAGAATCCAGGTAAGAAACAAGCCATCTGTGGCTGAAACCCCCTAAAGTGGGTGTCATCTACTCTCCCCTATAATCTGGACCAGCTGTCTATTTTATTTCTCAGGGGTCCTAGACAGCACCAACTGAAGTCCTGGCAGCCATCTTGTGGCCTTCTCCTGCCCTGCCATTGCATCAGCACTGAACAACTTCTCTTCCCTGCCTGAAAACACTGCATTATCAAGCAGCCGCCACTAGAGGGAGCTCAATGCAAAGAGATGTTGACTGTTTCCTTGGCAAATTGCACAAATTCCTATGCACTGAGCTCCCCCTAGTGGCGACTGCAGGCAGACCGCTTTGTTAATAGAAAGAAGGAGATTTATCAATGTATTTTGCCAGTTGTCTGGTGGAAAAAGTTTTTTGGACAGTCAGTGAAAAACGGACGTAAAAAAATAGAACATGTTCTAGCTTGTTTTTCACTGACGGACTGCCCCATACAATAGAATGGGTCTGTTTTTAACGTCCGTTTCTCAGAAAGATATCAGTTAGAAAAACGTCTGTTAAAAATGTCTGTTTCTAACAGACTTTTTTTTTCACGGTCATGTGCAGGTACAGGTAGCCTTAGGCCTCTTTCACACTTGCGTTGTTAGGATCCAGCGTGCACTTCCGTCGCCGGAAGTGCCCGCCGGATCCGTAACAACGCAAGTGAACTGAAAGTATTTGAAGACTGATCAGTCTTCAAAATGCTTTCAGTGTTACTATGGCAGCCAGGACGCTATTAAAGTCCTGGTTGCCATAGTAGTAGTGGGGAGCGGGGGAGCAGTATACTTACTGCCCGTGCGGCTCCCGGGGCGCTCCAGAATGACGTCACAGCGCCCCATGCGCATGGATCACGTGATCCATGCGTGTAGGGCGCCCTGACGTCACTCTGGAGCGCCCCGGGAGCCGCATGGATGGCAAGTATACTGCTCCCCCGCTCCCCACTACACTTTACCATGGCAAACAGGAGTTTAGCGTCCTGGCTGCCATGGTAACCATTCAGAAAAAGCTAAACGTCGGATCCGGCGATGCGCCGAAATGACGTTTAGCTTAAGGCCGGATCCGGATTAATGACTTTCAATGGGCATTAATTCCGGATCCGGCCTTGCGGCAAGTGTTCAGGATTTTTGGCCGGAGCAAAAAGCGCAGCATGCTGCGGTATTTTCTCCGGCCAAACAACGTTCCGGTCCTGAGCTGAAGACATCCTGATGCATCCTGAACGGATTTCTCTCCATTCAGAATGCATTGGGATAATCCTGATCAGGATTTTTCCGGCATAGAGCCCCGACGACGGAACTCTATGCCGGAAAAGAAAAACGCCAGTGTGAAAGAGCCCTTAGGTCTAATATTAGTTATGTCTCTAAGGGTTTAAAAATGCAATTATGTCCCCTGAGTTGTGCACTAACAAGATTTATTTCAGACACATACTAAAAATCTACAATAAAAAAGTGACATTTTTGGGAAGTTTTTCCAATTTGAATGTAACTGTCAGCAATCTGGGAGTTACTCTTTGCTTTCTGCAGTGCCTGAGAATGACGGATGTATGCACACTTGGAAACTGGGTGGGAAGGGGGTCTCATACTATGTTTTACTATGGAATCCCGTGAGGTCTATGCACGCCCCATTATTCTACAAGCAATACACAAGCAATTCCAAAGCATCTCTGGAGAATTAAACCAACGGCGTCACCAGGTGGTCAATTAATGTCATGACTATTAAGCTTGATTTTCTCAAATGTGTTCTACTGACTGTCCACACTCTACGTTGCTCTGTAGTGTGCCATGAGTGCCAACCTCAGACCTAATGTAAGGCTACATGCACGCGACCGTTGGTGTTTTGCGGTCCGCAAACCGCGGATCCGCAAAACACGGAAGCTGTTCCGCATTCCGTTCCGCAAATTGAACGCGGCCCATTATAGAAATGCCTATTCTTGTCCGCAAAACGGACAAGAATAGGACATGCTCTATTTTTTTTTTTGCGGGGGCACGGAACGGAGCAATGGATGCGGACAGCACACGGAGTGCTGTCCGCATCTTTTGCGGCCCCATTGAAGTGAATGGGTTCCCGCCCGAGCCGCAAAATATGCGGCTCGGACGCGGACCCCAACAACGGCCGTGTGCATGAGGCCTAACCTTGTGGATTTATCCTGTCCCCCCACTCCCCTTTCCTTTGCCTCCTCCTTTTTCTCCTGGTATCATTCCCCCCCAGAAAAGACAAATATTTGCTCAATTGCTCCTATGATATGGTTAAAAGGGGAAAAGCCTCCAAAACACCTACCTCATCATGTACTGGACTACCACCCAGACCCTCAACTAAAAAATTTGGGATTCTACAGCGGTCCTCTCCAAGCTCCCCACAAATTTTCCGACTAAGGTGCTACACCAGAATTTTCAAATCAATCCCAACCAGATTCTATTATTCCCTCAATGGAGGAAGACGCGTCTGCCAGGAGGTCTCTCGACTTCTCATGCCATTGCTGAACAAATGTCTGGATCTTCATATTTCAATAATGTGGCATTGGCCCGGGTCACCACTGATATCCCGAAAATCACTGAGCTTAAGACACGTAGAGAGGGAAGCCACCATTTCTATACTAACCAAAATAATTTTGGCCGTCCATGATTTGGGATAAATTGTCTAGAAAAAAGAAAAATCCTGTTTGGCAAACACCAATGTTTTTTTCTATCTCTGTTCTCTTCTTCACATTCCCTCATGTTCTTCCTGTTTGCGGTTATTGCATTTGTGATTTCACAGAATTCATTTGACTTACTGTATTATGTTTTTGTTTCTTTCCCTAGCCCTTCCCTTCCCTGTCCGTGAGTCCAGGAGTAATGGTTGGTCCCTTGTCTTAGTGGATCCAACTACTAGCTGGGATGGACCTCCCTTGCATCTTCTCATCTGAACTCCACCACAGCATCCAATGGAGGAAGGATGAGTACTACTCTCTCAATAGGGGCTGATACACCTACCGCACCCTCTACAATTAGATTTGTGTTATGGACTGTGGCCGGCCTAAATTCACCAGTCAAGAGACACATCTAAAATGCCTCACTCCTGATCTATTGTTCCTTCAGGAAACTCACTGGAAGGCTGGAGATTGCCCATGCTTCGAGCACGGTGGGTAGACACTTGTCTTGAAGCATCCTTTACATTCTCATTCGTAAGGACCTTCCACATTCCATCATCGACCATTATGCAGATCCGACAGGGCACTTTCTGTGAGTTGACATTTCACTAGCAAACTCTACACTCTTCTAAATGTTTAGTCCCCCCTCAGTTCCCAACCATGCGTTTTATTCAGCCCTGTTGGAGTACCTTTTTACCAGACCGGGAGATCTTGATGTTCCTTTACAACCTAATATGGATAAATCCACTATGTCCACCATCTACCCCTTGTCGCAGTCAGCTTTGCTAGCTCTACTCCAATAATTCTCACTCTGTGATCAATGGTGACTTCTTGACCCAGACGACAGGGAATACACTTACACTTATACTTACTTGTACATGGCACCTATTCGCGTATAGACTATTTACTAGCTTCTACCTCTTTGTTTGCCACCGTTGAGGATGGTAGAATACATCCCATTCTCATCATGCCACTATAACCTTGGATTTGAACCTGGTACCAGACGACCAGAGGAGTAAAATTTGGAGATATCCCTCCCATCTCTTCCAAGACATTCAAAGCTATCTGGAGACCCAATGGGGTAATTTTATTGATGACATTATTGAACCTGTAGATGATGTTCCTCTTCTTTGGATGACTTCCAAGGTGGTAATGGGGGAGAAGTAGACATCTCAAAAAAACACTATGCAACTCACTTTCAAGTTCTTCACAACAACCTTTGGACCACACTAAGGCACTCCTTTTTGAAGAAACCAAATGAAGGTATGAGCATACATGCTCCTTATTCACACGTTCTTGCAGGGCTAAGCACAGCGGCATTATACGGCCACTCAGAACCGGTACTATCGCTTGGAGGAACAAGGTTGGCTCTTTATTTGCTTGACTTACCCATTCTATTAGACCACAACACACCATGGTAAAGCTTCAGGATCCTGACACCAACAATGTACTCTCGTACTGAGCAGGATATACCTGACGCTATCTATAAGTCAATATATCATGCCCCACCGATGGATGTAAATTACATTCATACTTTCCTGGGATCACTTTACTTGCCTGCCTTTACAGATGAGCAGCAGGAGGCTCTGGATTGAGATATAACAGAGGAGGAGGTTAGACAAGTTATAAGATCTGCTCCGTTTTCCCCTCTTATGTACGGTCACTTAACGAATGAGCTAACGCTGTGCTAATGGTTAACGGTAAGAACTCCCTCCCAATAGATTTTATTTAGAGGCACCCTTCAGGGCGGTCCCCTTTCTCCCCTACTTTTCAACATTTTCATTGCCCCACGGCTTCACCATATAACATGTTCATCATTATACCAGGGAATAAAGATGGAAAACCGGGAATTGAAAGCTGTGGCATTCGCAGATGATATCCTACTTGTGCTTTCTGAACCCAGGAACACTATTAGTCATTTTAACTGACCTACAAGACATAGGGACTTTCTTGGGAAACACATTTAATTTGGACAAATGTCCAGCTTTAGTGTTGAAGTGCCCATTAAAACCATTTTGGGGGCCGAGTATACCAGTCTATTAGAGGGACCCTTTCTTGACATATTGGGGTCAAGAGGTTACTAGGTCTCCTGCAAATTTATATTCCGCTAATCATGTATTTTAAAATACATTGGGACCACAAAGTCCTCGTTATCTACTTGTAATAGGTTCCCCTTGACCTTTTTAGGCAAAGCCAACCTTCTAAAGATTCTGGAAGCCAAACCGTTATACATTTTGCAAGCCGTCCCAGAGAAGAGAAGATCAGCTTTCTCTATAGGAATTATATCTGGGGAAGCAAAAGACCTAGGATACCCTTCCAAACCCAGCAGTAGCATAAACTTTCCTGGCGTCAGATAACGCTTGCTAGCGGTTCAGCTGAGAATTATTCATGATTAGGCACGCTACGCCTCAGTTCACGCAGATACGGAATTAGGCCAAAACCCTGCTCCCCGATGTTTCCCTTTTTAATTTTCTACATATCGCCTCTAAGGACACCCCACCATTAGCAAAAGATGAACCTCTGTTAATGTCCGCATGAAAGACCGGGTCACGTGATCCATGCGTGTAGGGCGCCCTGACGTCACTCTGGAGCGCCCCGGGAGCCGCACGGATGGTAAGTATACTGCTCCCCCGCTCCCCACTACATTTTACCATGGCAACCAGGACTTTAGCCTCCTGGCTGCCATGGTAACCATTGATAAAAAGCTAAACGTCGGATCCGGCGATGCGCCGAAACGACGTTCAGCTTAAGGCCGGATCCGGATTAATGCCTTTCAATGGGCATTAATTCTGGATCCGGCCTTGCGGCAAGTGTTCCGGATTTTTGGACGGAACAAAAAGCGCAGCATGCTGCAGTATTTGCTGCGTCCAAAAAACGTTCCGGTCCTGAACTGAAGACATCCTGATGCATCCTGAACGGATTTCTCTCTATTCAGAATGCATGGGGATGATCCTGATCAGGATTTTTCCGGCATAGAGACCCGACGACGGATCTCTATGCCGGAAAACAAAAACACCAGTGTGAAAGGACCCAAAAAAATATTAAAAAATGAAAATGAAGATGATCTGCAACATTAGTTGCAGTACCAGCAGGACGCAATTGCGGGCAAGAATAGGACATGCTCTGCTTTTTTGCGGAGCTGCGGCCATAAGATCGGCGGTGCGCTCCGCAAAAACTGATGCGGAGAGCACAGTGTGTGCTCTCCGCATCGTTCCGTGCCCCATTCACAGTCAATGGGTCCGCATGTATTCCGCAGAATTGCAGAATACATGCGGACATATATGCGGACGTGTGAATAAGGCCTAAGGCCTAACTCATGTGCGACCTATGGCTATCTATTGAACATACGGGATTCAGACATACAAGTCCAAGCACATATTCTTAATAATATCTGTATCCACAGTAGACAGCTATAGTACAGAAACTAAGGTTGCGGATCATCTTCATTTTCATTTTTTAATTTTCATTATAACATAATAGAATTACTACAAGTCAATATCGATACCCACAGCTTTTTGAGATTGTATTTGTATGTTACAATTGGTAAATATATTGTTACATGATAACCCATATGCGATCTATGGCTGTCTATTGAGCATACGGGATCCAGACAGAAAAAGTCCAAGAATTTAACCTTAAAAAGATCTGTATGCACCGTAGACAATTATAGTATTGCAACCAAGGTTGTGGATTATTTACAATTCTATTTAAAATTTTATAATAAAGCTTTATTAACACTATAAAAGGGATTCCGTGCGTGTGGATTCTGGATGCAGGAGTGCCCCACTTATACCAAAGTCGTCGAAAAATAAAAAAGTTATGGGTCTTGGGAAGCAGCAAAAAAGGGGTTTTATTGCAGAAAAATAGTAAAATGTAAAAAAAACGATATGTATTTGGTATCACTGTAATCGTACTGACACAGAGAATAAAGATATTATGTTATTTATACCGAAAAATAAACGCTGTAAAATTTATAACATAAAAACGCAGTGGCAGTATTTCTTTTTTCCCATCTCCCTCCCAGAAACATTTAATAAAAGTTAATCAGAAAGTTACCCCAAAATGGCACCATTAAAAACTACAACTTAAAGCTATATAGACGGAAAAATAAAAAAGTTATAGCTCTTGGAACGTGACTATGAAAAAAGGAAAAAAAACGCTTGGTCAGTAAGACCCCCAAAACAGGCTGGTCACTAGGGGGTTAACCAACTTTGTACCTGTGAAAGGTCTACGGAGTTTGTTCGGCTGGGTGGACACTAAGCAACATCCTTGTGATCCAAGGACCAGAAAATAGCTTCACTTGATCTCCGCAGCAGCCCAAAAAACCATTCTACAAAAATGTTTTTGCATCTACGCATCCCAACACCCTTAACCTTTTTATTTTTCGTCCTGTGGAGCTGTGGGAAGACTTTTTGCAAGACGGCTTGAATCATTTTGGGTACAAAACATTTTCTGATCGCTTTTTATTCTGTTGTGGCAGTTTTTTATTTTTTGTGGCATTCACTGTATGAGATAAACTACAAGGTAATTGTGTAGTACGGGTCGTGGCGATACCAAGTATGTGAAGGGGATTTTATTTTTGCTATTTTTCCCATTGGACAAAAGGTTTTTGTTTTTTTAACCTGGAATTTATTTTTATTTAATAACTTTTTTAACCATTTAATAGTCCCACAAAAAGGACTTTAATAGGCAATCGTGATTGCTTCTATAATTCTCTGTATTGCATGTCAGTGCTATACTGACAATCACCAACAGGCTCCGCCAGAGAGCTAGGCTATACTGCAGGCAGGGCTGGGGCCTGCTGTGCACGGACATCAGCATCCCGCATCTCATTCGTGGGGTGCAGACGGGAGACAGAGCAAGTTCATTATTGAACATTGGCATCTAATGCCTGATTCACACGTCCGTGTCCAGGATGAAATCAGTGGTCAGTGATGCATCTGTGAAGATGTCCGTGATTGGTCCGTGTGTCCGTTTTTTTTGCTCTCTGTGTGTCATCCGTGTTTCATGGATACTGTAAAGCTGAAAAATTCGTTTTCATAGCATCTCCTCCTAATAGTCCGTCAAACAGGGATAGAACATGGATGGCATCCGTGTTTTTCACAGACCCATAGACTATAATGGGCGTGATGGATCCATGAACGCAGACAAAATAGAGCATGTTTTGCTTCCAGGCTAAAACCATAAAACACTGATGTGTGAATACATACAATAAAATGAATGGGTGCGTGCACGGTCACTGGAGGACACCTACAGCACACGTCCGTGAATCATCACTGACGCGTGAATGAGGCTTAGGGGGTTAAACGGCCCGGATTGGTGCTTCTGCCGATCCGGGCTGTTAGAGCAGGAGCCCGGCTCTCCGCTGCACGGGAGACCCATGCAGCGCCTATTCTAGGCTGCTGTAAAAAGGTGGCAAACTAGAATAAAGCCCATCAATGACCGCTGTAAAAACATGTATCAGCGGTCATTAAGGGGTTAATATGGATTGGGTTGAAACAACTGTTCATAAAGAAAGTTTTGTCAAATATGGGAACGTTTCATAGCCACTCTCCGTGACCATAATCGTAATCAAGTCAAAGATCCCTTCAGGTACAGTACTTGGTACCCGGAAAGTGAATACAGGGCGACCCTCCGATTGGAATCACTTTGCACGTTATACAGCGACATTTATCGAAAGAGCAGCCTTGGACGCACGCGCTTTCCTCGTTTCTTTGTAACGCTGCTTGTTCTCAGTATTAGGGTCCATTCACACGACCGTAAGTGTTTTGCGGATCCGCAAACACGGACACCGGCAATGTGCGATCTGCAATTTGCGGACCGCACATAGCCAGCGCTATAATAGAAAATGCCTTTTCTTGTCCGGATGCGGATGACGAACGGATGGCTTCCGTGGTCATCCGCATTTTTTGCGGACCCATTGACTTCTATGGGTCCGCAAACCGTTTTTTGCGGACAAGAATAGGACATGCCATATTTTTTTTTGCGGACGTGAAATGTGGACGCGGACAGGCAACGGAAGAGGCATCCACATTTTTAACGGATCCATAGAAATAAATGGGAAACCATCGGATCTGCAAAAAAAAACGGAACGGAGGCCGCAAAAAACCACTGCCGTGTGCATGTAGGCTTAATGTGAACAGGACGGCGTATACCTACATTAGTATTGACATATAGTCGCCAGTTTTCTGAAATACAGCGGGCGATTAAAAGATGCCTTCCAATACTGTATGATGACAACATCCTGTTTGATACTTTGAAAAATGGTTGTCGAATAGTGTCTAGGAGATCCAGAGTATTGGCCAATATTTTGTCCCCTTCACTTTTTACTCGTGTTTCCACTATACAGAGACACTTGGCCTAAATGTAATGGATTCACTAAATGCTTTACTTTTATAGATTTTTAAATTGTCAAACATTGTTGTCTGTTTCATTGGGGGAAATAGATTATATGTGTGGGAGGTTTTGTTCTCTTTTCTTTTCTCCCCAACAGTGCGTTTTCCCCTTCTCTCTTATGTTTAGTTGGTCATCCTTTTAGATCCCATACACACTGCGCATCTTTTAGGCCCCTTGCCCTCCGAGACATATGGTCCGTGAGCGGGCCATATGTCCCAGAGCAGCATACATCGTGCGCACGGGAGCGCACAGCATCATAGAGATCTGGACAATAGTCCCGCAGGCGGCCCGATGCGCACACCATCATAGTAACCTATGATGCTGTGCGCTCCCGTGCGCACGATGTATGCCGCTCTGGGACATATCGCCCGCTCACGAACCGTATGTCTCGGAGGGCATACGGTCGTCTGCAAGGGGCCTTACATTGTTTATAGTCTGAGGTTTTCTGTCTGGGTATTATTTGTTACAATAATACACGCGCAGTGTTTCTATTGTATGGCATTCAGTTTCCTTTTTAGTTTTTAAATGTATATCGAGATTAACATGTGATGGTGATTTCACTATATTTTGAGTGGGGACTGCCTGGCCTCGAGTTTCCACCTCCTCTCACCTGTGTCCTTTCTCATCTTGTGTTTCCTTCCCCCTGTTTCCCCTCCCCATGTTACCTGATCGGAGGTGGAGTCTTATAGGAATACTCAAACCCAGGTAGTTAGCAGGTCATGATTAAGAACTGTGTGGTTCGGGGGGCGCGGCATGACGCGACATGTGAGGAGACGCTGAACCTGGCTATCCCGGACAAATATCCTGCAATCCTCCTGCATCCATCTACAATAGGGCCGTCCTGGTCTTTAAATACTACGACCTGACACGCTAGAGGTTGACGACGCCAGGCATCCCTGCCATGAAACGCCACAACAAGAAGGAGAGGGAGGGGAAGGAGAACGGCGCTGCGCTCCAAACAAGATGGCGCTAAGGCCGGCAGAGATAGTGGCGCACTTGGAAAAGTTTGCGTGACAGGCATCCACAAGCCCCCTGATGAGGTACACGAGGTGGTTACAGGGGACTGCAGGGGACTTTCCAACCTGCGAAAACTCATTTCAGGGAGGTTTTCTTTTCTTTTTTCACGAATTTTTTATTACATCCATCAGCCCCCCAGTGCCCCTCCAGTAGCCCCCCAGTGCCCCCTCCAGTAGCCCCCAGTGCCCCCTCCAGTAGCCCCCAGTGCCCCCTCCAGTAGCCCCCAGTGCCTCTCCAGTAGCCCCCAGTGCCTCTCCATTAGCCCCCAGTGCCTCTCCATTAGCCCCAGTGCCTCTCCATTAGTCCCCAGTGCCTCTCCATTAGTCCCCAGTGCCCCCTCCATTAGCCCCAGTGCCCTCCATTAGCCCCAGTGCCTCTCCATTAGCCCCAGTGCCTCTCCATTAGCCCCAGTGCCTCTCCATTAGCCCCCAGAGCCCCTCCATTAGCCCCAGAGCCCCCTCCATCAGCCCACAGAGCCCTCCATCAGCCCCAGTGCCCCTCCATCAGTCCCCAGTGCCCCTCCATCAGTCCCCAGTGCCCCTCCATCAGTCCCCAGTGCCCCTCCATCAGTCCCCAGTGCCCCCTCCATTAGTCCCCAGTGCCCCTCCATTAGTCCCCAGTGCCCTCTCCATTAGCCCCCAGTGCCCTCCATTAGCCCCAGTGCCTCTCCATCAGCCCCCAGTGCCCCTCCATCAGCCCCCAGTGCCCCTCCATCAGCCCCCAGTGCCCCTCCATCAGCCCCCAGTGCCCTCTCCATTAGCCCCCAGTGCCCTCTCCATTAGCCCCGGTGCCTCCTCTCCATTAGCCCCCAGTGCCTCCTCCATTAGCCCACGGTGCCCTCCATTAGCCCCCAGTGCCCCTCCTCCATTAGCCCACAGTGCCCCCTCCATTAGCCCACAGTGCCTCTCATCAGTCCATAAAATATAAAAAAAAATAAAAAAACCCGCTCCTGGACGCCACCGCTCCTCTTCTGATGCTGTCGGCTGTGCTGTGAAGGCTGCGCACAGCGAGACGTCACAGAGCGACTCACTCCTGTGCGCAGGCTGCAGAGCCGACAGCCGAGGACCAGGAAGCGGTGAGTACAAAGCCTTCACTGCTTCCTGGTCCTTTTGCCCTGAACGGGAACGGGGTTCCTGCTGTGAAAAAAGTGCAGGAACGCCGTTCCCCCCGCTTTCCGGGATATATTCTTTCTCATGTGGGCGTCAGGGAGCCGCTATCTAATAGCGGGAGACTCCCTGAACGTCCGGGAGACTTGAGATCCCTGGGACTGGGTGTACTCACCACTTAGCGCCGACATAGATGCGGCAGAGACTGTGTCAGAGGGCCGGATGGCTGTTGCTGGGGAGGCACTGAATATGGCGGCTGGGGCAGAGGACAGTCCTGCTGAACCTACCATCAAGGATGTCTTCACAGAGGTCACTAGCTGCAGCAAGGCACTCACCTCCCTTACCACCCAGATGGGGGGGAGCCTGCAAGAAAACATGTACTTTCTCAGACATGACCTCAGGAAGGTCTCTGAGAGAATTAAAGAGGTGGAAGACCGGGTCAGCTGCCTGGAAGATAAAATTTCTCCCCTGAGCAAAAATCTAGGGAAGGTTGTACATGATGTTTCCTACTTACTTAATAAGACGGATAATCTGGAAAACAGACTCCGCAGGAACAACCTGCGTTTGATTGGTGTAACTGAAAAAACGGAGGCCTCGAATGCCGTAGCTTTCCTGGAGCGCTGGCTGCGCGAAAAGTTTGGCGATGAAGCTCTGTCTGCCATGTTTTCTATTGAGAGAGCTCACAGGGCGCCTTTCCGTTCGCCACCACCGGGGGCCCCTCCAAGACCAATCCTGAATAAATTACTGCATTTTAGGGATAGAGACGCTATCTCGAGAAGCGAAAGAGACCAGGAGAATTTGCTAATAAATGACAGCAGAGTGCTCATTTTCCCGGATTTTTCAGCGGAATTCAAGAAGAAAAGGGCTAAATTTCTGGAGGTGAAACGTCGTTTGAGGGAGCGACAGCTACCATATTTGATGCTATACCCATCCAAGTTAAGACACTTGGGGACAGTGTCTTTGACTTAAAGTACATCAAGCATATCTGGGATTTTGGGTAATGGTATATAAGTCTACAGGGGGAGGAGTTCCAAGCATAGTGTGTTACTATTTGCTCAATGTTATTGCACCAGGTTGGTTCTTATAGGATGCATACATGTTCTTTGTGCCAATCAAGTTCGGCAGGAGAGAGTACAGAGAGTCGTAGAACTAAGACCTAGTACCGTTTTCTCAGGTTTTAGATAACCTTACGTTGCTCACGTTTGCTGGGTATTTTTTTATGTTACACATTTTAAATCCCTGTGTTATAAGGGGAATGTTATTTATGTCAATGTATTTTATTGGGTAATTTTGGGGAACCGTACCATGACCGCAGTGTTATCATTCCTACTAACCGTATATCTACTAGTAGTGAGTTACGGGTGGTATGGAATGTGTGGAATGTTGGGGATGTCCGGAGAATGATGTATCTGAGGATTCATGATGGGGGTTAATTTAATAGCTTGGAATGTGAGGGGTCTCGGGGATGCATCCAAGAGGTACGCAGTGTTGAACTCTTTAAGACAATTCCGGCCAACCATAATATGTCTGTCTGAAACACATCTGACCAAAGAATCCATGGCAACTTTGAACCGTGCAAAAACAGGGCATACGTACCATTCCGTATACTCTAGTCGTGCCAGAGGGGTCAGTGTACTGATACATAAACAGATCCCGTTTCAGTGTAAGACTAGTATAGATCCTGACGGCCGCTATGTATGTCTACATTGTACAATTTTTCAGACTACTCTTATACTGGTGCCCCCACTCTTATTGTTGGAGACTTTAATATGGTACTTTATTTCAATCTACATAGGCACAGGGGGATTCCAGACTTAGGCCCTATTCACACGTCCGCAATGTTCGTCCGCACCCGTTCCGCAAATCTGCGGAACGGGTGCTGACCCATTCATTATGAATGGGGACGTGATGGATGCGGAGAGCACACACTGTGTTCTCCGCATCCGCATTTGCGGAGCGTGCCGCCGATCTTCTGGCCGGCGGCTCCGCAATAATATAGAGCATGTCCTATTCCTGCCCGCAATTGTGGACAAGTATAGGCATCTCTATAGGGCTGGTGGCAAGGTGTGTTGCGGATCCGCAACACACTACTGGACATTTGAATTAGGCCATAGGAGCAGTGCAAATGTCCACCATGGCAAAGATATTCATAGAAATGGCGCTTAGTGATATTTGGAGGATCCGTAACCCTACAGTTAAGGCAGTTCTCCTGCCTCTCTAGCTTACATAACACTTTATCCCGTATTGAGTCTGATCATTCCCCCATTAGAGTGGTACTGGCCTTGGACTCCAATTCCATAAGACAGAAAGGTTTGCGGAGACTTAATCCCTTCTGGTTGACTTTATTGCGGGGCGAAGTGGGAATTGTGGCAGAATTGCAGGAATTTATGTCCCTCAACACCGGGTCGACTTCTATGTCAATAGTATGGGACGCATTTAAAGCATTTGTTAGAGGGATGTTTAATAAGCGTATCCAAAGGAATAAATCCAAAAATAGGGATATGCTAAGGGGGTTGCAGTCCAGGGTCACTGACATGGAAAGTAAGTTTGTGGACAGTCCCACGGACGTGAACTGGTCTAATTGGATTGAAGCGCAGAATTTATATAGGGAGTATCAGCTGGAATTGGCAGATCGTAAAAGATTCTTCTGGAAGCAGAAGTACTTTGAAGAGGGGGAGTATAGGACATATGCTAGCCACGGTTATAAGGGCCCAGCAGGGACCTTCTTTTATAGGATGTATCCAGGATATATATGGTAACAGATAGTCATGACATTCTGAGGTCGTTCAGTGATTACTACAAACGATTGTATTCCACTAGAGTACAGTGTACAGATGTTGAGATTAAAAACCTCGCTTCCATTAGATTGTCAGTACAAAAAGCTAGTCGAGGAACCTCTTAGCTTGGAGGAACTTGAGGAGGCAGTGGGAGGCCTCCCGAATGAGAAGGCACCTGGATCGGACGGTCTACCAAGGGAGCTGCTGAAGAAGTATAAAGAATTTATGTTACCACAACTGTTATCAGTCTTTGAGCAAGCGGAGTCACTAGGTGGACTGCCTGACGCCATGGAAGAAGCGATTATTTTAGTGCTGCCCAAACCTGGTAAGGACCCCACATGTATGGAGTCTTATCGGCCTATTTCTTTGTTGTGTACGGACGTCAAACTGCTGGCTAAAGTCCTGGCTAACAGGTTGACCAAGGTAATTTTTAGCCTGGTTCATGGTCATCAGACTGGCTTCATGCCAGGTAAGTCCACAGCCATTAATATAAGAAGGTTATGCCTTAATTTACAGATGTCTCGTGGGGGGAGTGGGAGCAATTAGCTCACTCGATGCTGCCAAAGCTTTGTATCCGTGTAAATGGGCTGTTATCTGACACTTTGACTCTAGAGAGGGGGACGCGTTAGGGCTATCCCCTGTCGCCCATGCTTTTTGCACTAGCTATTGAACTCCTAGCGCAGATTATACGGTCGGATCCTAAAGTGACGGGCCTAGTATATTGAAGTATAGAAGAAAAGATTGCTTTTTACGCCGAGGACGTGCTGTTATTCCTGAATAATATAGAACAGTCTCTGCCTTGATCGAGGCATTTAATACCTTTTCAGAATTAGCCATAAACTGGGACAAGTCAGTGATGCTCCCCCGGCCTAGACCCTGTGTCGGTGACACTTCAGGATAGGATAGCCCCTCTGCAAATAGCTACAAACTTTAAATACCTGGGGATACAGGTGTCATGTAGGTCGCAGGACTACATAAGGTTAAATATGACCCCGTTACTCGATAAGAGTACAAAAAAGATAGCTAGTTGGTGCAAGCTACCGCTTCAGTTATTGGAAGAGCCAACCTAGTCAAAATGGTTCTGATGCTGCAATTTCTCTACATCTTGCATAACAGTCCAGTGTGGATACCTATGCGACTTTTCTATAAAATACAGGGATTATTTGTATCTCTAATTTGGGGTGCACTGCCCCTAGAATCCGGTTGGAAACTTTACAAAGAGATAGACAGTGGAGGACTGGCGATTCCTAACCCGTGGCTATACTTTCTAGCGGCACAGGCTCGGCAATGCAAGACTTGGGGTGCACTGAGTACTCCGGGACCAGTAGGCGCACTGATGTCATATTTGATGGGAGGGAGGCCACCAGGATACATTTTGGAGCTTGGGTCAGTTATTCGCCCTTCAGACAGTATCCCGAGTACATTTGAGATGGTAAGGTGTGGCAAAAATTGAGAGACATCACTAAAATTTCAGGATGTTGCGACCTCGCCCCCCTCTGGAATAACCATAAATTAAACAATTGGAGGGTTTTGGTAATTGGGAGAGCAAGGGCATAAACTGTCTATCGCAACTATACATTAATGGGACACTTAAAAGCTTTGAACGAGGAGTTTGGCCTCACTAATAGTCAGTTCTATCAGTATTTGCAGTTATGTCATGCACTGACGGCGCAAGGGAAAGTTACTGACCTTACTGTACAGGCGTCTATGATGGCGGAGCATATTAGAAAGGGAGGGGAGAATAGGGGAGTGATATCTGCCTTTTATAAGTTATTGCTGTCCTTCTACCAGGAACGCTTTCCTTTGCAGGTCAGTGAGAAGTGGTCTAGGGATGTCGGTCCCATTACAGGCGCACAGTGGTCAGAAGTGTTCTCTAGGGTCCCCATGTTATCATTATGTGAGACACACAGACTCTCACAGCTATACCTACTACATAGGGTATACCGGACACCAACGTTCCTCCATAGAATTGGTGTGCGGGATACCTCTAACTGTCCTAAGTGTGACGTACAAGATGATCATATACTTCATATGCTCTGCCTTGGGACCTTTTTGGCGAGCGGTGCTATATATTATCTTTGAGGTTTTCAAAATTAGAATTCCAGCTGAACCACTGACGTGTACTGGGCTTATTACAAGACGATTCCACGGAGGGTGTTAGTACTGGTATAAGCCGATCACTATATAAGGCTAGGAAGCTAATCGCCAAATACTGGATGAGTGTGAATGTGCCCACCAAGGAGGAATTCATCGCTCGTATGAACGAGATAATTGGTTTGGAGAGGGGAGTGTATTATAAAAGGGGTACCGTTAGACTAAAGTTTGAGTCTATATGGGGATCGTGACTTGCGACTCCGGGATTGCCATCTAGACGCCTGATATCCATGTTACCGGGGTATACTGCGTGGGGATATCCAGATGATTATGTTATGGGTCTGTTGTAAAGCGTGATGTATTAGCACTGAGAATTATGACATGGCAACTTGGAAAGAGTGAGAAAAATGGTCATTGCGGCATGGTACGGTTCAGGGGGTGGGAATGTTATCATCCTGTATGTTCACCCTTTTATTATTGCTGTATCCAAATTGGATTTCTGTATGTTCATGCAGGTGAATTTGTACAAATTTTTTATATGTACAAAATGGTATATATGATCAATAAAAAAGATTTGATTTAAAAAAAAAAAAAAAAGAGAACCGTGTGGTTCGAAACACCGTCGATCTGACGGGAGGTTTTGTCCACTGCACCTTATCTACAATGACTCTTATGGAATAAAGACGATTCAACGTTTTAACCCACTACGTGCTGGAAGTTCCTTTCTTTGAAGTCTATTAAACAGGACGGTGTTGCCCGACGTGTTGGATCACTGTTCCCGAGCGTTGTCCGAGCCTCCGGTGACCGGCGCCATCTTCTTCAGGTTGCACGACCCTGCGCTGTCATGTGATCAACCCAATCTTTACCTGCTTCCATTTTTCACATCTGACTTTCCCAAGACAAACTATTCCGCTTTGGTTGGTGGGCCGGAGACTGCGACAAATGACCCGCACCTCGATTTTGTGGGTTTTTGGATGGTTTAGTTTAGAGATGAGCAAAGCACTAAAAAATTCCATTTGGCTACTTTGCCGAATTTTACAAAAAAAATTTGCTTTGTGACAAATTAGAAGCGCATTTCTTTCTAAGTAGTGGGTAGGAACGGCGAATCGTGCGGCCTGCCGTCATTGTACCGCTCAGATGGCGCGTTCATAGCTGATTGTGGCATCTGACAGTTATAACACAGTATAATATAAAAGAAAAAAAAAAAATACTTGCCTCCTCTGTTTGATTGCGAAGAGCCAGCCGCCATCTTGCACGGCCCGCCATCACGTCGACCGGTGTGGTGATGTCATAAGTCGTGCGAAATCTTCAATCAAGATGGCGGCAGCCGGCTCTTTGCACTCAAATGGAGGAGGCAAGTATGATTTTTTTTTTGTATTTTATACTGCCATTCAGGGAAAAACCATTCGCAACCACGAAGCACAAGGAAATTCGGCTTCGCGGTGAATTAAATTTTCCATGAAATTCGTATTGAAGTCCACTTTGTGGACTTCGATTCACTCAACACTAGTTTAGAACAAATTGTTGAAAAAATTGAATAAATACATAAAAAAAATGTGAATCCATGCCACAGTTCATATAGTGCGGATTTTCTACCGTGGCGCAGATTTGGAATCCACGTCGTGGGAAAAATTGTGAGCATGTCCATTTTTGCTGTGGTTTTCGCTCACAGATTAACATCATGGAATAAATGTAGGGTCTGCGGCTTGTAAACGGAAAAATCTGTGCCAGAAATCCGTAGGTCAGCCGTGGATTCCGTGTCAAAAATAACATCTGCTCTTTTTACCACGTGACACACCCTACTGTAACAGCAGAATTGGGACTGTAGCTCTCTGTGTGACTGGAGTTTAAGATATGATGTAATGGCAGGATAATGGCTGCAGCTCTGGAGCGATTCCGCACCTTCTGTAGAGTGGTTTCCCCATAGACTTCAATGGGTTTGTTTATATAAAAAGAAAAAACGCTGAAAAAAAAAAAAAAGCTCCAAAACCACGAAAAATTGTGCGGATTTCTGTACGGTTTTTTTTGTGCATATAAATCTGCACTGTGTGCATGTATCCTGAGGCCACCTGCACATGAGTGTGGGTGAATGCACATAAGATCTGCACAAATTTCTGTGCGTTTCTGCAGCATATCCGCACAAGAATCTGCAATTTCTAACAGCGGTTTTTGGTGTGGATTAGATGCAGTTTTGCCGCAAATCTCACTGTTCCTTGGGAAGGGTGAAATTCGCAGTTAAAACAGCAAACATAATTGACATGCTGCAGATTTTGAAATCCGCACGGCAGGTCAATTCACACGGAAATAATCTGCAAAGTGCACATGAGACTTGTGTGATCTCATACACTTCGCTGGTTTTTCTGCATGCGAATCCACACGTATTCCCGAACGTGTGCAAGTGGCCTTAGGGACTGTTCACACGGTGGTTTTCCAGCATCATTTTGTTGTTGACAGCCACGTCCACATCCTTTCTGCCTCCCATACACCTCAATGGCTGGCCGCTCTGAGGATCGCAGAATGGTGGCTCATAGCCTTGGATGTGCCGAGAAGACATGTGAGCGTTTCTGAGACGCGCGTTTTAGTCGCGCGTATTACAGCGGGTTTTTGCAAATAGGAAACGCGCGTCATACGCGCGTTCGTGACTCTGGAGACCAATTGCAAAAGGCATATCTACACTTTACCCTAAGTTCACACTCGCGCTGTAAAACGCTTAACACATGCAAACCAATGCTTCCCTATGGGCATGGTTCTCACCTGAGCGTTTTACAGCGCGTACGAACGCGCTGTAAAACGCCATACGCATAAACAAGTACTTGAGCTTTTTTTGGGGCGATTGTCGCGCGTTTTGTGATTGACACCACAGTAGTCAATCACAAGAACGCGCGTACGACGTAAAACGCGCGTTTCAAGAACGCTCAGGTCTGAACCCAGGGTTAACGCGTGTTAAACGTGCGTTTTACGCGCGTTCCCATTGAAGTCTATGGGTGCAAACGCGCGACAAAAGGCCCCAAAGAAGCTCAAGAACTTCTTTGAGCGTAGGGCGTTTTACAGCGCGTTCAAACGCGCTGTAAAATGCTCAGGTGAGAACCATGCCCTCAGGGAAACATGAGTTTTCTCCTGTTGAGCGTTTTACAGCGCGTTCTAACGCGCTGTAAAACGCGCAAGTGTGAACCGAGGGTAAGGCTGGGTTCACATGGGCGTCATGTTTGACGCCCGGATAAGAGGCAGGTGCGTTGCGGGAAAATGCGCGATTTTTCCGCGCGTGTGCAAACTGTTTATGTTTGGTACCCATACCCGAACTTTATCACTGAAGTCCGGTTTCGGGTTGAGTATTTTGTATATTTTATTATTTTCCCTTATAACATGGTTAAAAGGGAAAATAATAGCATTCTCACTACAGAATGCTTAGTAAAATGTGCATTAAGGGGTTAAAAATTAAAAAAATAAACTCACCTTATCCACTTGATCGCGTAGTTGCGATTTCTTCTTCAATCATAAGCTGCCGGCTAAAGGACCTGTGATGACGTCACTGCGCTCATCACATGGTCCAATCACATGTCCATCACCATGGTGATGGACCATGTGAAGTGACGTCACCACAGGTCCTTTAGCAGGCAGCTAATGCTTGAAGAAGAGAGAAGAGATTGGCAACTACGCGATCAAGTGGATAAGGTGAAGTTTTTTTGTTTTTTTTTAACCCCTTAATGCACATTTTACTAAGCATTCTGTAGTGAGAATGCTATTATTTTCCCTTATAACCATGTTATAAGGGAAAATAAAAAAGATCGGGTCCCGTCTCTTATCAACCATGCGGGAAAATCGCACTGCATCCGCACTTGTTTGCGGATGCTTGCGATTTTTTACGCAGCCCCATTCATTTCTATGGGGACTGCGTTGAGTGAAAAACGCAGAATATAGAACAGGCTGCGATTTTTACGTAACGCAGAAGTAATGTGTGAAAATCACCGCTCATGTGCACAGCCCCATAGAAATGAATGGGTCCGGATTCAGTGCGGGTGCAATGCGTTCACTTCACACATTGCACCCGCGCGGAAAACTTGCCCGTGTGAAAGGGGCCTAAGCCTTAAGCTGCTGCTCCCCAATCCTCAGTTCTGCCTCACATTGAATTAAATGGGAGACAGAAAGGATGTGGCTGCTGGCGGGTTTTTGGTTATATTTCGTCATGGCTATCTTCACCAAAACTGCGCTGTAAAACCCACCGTGTGAACAGGCCCTAAAGGTACATCCACACATCCGGGTTTCCAGATGAAGTTTTAGAAGCCAGAATCTGGAGTGGATCATTAGGAGACCGGACCTTGTGGCTGCACCCTTAGATTGCACACAGTCTATAAGTAATCAGATGGAAGCCTTGGTTTTTCACATGTACTGCCCCCGTCTTGTCTATGGCCGTGTCTGGTATTACAGCTCATCTCCACTCAGATGGGAGAGAAGCCGATTCTTCTAATCTCCTAGAATTACCCAGTGAGCATCACCACAACCCAGCACCCACAAGAGGAGTAGACCCTCCAGTTGGAAGTACAACTCCCCACGGACACATGTTATCGGATCAGAGCTCACCCCTCCGGTTAAACAAAGAACAGAGACTCCTGGGTATTATATGCTGCCACTAATCAGTGTACAGGGCAGAGCATCGAGATCAGTGGACCACAGCATGGGTTAAATAATGGCACTGTGGGGATGCTGGGTAATATCAGGGGGGCAGACGGAAAGCGTTGCAGGTATAAAGACCACCTGCACTGAAGCCCACCCCTCCTCCTGCAGTCATACATCAGAGGAGAGCGACTATTAAACACATGTAACCCGTTTCCTAATCTCTTATACCAGTATAGCTGCAGGCAGGAATGGGGGTGGTCAGTATCTCAGTAGTGCAGCCTCAGCATTCAATGAAGGCCTCCTCTTGCTTTTTCTTCTTAATTTATTTCTTTTATCCCATAAATTTTTTTTTTTACAAATAATCTCTTTGCAGATAAATAATCATTTCTCTATTTTTTTTCCTTTACACAGAAAGACAATTACAGATCCAGACATTTTTTATGCCGAATGGAAAAATAGTGTTTTATCGTTCTTTGCCCGCCGGAGATGAAACGCGAGGACAAGGGACAGAGAACGGCGGTGACGTCATTACAACAAGAAGCCACAAGGGGGAGCTGGATGCTTCACCTACAAGTCCATAGAACAGACACCAAGCATGCTGACCACAGAGAGGGCACCCATACCCCCCACCCCCGCTCGCTCCATGCCAACACACAGTTCTGCGGGTCAGTGCCGCTATGACACTGCGCCATAGTTATTCTTACGGAATGACGTCAATGAAGTAGTTACCGATGATCCAGGCTGACGGGAGGTTGAGAGTAGTAGTGTCGTACCATATAGTAATGTCTCGTACTGTATGACTTCACCCGCCATAAACGTGTTCTGAGATGATCACACGTGAAGTTATCGAGGACACACAGGGGAACACGCAGGACCACACGTGACATGCCGTAGACAATGCATAGAGGGGGGGGGGACTCAGGGTGTATTAACCCTTTCAGTTTCAATGTCCAGTTCCGAGAACTTGTGCATTGATTGACATCCTGAGTTTGCATGAACTTTACGGCATCTGCAGATTATTTACATCACGGAGACCGCGCAGTATTCGCCACGTCCAGGCCACAAGCGCCATATAAGTAGCGGTCATCCATCAGCGGACCGCCACATGTCGTCTCATGGAGCTGCAGCTTCAGAACCCTCCCACCACTTGTTGATTTCCCTTATTATTAAGTGCTGGAGTCAGAGGGAGCGGCCGCAGGATCCGCTGTTCTTGTAGGAAACAAGTTCGTAGAAGTCAGGTGGAAGGAGAAATCTGCAGGAGCCCGGGTGGCTGCGTCGCTCGTTTCAGAAGGGATTCGTCAGTCGCTGAGTCCTCAGGTGAATCGGTCTCACTTGACTGAATCAAAGACTGGAGTTTGGCGCAAAACGCTCAGTTTTGGTCTTCTCTGCCACGGCTGAAGGGGGAGAACCGAAAGAAAATATCTGAAAATCTCATCCAGGAGCCCTACAGGTCTATCAATACCAGTAAGTCCACCTTCCCATAATTTAATGCTCTACAGCACTCCAGACCCTGCCCAATACTGATCTTCCTGGCTTGTGAATAGAATAAAATTATAGTAAAGACTGACACAGGCACAGGGGGAATGTAACAATACAACTTAATAGGCCAAAGTCTGTGGAAAGTTGTGCAGTAAAGACCATTCATTAGTGGTTGTCACCCAAAGTAGGATGAGGATAATTATGAAATGGTGAGTGAGGAGGAGAACACAGGGTGGTGAGTACTGACCGTCGAAGACTGAGACATATCCTTCAATGACTCGGGTGGGGGCTAGCAGCGCTGAGGAGCCATGAAAGAGAAGACAGGGTCAGAGCGCGGGAAGCAAAGGGGTCACATGACAGCTAATTAGCCACACTGGCGCCATGTTTGAATAGCTCTCACCTGATTGGTTGCATTTGGATCATTCCCTTCCAGCTGGATTTTAATCTCCGGGAAGGCGGAGTCTCCACTCATTTTCTGAACGTCTGGGTGTGGGGAGCGCGGGAAACCTGGTGCACAAAGTATCACAATTACACGTGTAACAGGAGGAACAGGGGGCAAATAACTGGACATTATCTGTTGTACAGTACCGCCTCTTCATGCTGTACAGACCTGTAAAATCTGCTGTACAGTAGAGCGACTTTTTATGCTGCACAGACTCCTAAACATTAGACTCCTACTCCATACTACACAGACTTGTATTATCTGATGTAGAATGCCTCTCCGTACTGCATTGACTTGTATCATCTACTGTATAGTAGACTTCTCCTCTATGGTCTACAGAGTTGTATCATCCTCTTCACAGCAGACTGCCTCTCTTTGCTGCACCAACTTGTATTATCTGCTGTACAGTACACTTCCTCTCTAGGTTCTACAGACATGTATCATCTGCTGTAGTCTGCCTCTCCATACGTCATCGGCTTGTATTATCTACTATACAGTAGACTGTTCCTTATTGGTCTACAGGCTTGTATAATCTTCTTTACAGTAGAGTACCTCTTTTTGTTGCATAGACATGTATTACCTGCTGAACAGCAGACTGTCTCTAGATTCTACAGACTTGTATCATCTGCTGTAGTCGGCCTCTCCATCAACTAGTATCATCTACTGTACAGTAGACTGCTCCTGTACGCTCTACAGACTTGTATCATCCTATTACATCCTATTTACAGTAGGCAGCCTCTCTTTACTGTACAGCAGACTGCCTTACTAGGCTCTACAGACTTCTTTCTGCACCAACCTGTTCTGTATACCATCTGCTGTATAGTAGATTGCTGCTCTATGCTCTACAGACTTGTATCATTCCCTTTACAGCAGACTGCCTCTCCTTTCTGCACAGATTTGTATTACCTGCTTTACAGCAGACTTCCTCTCTAGGCTTTGCAGACTTATATCATCCTCTTTACAATAGACTACCTCAAATTGCTGCATGGACCTGTATTATCTGTTGTACGGCAGACTTATATCATCCTCTTTACAGTAGAGTACCTCAAATTGCTGCACAGACTTGTATTATCTGCTCCTTCTTTTTAAAACACACACACTATATATATATATATATATATATAAAAAAAATGTAAATTGCACCTGCGCTTCCTCCACTGGCTGTGCTCACGCTACTTGCGCTGTCCTCCAGCCACGTACTGTAGATAAAGGAGTCTCGTTTCTGAGGAGTTCCTGAGGAGGAGACACTTTCCTGAAGACGAAAAAAAAAAAAAAAGAAATCACATTTACGGCAGAGTCTCGGAAATGCACAGAAGTTGTGGTGTCAGTGAACTCAACGCAACCCCTCGCCACCACCACCCCCAGTGGTGGGTTGTGGGTTACAGGAAGAGGCTGGAGCGCAATGCTGGAGCTTCACACCTGTACAACCCAGGGGTGGTTTTTTTTTACACAGAATTCATTGGATTGGGTTGTCCATTACCATCCCAGTGTCCTCGTCATCCAATAGTTCGTTCTCCTCCACCACGCTGGCAAAGCTGCTGGCGCTGGACGATGATCGAGAGAAATCTCTCTGGGCTTCTGGTCTAGACACTGAATCCATCCTGTAATGTAGACATAAGCATTGAGACGCGGGTCTATAAGGGTCACATCCCCGCCACAGGACGCCTACCTGTTCTTTGTAGTGGGCATCTCCGGGGAGCTGTGATTGGACGAGTTCTCTGATTTGGGCTCCTGAGAGGCAGTGCCACTGTCGGGGGTTTTCAGGGGGCCGGTCGGACTTTCTCTGTATAACATGGCATGAAAAAACCTATGTGGAATGACCATGAGTAAAGTCTCCCTCCTCCTCCAAAACGCAGCCCAGAACATCATCTCCACCAGAACAGTAGAAATCCTCCTGGAGGACCCACCTCTTCTCCTGCACCTCTTGGATGTTCTCGATTCCGATGGCGCTGCTCCTGCGGGAGCTGAACGGACCAGACTTCTTCCTAGTTGGACTTTTTCCTGGCACGATCAGAGACTGGAAAAAATGTGCTTGTCTTTAATATGGGGCCACATTGCAGCATTTCCCTCCATAACTACACCCTGATCCGAATAAGATCTTCCAACAAATCACTATGCACTTTCCACATTACTGGTGTTCTGATCTAGAGGGTTTGTTACAATGTGTCAGTGTAAGCAAACCTCTGCGAGCCAAACACAGGTTTGAAGCCCTTAATGTAAGCAATTGGCATTTCTATTCATTGACAGCAAGCACAGAAATTGTAAGTGGCGAGGAGTTGAAATAAAGTTGCAGAACAAAGGATAAATATTTGCCTGGAGGAAAGTGCATGTTACTATATTAGCTGTGGGAGATAAGTGGCTGCCCGATACCTCTGGTGCCACTCATCAAAGAACTGGACAGGAAATCCGGGTCTATCTGTGAGACCGGGTTATTGATCATCTTACCCATACCACACGTCATGTTATCCCCCCGCACTTGGGGAGGGTCACCTCCAGGGATGGGCGGTAAATATGTCAGTGCAAATCTGAACCCCAGTCATCATCACATACAGAAGGAGAAATTATCCACCTCTTCTATGGTTCCTATGCCTATGGCACTTCCGCGGCGTCCATGCCGACCGGGAGCTCTCCCTGGCACAAGCAATGACTAGTGAGCAGGAGGGAGCACGGCACAAAACATGGAGGCGGTGAGGAACATCACACCAAGGGCAGAGAAGGAACAAAGGAGCCAGGAGGAGAAGGTGCCAGAAATGTTCATGATACACAGAGAGAGGTAAGGGGACAATGGTTGGTTAATGATGGCGAGTCAGGAAGACGAGAGGGGACAGAAAGTAACAAGACGAGAAAAGCAAAGAAAAAAAGAGAGAAAGAGAGAGAAGTCATGCATAGAATGGACAGCTTGTATCAGAAATGGTTATCACAGAGCATGACCTCCACCCATGTGGACATGACCTCTCTGGACTGTACTAATCCAATAGACTCGTCCTCACTGCACTCTACCAACCCATCAGTTTCCTGGAGGACTCGTCCTCACTGGACTCTACTAACCAATCAGCTTCCTGGAGGACTCGTCCTCACTGCACTCTACCAACCCATCAGTTTCCTGGAGGACTCGTCCTCACTGGACTCTACTAACCAATCAGCTTCCTGGAGGACTCAACCAACCAATCAGCTTCCTGGAGGACTCGTCCTCACTGGACTCTACTAACCCATCAGCTTCCTGGAGGACTTGACCAACCAATCAGCTTCCTGGAGGACTCGTCCTCACTGGACTCTACTAACCCATCAGTTTCCTGGAGGACTCGTCCTCACTGGACAATATAATGTCTACGGTAGCTGCCAGGGGACAGAAAGATCAGACATAATGGATTTCACCACACAGTCCTTGTAAAGGGGACAGAGGGGTCTGGAGAAGCTCAGAGGGGTCAGGAGAGGCTCACTGGGGTCTGAAGAGCTTCAGATGGATCAGGAGAGGTTCATAGGGCTCAGGAAGGGCTCAGTGGAGTCTGAAGAGGTTCAGAGGTCTAGACGGGTTCAAAAAACTTTGTAGAGGGGGTCTGGAAAGGTATAGTAGGATCTGTAGAGGTTCAAAGGAGTCTGTGTAACCCTTCCAACCCAACAACCTGGCACTGTCCTCATGGAACAAGACAAACTTTGCACCTCTATGACTTTTTGGTGTATCCTTTATATCATCTCCCTACATCTGACTGTACCCGCTGACTACTTTCAGGCTCTGCTGTTAATGAAGCCACCGTAGGGCATGAGGTCTATGCCAGTGCGTTCAGCCTCAGAGCCCCCAAGACCAGTAGGAGAGACCCTAAATCTCCATACACTGCACCAGAGATCACATCTCATCTTCATGATTCTATTAGCTTATCCCTCTATATCTATAAGTGAGGTGCCCAAATAAATCTTCATTGCCCACAACGACAAATCAGATCAGTCTGAATATATATATAGAGGGTGACACTTACTATTCCTGGTGGCTTAGGCATATCCTGATTGTTGTGCCCAAAACTGCCACTGTGACTGGTGGACACTGTGTGTTGCTTCTTATTGCTGAGGCCCATAGCGTCCATGGATTGACTGCGGCTTCTGATTACTCTCTGCAAGGAGAAAAGTTGATGTTACTCTCTGTGTGACGATGCATCATGGGGTCTCATCTAGGAGTAACCAGCCCTGTGTGATGGCGACGCCTGTACAGGTGTCACTCAGATGCCTTATAATCTCCCAGACCATTATATAAAGTCAGCAAGAACCTCGCTAAAAGCTTCTGGTCGTGAGAACGGATGTAGTACTACTGTACAGCCACCGGGGGTCACTGTGTCTTGGGAAATGATAGACACAGGGTTTATCTTTGTATATAAGGGGATTAGTAGGGGAAGTCAGATATCCTGCATCAGACATGGCTGCTGCTCAGATATAATGGTGCTCCCCCCCCATGTTATTAATATCTCACCTTAAAAGACTCAAAGAACCCACCACCACCGCCGCCATTCTCGATCTTATCGTCATCCCCACCAAGGCCCATCATAGACTGGCTGTTTATGTGCAGCTCCTCGTACAGCGTCTCCAGTAACGCAACGCGCGTCCGCTCCTGAGGGTGATAAGGGGTAAGACATGCCATGGAAGACGTGACTTGCGACAATTTGGGGTCACACAGCACTCACCTCAAGTTTGGCGAATTTCTCAGCTTTATAACAGGCGTATTCAGCATTGATCAGTTTAGTCAGGAGGAATTCATGAAACTCTGACCCCTGGGAAAATACAGAACATGTTCAGGACTGCTGGGCCTTGTAGTTCACTGGGCAACACCAGAGAGGGACACAGGGAAGGTGCAAATCTAGAAAACATTCTCATCCTACCTTACGGAAAACAGCAGGGTCTGGAAGTGGTGGACCGAAGAAAGGCACGTCATCCCGGGCAGTGACCGAGACCTGAGAGAAGAGGATCACACATTATAAGGCCGGTACAGCGTCAATCACATGACCTGATATAATGAGCAGATGAAGACGATGCAGCTATTGGAAAGACTCATCCGCCATCAGCGTAATAGGGTTTGACATGGGTGAGACCGGAGACCGTCTCCTGTCACTGCTGATCACCATCACCAGACGATGCAAGAAACTGCTCCCCAAACACAGGGCTCACCAGTGACATGGAAGCAATAACCAGCGATCATCTTGGAACTGCGCGCCTAGGGATCATCAGGTACCTAGCAAAAGGGATTATCTGGTAGCTTACACCCAGGATCATCAGGTCCTGCGCACCTAGCGATCATCAGGTCCCGCGCACCCAGGGATCATCAGGTACCGTGCACCCAGGGATCATCAGGTCCTGTGCACCCAGGGATCATCAGGTCCCGCGCACCCAGGGATCATCGTGTACCGCGCACCCAGGGATCATCAGGTCCCGCGCACCCAGGGATCATCAGGTCCCGCGCACCCAGGGATCATCAGGTCCCGCGCACCCAGGGATCATCAGGTCCCGTGCACCCAGGGATCATCAGGTCCCGTGCACCCAGGGATCATCAGGTCCCGTGCACCCAGGGATCATCAGGTCCCGTGCACCAAGGGATCATCAGGTCCTGTGCACCCAGGGATCATCAGGTCCTTTGCACCCAGGGATCATCAGGTCCTGTGCACCCAGGGATCATCAGGTACCGTGCACCCAGGGATCATCAGGTCCCGTGCACCAAGGGATCATCAGGTCCTGTGCACCCAGGGATCATCAGGTCCCGAGCACCAAGGAATCATGAAGTACTGCACACCAAGGGATCATAAGGTACCTAGTGCCCAGGGATCATCAGGTCCCGGGCACCAAGGAATCATCAAGTACTGCACACCAAGGGATCATCAGGTCCCGAGAACCAAGGAATCATCAAGTACTGCACACCAAGGGATCATCAGGTACCTCATGCCCAGGGATCATCAGGTCCCGGGCACCAAGGGATCATCAGGTACCTCATGCCCAGGGATCATCAGGTCCCTAGCACCAGGGATCATCCGGTCCCTAGCACCAGGGATCATCTAGTATCTCACAACAAGGGATCTTCAGGTGCCTCGCACCCAAAAATGATCTAGCTTGCTCCAGGCCAGTCACCTTGTATGCAGCGGTAAATTACATTGCGTACCTTGTATACAGTGTTATCGGTGCAGGCATTCTCCACTTGAACCACAATGTAAGCGTGCAGGAAGTTGGAAGCAATCATGTCAGGGACAAACGGCGTGTTCTCATCCTGGAACACTATGGCTACGATGTCATTGCCGATGTGACGTTTACGCTGCAACTGAAAAGAATGAAGAATATGATAAGAGCAAGATGGGGGAGGGTGCTGCAGAGGTGACAGGTGCCAGCCAAGGTCAAGTTTCCATCAGGCAAGGGTCTCTACAATGAGCATCAGGAGGAGGGCAGGGGTCTCTACACAAGGAGGAGGATGGGAGCCTTTGTACTAAGGATTAAACGGAGGGTGAGGATCTCTATACTGAGCATTATGCAGAGGGCAGGGGTCTCTATACTGAGCATTATAAGGACTCATCATAAGGACAGTACATTATATCACTCCCATCATCTCTAGCCGCTATCTGTTTCCTATGACTGAACAAATAATGAATCTTCCCATGATCTCACAAACCCCAGTCTGCTGTAAAGCATCTGTTCCTGGGAAAGCTGGGTAACACCAATATGACATTAAAGCTCTTATAGGGCATCTTATATAGTTCTTGGGGTCAGTAACTACCCCGTCTGGTGGGTACAGGAGATGACCGCTATACTACCTGTTGGGCATCGCCCTCTGTGTACGGCAGTTTGGTGGAGACGTGGAACATGATTTCTTTGCCTCGGAAATTGCAGTAGACGGATTCGGTCCCTGTCTGTCCATGAGTTACGTCCAACCCTCCCCGAAATCTGTAAGCACCACATGTGACAGGTATTAGTGTCAGACCATGAAACGAGGAGCGAACCTCCTACAAGACCCCAGACTCACCCCTTAAAATCCTGCAGGAGGACCCGCTCACCCAGCAGCTCCAGGAACTCCACAAAGGCCGCGCTCTCCTGTGTGGTGCTGAATAATTCCTCCTCCGTGGTCTGAGAATGAGGGAAGTGGACTATTAATAAAGACCCCAGGACCCGTCAGACAGATACCCCAACACCCCCAAAACAAAGACCCCAACGCTTCCAGACAGAGAACCCATAACCCTGAGACAGATACCCCAATAACCCCAAAAATGAGACCCCCAACACTCTTGTACAGAAAACCCATAACCCTGAGACAGATTTCTCAATACTGCTGAGATAGACACCAGACGCCCCCAAAACAGAGACCCCAACATCCCGACAGAGACCCCAGCATTTTTCCCTAGAGAAGGGAACTCAACCACCTTTTCCTCACTGATGCCTGTTGTGATGGTGAGTTATAGATTGTAAGCTCCTATGGTCAGGGCTCTCACCCAATGTATCTTGTCACTGTCACTTGTGTGATTGTTACAATGTGTCACCCCCATATTCTGTCACGTATAGCGCAACCGCAGCTGGTGGCGCCATGCACATAATAGTAGTGGTGTACTGACCTGCCCAGTTCTCTGGTAGATGACTCCAAATTTAAAGTTATTGCTGATGACGTGTTCATCAAAGGTGACGATGAGACGCGAAGCCTGTAAATATGAGAAGCCATCTCCGTTATAAGAGGTCACCACCGTTATAAGAGGTCACCACAGTTATAAAGGAAAGTTGCTGTTACACGCGGTTGTCATCACAAGGCCCCATTCACACTGCCGTATGAACTCTGCATCGCAGTGCGGACTCATTGCCTTCAATGGGCCAATGATCCGCAAGATAGAACATTTCCTATTTTTGCGGAGCGAAGGCATGAACGGGCATCTGGGTCTGTGCCTCCACTGTCTTGTGCCGTATCTTGCGGATCGTGGGCCCATTGAAGAAAATGAGTCCGCACTGCGATTCAGAGTTCACACAGTCGGCGCCCGTCTTTTGCGGACCTGCCGTTTTGAGGTCCGCAACACGAGCACGGCGGCACTACGGCTGTGTGAATGGGGCCTTATAAAGGAAAGTCACCGTTATAAGACGTTTTTACTGTAATAAGACGCCAGCACCATTGTGAGAAAAAGAGAGAAAGTCACCATTATAAAAGGTCGTCACTATTATAAAGCTAAGTCAACATTATAGGAGGGCATCCCTGTTATAAGAGGTTGTTGCCGTTATAAGAGGTCACTATTATAAGAGGACATGACCAATATAAGAGGACATGACCAATATAAGAGGACATGACCAATATAAGAGGTCACCATTATAAGAGGACATGACCATTATAAGAGGACATGACCAATATAAGAGGACACCACCATTATAAGAGGTCACCATTATAAGAGGACATGACCAATATAAGAGGACACCACCATTATAAGAGGTCACCATTATAAGAGGACATGACCATTATAAGAGGACATGACCAATATAAGAGGACACGACCAATATAAGAGGACACCACCATTATAAGAGGACACCACCAATATAAGAGGACACCACCATTATAAGAGGTCACCATTATAAGAGGACATGACCATTATAAGAGGACACCACCATTATAAGAGGACATGACCATTATAAGAGGACACCACCATTATAAGAGGACACCACCATTATAAGAGGTCACCATTATAAGAGGACATGACCAATATAAGAGGACACCACCATTATAAGAGGTTACCATTATAAGAGGACATGACCAATATAAGAGGACACCATTATAAGAGGACATGACCAATATAAGAGGACACCACCATTATAAGAGGACATGACCAATATAAGAGGACACCATTATAAGAGGACATGACCAATATAAGAGGACACCATTATAAGAGGACATGATCAATATAAGAGGACACCACCATTATAAGAGGACACCACCATTATAAGAGGTCACCATTATAAGAAGACGTCACTGTTATAAGAGGCTGTCACAATTATAAAGGAAAGTAGCCATTATAAGAGGACATGATCACTATGAGAGGACGTCACAGTTTATAAGATGTCGTTATATAGTATATATCAGCTGACGCTGATTACGTGACATATACGGGATGGAGCAGAACTCGGCCTGTAATGAATACAGACACGTTGCGGGGAGCGGCCGGTGTCCTGTGTCACATCGTGGATCACATGTGGCGTTACTGCGCACTGCTACGGCTCATGTTACCCCCACTCACCTTTGGGTAGAGGACGGGGTGAAATCGATCCACGTTGACATCTTCACAGACCAGCTGGAAAACAACAAAATAGCTGGTTATGGGGGAGGGGTGTAGCCGGAAAAAAACCAATATGGTGGCCATTAGAAAACCGTATGGTGCGGGGAACTAGAGCAGTGGTAGAATCAAGCACCAAGGACAATGCGCCGATTAGCTGACCACAGGCGGTTCCACTTACCTTGGCCATTTGCACCACGTTTGGGAACTCGGTGAGGCAGGATATGGGGATGACATCGTGGTACGTCTGGTTCTTTGTCCTTGAAGAACATGTAACAAACCATGAGCGGCCACAGGACACAAATCAGAGCATCCAATTGGAGCGTTACCACCATAATGCCATACAATGCTGCACCACCCCTATCTAAGAGGGAACTATTGTTGTGTTCATCCTGAGCCTCCTGGTGTATGAATAAAATGACAGAACAGCAGTGAAGACCGACACGCAAGCAGAAGAGCAGCAGGGATAAGCGTACTGATATATTGTCCAGGGTCTATAGAAAGCTGGGTGGTTATTACTCAGTATCAGTTCTGTGCAAGAGACCAAAAGCATTTAGACGTGGCTACACGGAAGATTATAACACTCAACATCTGACACCTAAAGGGCAGTGGGATCTGGGGCCTCTCCTCCCAGCACACACAGTATTGAGGATGAGTAAATCTCACCGCAGCAGCAGGCGGAGGTGCTCCTGATCTCCGATGACATCATACTTCAGCGAGAAAACCAAATGACCGAGAGCAGCGTCCAGAGAGTAATAGTTAAAGTGTTCCTGGAGTATAAGAAAACTGATGTCAGGTCCCGAAAAATGTCTGGTCAGTGTGTCTGTGTATATACCGGGGGTCGGTGTGTCTGTGTATATACCGGGGGTCGGCGTGTCTGTGTATATACCGGGGGTCGGCGTGTCTGTGTATATACCGGGGGTCGGCGTGTCTGTGTATATACCGGGGGTCGGCGTGTCTGTGTATATACCGGGGGTCGGCGTGTCTGTGTATATACCGGGGGTCGGTGTGTCTGTGTATATACCGGGGGTCGGTGTGTCTGTGTATATACCGGGGGTCGGTGTGTCTGTGTATATACCGGTGCGCGTAACGGTCGCGTGTCTGTGTATATACCGGGGTCGGCGTGTCTGTGTATATACCGGGGTCGGCGTGTCTGTGTATATACCGGGTCGGCGTGTCTGTGTATACCGGGTCGGCGTGTCTGTGTATATACCGGGGTCAGGCGTGTCTGTGTATATACCGGGGGTCGGTGTGTCTGTGTATATACCGGGGGTCGGTGTGTCTGTGTATATACCGGGGGTCGGTGTGTCTGTGTATATACCGGGGGTCGGCGTGTCTGTGTATATACCGGGGGTCGGCGTGTCTGTGTATATACCGGAGTCGAGCGTGTCTGTATATACCGGGAGTCGGCGTGTCTGTGTATATACCGGAGTCGGCGTGTCTGTGTATATACCGGGTCGGTGTCGTGTAATGTGTCTGTATACCGTCGGTGTCGTAGGGTCGTGTCTGTGTATATACCGGGGTCGGGTGTCTGTGTATACCAGGGGTCGGCGTGTCTGTGTATACCGGGGTGGCATGTCGTGTATATACAGAGTCGTAGGCGTGTCTGTGCATATACCGAGGTCGCGTGTGTCATCTACTGTTTTAGGGGTCGGCGTGTCTGCGTATACCGGGTCAGCGTGTCTGATATACCGGGTCGAGTGTCTGTGATATACGGGAGCGTGTCTGCATATACAGGGTCGATGTGTCTGCATATACGGGGGTCGATGTCTGCATATTCTGGGGCCGATGTGTCTGCATATTCAAGGAGGTCGATGTGTCTGCATATATCGGGAGGTCGATGTGTCTGCATATTCGGGGGTCGATGTGTCTGCACATTCGGGGGTCGATGTGTCTGCATATGAGGGGGGTCGATGTGTCTGCTTATTCTAGGGGTCGATGTGTCTGCATATTCGGGGGTCGATGTGTCTGCATATTCAGGGGGGGTCGATGTGTCTGCATATACAGGGGGGGGGGGGTCGATGTGTCTGCATATTTGGGGGGTCGTGTGTCTGTATATACTGGGGGTTGTCGTGTCTGTATATACTGGGGGTTGTCGTGTCTGTATATACTGGGGGTTGTCGTGTCTGTATATACTGGGGGTTGTTGTGTCTGAACATACTGGGGGTCAGCATGTCTGTATATACTGGGGGTCAGCATGTCTGTATATACTGGGGGTTGTTATGTCTGTATATACTGGGGGTTGTCGTGTCTGTATATACTGGGGGTTGTCGTGTCTGTATATATTGGGGGTTGTCGTGTCTGTATATACTGGGGGTCAGCATGTCTGTATATACTGAGGGTCAGCATGTCTGTATATACTGGGGGTCAGCATGTCTGTATATACTGGGGGTCAGCATGTCTGTATATACTGGGGGTCAGCATGTCTGTATATACTGGGGGTCAGCATGTCTGTATATACTGGGGTTGTCATGTCTGTATATACCGGGGTCAATGTGTCTGTATATACTGGGACTCAGTGTGTCTGTACATACCAGGGGTTATCGTGTCTGTATATACCGGGGTTCAGTATGTCTGTATATACTGGGGGTCAGTATGTCTGTATATACCAGGGGTTATCCTGTCTGTATATACCGGGGTCAATGTGTCTGTATATACTAGGGGTCGATATATATACCAGGGTCAGCATGTCGATATATACTGGAGGTTGGTCTGTCGGTATATACCGGGGGTCAGTACAAGCTGGGTTCACTTTGCTGCCGTAGACTTACCTTCCCCAGGAAGTGCTTGCGGTAGATCCGCGCCGTGTGGTTACTCTCCAGCTTCACTTTGGCGCTCGGTGACTGATTGTTCTCGGCGTCGAGGAGCTGTGAGAGGTTGTGGTTGGTTCCCTCAATCCAGTATCCCCCAAACTGAGGCAACAGGATGAGGGGGAACGGCCCTTCCCTTCCCAGGACCTGGCGGACAATGAACAGGATGGGACCCCCACAATTCTGGGGGTGCAGATGCAGTAATAAACGGCGCTCAGGTCTGTGCACTTACCTCGTGGACACTGGGGTACGGGATATAATCCTCTTCTGTCTGTAATAAGAAGTGACATCGTTATATGGTGGCAATGAGGCGCAGCCCGAAACACTTATATTATCAGGGCCCCAACAGTGATAAGCGAGAGCAGCGGGGGCCACAGGGCAGCAGATTACATCACTTCTACTCCAGTCACATCCAGAGCTGCACTTACAACACGTCTTACAATCTTGTCACATCCAGAGCTGCAGTCATATCATGTCTTATACTCCAGTCACATCCAGAGCTGCAGTCATATCATGTCTTATACTCGTCAAATCCAGAGCTGCAGTCATATCATGTTTAATTCTGTCGCATCCAGAACTGGAATCACATCACATTTTATACTCCAGTCACATCCAGAGCTGCAGTCACATCATGTCTTATACTCCAGTCACATCCAGAGCTGCAGTCACATCATGTCTTATACTCCAGTCAAATCCAGAGCTGCAGTCACATCATGTCTTATACTCCAGTCACATCCAGAGCTGCAGTCACATCATGTCTTATACTCCAGTCACATCCTGAGCTGCAGTCACATCATGTCTTATACTCCAGTCACATCCTGAGCTGCAGTCACATCATGTCTTATACTCCAGTCCCATCCAGAGTGGCAGTCACATCATGTCTTATACTCCAGTCACATCCTGAGCTGCAGTCACATCATGTCTTATACTCCAGTCCCATCCAGAGCTGCAGTCACATCATGTCTTATACTCCAGTCCCATCCAGAGCTGCAGTCACATCATGTCTTATACTCCAGTCCCATCCAGAGCTGCAGTCACATCATGTCTTATACTCCAGTCCCATCCAGAGCTGCAGTCACATCATGTCTTATACTCCAGTCCCATCCAGAGCTGCAGTCACATCATGTCTTATACTCCAGTCCCATCCAGAGCGGCAGTCACATCATGTCTTATACTCCAGTCCCATCCAGAGCTGCAGTCACATCATGTCTTATACTCCAGTCACATCCAGAGCTGCAGTCACATCATGTCTTATACTCCAGTCCCATCCAGAGCTGCAGTCACATCATGTCTTATACTCCAGTCACATCCAGAGCTGCAGTCACATCATGTCTTATACTCCAGTCACATCCAGAGCTGCAGTCACATCATGTCTTATACTCCAGTCCCATCCAGAGCTGCAGTCACATCATGTCCTATACTCCAGTCACATCCAGAGCTGCAGTCACATCATGTCTTATACTCCAGTCCCATCCAGAGCTGCAGTCACATCATGTCTTATACTCCAGTCCCATCCTGAGCGGCAGTCACATCATGTCTTATACTCCAGTCCCATCCTGAGCGGCAGTCACATCATGTCTTATACTCCAGTCCCATCCTGAGCGGCAGTCACATCATGTCTTATACTCCAGTCCCATCCAGAGCTGCAGTCACATCATGTCTTATACTCCAGTCACATCCAGAGCTGCAGTCACATCATGTCTTATACTCCAGTCCCATCCAGAGCTGCAGTCACATCATGTCTTATACTCCAGTCACAATCCTGCTGGTTTCCTATTAGCCCACATTTGGCTCGCCCCTCGTTGCTGCCCCCTGCTGGTTGAGTGTCTCTATGGAGCAATGCCGTGCAGTGCTGCATTGTGGGGGGGTGCGCCCACCAAGCACCCTACGGTTCTGACGTCGGACCCCTCCCTGCAGCAGGGAAGGACTGCACAGTTCATGAGACGCCGGGGATTTTACCTTGAGGGGGGGAGGGAGCGAGTATCTCTGTTCGTCCATTCTGCAGCCCTGTGAAGACAAAGCACATGGCTGAGCACGAGTGACTGCGCACGTCGGACTCTGCTACATAACGCTCACCATCACAAGCGTGCTCACAAAGCTGGGAGTGTGTTACAATGTATCAGTGCAGGTCAGAGCCTGGCTTCCAGCACAGGAGAGAGATAGGCGCTGATGAAGCAGAGAGTGGCTTACACTCCCACTGATACACTGTACCAAACCCTCAGCTAAATGATATGGGCCCCGGGCACTCACCTGCATCTTCTCAATCATCGCAAACAAGTCCGAGTTCTAAAGGGGGAAAAAGACACAAATTAGCATCAACTAAAAAGGACAGCGAGAAGCGACAGTACAAAGAACCAAAGCTGCAGCTGCGCTCAGTCACGTCTATCAGCGAGGCATATGGCGCCTCATACCTCACAAGTGCTACTCACAGAACTGATAACTGATGTATACTGGGACTGCACGCATCCATGTCTACGCAGTGCGCGAGTGACTGGCTGACATCGTGATGCGCATTAATACATGCCGGTTATTATAATCCCCCCCCCCCCCCCCCGAGGATTATACGGAGCAGCTGCAGCCAGATGAGACGTCTCCCCCGATAATGTGATCAGCGCAGAGATTTCCATATGGAAATGTGACTTTTCACAGTAGCGTTATACTTTTCCTGTAAAGGGGCTCAATACCGGAAAAAAACGCATCGGTTTTGTCCTAATGCATTCTGAATGGAAAGCAATGCGTTCAGTATGCCTCAGGATGTCTTCTGTTCCGTCCCTTGTACGGTATTTGACCAGACAAAATACCACAGCATGCTACCGTATTTTTTCTGGCCAAAATTTCGGAACACTACCGCACTTGCCGGATCCGGTATTAATATCCATTAAATGTATTGCCGGATCCGGGACCAAGTGTTCCGGAAACTGTCACGTTGTCGGATCTGGTCTTCCGGTCTGCGCCTGCGCCGGGATATAGGAGGAGCTAGTTTTGCTTTTGATCTTTGAAAAAAATTTAATCCGTAAATCTGGATGAGACGGATCCGGTATATCACCAGATCTGTCTAAAGGATCTGGAAAAAACGATATCCGTTTACACACGGATTGCCGGATCCTCACAACGCTAGTGTGAAAGTACCCTTAGCCGTGTGTCACTTCCGATATGACAGGCTCCTCTGGCGGCAGCGACAGTCGGTCACAGGCGGTATATGTCACATGCTGCGGCCCGGGGTAAGCAGATCCCTGTGACGTCCACCGCACCCCTTGACCGGCGCAGAGCGCCACAAATCACGGCAGCGCTGCACCAACGCAACACTCACACATTATTGGAAGCAAAACGCTCTGCAACATTCAATTTTTCAGCAATTTCAAGACCTCCGCTTGCTGTCAATGAATGGAAGTAAAAAAAAAATTTACATTTGGACCGAAAAACAGGCACTGGCCGAATCCTGTTCACACAGCTGTAGGTTTGTTACAATAGATACGGGCAGATAAGAGACCAGGACAGAGATTTGTGCTGCTACAGGTCACAGGACTCTCGTGGTACCGATCCGGAAAGCTCCAGCGACTAACGGAAAGTAAAAGGAAAGTTACAGCCACAAGATTTCAGCAGGAGGAAGAGTAGAGGAACATCTAGAATCCAGGACACCGGGGTGTGTGCGCTCATGGGGGTCTGCAGATAACAAGAGAGAAGCCCCCGAACCTGAGAAACCGCCGCACATGGCGAACCGCGTGTATCGTGTACGAAACGCCATACAGCCTGCTGCTGACCATACATGATCCAGGGGAGGGGCCCCTCACCTGCTCTTATACCGGGGCCCCTCACCCACCACGTTCTTATACCAGGGCCCCTCACCTGCTCTTATACAGGAGGCCCTTTACCCATTACCTGCTCTTATACCGGGGCCCCTCACCCACCCCATGCTTCTTTACCGGTGCCCCTCACCCATCACCTTACCCTTTAACGGGGCCCATCACCTGCCCTTATACCGGTGCCCCTAACCCACCCCATGCTCTTATATCGTGGCCCATCACCCACCACCTGTTCTTACACCAGGGCCCCTCACCTGCTCTTATACGGAAGGCCCTTTACCCATTACCTGCTCTTATACCGGGGCCCCTCACCCACCCCATGCTTCTTTACCGGTGCCCCTCACCCATCACCTTACCCTTTACCGGGGCCAATCACCTGCCCTTATACCGGGGCCCCTAACCCACCCCATGCTCTTATACCGGTGCTCTTATACCCCGTGTTCTTATATCCATCTTACTACCTCATCAAATGCTCTTATACCGGAGCCCCACACCCACCCCATGCTCTTATACTGGGGCCCCTCACCCATCACCTCCCGTTATACTGGGGCCCCTCACCCATCTCATGCTCTTATACCGGGACCCATCACTGATTCTTAAATTCATCTTACTCCCCCATCACCTGTCCTCATAGTGGGGCCCCTTACCTGTAGGACGCCATTTTGGATCCTATAACCCTGCTGTCTCCCGATCTTGTGTTGGTTCACATGGGTTCTGCTCATCCTAGCTCCGCTGGCCGTCCGGGTCACCACTGACTGGACTGTTGTCTGCGGTACATGTGATATACCTGACGGCAGGTGCTACACGTATAATTAGCCTTTAGTGATGTCACGTCATAAATCTGGGCGTGTCCCTCTGGAAATTGGTGCCTGCTATCAGGGGACAGCTCGTCCTGACAAACCTGCACTTGGCGTGTGACACAGAGGACAGCGGCCTAATCCAGGATCCAGGACGCTCCAATCACTGCGGCAATTACTAGCAGATCCTCCCTGGCCGAGACCCCCCCTCCAAGACCAGAGCCCCCAACCTGGGGGGAGGGGACACCTCTGCTGCGACCGAAACGGCACAAGGTATCAGACAGGCGCAAACAGGGCCGCTAATGTGAGGTTGTCCAACTAGGGGCAAGGCAAATATCCTGAAAGTGATTAGAGTATTAGACAGGACATAATTGCAGGATTCTGACGGCAGCTCTGGATGTGACTGGAGTATAAGACATTATGTAACAAGACGGTGACGACAGCTCTGGATGTGACTGGAGCATAAGAAATTATATAACTGCAAGACTCTGACAACAGCTCTGAATGTGACTGGGACAATAAAATGATGTAACGACAAGACTGTGACAGCAGCTCTGGATGTGATTGGAGTATAAGACATGACGTGATCGCTAGACTGACAGCAGCTCTGGATGTGACTGGAGTATAAGACATGACGTGATCGCTAGACTGACAGCAGCTCTGGATGTGACTGGAGTATAAGACATGACGTGACCGCAGCTCTGGATGTGACTGGAGTATAAGACATGATGTGACTGCCGCTCAGGATGGGACTGGAGTATAAGACATGACGTGACCGCAGCTCTGGATGTGACTGGAGTATAAGACATGATGTGACTGCCGCTCAGGATGGGACTGGAGTATAAGACATGATGTGACCGCAAGACTGTGACAGCAGCTCTGGATGTGACTAGAGTATAAGATATTATGTAACTGCAGCTCAGGATGTGACTAGAGTATAAGACATGATGTGACCGCAGCTCTGGATGTGATTGGAGTATAAGACATGATGTGACTGCAGCTCAGGATGGGACTGGAGTATAAGACATGATGTGACCGCAACTCTGGATGTGATTGGAGTATAAGACATGATGTGACTGCAAGGCTGACAGCAGCTTGGGATGTGACCGGAGTACTTGATGAGTACGGAAGGCATGATGTAATGGCAAGACATGAGATATCTGGAAGACTGTGGCAGCATCTCTGGATGTGACTGGAAGTATAAAACATGATGCCTGTCATCAGTGACATCCGCTCTGGATGTGACTAGAGTATAAGATATGACATAACAGCAGGTAAGTGACAGCGACTCTGGAAATGACTAGAGTATAATACATAACCACAACACAGACATAACCACTTGTGAAAGCAGCTCTGGCTGTGAGTAGAGTATTAGACAAGGCAGGGATATGACAGCAGCTCTGGATGTGACTGGAGTATAAAACATGATGTATGTCACCAGTAACTTTGTCAGCGGCGCTTAGAAGTGGAGTTCTCCTTTAAGGACGATGACCACCTATCAGTACGCTGGCTGCTGATGACACCAGGAATGTTGGCGGCTGTTCTGCTCGGAGATAAATCCGGTAGAGTTTGCCCCAGGTGTTTGCTTTGCGAAATTAGCGCCAATGCCCGGACTCCTGCCAAGAAAAACACCGGGCACAACTGCAAATGGTGTCTGCGACAGGTGAGGTAAAAGCTGCCGGGCTAGAAGACCTGGCCGAGGGGACAAACTCTGGCATCCAAGGGGCAAGGCAGGAAGGGATGATGAGACCGTCTGCATCACCATACACCTGAAATACTCTGTGCTGCTGCAGAATTATTTGGATGGACAATGATCACAGGATGGGGTAACTTCAGTAGAGGATTAATCTGTGCCAAGTTCTAGATATTTCCAGGAGGAGGTGTTATTCATCATGTCTAGGAGTAGTCACTATCCCTACTGGCACTGTGGCTGGTTTTGTTATGGGGGCACTGTAGTTGCCACTATGAGGGCACTGCGGGTGCTATTTGGAAGAAGGGCACTGAGGCTGGCATTATGGGGCACAGTGCTGGTTTTGATATGGGGACACTTTGGCTGCCATGCTTGTGGAAGCATTGTGGCTGTCACTGTTATGGGGGCACTGTGAGTACCATTTGATATAGGGGCACTTAGGTTAGCATTGTTACGGGGGACAGTGCTGTCTTTGTTATGGGGCACTGTGCATGCCATTTAACATAGGGGCACTGAGGCTGGAATTATAGAACATAGCGCTGGCTTTGTTATGGGGGCACTGTGGCTGGTCTTGGTACTAGTGCACTGCAGCTGGTTTTGTTATGGGGCACTGTGGGTGCCATTTGATATAAGGGCACTGTGGCTGCCATTATGGGGCACGGTGCTGGTTTTGTTATGGTGGCACAGTGGCAGTCACTGTTAAGAGGGCACTGTGAGTGTCAACTGTTATGGTGGCACAGTGCCTGCCAATTCGTGTGTCTCGTTTCCATCTGGGGCAGATGTCAGCGGGCAGGAATGTGGTAATGATGGCAGCGGGCAGGAATGTGGTAATGATGGCAGCGGGTAGGTTGAGCGACATTGTGATATCATAAATAATCTGCAACGTGTAATAATCTCCCAGCAGCCTGATATCATGGGAACTGGTGCCTCCAGTTATACCAGCTGTGCTATATCGTAGCCATGGATGTTACATAAATGTTATATATATACTGTGGGTGACACCAGCGGGCAGCGGGCCAATCCCATCATATGATAGCTGTGCGGGCACTGCCAGCCCACCCTGCGTACTATATGTACGCTATATGGGATACCTACAGGGGCTTCTATGCCCTCCCATTCTAATTCAATTGGCATTAATATGGGATTAGTTTCCCCTTTGCTCCTTTGAAAAGGCTTTCTATGAGATTTTGGGGTATTTTTGTGGAAATTTTTGCCCGTTCACCCAGAAGGCACGGACGTTAGACAAGAGGGTCTAAAGGGTCACACTCGCTGTTCTACTTCATCCTAAAGGTGTTGGATAGGGTTGAGGTCCGGGCGCTGTGTGGACCAGTCAAATTCTCTGAACCAAGCCTTTAGGGCAGTGTTTCCCAAACACAGCTTTTGGCTGTGCAGGCATGCTGGGAGTTGTAGTTTCGCAACAGCTGGAGGCACACTGGTTGGGAAACACAGCTTTAGGGACCTTGCTTTGTGCACTGGGGCACAGTCATGCTGGAACAAAAAAGGGTCTTCCCCAAACAGTTCCCACAAAGCTGGAAGCATACAATAGTCCAAAATGTCTTGGGCTGCTGAAGCATTAAAGGGGTTTTCCAATTTCCAAGACTTTAAAGGGATATTCCGGTAAGTAAAAGTTATCACCTATTCTACCATTGGGATACCCACAGATCACAAGAATGGGGGCCACGTACCCCCTGCAGGCCCCCTGCTGCTCCCCTGAAATGACTGGAGCGACCGGTCACACGTGTGTAGCTGCTCCATTTATTTCTACAGGAGTTCCGAAGATAGCCATGTACACCGACACCCGGCGCCCCCGCAGATCAGCAGTTTGAGAAGGCATGACACTCCTGTGAGCGCCGTGGCCTTCTCTCAGCTTTCCCTAGGCCAGTGCCAACACATTCATCAGTCACGTGGCTTAGGAGCAGCTCAGCCCCATAGAAGTGAATGGCTGTGAGAGTGATACCAAGCAGAGCCACTATACAATGTACAGCGCTGTGCTTAGTGAGTGCGGAGAAGGCCGCGGCGCTCACAGGAGCACCACTGCCTTCTCAAACAGCTGATCGGCGGGGGTCCCAGGTGTCGGACCCCCAAGATCAGATAATGATGATCTATACCAGGGATGCTCAACCTGGTCGGCCTCGGAACCGTAGTTCCAGTAAAGGGATATCTTAAAAGGGTTTTCCAATTGTTATATACTGATGATCCATGGATAGTATAGGGCAGGGATGCTCAACCTGTGGCCTTCCAGCTGTTGAAAAACTACAACTCCCACCATGCCCTGCTGTAGGCTGATAACTGTAGGCTGTCCAGGCATGCTGAGAGTTGTAGATTTGCAACAGCTGGAGGGCCGCAGGTTGGGCATTCCTGCCCTATACTATACATGGGTCATCAGTATATAACTCTTGGAAACTCTTTTAAGATTTCCCTTTACTGGAACAAAGTGTCATCCACAGATCCCCCTAAGTGTCATCCACAGATCCCTGCCCGCAGCGCTGCGTCCTAGCTAATTTATTCACTTCACTTGCCTTTGTGTAATTGCAAATAAGCGCCTTAATCTCGCACAGGCGCACTGGCAGAAGCATCGTCGAGCAAGGTACGCTGGAGGACGGCGCATGCGTACTTCACTAGACGATGCCTCTGCCAGTGCGCCTGTGCGAGATTAAGGCGCTTATTTGCAATTACACAGAGGCAAGTGAAGTGACTAAATTATCTAGGACGCAGCGCTGCGGGCCGGGACTCGGGGGCAATTGCAGCCGCCTGAGGCTCTATATAGAGTGCTGAGGGGGGCCGGCGCTCCTTTCCAAGGGGCGTACTACGCGGCTGCCTAGTCCGCCTATAGGACGCACCGGCCCTGTTTCCACCACTCTAGAGTCCAGGGGCGACGTGCTTTACACCACTTGGCATTGTGCTTGGTGATGTGATGCTGCATGCTGCTCCTCGGCCATGGAAACCCATGACATGAAGCTCCTGGAGCACAGTTTTTGAGCTGATGTTAATGGCAGAGGAGGTCTGGACGCTGCAGTTATGGAGTCAGCAGAGCGTTGGTGACTTTTATGCACTATAGTCCTCAGCATGCGGCAACTCCGCTCTGTAACTTTAAGTGGTCTCCCCTTTGTGGTTTCTAAACGCTTCTACATTACAATAATGCTGCTCACAGGTGATGGCGGAATATCAAGGAGGGAAGAAATTTCAGGAAGAGACTTGTGGCAGTGGTGTCAGCCTATTACAAGACAACGCTGGAATTCAGTGAGATCTTTACAATAAGCCTTTCTGTCACAAATGTCTGTAAAGGCAACTGCATGCCTGGGGGCTGGGTTTAATACACCTGTTTTACTGGTAGACTGCATCGCTAAGGGCTGGATTTTATACACCTGTGGTAATGGCAGACGGCATGGGTGGGGGTTGGATGTTATACACCTGTGGTATAGGCAACTGTATGCCTGGGGGCTGGATGTTATACACCTGTGGTAATGGCAGACTGCATGGGTGGGAGCTGGATGTTATACACCTCTAGTAATGGCAGACTGCATGGGTGAGGGCTGGGTTTAATACACCTGTTTTACTGGCAGACTGCATCGCTAAGGGATGGATTTTATACACCTGTGGTAATGGCAGACGGCATGGGTGGGGGCTGGATGTTATACAGTTGTGGTAATGGCAGACTGCATGGGTGGGGGCTGGATGTTATACACCTGTGGTAATGGCAGACTGCATGGGTGGGGGCTGGATGTTATACACTTGTGGTACTGGCAGACTGCATGGCTAGGGGCTGGGCTTTTTACACCTGTTTTACTGGCAGACTGCATCGCTAAGGGCTGGATTTTATACACCTGTGGTAATGGCAGACTGCATGGCTATGAGCTGGATGTTATACATCTGTGGCAATGGGACTGAATAAAACCGCTGAATTCAATTTATAAAGAGCTGTGTCCCAATACTTTTCTCCATATGGTAGCCAATGACCCATTCAGGTATGGACTTCAAGGTGTCTGGTAATATCTGGCACCAAGATAGCAGCAGATTCTCTAAGTCCTGTAAATTGCGAGGTGCGGCCTCCATGGATCGGACTGTTTTTCCACCACATCCCACAGATGACGATCAGATTGAGATCTTGAGAGTTTGTAGACAAGTCATCATTTTGGCCGGAATATTATCCTGCGGAAAGACGGCCACTACCAGTAGGGGGCACCGTTGGAGGTACATGTTTGTACAGTGTTTAGGTATGTGGTACGTGTCACATCCACATGTTGTCAGGACCCAAGCTTTCCTGCCTCCACCGGCTCGTCTTCCTCTCATAGTGCATCCTGGTGCCATCTCTTCTCCAGGTAAGTGACGAACACGGACCTGGCCATCCACATGATGTAACCTGATTCATCAGACCATTGCTCCAGTTCTGATGCTCATGTTTCCATTGTAGGCACTTTGGACCGTGGTCAGCATAGACGTCCTGAAGAGTCTGCAGCTAACCGATGCCCTCTGTATCCCGACATCTTTCCATCATGGCCAGCAATAACATTTTCAGAAGTTTGTCCTACAGCAGATCTTCCATGGGATTGCACCAAATGGACTAGACCCCCCCATGCATCATCAATGAGTCTGGAGAGGACACTTTACCGGTTGTTCTTCCATAGACCACATTTGGTAGGTACTAATCACTGCCTGCCAGGTACACCCCACAAGACCTGCCATTTTGGAGATGCTCTGACCCAGTCATCTCAACATCACAACTTAACCCTTCATGAAAGCCGCTCAGATCCTTACATTTGCCCATTTTTCTTGCTTCCAACATATCAATGTCACGAACGGACTCCTCACTTGCTGCCTAATATATCCCACGAAGAAAAAAAAAACACAATGCCACAGCACTCTGCAAACCAAATAAAGTACAATAATGCCATAGTAATAAAAAACATTCTGGTGCGAATGCTACGCTTATTTTGTAAATTTGAGATTCTTGGCTAATACATTTTGTACAAAATTATTTGGGCCCGTCTGCCACACGTCAAGGCGAACTCTGTAAGGCAGGAACCTAACTCTAAATACTACCTGTTATGTGCCATAACGGCCACCAGAAAATTCAGGGAGTGCAGGTTCCACATGCATGCTGGGTCCACTCTGCCTTTTACTATTTTTGGTGCCATAATGGCCTTTATTAAATCCAGGGAATGCAGGTACTAACATGCATGCTTAGCACACTCTACACTTCTCCTGGTGCCAGACAGCTTCCAATGAATGCAATAAGAGCATTTTCTTCTTTTTTCTAGCCATGGTGGCGTGCGCCTGCGTATTGGGATGTGCTGACTGACCCCCTTTTTCTGCACGAATATATCCCACCCCCGACAGGTGCAACTGAGGAAAGCAGGAAGTCTTACCAATAATAGAAGGACCATGTATATAATAGAGCAACAGGACTGCGTATATACTAGAGTAATGAAAGGACTGCGTAAATAATAGGACTGCATATATAATAGAGTGATGGCTCATGCATACAGCGGGTCCGCAATACAAGGGCACAATGGAGTGCTTCTTGGGTTTTCTGTCTGTGCCTCCGCACTGCAAAGAAATAGTGCATGCACTACTTTTTTGCGGTGCGAACCGGATGCAGATCGTGGACCCGATTCAAGTGAATGGGTTTGTGATCCGCATGTGGCGGCCCCACGGTAATTTGCAGTCCGCAGCACAAGCCAGGCCAGCACATGGTCGTGTGCATGAGCCCTAAGGCTGAGTTCACATCACCGTATAGCTTTGTATAGAGTACTAGAAGGACTGCGTATATAATAGAGTAATAGAAGGACTGCGCATATAATAGAGTACTAGAGGGACTGCGTATATAATAGAGTACTAGAAGGACTGCATATATAATAGAGTACTAGAAGGACTGCGTATATAATAGAGTACTAGAAGGACTGCGCATATAATAGAGTACTAGAGGGACTGCGTATATAATAGAGTACTAGAGGGACTGCATATATAATAGAGTACTAGAAGGACTGCATATATAATAGAGTACTAGAAGAACTGCGCATATAATAGAGTACTAGAGGGACTGCGTATATAATAGAGTACTAGAAGGACTGCATATATAATAGAGTACTAGAAGGACTGCGTATATAATAGAGTACTAGAAGGACTGCGTATATAATAGAGTACTAGAAGGACTGCACATATAATAGAGTACTGGAAGGACTGCGCATATAATAGAGTACTAGAAGTACTGCGAATCTAATAGAGTAGTAGAAGGACTGCGTATATAATAGAGTACTAGAAGGACTGCGCATATAATAGAGTACTAGAAGGACTGCGCATATAATAGAGTACTAGAAGGACTGCATATATAATAGAGTACTAGAAGGACTGCACATATAATAGAGTACTAGAAGGACTGCACATATAATAGAGTAATAGAAGGACTGTGTATATAATAGAGTAATAGAAGGACTGCGTATATAATAGAGTACTAGAAGGACTGCACATGTAATAGAGTAATAGAAGGACTGTGTATATAATAGAGTACTAGAAGGACTGCGTATATAATAGAGTACTAGAAGGACTGCACATATAATAGAGTAATAGAAGGACTGTGTATATAATAGAGTACTAGAAGGACTGCACATATAATAGAGTACTGGAAGGACTGCGCATATAATAGAGTACTAGAAGTACTGTGAATCTAATAGAGTACTAGAAGGACTGCGTATATAATAGAGTACTAGAAGGACTGCGCATATAATAGAGTACTAGAAGGACTGCGCATATAATAGAGTACTAGAAGGACTGCATATATAATAGAGTACTAGAAGGACTGCACATATAATAGAGTAATAGAAGGACTGCACATATAATAGAGTAATAGAAGGACTGCACATATAATAGAGTAATAGAAGGACTGTGTATATAATAGAGTAATAGAAGGACTGCGTATATAATAGAGTACTAGAAGGACTGCACATATAATAGAGTAATAGAAGGACTGTGTATATAATAGAGTACTAGAAGGACTGCACATATAATAGAGTACTAGAAGGACTGCACATATAATAGAGTAATAGAAGGACTGCACATATAATAGAGTAATAGAAGGACTGTGTATATAATAGAGTAATAGAAGGACTGCGTATATAATAGAGTACTAGAAGGACTGCGTATATAATAGAGTACTAGAAGGACTGCGTATATAATAGAGTACTAGAAAGACTGCGAATCTAATAGAGTACTAGAAGGACTGCGTATATAATAGAGTACTAGAGGGACTGCGCATATAATAGAGTACTAGAAGGACTGCGCATATAATAGAGTAATAGAAGGACTGCGTATATAATAGAGTACTAGAAGGACTGCGCATATAATAGAGTAATAGAAGGACTGTGTATATAATAGAGTAATAGAAGGACTGTGTATATAATAGAGTAATAGAAGGACTGCGTATATAATAGAGTACTAGAAGGACTGCACATATAATAGAGTACTAGAAGGACTGCACATATAATAGAGTACTAGAAGGACTGCACATATAATAGAGTACTAGAAGGACTGCACATATAATAGAGTAATAGAAGGACTGCACATATAATAGAGTAATAGAAGGACTGTGTATATAATAGAGTACTAGAAGGACTGCGTATATAATAGAGTACTAGAAGGACTGCACATATAATAGAGTAATAGAAGGACTGCGTATATAATAGAGTACTAGAAGGACTGCGTATATAATAGAGTACTAGAAGGACTGCATATATAATAGAGTAATAGAAGGACTGCGTATATAATAGAGTACTAGAAGGACTGCGTATATAATAGAGTACTAGAAGGACTGCACATATAATCGAGTACTAGAAGGACTGCACATATAATAGAGTACTAGAAGGACTGCACATATAATAGAGTAATAGAAGGACTGCGCATATAATAGAGTACTAGAAGGACAGCGCATATAATAGAGTACTGGAAGGACTGCATCTATAATAGAGTACTAGAAGGACTGCGTCTATAATAGAGTACTAGAAGGACTGCGCATATAATAGAGTAATAGAAGGACTGCACATATAATAGAGTAATAGAAGGACTGTGTATATAATAGAGTACTAGAAGGACTGCGTATATAATAGAGTACTAGAAGGACAGCACATATAATAGAGTACTAGAAGGACTGCACATATAATAGAGTAATAGAAGGACTGCGCATATAATAGAGTACTAGAAGGACTGCACATATAATAGAGTAATAGAAGGACTGCGCATATAATAGAGTACTGGAAGGACTGCGTCTATAATAGAGTACTAGAAGGACTGCGTCTATAATAGAGTACTAGAAGGACTGCATCTATAATAGAGTACTAGAAGGACTGCGCATATAATAGAGTAATAGAAGGACTGCACATATAATAGAGTAATAGAAGGACTGTGTATATAATAGAGTAATAGAAGGACTGCGTATATAATAGAGTACTGGAAGGACTGCGTCTATAATAGAGTACTAGAAGGACTGCGTCTATAATATAGATGCAGTCCTTCTAGTACTCTATTATATGCGCAGTCCTTCTAGTACTCTATTATATATGCAGTCCTTCCAGTACTCTATTATATGCACAGTCCTTCTAGTACTCTATTATAGACGCAGTCCTTCTAGTACTCTGTTATATGCGCAGTCCTTCCAGTACTCTATTATATGCGCAGTCCTTCTAGTACTCTATTAGACTCGCAGTACTTCTCAGTACTCATTATATGTGCAGTCGCTTCTAGTACTCTGTTATATGCGCAGTCCTTCCAGTACTCTATTATATACACAGTCCTTCTATTACTCTATTATATGTGCTGTCCTTCTATTACTCTATTATATGTGCTGTCCTTCTAGTACTCTATTATATACGCAGTCCTTCTAGTACTCTATTATATACGCAGTCCTTCTAGTACTCTATTATATACGCAGTCCTTCTAGTACTCTTTATATATGCGGTCCTTCTAGTACTCTATATACACAGTCCTTCTATTACTCTATTATATACACAGTCCTTCTGTTACTCTATTATATGTGCAGTCCTTCTAGTACTCTATTATATGCGCAGTCCTTCTAGTATTCTTTTATATATGCAGTCCTTCTATTACTCTATTATATACACAGTCCTTCTATTACTCTATTATATACACAGTCCTTCTGTTACTCTATTATATGTGCAGTCCTTCTAGTACTCTATTATATGTGCAGTCCTTCTAGTATTCTTTTATATATGCAGTCCTTCTAGTACTCTATTATAGACGCAGTCCTTCTAGTACTCTATTATATACACAGTCCTTCTATTACTCTATTATATGTGCTGTCCTTCTATTACTGTATTATATGTGCAGTCCTTCTAGTACTCTATTATATGCGCAGTCCTTCTAGTACTCTATTATAGATGCAGTCCTTCTAGTACTCTAATAGAGTACTAGAAGGACTGCGCATATAATAGAGTACTAGAAGGACTGCACATATAATACAGTAATAGAAGGACAGCACATATAATAGAGTAATAGAAGGACTGTGTATATAATAGAGTACTGGAAGGACTGCGTCTATAACAGAGTACTAGAAGGACTGCACATATAATAGAGTACTAGAAGTACTGCGAATCATAATAGAGTACTAGAAGGACTGACGTATATAATAGAGTACTGGAAGGACTGCGCATATAACAGAGTACTAGAAGGACTGCGTCTATAATAGAGTACTAGAAGGACTGTGCATATAATAGAGTACTGGAAGGACTGCATATATAATAGAGTACTAGAAGGACTGCGCATATAATAGAGTACTAGAAGGACTGCATATATAATAGAGTACTAGAAGGACTGCACATATAATAGAGTAATAGAAGGACAGCACATATAATAGAGTAATAGAAGGACTGTGTATATAATAGAGTACTAGAAGGACTGCGTATATAATAGAGTACTAGAAGGACTGCACATATAATAGAGTACTAGAAGTACTGCGAATCTAATAGAGTACTAGAAGGACTGCGTATATAATAGAGTACTGGAAGGACTGCGCATATAACAGAGTACTAGAAGGACTGCGTCTATAATAGAGTACTAGAAGGACTGTGCATATAATAGAGTACTGGAAGGACTGCATATATAATAGAGTACTAGAAGGACTGCGCATATAATAGAGTACTAGAAGGACTGCATATATAATAGAGTACTAGAAGGACTGCACATATAATAGAGTAACAGAAGGACTGTGTATATAATAGAGTAATAGAAGGACTGTGTATATAATAGAGTAATAGAAGGACTGCATATATAAAAGAATACTAGAAGGACTGCGTATATAATAGAGTACTAGAAGGACTGCGTATATAATAGAGTACTAGAAGGACTGCGTATATAATAGAGTACTAGAAGGACAGCACATATAATAGAGTAATAGAAGGACAGCATATATAATAGAGTACTAGAAGGACAGCCCATATAATAGAGTAATAGAAGGACAGCACATATAATAGAGTAATAGAAGGACTGTGTATATAATAGAGTACTGGAAGGACTGCGCATATAACAGAGTACTAGAAGGACTGCACATATAATAGAGTACTAGAAGTACTGCGAATCTAATAGAGTACTAGAAGGACTGCGTATATAATAGAGTACTGGAAGGACTGCGTCTATAATAGAGTACTAGAAGGACTGCGTCTATAATAGAGTACTAGAAGGACTGCGCATATAATAGAGTACTAGAAGGACTGCATATATAATAGAGTACTAGAAGGACTGCACATATAATAGAGTAATAGAAGGACTGCACATATAATAGAGTACTAGAAGGACTGCGTATATAATAGAGTACTAGAAGGACTATGCATATAATAGAGTACTAGAAGGACTGCGTATATAATAGAGTACTAGAAGGACTGCGTATATAATAGAGTACTAGAAGGACAGCATATATAATAGAGTAATAGAAGGACTGCGCATATAATAGAGTACTAGAAGGACAGCATATATAATAGAGTAATAGAAGGACTGCGCATATAATAGAGTACTAGAAGGACAGCATATATAATAGAGTACTAGAAGGACAGCGTATAATAGCATCTTAGGCAAATACATAAAATCTAAATCCTCCCTGGAGAACCGAATATCTACCATTTATAAAGTATATCTGTGTAGATGTAGCAGAGCTGAGTTTCTAATTTAACATAAATAATGGTTAAATCACTATATCATCTGTACTGTATATCATCTACTGTGCTACATAGGACTGCTGGTGACATCTACTACCTTATCTGTACTCAGATAGTTCTCATTGTGTTTTTTATCTGTGGTGTTACATGGGACTGCAGGTGGCATCTACTACATTACCTGCATTCAGAGAGTTATCAATGTGTTATCTGTGGTGTTACATAGGACTGCAGGTGACATCTACTACATTACCTGCATTCAGAGAGTTATCAATGTGTTATCTGTGGTGTTACATAGGACTGCAGGTGACATCTACTACATTACCTGCACTCAGACAGTTATCACTGTGTTATCTATGGTGTTACATAGGACTGCAGGTGACAACTATTACATTACCTGCACTCAGACAGTTATCACTGTGTTATCTATGGTGTTACATAGGACTGCAGGTGACAACTATTACATTACCTGCATTCAGAGAGTTATCAATGTGTTATCTGTGGTGTTACATAGGACTGCAGGTGACATCTACTACATTACCTGCACTCAGAGAGTTATCACTGTGTTATCTATGGTGTTACATAGGACTGCAGGTGACAACTATTACATTACCTGCACTCAGAGAGTTATCACTGTGTTATCTATGGTGTTACATAGGACTGCAGGTGACAACTATTACATTACCTGCACTCAGAGAGTTATCACTGTGTTATCTATGGTGTTACATAGGACTGCAGGTGACATCTATTACATTACCTGCACTCAGAGAGTTATCACTGTGTTATCTGTGGTGTTACATAGGACTGCAGGTGACAACTATTACATTACCTGCACTCAGAGAGTTATCACTGTGTTATCTATGGTGTTACATAGGACTGCAGGTGACATCTATTACATTACCTGCACTCAGAGAGTTATCACTGAGTTATCAGTGGTGTTACATAGGACTGCAGGTGACATCTATTACATTACCTGCACTCAGAGAGTTATCACTGAGTTATCAGTGGTGTTACATAGGACTGCAGGTGACATCTATTACATTACCTGCACTCAGAGAGCTATCACTGTGTTATCTATGGTGTTACATAGGGCTGCAGGTGACATCTGGAGGGTACATGAGGCTGTGCGCTGTAGCTGCCTCCTCCAGTCCCTGATAAAGCTGCAGGCTGGCGGTTACTCACACAGGACGCGTCCATGGCCAGTGAGGTGCTGTCCTCCTCCTCCTCCGGGGACACTCCGCCGCTGCTCCCGGCCATCCTGCAGCGCTCCCCGGATCCCGGCTGGAGTTTGTTCCGCTGCCTCCCTCCTCCTCCTCCTCCCCCCTCCGGATGGGCGGGGGGCCGGGAGGAGGCAGGTACAGAGTGCGGGGCACCCGGCTCACAGGACGCCTCTCCGGGGCTGGATACCCAGCTTTCCGTGGCTCCTGCAGCTTACAGCTCGGCCTCGGAAGCAGGGGATGGCCGTCGCTCATCCGACTTTTCTGCATCGGCTTGTGTGTTTGACTGCTATCGGGCGATCAGATCAGACAGGATCCGCAGCAGACGGGCGATTCTGCTTTAATAGTTCGGCCTATGCAAGTCTTGGCCCCTATTTAATGCTGGAAAAGTTGGGTGACAAGTTGTCACTGACAACCAACAGCTCTAACGAGGATACCTTGTTGCCTGGTTGATTCTGTGCCTGGGAAAGTTGGATGACAACCAATATGGCCGACATAAAAGTGTGCTCACACTTTCCCAGACTCCAGTATAATGTGGTCACCCAGCTTTTCCAGGAACAGGTGTGCGTGACCCTGGGACTGGTATTTACTAGGGTCCGTGGTTTGGGGCGTAGGCGCAGTGGATCGGGTTCCCTCTCGGCTCAGGTGTCAGCGCGGCTCTTGTTCTCAGCTCCCATTGTACTTCCTGCGACAATAGAAGCAACAGATGAGCCCCCGCAGCCACTGATCACATGGCAGACAGGGGGCGACAGCGGATATGGGGGATACAATGGGCCAGGGCGGGATGGTAGAGCGGGCAGGCCAGGATAGTAGAGTGGTCCAGCACCATTCTGGGTTGGTAGAGCAGGCCAGCACCATTCTGGGTTGGTAGGGTGGGCCAGGGCAGGATGGTAGAGCGGGCCAGAACCAGGCCAGGATGGTAGAGTGGTCCAGCAACTGTCTGGGATGGTAGAGCGGGCCAGCACCAGTCTAGGATGGTAGAGTGGGCCAGGGCAGAATGGTAGAGCGGGCCAGAACCAGGCCGGGATGGTAGAGTGGTCCAGCAACTGTCTGGGATGGTAGAGCGGGCCAGCACCAGTCTAGGATGGTAGAGTGGGCCAGGGCAGAATGGTAGAGCGGGCCAGAACCAGGCCGGGATGGTAGAGTGGGCAGGCCAGGATGGTAGAGTGGTCCAGCACCTGTCCAGGATGATAGAGTGGTCCAGCAACTGTCTGGGATGGTAGAGCGGGCCAGGGCGTGATAGTAGAGCAGGCCAGAACCAGGCCGGGATGGCAGAGTGGTCCAGCACCTGTCCAGGATGGTAGAGCGGGCCAGTGCCAGGGCAGGATGGCAGAGCGGGCAGGCCAGGATGGTAGGGTGGTCTAGCACCGGTCCAACACTAGGGTGGGGTGGTAGAGCGGGCCAGGAACCGTCAAGGATTGCAGAGCAGGCCAGCATCACCAGTTCAGGATGGCAGTGAGTGTGGATCAGCACCAATTCAGGATGGGAATTGAGTGAACCAACATGAGATGGGGCTACAGTCGGCCAGCACCAGTCCGGGTGTTAGTGGACCAGCAGTAGTCTTTGATGGGGGGTCGGAATATAGTGGACCAGCACTGCTTGGGAATGGGGGGGGGGTATAGTGGACCAGTACTTGTCCAGGCTGGGGGTTATACTGGCCCAGGGATGGCGGTGACTCTTCCCCAGAGATGCCAGCGCAGGGGGAGGGGTTCCTTCCTCTTTGTGTCACTTGAGGCGATTTCTTAAAATACCGGATGGAAAAGTCACAATCACATTCATCTCGTCTGAGCATAAATGAGGCGTGAAGGACGCAGAGCGAGGATGAGGCCTCGAGGCGCAGGGTTCACAAAGGACGCGATCCATGTGACCCCAGTTATACGCCAGGAGGGGAGTGTCCATTATTACAGGGAGGGTCACCCAGCTTTCCCAGCCTCCTGAAGGGCACGTCTACTCAGCATTGGGAGCCTCTGTGGGTGCTGCAGAGGCGGCCATATTGGTGGCGATAAAGGAGGCATCAGAGCTGCAGGGACCAAATGCCCATAATCGATCGCGTTGTTGCAGTGAGGACGGGTTCGAGGCCCACATTACAGGGCAGGCCCGAGGCCGAGGTTAATACCTTATGGCCTGACATTTTCTACTGGTCACCAGTCTGAAATCTTACTGGTTGCTACACAGTTAGACATTGTCTCTTTTTGGGCTTTTTTTTACTCAGCGCAGACGTAACGATGCAGTGTTTAGTTGGCGGTTAGTGGCGGACTTTATGCAGTTAGCGCAGGTAAGGAGACAGAACCTGATCGGCAGTAACAACACCTGTCAGGCTGTCAGCATGCAGTACTGTCTGTGCAAGCCAGGGGGCAGCATGCAGGGGTTCCTCTTACCTTAATATGAGGAGCACTTTCAAGGGGGGTGGAGTTGGCTCTGGATAGATCTAGGGTGTAAGAAATGAGCTGACTCTGCCCGTCATGACGCCTGGAAATGAAGAGGAGAGGAAAGAAGATGAGATCACAGGATGGAATGATGACATCATCATTGCCCCTCCAAATACAGCAGATCAACAGAGCAGGGACTGCGCAAGGTCAGGGGGCAACTCCCCAAGTGTAGGCCAGCTCTTTATATTCACTTTGGAACAGTATAATGAGCAGTGTGGCACATGCAGGGTTAACCCCGAGCACGTTCCGGGATTGGGGAACACTCCGCTGCTCCCGGATGGGGACATCCTGCTCGCTCTTGTAAAATGCGACTGGCAGGGAGTGTTACCTGAGATTAGATAACAGGCCCCACACCTGAGCCAGCTGCAGCCAGTCCAGAACACAGCACCGAAAGTATGTGCCACCCGAGAGGGGCGATACAGAGGACAAGGGAGGCTCTAACCCGGAGCACACGACGAGCCCCCTGCAGGTGCAAGTATACCACAGTGCTCTCTTGTGATGGAGGCTGCACGCACCCCCCACTGACCCTTATGATACAGGCTGCGTGTGCCCTGCACTCTCGTGTGAGGGAGGTTACACATGCAAGTTCTGCACTCTCTCGTCAAGGGGGCCGTTTGCGTCCCATGCTCTCTGTTTTGTGATGGTGGTTACACATGCCCCATAAGCCTGCGCCCCCATTTGTGATGGAGGCTGCATGCACCCCATGCTCTCTTATGATGGAGGCTGCGCGTGTCCTGTCTTGTGATAGAGGCTACGCATGCCTTCTAGCCCTGCACTCTTGCTTGTGTTGGAGGCTGCATGCGCCCTGCGCTCTCTCTTCTGTTATGGAGGCTGCATGCACCCTGCGCTCGCTCTTCTGTGATGGAGGCTGCATGCACGCTGCGCTCTCTTCTGTGATGGAGGCTGCATTCACCTGCTCTCTCTTCTGTTATGGAGGCTGCATTCACCCTGCGCTCGCTCTTTTGTGATGGAGGCTGCATGCACCCTGCGCTCTCTTCTGTAATGGAGAATACATGCGCCTGCGCTCTCTTCTATAATGGAGGATGTATGCACCCTGCTCTCTCTTCTGTAATGGAGGATGCATGCACCCTGTGCTCTTTTCTGTAATGGAGGATGCATGCACCCTGCGGTCTCTTCTGTAATGGAGGATGCATGCACCCTGCGCTCTCTTCTGTAATGGAGGATGCATGCACCCTGCGCTCTCTTCTGTAATGGAGGATGCATGCACCCTGTGCTCGCTCTTCTGTGATGAAGCCTGCTTGTTCCTCTGATGATTGCTTTTGTGATCGCAGCTGCACACTGCCTGCGCTCACTTGTTGGAGGTTGTACCCTCCTCACTCTAATATGATGGAGGCTGCACGCTCCTCACTCTAATATGATGGAGGCTGCACGCTTCACACTCTCTCTTGTGATAGAGTCTGCATGCTACCCATGCACTTTTTCTTGTTATTGATGCATGCTCTCCATGCTGTCTCTTGTGATAGAGGCTTCACGCTCCTCACTCTCTCTTATGATGGAAGCTGCACGCTCCTCACTCTCTCTATTATCATGGAGGCTGCACGTTCCTCACTCTCTCTATTATGATGGCGGCTTTACGCTCCTCACTCTCTCTATTATCATGGCGGCTGCACGCTCCTCACTCTCTATTATGATGGAGTCTGCACGTTACTCACTCTCTCTATTATCATGGCGGCTGCACGCTCCTCACTCTCTCTATTATGATGGAAGCTTCACGCTCCTCACTCTCTCTATTATGATGGAAGCTGCACGCTCCTCACTCTCTATTATGATGGAGGCTGCACGCTCCTCACTCTCTATTATGATGGAGGCTGCACGTTCCTCACTCTCTATTATCATGGCGGCTGCACGCTCCTCACTCTCTCTATTATCATGGCGGCTGCACGCTCCTCACTCTCTATTATGATGGAGGCTGCACGCTCCTCACTCTCTCTATTATGATGGAGGCTGCACGTTCCTCACTCTCTAGTATGATGGAGGTTGCACGTTCCTCACTCTCTATTATGATGGAGGCTGCACGTTCCTCACTCTCTCTATTATGATGGAGGCTGCACGTTCCTCACTCTCTCTATTATGATGGAGGCTGCACGTTCCTCACTCTCTCTATTATGATGGAGGCTGCACGTTCCTCACTCTCTAGTATGATGGAGGTTGCACTCTCCTCACTCTCTCTATTATGATGGAGGCTGCACGTTCCTCACTCTCTATTATGATGGAGTCTGCACGTTACTCACTCTCTCTATTATCATGGAAGCTGCATGTTCCTCACTCTCTCTATTATGATGGAAGCTTCACGCTCCTCACTCTCTCTATTATGATGGAAGCTTCACGCTCCTCACTCTCTATTATGATGGAGGCTGCACGCTCCTCACTCTCTATTATGATGGAGGCTGCACGTTCCTCACTCTCTCTATTATGATGGAGGCTGCACTGCTCCTCACTCTCTATTATGATGGAGGCTGCACGTTCCTCACTCTCTCTATTATGATGGAGGCTGCACGTTCCTCACTCTCTCTATTATGATGGAGGCTGCACGTTCCTCACTCTCTCTAGTATGATGGAGGTTGCACGTTCCTCACTCCTCTATTATGATGGAGGCTGCACTCTCCTCACTCTCTCTATTATGATGGAGGCTGCCCGTTCCTCACTCTCTATTATGATGGAGGCTGCACTCTCCTCACTCTCTCTATTATGATGGAGGCTGCACGTTCCTCTCTCTCTATTCTGATGGAGGCTGCACGTTCCTCACTCTCTAGTATGATGGAGGTTGCACTCTCCTCACTCTCTCTATTCTGATGGAGGCTGCACGTTCCTCACTCTCTCTATTCTGATGGAGGCTGCACGTTCCTCACTCTCTAGTATGATGGAGGTTGCACTCTCCTCACTCTCTCTATTATGATGGAGGTTGCACTCTCCTCACTCTCTCTATTATGATGGAGGCTGCACGCTCCTCACTCTCTTATCATGGAGGCTTCACGTTCCTCACTCTCTATTATGATGGAGGCTGCACGCTCCTCACTCTCTCTATTATGATGGAGGCTGCACGTTCCTCACTCTCTCTATTATGATGGAGGCTGCACGTTCCTCTCTCTCTATTCTGATGGAGGCTGCACGTTCCTCACTCTCTAGTATGATGGAGGTTGCACTCTCCTCACTCTCTATTATGATGGAGGCTGCACGCTCCTCACTCTCTCTATTATCATGGAGACTGCACGTTCCTCACTCTCTATTATGATGGAGGCTGCACGCTCCTCACTCTCTCTATTATGATGGAGGCTGCACGTTCCTCACTCTCTATTATGATGGAGGCTGCACGTTCCTCACTCTCGCTATTATGATGGAGGCTGCACTCTCCTCACTCTCTCTATTATGATGGAGGCTGCACTCTCCTCACTCTCTCTATTATGATGGAGGCTGCACGTTCCTCACTCTCTCTATTATGATGGAGGCTGCACGTTCCTCTCTCTCTATTCTGATGGAGGCTGCACGTTCCTCACTCTCTAGTATGATGGAGGTTGCACTCTCCTCACTCTCTCTATTCTGATGGAGGCTGCACGTTCCTCACTCTCTAGTATGATGGAGGTTGTCACTCTCCTCACTCTCTCTATTATGATGGAGGCTGCACGTTCCTCACTCTCTCTATTATGATGGAGGCTGCACGTTCCTCACTCTCTCTATTATGATGGAGGCTGCACATTCCTCACTCTCTCTATTATGATGGAGGCTGCACGTTCCTCACTCTCTCTATTATGATGGAGGCTGCAAGTTCCTCACTCTATTATCATGGCGGCTGCACGCTCCTCACTCTCTCTATTATGATGGAGAATGCTCCCCATGCACTTTTTCTTGTGATTGATTTTGCATGCTCTCCACGCTCTCTCTTGCGATGGAGGCTGTACCCTCCCCATGCGTTCTTTATTCCGATTGATGCTGCATGTGCCCTGCGCTCGTGTGATGGAGGCTGCACGCTCCCCGCATTCTCTCATGCTGCAGCCTCTGTGCACACGTGTAGCTAGAGGCCTCCATATTTAGGCCACAGATTCAGCTGCTGATTTGTGTATTTGCCTTTTCCCGGATATTCCTTCCCTTTGTAAATAAACTCACATGCAAAGAGGCAGTGTGCGGAGCTGTGCACACTGAGCTCTGCTACATGCAAACTGGAGATTTCCTGCCCAGGTTCAGTACAGGAACATCTTCAATGGCAAATATTGTGAGGAGGCTTGTCTGTAGCACATGCTGTGCTGGGGTGGCATCAGGAGGATACATGGGCATACTGAATCAGTAGCAGACGTGGGGGGCACACAATGGGGAAGCCTGACCTAATGTGGGCATCAGTCACTGTACTAGAACCCACCCCAGCTGTGCCCCCAGCTCAAGTGAACTTCAGTCATCAGCTGCTCCTGCCTTACTCAATGTGGTCATAAATGACCCACCGGGGACCAGCCCCAATAACTCCCTCCTGGATTACAGTGTACTGGGGCAGACGTAGGACGTTCAAATTGGGTGTACGGTAGTTGAGCATCTCCCCCCTCGCCACCGTCTTTTAAGGAATTATTAAAAGAAGGTTATACAAAAATACAAATCAAAATAGAAATTGGAATGAACCCCTCAAATAGAGCCGACTCTATAGCACTACAAAATACCTACAAAAAGACACCAGAGTCTTTTACGGCTCAAATATTTAAAAAAAATCTTTATTCAGTGATTAAATATGATCTAACGTGATTCTCAGAGATATAGAAACCACAAAAAAAGAGAAAAAGTGCGGGTCCCGTGTGGTATGGCAGTATAAGGCCTCTTTCACACGACTGTTGGTGTCCCCTTCCCGTATTGCGGACCACATTTCCAGATCCGCAATACACGGGCACCGTTCCGTTGTCATTCCGCATCACGGATGTGGACCCATTCACTTCAATGGGTCGGCAAATGCGGAACGGAACACTACGGAGTGCTTCCGTAGGGTTTCGTCCCGTAGTTCCGTTCCGCAAAAAGATAGGAAATGTCCTATCTTTCTGCCGAACGGGCGGATCGCAGACCCATTGAACTGACTGGGTCCGTGATCAGCTGCGGTTGCCCCACGGTCAGTGCCCGTGAAAGCACGGGCATGGGACACCTACAGTCAGGTGAGGCCTAATAGTGATATACATCAATATAATAATAACAATAGAAGTTGGTCGTCAAACATAACAATTAGCCCGTCCTGTATATCATAAGCACATAAATGCTAATAAAGTTTATCAGTATTTAGTAGGTTTAAAGATTTTTTTCACCATCTTTTAAGACCTCACGGATGTAAGGGGGGGGGGTTTTTAAGCAATAGGACAGGGGCATAACTTTTACGGCCCAAGCTCCTATTGCCCTCACCTACCATGTGCCATCAGCAATATCTGTTTAGTACAAATATTATTGAGGGCCACTGTGTTGTACTAATTACTGTCAGGGGCACTGGGCAGTACCAGTACAGCAAGCACGGTATTAGGGTCAGCAGTGTCTTGTGATGTGGTAGAGGGGCCCAGGAGCGACTGCTACTTCTGCATCCCAAATTGGCGTGGGGAGCAGGTACTTATACGACAGGAGTGCTCTTATCGAGAATAAGGTTATATAACAAGCCTTGAGGAGTTTGGAGTTTAAGCTCCTGGTATTGAAGGCGTCAGGGCGCCACCTAGTGCAAGTGCAGAGACAGTGCAGGAAAACCTATATATCCAAGCTATGTCACTTGGTGGGAATGAAGGAGCCAAGACGACGGGACATGCTAGGTCGGGTATGGAGACAAACCCCAGTACACATCAGTGGTGAGACTACAAATCCCAGGATGGCCTGACGCAGAGATCACTGAATATGCAAAAGATTCCTACACAAGCCTGTCAGAGCAAATGTGGTATAGCGAGGGTACACAAAGACCAGCATGGCGTCTGGCTTAGCGATACGACACTCCCTGACCAGCCTAACATCCGTCATTTGTCTCCATTACCAGAACGTCACCTAATTACATAATATGCAGATCATGAAAAAGAACCTGCATTGGCACCATAGACGAAGAAGACCATGCGGCTATCCTGTGCCCAACAGTAAATGCCAACAGACGACATAACCCACATGTAAGATCCGCTCTATAACCAGATGCCATCTGTCCATGGTCCAGAGCGGACGCTCTACACATGGAAGATACAATGGGGGATCAATAGGAGAAGGAGTTGGGGTCTCCAGGACTTACTACCTATAGATGATAACATTGTATAAGGGGCACTGACCTGGTCTTCTCCTGGAATCTGTCTCCCGCACATTATATCATGCCGTCGCTCAGCGCCTTGTTTTATACCAGTTTTTGTTTTGCTAAAGTCTTAGCGTCCCTGAGGAGCAGAGCAAGCAGCAAGGGCACCAGGGAGCAGCCAAGAGAGAAACCAGTGCATGGAAGCCATGCCAACAAGCCCAGCCATGCCAGCCAGGAGCCCAGAGGAGGATGACTTGTAACCAGGGCTGCACTCACTTATCTGGTGGTGTAGGTAGACCTGGCACTGCCATGTGGATTGCCGTCTTGCCTGCTATCTTCAATGATATAATCCTGCAGACTCTGCAGTAAACTGCAAACTCTGGACGCCAAATTATAACCTGCACCTCGGTACTAGACGTTCTCAGTCAGCAGAGACATCGTTGGCACTGAGCATTCATGACTCGTGCCCTAGTTATGCCCGTTGCCCTGGATCGTCAGCAATTAGCCCAGTCACCCACTTTATGCCTACAGAGTACAAATGGGCACCCTTGTGGGCCATTTTGGCTACAAGAGGCCTGTAGTCTGTATAGCTGGGTGCAACATGGGAATGAAGTGGCCGAGTATTAGAATTTAAGTTTTTGATGCGTAGGATTTAGGTATTCTACTGGGGGGGTACTGCTCCGTTAAGAGGGGAACTCTTATTATTTTGCGGGACACATGGGAGCACTGTTATTGTTGGGAGCATGCTGCTTTGGATAGGCATTTGGGGGGACATTGGCACTATTACTGTTGAGGGTACTCTTATTTTGGGGACACTAGGTTGGCCCCTACTGCCACCATCAGAAATATCTGCTTGGTACAAATATTTTTGAGGGCCACTGTGTGGTATTAATTACTGTCAGGGTCACTGGGCAGTACAGCAGGCACAGTATTAGGGTCAGCAGCAGGATGACACTGTTAGACACCTGGATGAGGAGGATGATGGAAAAGTGAAGTTGTGGTTGGAAGAAGTTGTCATGGTGGTCTGGGCTGAATGGAGAAAATGAGGAAAACAGAACATCAGAGAACTGAAAAATGTTTTTTTTCTTTCTTGTAAGACCCTAGCAATGCTCCTGAACAGAAACAAATTGGTACGCTCAGGTTCTGAAGTGAAACAATATGTCTCTGCTCCTCTCAGGGCCCCTAACAGGCCAAGTTATAGGGCCAATATTTTGATCATATAGATGTAAATCAGGGTTTAACATTTACAAGGTGGGGGGGGGGGGGGCGTCATACGAAGACTTTATTAATCTATCTGCTGCTGCTGGATCTCCACATATACTCTACATGTGGTGTTGACCTCATCGTAACGTTGACCCCTGCACTCCAGGCCGCAGAGATGATGCGCTCAGTGCGCCGCGCTTCTCAGAATAATGCAGACACCATGTTATTTACAGAAGAAAGGAGCGATCCGCTCACGCTTAACCCTTGCCTGCCCAACAATCAGTAATCACACGCCATCCCAGTGGGGAGGTTAAGAGCAGTGCAGCTGTTTGAAGTAAGATTCTTTTAAGTCCTTCCCCCTCCCCTCGCCGTATCATGAGACGTCGTGTTCCTCAAGTGATGAAAAAGACCAAGAAAAAAAGGGAAGAAGATAAAAGAACCAAGTGGAGTCTGAGAGCCAAGATTGAGATTCTGCCAGTGAATAAGGAAGACCCCACATCCTGGGATCCTATATAGTCTATAGAGCCAAAGCTCCTACTACGGACCCATCTCACAACTCATCTGTATGTACCCAGAGCTCTGTCATAGCTACAGCTCATATAATCCACATGTACCTATAGCCTCATCATAGCACCTTCTGAGATCAACCCCGGACCATGCAATCATATGAACCACTTTATGGAGGACTCATGATGTTATTCCTGCAAGGGTAGATTCCTTCTTCAGAAGGCAGAGACACAACATCTGTATAACGAGAATCTAATAGGATTCACCACAAGCATCAGCCATATATATTTCACAAGGTGCGAATCTGATTAAGGGATTTATAGATGGAAAACATTAGAGCAACTAGAGGATAGAAAACTAGAGGCCAATAACAAGGAAGACATCTGCTACATCAAGCCCGAATCATCAAAACAGTCTATAGAGGAAACATCTACCATACTAGGCCATAATCATCAGAGCAGTCCATACTGGCGATGTCTACCATATCGAGCCCAATCATGTCTACAGAGAAGACATATTCTATACTAGACCCTAACCATAACAGCAGTCTATAGAGGAGGTGTCTACTATACCAGGCCCCAGTCTTCAGAGGAGACATTACCATACCAAGCCTGACCATCAGAACAGTCTACAATGGAGACATGGACCATTCTAGGCACCAATGATCAGAACAGTTTATACTGCAAACATTTACTATACCAGACTTCAGTCGTCAAAGGATTCTACAAAAGAGATCAGGCCGCAATCAGAGAAGTCTAGAACAATCTATAGAGAAGATGTCTACCTAACCAGGCCCCAGTCATCAGGGCAATCCATAAAGGAGACATCTACCATATAAAGTCCCAATCAGAGTAGTTAATAGAGAAGTCTCCAATACCAGGCCATAATCGTCAGAGTAGTCTATAGGAGGAGACGTCTACCAGAGCAGATCTCAATCACAGGAGTCTACAGAGCAGATGTCTACCATACCATGCCTCATTATCAGAGCAGTCTATAGAGGAGATGTCTACCATACCAGGCCCAATCATCAGAGCAGTCCATAGAAGAGATATCTACTTACCAAACCCCAATCGTCAGGTTAGTCTAAAGATGAGACATCTACCATACTGGCCCTCAGTCTTTAGAGAAGTCCACAAAGCAAATGTCTACCGTACTGGGCCCTGACCAACAGATCAATCTAAAAGGAAAAAAAAAAAAAAACATACCATACGGGACACATCAGCACTGTTTATAGAGGAGACATCTACCATATCATGCTCCTATGGTCAAAGCATACCAGAGGAGCGATATCAGTCAACTTACAGGGACTGTCCATAAATTCAGAGATAATCAACGCTGGGCTGTGCCAGGTTGAAATTTGCGTGGTTTATGTAAGCACCGCTCAGCAGTGGGTTCCAGCCACGTTTGGGGTGTCCCACCGGCGGTAGTTCTTAAAACGTCCTGAATTTACCAACAAGAACGCTGGTAAATATGCCGACGGCCAGCCTCTATATCAGGACATTGTCACAGCCCTACCCCCCGTTAGGGACATCTTTGAATATAATATATGGTCAAGACCTTTTGAGATGATCAACCAAACTTGTGAAATGGTCTTCTAGGTTGTTTTAGAAGAAGCCAGTACATACAATGAGGGAATCTGTCAAAGAACATCCTTTTCTAGATGGTTGGGTGGACTTCAAGAAAGGTTTCACTGTAATATAATTATATTGTGATCAGACGTCTATGAGCACTACACACCTTATCCTCCGTTCTCTGTAACCACTTTCCCATCAAGTTCTACTGTCATTTATCATGTAATAATGGACGGAGCTGCTTCACACGACAGGACATGTAGCTCGTTACACGGCTCTGGCTCTTTTGCAGTCATTATCTTCTCATTTGCTATTAGGCCCATAATCTATGGCATTATTGCATTTAATTAGACTATTTGATCAAATGCACTTAAAGGATTCTCCATTTACTGGAATGGCGGTGGATTATAGGACCTAATACCCGTTAACTCCACTGATGGGCCAGAGTAAAGGTGGCCGTACACCTAGCAAGAGATAAGGCTTATTCAGGTGAGTGATGTTAAACTAGTCTGGTCTGTGAACATGGACGCACTTTTATACAGACCACTTACAGAGGATGTCCGTATCCTGTTTTTCTTGCAGACCCACTCGACTGGATGGTGCGTGCTATCATTTTTCCAATCATAGCATTCACAGTAAAAACTAGGTACGTTTCATACATGGTCAAAATCATTTTATGTAGCTACTGTATACCCTCAATAGGCATGAACGAATAGGGGGTGTGAGCACTAAACGTGCCTAGGGCAGTATAAACTCGAAATACAGCCCTGCCAGGTTGAGTTGCTCTTTTGGATGGCAGGTGAGGGTGGCTCCATTTTATTTTTCTGGTACACTGTGTGCTATAAAGGACCCTGAAGGCTCTGGTCCTCAAAGAAAGTGACCTATGGCTCCTGGCATCTATTCCTGACTGTGATATAGAAGGACTGACTTTATCTTATGTCTTGTTATCTGATTATTTTTCTTACATCTTTATTTTCTCTCATCTTAAGATGACATACTGAGGCTTTGGAACCGATATCTGGTTTTCCATAGAGTTTGGACTCAAGTTACAATGGTTTCAACTTACAAAGGTTGTCCCAGAACCAATTAATTTTGTAACTAGAGGGACCACTGCTCCTATGTCCAAGAATATAACTACTATAATACTGCTTCTATGTACAAGAATATAACTACTATAATACTGCTCCTATGTACAAGAATATAACTACTATAATACTGCCTCCTATGTACAAGAATATAACTACTATAACTGGGTACTCAGTTTTCGGATCCTGAACGAGCGACAATCCTGCTAAATTCTCATGGGTTCTCCCGATGTATCTTGACACAGGAGAATTCCTTCAAACTTACCACCAGGTGGTACAAAACACCTGTCTTTTTGCATAAACTGAACCTCTCTGTTCCAGAGGTTTGTTGGAGGTGTGGAGGGGAGGTTGGATCGTTGTCTCACTTGTGGTGGCACTGTGGGCTTATCCGGCCATTTTGGAAACAGATTGAGGGACTTGTTAATCAGATTTGTTCAATAAACCCCCCGATGGTACTGGACCCTAAATTAGTGCTACTCTGGTGTCCCAATAAATCTTTCACTCCGTCGAAAGCATGCCTCGCCACCTTCTTACTGATGGCGGCCAGACTCCTCGTTCCTTTGAAGTGGAAGTCTACCAAACCGCCTGCAATTACAGAATGGGTAGACAAGGTTGATCAGTTGATGCGATTGGAGGAACTTTTAGCGTGGGAATTAAATTCTAGGGAGAAATTTCTTGATATATGGAAGCCCTGGAAACTTTACAGAGATCTCGGTTGATCGCTTGGATCATATCCCCACCCCTCCCTCTCTCCCCCTTACCAGCATCACCCCCCCCCCCCCCACCCGTCCCTGTCCCTGTCTTGTCCTTGTCCATCTCTGTCCTTTCTTTTCTCTCTCCTTCACCGCATATCATTAGGAGGCTGGTCCCCTTATGACTTTATATGCTATTTAGGTCTGACTAGTTGGTGGAGTCTCATCACGCCGACACCATTAGTGGGATCGCGGATTGGCTTGGTACGAGGGAGAAATGTATAGCTACAATAGATATGTGTTTTTTCCATATTGTCCGTTGACTTTACTGTTATGATTCTATACCAGTTATGCCTGCACTTTTCTTTGCTGATTATTGTGATTTACATCATTGCTTTGTCATTGTCGCAATTGCCTTGATACGTCTAAGCATTTGATGCTGTATACTGTGCCTTTATATGTCTATGCACCTTGACATTGTGATTGTACTTTTATCTCTGTTTCTTTTCTTCCCAATAAAAAGAATATTGGCAAAGAATATAACTACTATAATACTGCTCCTATGTCCAAGAATATAACTACTATAATACTGCCTCCTATGTCCAAGAATATAACTACTATAATGCTGCCTCCTATGTACAAGAATATAACTACTATAATACTGCACCCTTTGTACAAGAAAATCACTACTATACTTCCCCTACGCACAAGAATACACTATAATACTGACCCTAACGTACAAGAATGCAGCTACTATATTACTGCCCCTATATAGAAGGATGTACAAGAATATACAGTGGCATGCAATGTTTGGGCACCCCTGGTCAAAATGACTGTTACTGTGAACAGTTAAAGGGGTTGTTAATATCAGTCCGGCACCCCACCAATCAGCTGTTTGAAGAGAAGTCCGCTCGTACAAGCGCTGTCTTCTCTTCTGAGGATAGGTCATCAATATAAATGAAGCAGGCAACCCCTTTAAGAAAGTTAAAGATTCAATAATCTCCAAAAGGGATCAAGGTAAAGATGACACATTCCCTTTGTATTTTAAGCAAAAAAAAAATTTTTAATTCATCTTTTACATTTTCAAAATAAGTAAAAAGCAAAAGGGCTGAAGGAAACTATGAGCACCCTGCATGGTTAGTAGTACCTAGTAGCACCCCCTTTGGCAAGTATCTCAACTCGTGAACGCTTTTTGTAGCTAGTCAAGAGTCTTTCAATCCTTGTGTGAAAGATTTTCATCCATTCTTCCTTGCAGACGTCTTCCAGTTCTGTGAGATTCCTAGGACATCTTGCATGCCCTGCTCTTTTGAGGTCTATCCACAGATTTTCAATGATGTTCAGATCAGGAAACTGTGAGGGCCATGGTAAATCCTTCAGCCTGCGCCTTTTGAGGTAGTCTTTTGTGGATCTTGAGGTGTGTTTAGGATCATTATCTATTTGTGGAAGCATACTCATCAATTTTTATTTTTACAGTTATGTTTGCTTCCAGAATTTGCTGGAATTTCATTGAATCCATTCTTCCCACTACGTGTGAAAATGTTCCCTGTGCCATTGGCTGCAACACAAACCCAAAGCATGATTGATCCACCCCCATGCTTAATGGTTGGAGAGGTGTTCTTTTCATGAAATTCTGTGCCCTTTTTTCTCTAAACATACCTTTGCTCATTGTGGCCAAAACAGTTCTATGTTAACCTCATCGGTCCACAGGACTTTTTTTTCCAACATTTTGTGACGAGGTCACAGGAGAGGTTTGCTTCTGATGACTCTTCCATAAAGGCCATATTTGTGCAGGTGTCGCTGAACAGTAGAACAATGTACCACAACTCCAGATCTGCTAATTCTTCCTGACGGTCTTTTGCAGTCAAGCAGGGGTTCTGATTTGCCTTTCAAGCAATCATACAAGCAGCTGTCACTGAAGTTTTTCTTGGTTTTCCAGACCTTCTCTTCCTGTTTACTACCATATCTTAATTACATTTTAAACTGAGGAAATGGCAACCTGAAAACTCTTTTGTATCTTTTTACAGTGTTCTCTTGCTTTGTGAGCCCCAACTATTTTCATAGTGTAAAGGCAGCGGCCTAGAAGAACCCATGGCTACAATTTTTTTCGGACAAGGTTAGAAGAGTGTAGGTATGTATAAAGCTTTCAATTTTCATCACCTGGCCTTTCCTAAAGATGATTGTGAACGAGCCTTAACCCTAACAGGCTATTTAACGTCTGAGACCTCGGGCAAAGTTATCTGACCGCTCAAATGTCCATGGGTTCCCATACTTTTGCAAGCTACTCCCTTCTTTTTTCACTTAAAATTGTAAAAAAACAAAATAATACTGATTTTGCTTTAAAATGTTGAAAAGTGTGCTTCATCTATTGGAGATCATTTCATGTTCAACCGGATTAACTGTTCACAGTAACAGTAATTTTGACCAGGGGTGCCCAAACTCTTGCGTGCCACTGTAACTACTATAATACTACCCCTATGTACAAAAACTACTATAATACTGCCCCCCATGGTCAAGAATATATAACTAGTATAATAGTGCCCCCTACAGACAGGTAAATGAAGTTTGATCTCGGTTTGCTGTGCAGCGATCTGTAGTGAAGGACTTTCCACGTCCTTCTGTGTGACCTTAGAGCCTCTATAATACGTCGCTGTACTTTATGAATTGCTGAGGCCGCACACTTGGGACTACAAGGTCACAGCTGCATCAGCTCAGAGTGTATTCAGCATTGGGTAGACATACAAGATGTAGTCACGTGTAACATTATAAGTTATATTATACGGCACACGTGTTCACTGACAGCCGAAGAGAGAATCCTGGTCAAGATCTAAAGAAAGGTGGGACTGGTGCCAGTTCAGGCTAAATGTGGGCGAAGAGTGTCAGTGTCACCCTTTATGTATATTACAAAGGGTTAAACAGGTTGTCGTCTTCCTAAAACTATTTCCTAAAAGCAGTGCATTGTTGTGGCACAGAAATGGGTAAACGTCATCATGCGTCATCTCAGCTGCTCAGTAGAAGGTCCTCGGCTGTCAATTTACGGGCTGTTTTCTCTGTGTCCAGGGGATTGCTTCTTCAGCTGTCTCTCTCTCTTTCTCTGCGCAGGCGCTAAACAGTAAATGAAAACTGGCTTAGCAACCCATCAGATGGATCCTTTCATTTTCCAAAGGTGCGCTAAAAAATAATAAAGCGCTCATGTGCGTAAATCACGTGACTTGCATTCTGTAGACTAGATTAAAGCCTCTGCCTACCAAAGGGCCATTTAGGCAATATATTTATAAAGTGGTCAAACTTTTTAACCTGATGTCATGGTTTGGGGTCAAGGAAGATGGGAGTGATACACTGTGTGTGCCGCATCACGGTATACGTTGTCGCTTTGTAATATAAAAAGACAGACATTGAGGAAAGTTTGGTCTGATCTGCCCCAATGCAGATGGTGCAGCTCTCCAAACACCAGAGCTGGACCATACCATCATGTTTTATGGCCATACGTGAGGTCTACAAGAAATTTTTCCTGTAATATTGGTTCATCCGTTACCACTTCATGAAGGGGGGTTGCCTTCTTCTGGATCAACATAGTAGAATTATAGGTTGGATTTGATGGACCTGTGTCATTTTCCAACCTCATTAACTATGTTACTATCATGTATATGGTGACATTTAGGAACCACAACCCAAATTATAACATACACTAAAGGAAAATGAAAAAACCAAACACCTAGAAGGAGTTAAGATAAAAAAAAGTCTATTTTACAATATGGCGGTGCTGGAGGCCGTTACATGTAGGGGTCAAAGTTCCAAGATCCCTACTTTACATAGAGATGTTCTGCAGACTTTTTTTTTTTCCATCAGTGTTGTTTTTCGCCTTTTTGACTCTGTTAGGAGATTTGGTGTTCCAACCAGGTAATCTCCGTCTACACGCTGCCCGTGCTACACAACGTGATCTTCATGGTCTCCAGCAGCTCCCCTAGCCAGCTTGATCCTCAGATCTCAACCCCATGGAGAATATCTGGGACTGGATGGGGTGGCAGATTTCCCACATACAGAAGACAACAACCACCTTGTCTGAACTATGGGTCCAAGTTGAAAGCATGACATATCACAGGAGGATATCCAGTATCTGTATGATGGCACCATGTCACAGTGGCCGACACCTAATATTAATGGGATCTCATCCTACACCCTGCTGCAGAACCCAAAAGAAAGGGGGCACCACCTCAGTTGTGTGACCATTGACCGAGCACCACGAGCAGGATATACTTTGTCAGTCTCGGCTCAATCGCATTATGTGTTCAAGGTGTTCTTTATTCATTTTCCACTAGTGTACAGTAGGTACAAAAAAAGGTCTCCTGCACCAAGACCCTGGCCCCGGGTCACATTAGAGGGACCTTCACATTTCAGTGGTAACAATTTCAGGCTTTTCTAGCCGCCTGGTTCGATCTGCATTGTAATGCAAATCATTTGTATGGATTTTCACCCTGGACTCGTGCCATCAGTGCAGCGTGCCCGTGTTTACGCCTGTCGGGGAATCTGGGGCTGCCAGAGCTTATTGTGCAAAAGCAGAAAATTGTAATGCGTTCTGTGGCGCTAGCGGAGACGAATTCTGACACCCAATGGCACCAAAACGCTGCTGCTCTGACTTACAGATTCCCTGCTTTAGTTTTAGGAACTGAACCACAGTCTGACACCTGGCAAAACCTCTCGTCTCCTCGGCGCAGGACCTGAAGAGAAGTGGTCGAAGAGAGAATCCACTAACGAGAGTTTAGGTCTCTCAGACAAGGGTCAACATTCAGCTGCCGACTCCACACCGGTGGGGGGCACGATTACAGAACAGGGGTGTCCCAGAGACCGCAGTCATGGGCATTTTTTCAGTTTTATAGAGTATAAATCAGTGACTCAAGATACTGGCGGTCAGACATGGAGGACGTTCCCTCCTTTTTCATAAGGAGTTGGCGCCTACCTTGTATATGTAATATTACTATGGTAATAGATACAGTATATTATAGCATCTTCTGGATTAAGCTAAATTCACATCTGCCTTCGAGGCTTTGTTCGAGGGACTTCACCGGAGATTATGTCTAAAACTAAATGCAAGGCAACATTGTCCAGTAAAATGACGGACTCCTTAACGGAAACCTGACCCATAATAGTCCATGGGGTCCATCCATCTGGTGCCGTTAGTTTCTACTATAACCGAAAACATTAGCGCCAATGTGAAAGCAACCTAGGGACTGAGCTGGAAATATGAGCTTATCAATGGTGGGATCGATTGGACATGGCACAGTCACCTATATGGTAAGAAATGGTATCCAGTGCAGCCCCCTCCTATCGATGAAGTGTTAGCTCTTTGGCCACAGGACTAAAGCAGACACCTGGGAGTCCTGTCTGAAGGTGACATATACACAAAGAGAATCCTCTGCAGGATGCGGATGCTGCACTGGAAGGTCATACACGCGGTGCAGAAAGACAGGCACCCCCGATCAATCAATGATAAATACCCCCCATGTAAATAGAACTCACCGGAGCCGGCGTGCTGTTAACCGTTACCGTCCCTGCCCGCTGGATTATCCAGGCTCTGCTGACAATCAGACGCTGTTAACCATTGCTGTCCTGGTTCCAACACTGTTCCCACCTGACACAAAGCTTGCCCCGGATAACAAGGACGAAGGGGGCTCACTGCGCCGGCGACAGACGCAGGAAGACGATTCCCAAATCTCCAACCCTGCAACCCTTACAATCCCAGCGAGACACCGAGCCAATCGCAGAGATCCAGGCGGCCTCCTCTGCAGCTGCACCGTACGGATGAGAGAGAGGGAGGAAAGCTGCCCTGATCCTACCCTCCCCCTCTATCCCACTCCTCCAGGGCTCCCAGCCGGCTTCTTACTGGGATTTCCAATCAGTTCAGGCTGGGAGAGGCGATGAACCGCACAGATCCCGTCCCCCTCGCCCTGGGGCTGATGGTTTTACATTATAGCATATTAACGCCCCTCATCCCAAAAGACGAGACCCCAGAACTCTAAAACCCAAGTGGAATGAAAGGGTTAAGTGAGGTGGCCATACTGGTGACAACTGGAATCAATTTAACTTGCTCCCAGTAATTGTCCCAATTCAGTTCCCCCTTCCCCTCATTTCACGTCACAATGTACTGGCCGCTTAAGGCCTCATGCACACGACCGTATGTGTTTTGCAGTCCGCAAATTGCGGATCTGCAAAAAACAAAACAAAAAAAAACAGAAGATGTCCGTATGGCATCCGTTTTTTTTGCGGATCCATTGTAATAATGCCTAAAACTAGAACAAATTAGGACATGCTCTATTTTTTCTGCGGGGCTACGGAATGGACATACGGATGCCGATAGCACGTGGAAATGAATGGGTCTGTATCCTATCCGAAAAAAACGTAACAGCCACTGAAACAAAATACGTTTGTGTGCTTGATCCCTAAGTCAGAGACCGATCCTCACCTCCGTAATCACAATCTGAATTGCACAATTCACTCGTTGCTACAGTGGGACCAGGACAGCTGACATAATCACTGACCGTGGCGCTAATTTGGGGGCTACTTGGTGATCTTGGTCATGACGCCCAACGTGCAGCCGACGATCTAAGTGCAGTCCAAAAAAAATAAAAAAAAATCGCTAACATATCCAACACTGGTGGATATTTTACAATTTTGGGGCTTGAGCTGCGACCCCATTCACTGACTGCTCTGCTACACAGTGCCCAGTCACAGCCTTGGGGCTCATGCACACAAACCTATTTTTTTCCGCATCTGATTCGCTTGCAGACCCATTCATTTCAATGGGGACGCAAAAGATGCGGACAGCACAATGTGTACTGTCCGCATCCGTCTGTCCTTTCTGCGGCCCTGCCAAAATAAAGAACATGTCCTAATCGTGTCTGTTTAGCGGACAAGAATAGGCAGTTCTAACAGAGGGCAGGACGTAGCGATCTGTAAAATGCAGAACGCACACGGCCGGCATCTGTGTTTTGCGCATCCGCAGACTGCAAAAACGGCTACGGCTGTGTGCATGAGGCCTAAGGGTGCATTCACGTGACCGTATGTATTTTCCGGTCCACAAAAATAGGGATCTGCAAAAAATACGGATCACGTCCATTTTGCATCCATTATTTGTAACAATGCCTATTCTTGTTCGCAAAACGGACAAGAATAGGACATGTTCTATCTTTTTTGCGGGGCTAAGGAACCGACATATGGATGCGGATGTGCTGTCTGTTTTTTTTTTGTGGACCCACAGAAATGAATGGGTCCGTGTGCGAACCGCAGAAAATGCGGATCAGATGAGAACAAAAAATACGGTCGTGTGAAGGTCGAAGCACAGGGAGCAGCCTGCAGCATTTTACCAGATCCCCACTGACTAATGAGGTCCGGTGGAATTTCTAGCCATACGCTGATTTTATTTTTTCTCTTCCTATCCGTTATGCTTTCCGCCAGAGTCAGTTCAGGTGCAATGGCGGTTGTTCACAGTCGGATTGGGCAGAGCCTAAGTAGCGCAACATTTCTCAGACTAACACCTGAGCAAAACTACTCAGACCTGTCCCGATGATGTGCTGTGGTGCAGTGGCGGTGCCCGCGCCTCGTCTGTGTTTCTCCATATCATCCTGCTTTCCCCATAACTGAGGATTTTTGTCAAGTGTCTCCCCCCGGAGGGAGGGGGGGGGGGGGGAATTTACATGTTGTCATGGTAACCGGATTAAAGCCTCACAGAAGGAGCCGGCGATTACGAGCACAGCGGGGTGCCCGGCGCCGACTTCTTCGTACATTATGTGAAATAAAAAACAGGGAGCCTCTACTGCCCCCCGACAACAAGCCAAGGAGAGCGACGTGACCCCCTCAGCTCCGGAGCCGCCTCAGTATCTGCAGGACGGTCATTTTCCCACCTTCAGGAGAAAGTGTGAAAATCTAATCCATAGTGAAGATGAATCTTCTGACTGACAGGAAGGTATCAGTCTCTGCAGCAGAAGGGCTGGACGCAGACACCAAAAAAATCTGCCGACAAGGTGTTGCCAGAAGATCAAATATGGCGCCACTAGGAATGATCAGGTGATGGGTGAAAATTTTTATGGAACCCAGAGACATAGTCCTCCATGTATTAAAAAACACCTCGAGAATTGCAGATGCTACCCAAAGGGTAAAGCCAAAAATAGATGGAGAATAATGGCAGATTCCAGATTCCTAGGCCCTACCTAGATGATCCAAATTTGCCTTAACGACTGCCTTCAAAGAGTAGTCATATGGGGACCACATTTTGACTAGACTAGTGTTACGAGTGGTGGACCCATCACGGTTTATCCTGTTCATGAATGGTGCAGACGTTGGACTTCGTGGATGACAGATCTCCGAAGTTTTGCAGCATGGAGGCCCAGCGGTTAGTGCTGGGGTCCTCGAAGTACGAATCTGACCAAGGACAACATCTGCATGGAGTTTGTATGTTCTCCCTGTGTTCGCGTGGGTTTCCTCCGGTTTCCTCACACACCAAAGGGTGGGCGACCTAGATAAACTGGCAGCATGTCAGATGACGTTCAAGATTGACAAAAGTAAGGTGGATCACAATTGGGCGAGTCGACAATGGAGAAGGATTTGGGTGCAATCCTAGCATACCATGCCAGTCTGCTGCATCAAAAGCCAGCAAGATATTGTCCGGTATTGGGAACGGAATGGTGTCTGGAGAAGAAAGTATTATTTTTCCCCTTCAGTGCGCTGCCACACTAAGGGGCAGGGAAAATATCATTGGTGCATGCCATTTTTCCAGAGTACAAAAGTAGCAAATATTGTTGCACGTGCTGTTTTGCATTAAAATTTTTGACTTTTTCCCCTTCTCCGCCACTATGGCCCCCTACCCATACTCTGCCCGCTTTTTGTAAGCCTCACAAGATTTGCATTAGAAAGAGGTTAATGTGAGGCGTCTGGATATGGATATTCAAGATGACTGCTCCCTCTCATCTGCCATCTTTCCTTTCCCCTCTGATGATTTTCCTGTTCTTGCACTATTTCCCCTAAGCCTGATTTCCATCACAATCCCTCTTCCTCCAGCAGATCATACGAGCCTGTGCATCACTTGGAGGAAGTCTACTGTACAGCAAATCATACAAGTCTGTGCAGCATAGAGAGGCAGTCTACTGTACAGCAGATCACACGAGTCTGTGCAGCATAGAGAGGCAGTCTACTGTACAGCAGATCATATGAGCCTGTGCAGCATGGAGAGGCAGTCTACTATACAGCAGATCATATGAGCCTGTGCAGCATAGAGAGGCAGTCTACTGTACAGCAAATCATGCGAGTCTGTGCAGCATAGAGAGGCAGTCTACTGTACAGCAAATCATACGAGTCTGTGCAGCATAGAGAGGCAGTCTACTGTACAGCAGATCATATGAGCCTGTGCAGCATGGAGAGGCAGTCTACTGTACAGCAGATCATACGAGCCTGTGCAGCATGGAGAGGCAGTCTATTGTACAGCAAATCATGCAAGTCTGTGCAGCATAGAGAGGCAGTCTACTGTACAGCAGATCATACGAGCCTGTGCAGCATGGAGAGGCAGTCTACGGTACAGCAGATTATACGAGCCTGTGCAGCATGGAGAGGCAGTCTACTGTACAGCAGATCATACGAGCCTGTGCAGCATGGAGAGGCAGTCTACTGTACAGCAGATCATAGAATTCTGTGCAACATGGAGAGGCAGTCTATTACATACCACATTATACAAGCCTGAGCAGCATAGATAAGCAGTCTACAGTACAGCAGATCATACGAGTCTGTGCAGCATAGAGAGGCAGTCTACTGTACAGCAGATCATACGAGCCTGTGCAGCATGGAGAGGCAGTCTACAGTACAGCAGATCATACGAGCCTGTGCAGCATGGAGAGGCAGTCTACTGTACAGCAGATTATACGAGCCTGTACAGCATGGAGAGGCAGGCTACAGTACAGCAGATCATACGAGCCTGTGCAGCATGGAAAGGCAGTCTACAGTACAGCAGATGATACAAGCCTGTGCAGCATGGAGAGGCAGTCTACTGTACAGCGGATCATACGAGCCTGTGCAGCATGGAGAGGCAGGCTACAGTACAGCAGATTATACGAGCCTGTGCAGCATGGAGAGACAGTTTACTGTACAGCAGATCATACGAGCCTGTGCAGCATGGAGAGGCAGTCTACTGTACAGCAGATTATACGAGCCTGTGCAGCATGGAGAGGCAGGCTACAGTACAGCAGATTATACGAGCCTGTGCAGCATGGAGAGGCAGTTTACTGTACAGCAGATCATACGAGCCTGTGCAGCATGGAGAGGCAGGCTACAGTACAGCAGATCATACGAGCCTGTGCAGCATGGAGAGGCAGTCCACTGTACAGCAGATTATACGAGCCTGTGCAGCATGGAGAGGCAGTCTACTGTACAGCAGATTATACGAGCCTGTGCAGCATGGAGAGGCAGGCTACTGTACAGCAGATCATACGAGCCTGTGCAGCATGGAGAGGCAGTCTACTGTACAGCAGATCATACAAGCCTGTGCAGCATGGAGAGGCAGTCTACTGTACAGCAGATTATACGAGCCTGTGCAGCATAGAGAGGCAGTCTACTTTACAGCAGATCATACGAGCCTGTGCAGCATGGAGAGGCAGTCTACTGTACAGCAGATTATACGAGCCTGTGCAGCATGGAGAGGCAGTCTACTGTACAGCAGATTATACGAGCCTGTGCAGCATAGAGAGGCAGTCTACTTTACAGCAGATCATACGAGCCTGTGCAGCATGGAGAGGCAGTCTACTGTACAGCAGATTATACGAGCCTGTGCAGCATGGAGAGGCAGTCTACTGTACAGCAGATTATACGAGCCTGTGCAGCATGGAGAGGCAGTCTACTTTACAGCAGATCATACGAGCCTGTGCAGCATGGAGAGGCAGTCTACTGTACAGCAGATTATACGAGCCTGTGCAGCATGGAGAGGCAGTCTACTGTACAGCAGATTATACGAGCCTGTGCAGCATGGAGAGGCAGTCTACTGTACAGCAGATTATACGAGCCTGTGCAGCATGGAGAGGCAGTCTACTTTACAGCAGATCATACGAGCCTGTGCAGCATGGAGAGGCAGTCTACTGTACAGCAGATTATACGAGCCTGTGCAGCATGGAGAGGCAGTCTACAGTACAGCATGGTGGGACACTATTGTACAGCAGATAGAACTTCCTGTGACCCCTTTAGTACTTGTATTGCAGTTAAGTGGTCGCTAAGCATTCCCGAATTCTCACAATCTGCAAAATTCACTAATGGGAATGTTAGTATCTAATAGCTGGCAACAAAACTCTCAGCCGGGATGTGTGGACCCCCTCCCGTAACCCTCGCCTCCTCAAATACGAAAATACACAAGCGATGTAAAAGTCCAAGAGTATCTAACCCTCTGATAAAGGGGGCAGGGTGCGTATCATAGAATCCTGCTCCGTGTGGAGCCCGGGATCCACAAAACAGGAGAAAACCGAGTACGTATAACAGATAATGCCAGCACGCGCCCCAAGGATCTCTCCCACATGATTTCCCACAATCCACCGGTGAACGAGGCTATGACTCCAAAGAAAAATAACATTGTCAGGTGTCAGAAACTCTCTACATAGGCACTATAATCTACTGCACGACTCTACTAGGCAGCCCCCGTATTAACCCCTTCACACCAGGAAACCTTACTAGGTGCTTATCCTGCTCTCTGTCTGTCCTCCCCAGATCAGCAGAGCTGCGCATTATACCTCATCTCATCCTGGTACCATCAGCCCCATATCTGACACCCAGAGCTCCAGATCTTTCATACTATGCAGCCCCTAATCACCGTGCGCCACCTGGTGGTCACCGCATGTAATGCGCCATGTAACACCAGGTGACACAGATACCACAGTGATCACTGATAACTCTCTGAGTACAGATAATGTAGTAGATGTTACCTGCAGTCCTATGTAACAGCACAGATAACACAGTGATAGCTCTCTGAGTAACAGATAATGTAGTAGATGTCACCTGCAGTCCTATGTAACACCACAGATAACACAGTGATAGCTCTCTGAGTACAGATAATGTAGTGGATGTTACCTGCAGTCCTATGTAACACCACAGATAACACAGTGATAGCTCTCTGAGTACAAATAATGTAGTAGATGTCACCTGCAGTCCTATGTAACACCACAGATAACACAGTGATAGCTCTCTGAGTACAGATAATGTAGTAGATGTCACCTGCAGTCCTATGTAACACCACAGATAACACAGTGATAGCTCTCTGAGTACAGATAATGTAGTGGATGTTACGTGCAGTCCTATGTAACACCACAGGTAACACAGTGATAGCTCTCTGAGTACAGATAATGTAGTAGATGTGACCTGCAGTCCTATGTAACACCACAGAATATAAAAATGTTGTCTATGATTTTCCGACAGATTCAGACCGCGGGATCACTACAGAGCCCCCCTCCTCCCCTCAATCACATGTCATCCCAGCACCATCTCCTCCGCTGTCAGATGACTGGCAGATTAGGTACCAACCGTGAACCGACCAGACACGGGGAGATGGTGTGGGAGGGGCTGACACAACACCGTTATATCCCCCACCACACCACCACATCATTATACCATCACTGTGCCAACCCCAAAGACATGCCCATTATGCTGTGACAATTCAGGGGTCACTTAGCTCTCCGACATCGCTATCTTCTCCGTTTAGGCCGTTGACACCTCAAGAAGCGACTGCAACATCAAAGATTGGGGTGTGAACTGCCACAAGCAGGCTTATCATCTCTTGTGGGGTACAAAACTAATCCTTGGCCATCGGGCCGCTAACTAGACACCACTTTGTCCCTCACTAACAGGCCCCGGATCTACCATGCAGTTCCCCAAACACAAGTCACAGTTCATACAATACATCTGGTGCTGCGGCTCTCCCAGGCCTGAGCACCCGCTGTCTCTTCCCCAGACTGGGAGTTGGAAAAGCTCAGCCCACATTTACCAGATCTCATCATCCGGGTGCTAATTATCCCTCATTAACAGCCCAGCTGCCTGATGAACAGAGGAAAACCCAACTTTCCCAGACTTTTCTTCCTCACCCAGCTTTCCTTGGGAGAGAGACAGCATTCCAGTGGCACCAGTATGTCACTCTCCACTGCTACCCAGCCCCATACACAGATCCATCATGCCCACCACACATACCCTTTATGCTGTGCCCACCACACACACATACCCATTATGCTGTGCCCACCACACACTCATACCCATTATGCTGTGCCCACCAAACACTCATACCTATTATGCTGTGCCCACCAAACACACATACCCATTATACTGTGGCAACCCACACACCCATCAGGCTAAGCTCTCCCTGCACCCAAATACCCATCACTCTGTGCCAGCCTCACACACATACCCATCACACTATGCTACCCTCACATACACATACCCATCATGCTTGCCAGCCTCACACAAACATACCCATCACTCTGTGCCATCCTCATACACATACCCATCACACTATGCCACCCTTACATACACATATCCATCATGCTTGTCAGCCTCACACAAACATACCCATCACTCTATGCCAGCCACACACATATCCATCATTATGTGCCAGCCTCATATACACATAGCCATCTTGCTTAGCAGTGTCACACAAATACCCATCACTCTGTGCGAGTCTCAGACAGTATTACCCATCAGGCTGTGCCCATCCTGCACCCAAATAGCTGTTACTCTGGGCCAGTCTCACACATATACTCATCACTTTGTGCCAGCCTCACATACATAACCATCACTCTTTGCCAGCCTCACATACATACCCATCACTCTGTGCCAGCCTCACATACATACCCATCACATTGTGCCAGACTCACATACATACCCATCACTCTGTGCCAGCCTCACACACATATCCATCACTCTGTGCCAGCCTCACAAACATACCCATCACTCTATGCCAGCCTCACACAAGCATACCCATCACATTGTGCCAGCCTCACACTCATACCCATGACACTGTGCCAGCCTCACATACATACCCATCACATTGTGCCAGACTCACATACATACCCATCACTCTTCCAATCTGACACACATACCCATCACATTGTGCCATCCTCACAACCACGTACCCGTTACATATCTCACAATTATTAATGATCTGCCATGCAATGTATTACATAGCAGGATATTACATACAGATCTGCTGGCGCAGTCTACACAAACAGGACAGCAGATGACCCTCGCCATCCCTATAATGCGCTGGTGAGAGTATGTGAGGGTATTATACAACTCTCATCATCCACATGACTGCACCCTGCCTGTCACCATCAGCATCAGACTACATCTCTATCCATGACTCCTATCAGCCTCACACACGGAGGTCTCTCCACCATCGCTGAGCGGACCCTGTACCCCGATAGGTGCAGGTCCGCACCTTCACAACCCTCATCTATCATCCACATCTGCCCAGGATGGGAGTAACCCTTAACAAACTGCAGGTTTTTGTGGAAACACGGATCCACAAAAAAACAGAACAAAAATCTGGAAAAGTAAATTACGGACGTGTGGATGGACCCTTAAAATTCCTTAGGCCTCATGCACACGACTTTGTGGATCCCTAAAATATGGTTACCGTCCGTGTTGCATTACTGACCGTGTCCTGATCCTGAACTCCATCAGGTCTTATACACCAGACACATCCAGAGCTGCATTCACTATTCTGTTCTTACATCATGTCTCATATTCGAGTCACACCCACACCTGCGGTCATTATTCTGCTCTTATATCGTGTCTGGTACTCTAGTCACATCCAGAGCTGCATTCATAATACTGCTGTTACAGCATGCCCCATACTTCAATCACATCGAGAGCTACAATTATTATTCTGCTGCTACATAATCTTATACTCCAGTCACTTCCAGAGCTGCAATCACAAATGCTGCTGGAACATTATGTTGGTATTTCCAGTGCTGCAGCAACCTGTTGTCAGATCATGTCTAATACGCTAGACACATCCAGAGCTGCGGTCACAAGTCTGCTGTGAGACCATGTTTTCTACTCCAGTAACATATGTTGTGACTTCATGGCTTGTACTCCAGTCACATCCAGAGCCACAGTTCTGGTGGATTGTGCTGCAATATATGTTGTTGGGTTTTCTGACTACTTTAATTTTAATTTAATTTAATGCACCATAGGAGAGCACACTCTGTACAGACACTGAACCTGCAGGGGGTAGTAGTGAAATATGAGGCCGTACAGCCTGTGAACTTGCACACACCAGTGCAGCTTTGGATGTGACTGGAGCATGGGACATCATATGTTTCAACAATAGTATAGGATAGCAAGGATTCTATTTGGTAATCGTTTGCTTTCATGTTAAATTTTCCGAAATTTATAATAGACGCCACAATGTTCTGCTGGATGTGTCGTACCACAGTTACCAGAGGTGCCCAAATTTTCCTACTGGCTTATAATGGGGCCTGTGAAAAGTCACCCCGCAGCAAGAAGGGTCCCACTGTCCATATGAGAGATACAAGATCCCAAGCCTCTGATGGCTTCCCCGGAGCACGAAACAGGAAAGCTTCCATGATGTCGGGGGTCACCCCGAGGTTATCTCTGTAATCAGGTGGCACTCACGGACATCAATCTCCTGCGCAGATACCCATTATATGGTATTGAGAGGTAGTGGGGGCAGCCGGTACTGGCTACAATCTGAGGATCTGATCGAACCCCCACCACATGGGGAAGCAGATGCGAATCTAAGACTTGGGCTCTCCAACCGCAAGAACCTCTGTAGACACTTACAAAAGCCAAGATGTTTACTCAAGACAGAACCCAAGAACTTCATCAGTAGCCAAGAGCTGCCACATAAGACGTCTCAGAAGCAATGTCTCACTGCATTGTGGTGGACCCCAAACCTCCAATAACAGTCACCTCATCCCAAGACTTCACAGAAGAGATTCCTACAAACATGTATCATGCGTGATACTGACAGCCGAGGTGGTGTATCTAAGCCTATTGTGTGAGATACTATCTGCTGAGCCGCTGTCTGTATGTGTCATATTGTTTGATGTATGCTTCAGTCTGCTGAGCTGTGTATCTAAGCCTATAGAGTGTGATACCGTCTGCTGAGCTGCTGTATCTTATCCTGTCATGCTATCTGCTGAGCTGTGTATCTAAGCCTGGTATTGCATGTGATTCTATGCGGAGACGCTGTATCTTATCCTATAATGTATGATACTGTCTGCTGTATCTAATCCTTTTATCTGTGATACTGTCTACTCAGTTGTATCTGTCTACATTTATCATACTGTCTGCTGAGCCGCTGTATCTAATCCTACCATGTGTGATACTGTCTGCAGAGCCGCTGTATCTAACCTATCACGTGTGATACTATCTACTGAGCTTTGCATCTAAGCATCTCATGTCTAATACTGTCTGCTGTATCTAATCCTATCACGTCTTATATTTTTTGCTGTATCTAATCCTAGAATGTGTGATACTGTCTGCTGAGCCACGGTATCTAAAGACTGTATTACACCAGGGGATTGACGGGCCAATCATTGCTAACAAGAGTTCATATGAACTCTTGTCAGCAGTGATCTGGCAGTGTATATACTGCCGCCATCTACCCGATGGATGAGCAAATGCTCGCACATTGGGCAATCCAAATCTTTTGACAGGTATAAAAATTATCGTTTGCCGGCGGCAGATCGTGGTGTCTAATCGCAAGTGGTCAGCATGGGGACGAGCGATGATATAACGATCGCTCCTCCTCATGCTGTGGAGGAGATCGTTGCATGTAATAGCAGAGGTCTCCTCCACCAGAGAGCAGTCTTAAGCCTCTCATGCGTGATACAGTCTGCAGAATATAACATATCTCCATATAACATTACCATCTCTCATTATCTGTATATAATGTATGACGCAGATTTCCTCGGAGAATATAACCTTCTGCACGTTGTGTTATATAACCCTGCAGCTTTTTAACATAACAATGTCAACCACGACTGCAATAATGACGGCAGCGGTTAGGTGACTCACCGAAGGCGTCTCTGGGAGACAGCTGACTGATCCAGCCTGTGAGGAAGAAGAAGGGAAAGTGATCAGTCCAGGGTAACAAACACTAAGCCTAAGTGCACCGCTCACCCCAATTCTGCATCACATGGGGCACATCAGATCCCCTGCACTCACACATCACATCAGCCATCAAAGCAATAACACAATGACCCTAAACAAGGTGGTCCTGAGGTGGCCACTATCAGTCTGGATCCTCAGGGGAGGAAAAATGATCAGCCTGGATCCTCAGGGGAGGAGCTGCATGGGGAGGAAAAATCTTAGCCAATCACAGTGAGAGGCTTTTTCATTGGTTGATACAGTGGAGATTTCTGTAAATACTCTGGGGCATCATCAGTAATTTAGGGTCAGAACAAGTACTTAGAATGTCAGATCTGTTGTCCACAGTGGAGATATATGTCCAGTGGGGTCCCTGGGGGGTTATTATTGTAAAGAGATCACCTGATCTCATATAGATCATCTCCAGCAGCTGAATAGCCAGGTGCAGATGACACTGGGAGACTGATTTCTTTTCCTGCCGCCTGTCTATTATCAGATGCATCATAATTCCCAGAATTAGATGAGTATCCAGGCAACTAATGTGCCGACGTCTTATTTACCTCCTTTACAATGTAGGACGTCCTGGGCCAAGGCTGCATGTAGTACCCCACACACACACGCACACACACACGCACACACACTCCGTGTGACAATATAATGTTTTAATGGGGCAGCGTTTCCTGGATGTCACCATTATCAGAATAGATTTCACAGGAACGCCTACCATTAAAATCTAAAGAAAACACAGAATAGACACGCAGCTACGGAAAACAGGAGAGATAGCTGCCACTCTGGACTCCTAAGCCGACCATAAACATGAGGTAAGGATGACGGACCGTTTTTTTTGACGGATCTGATTTTTATGGCAGATCCATTGTAAAAATGCCTATCCTTGTCCGCAAACGTAAAAAAAATAGGACATGCACTATTTTTTTGACGGAATGAAAACACGGATCACGGATGCGGAACAAAAACGGTTGACCATCCGCTGTGACGCTCTCCGCTGTGATTGGATTGCGGCACACCGAGGGAGAAGGAAACGCCCATTGAGAAACCCTGGCGTCTCCTCCTCCCTGTACTGATGCTCAGTATTAACATACTGAGCGGGAAAACTACAGGGGTGGCACAGCGGGGCGTAGGAGCGATATTTTTTAAAAAACAGGCAGGATGGCAGCATCAGCCCCGCAAGTAAAGGTATTTATCTAGAATTTAAAAAAAAAAAACATGAAAGTCCGCCTTAAGACTTCAATTAAATAACCAGGGTTGGACCTGGTCCACCACCCTGGTAACCTAACCAATCTGTCAGTTTTAATCATTTATTGCTATTAGCTATACATTGTGCATCTAGAAATAAGGGCTTTAACAAGCAATCGCAACATTTAGCTCAGCAACATTAAATTAACCCTTCTGTCGGTAATTAACCCTTTGCAGTCATCCTCTGGGGCACTGCACTAATACTGCAGTAACAGCTATTCATCTATCACTGCTGACAACCAGGCTCTACATCGTGTCTGAATAGTTGTCACAGCCCCGCCCTCTGTAGAAATCAGTTGCTTGTTATGGGGATCACACTGTCCTCCGGAGAAGATATCCAGGGGCTTAGTCTCCTCAGGGTAAATTCAAATGATTAAAATCTGTCATAGAATCTGTTTCAGAACCCCCTATTGACGCCAATGAAAAAAAAAAAAACGCCACTATGTGCACCTGGTATTTCAAATCTGCTTCAGAAGTGGCATGAGAGTGTTTTTTGCATTAAAATCAATGGGTAAGCATTAAAAAAAAAAACGTTGGCAGCGTTTCTGCCGCCAAAAACGGTAGAAAAGCACCAACAAAAACTCCTCCAAATCCTGAACCAAAAACTCTAAATGCTTTTAAAAACTCCTCTAAAACCACCACCAAATTAGAAATCTGCCCCCAAAAATGACCTGATCTGTCTGCCATGGATTTCGCTGCGTGAACATTCCCTCAGGCTGGTAGATGGTTGGCATCGGCTGTGGGTGCACTGTGGTTTGGTGACATGCTAATGCATAGTTGCCAACTGTCCCTAATTTGCCAGTCCTAAAAAATTTAACCTGTCCCGGGCTGAAAATGGGCAGGGATAACAATAGCCCCGCCCGTAAGTGGTTGTTACCGGGTGGAGTTGGGGAATGGGTCTAAATGCCCCAAATTTACCACCTTAATGGGCATCTGTCAGCAGATTTGTACCTATGGCACCGGCTGACCTGTTACATGTGCGCTTGGCAGCTGAAGGCATCTGTGTTGGTGCCATGTTCATATGTGTCCGCATTGCTGAGAAATATGATGTTTTATTATATGCAAATGAGCCTCTAGGAGCAACGGGGGCGTTACCATTACACTTAGGCTACATGCACACGACAGTTGTTTTTTGCTGTCCGCAAATCGCGGATCCGTCTTCCTTTTTTTTTCACATCCACATCCGTTCCGTATGTCCACAAATTTTGTAGGCTGTGTTTCCGTGTGTCTCCGTTTTTTTTTTGCACAAAAACGGAAGGCTTGAACCAGTTTCTAAAGTACCTGTACAAGTGCCCTGGTTTCCAAGCAACCATCTGCAAAAAAAACGGATGCGGATGACAAACGGATGTCTTCCGTTGGTCATCCGCATTTTTTGCAGACCCATTGACTTCTATGGGTCCGCAAACCGTTTTTTGCGGACAAGAATAGGACATGCCATATTTTTTTTTACGAACGTGAAATGCAGACAGGCAACAGAAGAAGCATCCGCATTTTTAACAGATCCATAGAAATGAATGGGAAACCATCGGATCCGTAAAAACCACTGCCGTGTGCATGTAGGCTTAGAGGCTCAGCTCTCTCTGCACCTGCTGCGCCCTCTGCACTTTGACAGGACCAGGCAGTGAAAATGTCATCATGTCTGGTCCTATCAAAGTGCAGAAGAGCCGCAGGGAGAATTGAACCTTTAGGTGTAATGGTAACGCCCCCGTTGCTCCTAGAGGCTCATTTGCATATAATAAAACATAATTTTTCTCAGCAATGCGGGCACATATGAACATGGGACCAACACAGATGCCTTCAGCTGCCAAGTGCACATGTAACCGGTCAGCCAGTGTCATAGGTACAAATCTGCTGACAGATGCCCTTTAAACCACCTGCAGCTGCGGAGGGATCCGGCAGGAGCGGGACGCGCCGACCTTCTCACCAGGACATGCTGATAACAGAACTATTGTGAAACGGTCTTCATTAGAGATGCCGACCGCTGCAGTCCCATGTAAACATAGCTTCCTCCATGAAGGAAAAAGCCCTGCAACTTTCAGCTGGCCTGTGCCGTTCCGACAATCTCTGCTCGTTGTCAGTGAATGGAAACATTCAAACGGAAACTGGCCCTGACCTCGTCCTCCGCACAGCTGTGGGTTTGGTACAATCTCTCCATCCTAGCCAATCTTCTGGGAGGGTAACAGACTGATCCATTTTACCTGCACTGATACATTGTTACAAACCGGACAGGGGAGATGTGTTTCCCTCACTGGGGATTGTCGGAACTCGTGACGGTGGGAAGTTTAAGGTCACGGCAGGTTCCCCATTCACTGACAGCAAGCAGAGATATTGACAATAGTGAGAAACTGAAACAAGAAGTGGATAGGTAAGTTGCAGAACTTTTACACTTCATCTTGGTGAAGGCAGCACAGACCTGGACTACGCCCCCTGCTCCCCCCCCCCCCCCCCCCAGACTCACGTCTCTGCAGCTCCGCCACCCCGGCATGTCTTCCGAGCTGGATACGGCAAAGACTTTAATGGCGCAGCATAAAGCTGCGGCAGGTGCCCGGGGCACAGGACAGACAGTGGTGTAATGATGTCAGGGAGCTGGAGAAGCAAATGAATGCCCCGTGGTGCCCACACCGCTCCTGCCCTACTTTCCTAAGCCGTGCCCTGATATGAGGAGAGTTAAGCCCAGTCTGCCACCGCGCTCATCATTAGAGGCCACGTCCGTGGGGGACTCGCTCGCTGATAAGACCCCCGGCTCGCTGCTAATCCTTGTAATCTGGACAATGAATATGTTCACCGCCCTCCCTTACTGCTGGGTACATGGATATGATGAGCGCAGCGACGGGCAATCAGAACTGGCGTCTGAATAGCTAAGTATGCCACGCAGGAGCCCAGGAAAGCTGGGTGACAGAGCGGTAAGGGCAACCCGGGAATGTGCCAGGCAGTGGCTGAACTAGCAATTTCCTGATTAGAGGGATTAATGGTTCCCCGACAGCCATCTCTCCTGCACCTCATACACATGCATGCTCAGTCGGCTGAGCATGCACACGTCCTGAATGGAAAGAAGCGAAAAAACCACTGCCATTGACACCTCATCTCCCCAAGGACAAAAAGATCGGGCATGTTGAAACCCAGCTGCCTGATCCCTATCTCTCATCTGCAGTTGGGAGGCCTAGATACCCATTAGGTAGTCGTCCTAATGGGTATCTAGGCCTCCCAAAAATACGGTTGCCTAATGTGAGGATTAGGCAACCGTATTTTTTTTCCGTATCCGATCCGCTTTTTCATTTTAGTGATAGAACATGTCCTATTCTTGCCCGTTTTGCGGACAAGAATAGGCATTTCGAACACAGGGCGGAATGTGCAGGACTGGAAAATGTGGGAAACACGCTGCTGTTGTCCGTGTTTTGCGGATCGGTAATATGGAGGCGGTCGTGTGAATGGACCCATTAAGGGGGTTGGCTCATCTCAGACATTGATGGTATATTGCAAGGATTGTCAGATAGGTGCGGGTCCCACCTCGAAGTGATCGGAGAACAGACCGATATTCACCGCTATAGGTGCTCCGAAAATAGACCAGCACTGGTTCAGCGATTTCCTGCAGTCCCATAATAGTGAATGGCTACATCTCCATTCACCGCTATGGGACTTCCGAAAAAAACCCGAGCAGCATGCTCTTCTTCGCTTCAGGGGCCCAGTTCTGGAGATAGGAACGGGTCCTAGAACAGGGACCCTCAGCTATCTGACGTTGATGGAGTATCCTAGCAATAAACCATCAATGTCCGAGGTGGGAATACCCCTTTATTCCTCACATTGTACTTGCTTTCTCCTAAGGCGAGGAGAGAGAAGTCTCCGGATGTTCCGTGCATTTTTAGACATATTCCAGTTATCGCGTTGTCACTCAGGGGTTAATTATCTAAATTAGACAGGAATGAACAGAAGATTTGCAAAGGATGAGAGCGAAAGATGCCTAGATGTTCCCGAAAACTCCCAAAAATTTGAGAAGCGACAGAGGGAAGCTAAAATGGGGATTTATGAAAGTGACACGAAGTAAAGAGGCCTCTGTTGCCAGTAGCAACCAATCAGAGCTCAGATTTCATTTCATATTCTGTGTTTGAAAAATGAAAGCCGTGCTGTGATTGGTTGCTGGGGTCACACACAGAGAAGATGATGGGAAATCTGCAGGTCTGAAGTCTGATTTCAGGAGGTTCTGACTTCTCGCACTTTCCTTTCTTGTCTCTTTCACAAGTTCTGGATGAAGAAATAACCTGTTATGTCTAAATTTTGCCTCTACCGAAACGCCCCCTCCACACACACACATGGCATTAACAGATAAGAGCAACGTTCTGCAGACTCTGCAGAGGCCAGTGGTGTAATAATCTGCAGAATCTATCACTATGTATCCATCAGGAGGGGGAGAGGACAGAGGAATGCTTTGCAGATCTCTAGAGAGGTAAGTGGTGCAATAATCTGCAGGATATATCACTATGTATCTGTCGGAAGGTAGAGAGGACAGAGCAATGTTCTGCAGACTCTAGAGAGGTAAGTGGTGCAATAATCTGCACAGTATATCACTATGTATCTGTCAGAAGGTAGAGGGGACAGAGCAATGTTCTGCAGATCTGTAGTGAGGTCAGTGGTGTAATAATCTGCAGGATAAATCACTATGTATCTGTCAGAAGGTAGAGGGGACAGAGCAATGTTCTGCAGACTCTAGAGAGGTAAGTGGTGCAATAATCTGCAGCATATATCACTATGTACTTGTTGGGATGTAGACTTCTCAGAGCAATGTTCTGCAGATTTCTAGAGAAGTCAGTGGTGGAATAATCTGCAGAATATATCACTGCATCTGTCAGGAGGTAGAGAGGACAAAGCAATATTCTGCAGAAGTCTAGAGAGGTCAGTGGTGCAATAATCTGCAGAATATATCATTATGTACCTCTCGAGAGGTAGAGTGGACAGAGCAATGTTCTGCAGATCTCTAGAGAAGTCAGTGGTGGAATAATCTGCAGAATATATCACTATGCAACTGTCAGGAGGTAGAGAGGACAGAGCAATGTCCTGCAGATCTGTAAAAGGTCAGTGTGTGATAATCTGCAGCATATATCACTATGTACCTGTTGGGAGGTAGACAGCACAGAGCAATGTTCTGCAGATTTCTAGAGAAATCAGTGGTGTAATAATCTGCAGCATACATCATTATGTACCTCTCAGGAGGTAGAGGGGACAGAGCAATGTTCTGCAGGTTTCTAGAGAGGTTATTGGTGCAATAATCTGCAGGATATTTGCACGTTATCCTGGAGATGCTCTGCCTCTTGTGGTTCCTGAAGAGTTAATAGTCTTCGCTGTGGTCTGGGGTCTTGGCCACACTTACCCCGTGTAACCCCCAAACGTGAAGCTCCTCTTCCTGTGGTTCATGGTGGTGCTCGGTGGCGCTGCGCCCTGTGACTGAAGGCTCGCCCCAGCTCTGTGCTCCTCGCTGACAGCTGGGACCTCCCCCCCCCCCTCCATCTCCTTCCTGTGGGTCCAGCTGTGGGGGGGGGGGGGGAACAGGGGGCGTCGCTCCCCAGATTCCTCCAGCACTGACTATTGATCAGGCGATTAGTTTGATTCAGGGCTCGCTCACACGAAGGTTTTTTGCGTTCAGTATACGGAACCATTCATTTCAATGGGTCCGCATGTCCTATTATTGCCCGCATATCACGTTCCGTGGCTCCATTCAAGTCAATGGGGCTGTAAAAAAAAACGGAATGCATCCGTATGTCTTCCGTATCCGTTCCATTTTTGCGGAAGCATCTATTGAAAATGTTATGCCCAGCCCAATTTTTCAATGTGCTTACTGTTAAAACATTATTATATGCTTCCGTTTCCGTTTGTGATCCGCAAAAACGGATCACAAACGGAAACCATAGGTTGACGGAACAAAAGCGGAACGGAAACACTACTGAAACCAAATACAAAAAAAGGATCCTTTAAAAACAGACCGCAAAACCGTACGGTCGTGTGAACGAGCCCTCAGGCTGCGTTCACACACGGCGGCGGCAGACATGCGGCGGACGCTCTCAGCGCGGTGCGTTGTGGTTTTTACGGGGAGCCCCTAACCCCAGAATTACCAGCGTAGGACACGCACAAGTTGTATCATGGCTGATAACAGGGAGCACGTGTTCCCGTCTGCAGTGGATTTGGGTGGTGGGTTTCCCTCATGGGGACCGCAGCAAGCGAAATTAACCCCTTTTTCTCCTGCCCCAGCGTAATAAGTGCACAAATGTCAGATGGTCATGTGACTGCGTGGAAATTGCGGCACAGAGGGGGCAGTGTGAACGGGGCTTTGGAATTTAGTGTCACTACAGTCGCTCTGTGTCTCCGGCTCCGGGGGCCGACTCCACAGACCGGGGGCGACTGAATGACCCCATTGTCCGCTCGCGAGCTCCGCAAACGCCACATCCCTCTACAGAACACAATTCAAAAGAGCGCCGTGCTGGGGGGTGTGGGGGGGATGGGGAGGAGCTTACAGACGCCCCATTGTTACTGACCGCAGGGTTATTATGTATCATGGATTCATCTTATTTATAGTCACAGTGTCCTCGCCTATGTGTGAGGAGCCTTCCTGTGTCATGAACAGAATGCCAGAACGACAGTGAAGACTGACACTTTAAAGCCCATCTGTCAGTAAATTTGTACCTATGACACTGGCTGACCTGTTACATGGGCGCTTGGCAGCTGAAGGCATCTGTGTTGGTGCCATGTTCATATGTGCCCGCATTGCTGAGAAAAATGATGTTTTAATATTTTTTATATATGCAAATGAGCCTCTAGGAGCAACGGGGGCGTTGCCGTTACACCTGCGGGCTCAATTCTCTCTGCACTTTGATAGGACCAGGCATGATGATGTTTTCATTGCCTATCCCTGTCAATCAAAGTGCAGAGGGAGCGGCAGCTACAGAGAGAGCTGAGCCTCTAGGTGCAACGGCAACGCCACCATTGCTCCTAGAGGCTCATTAGCATATACTAAAATTTCATATTTCTCAGCAATCCGGCACATAGGAACATGGGACCAACACAGATGCCTTCAGCTGCCAAGCGCACATGTAACAGGTCAGCCAGTGCCTGGGTACAAATCTGCAGATGCCCTTGAAATAATAGTGTCATTAAGGTGACAACCACTATGGACAGTGTAATCATGGCCATCAGTGGTTGTCAGCTTCTGCTGTTACAGCTAGAGGGGGCACTGGGAGTGAGGGGCTATGTTCTTGTGGCTGCTGTGGGTTGGCTATATTACACATGAGCGCCCCCTGCCTGTGGCTCTGTGCCGCTCCCTATGTTACCTCCGTGAAACCGTCCAGCACCGTATAAACTAATGTCATTGCCTGGGATCTGTGGCGACCTCTAGTGGTAGATCCCTGTAATGACAGATTGTGCATTCAGCACCAGAGACAGGGCTCGTTGTCTATTCCCCCAATATATTACAGGACACCCCTCTGAGGTGAGGGGGAGGGCAGAGATCAAAGGGCTGACAGGGCAGCAGCACAGCTTCCAGTATTGTGCTAGACTGGATACAACTGTAACAAACCCCCAGCTGTAAGCAGGTGTGTAGAGTTACAGTCTTTGGATGTAAAGAAGGATGTTCTTTCTCATTGACAGCAAGCAGAGATCTTGAAAATGGTGAGGAATTGGAACACAAAGGCCGTTAGAAAGTTGTAGAGAGCATGGTTGTCAACCATGGAAAATACAAGTGAATATTTCTCTGGCTGATGAAAGGAGGAATGGATGGATAAGTGGATGGATGGACAGACGGTCGGATGGATGTATGGATAGACGGACGGATGGATGAATGGTTGGACAAATAGTTGGATGGATGAATAAATGGCTGTATGGACAGATGGATGACTGGATGGACAGACACATGGATGAATGGATGGGAGGACAGATGGATCGATGGATATACATAAATGGATGGAAGGATCGACGGACAAATGGATAAATGGATGGACAGACAGATGGATAATTGGACAGATGGATAAATGGATGTGAGGAAAGATGGATAGATGAAAAGGTAGATGACTGGATGGACAGACACATGGATGAATGGATGGGAGGACAGATGGATCGATGGATATACATAAATGGATGGAAGGATCGACGGACAGATGGATAAATCGATGTGAGGAAAGATGGATAGATGAAAAGGTAGATGACCGGATGGACAGACACATGGATGACTAGACAGACAGATAGATGAATGGAAGGGAGGACAGATGGATGGATGGATAGAGAGATAGATGAATGGACAGATGGATGGGTGGCAGGATGGGCAGAAACATGGATAAATGGATGGACGGACAGAAGGATGAATGAATAGTCGGATGGATGTATAGGCAGACAGATGGATGAATGGATAGATGGACTAAGTGACCAGTGGACAGACAGACAGATGGACGTAGAAAAGGATGAATGGATCCACATCTGGCTTTGAGTTTCTGTGTGTAGAATTCGGCTCAGGCTGGACTTCATCATCTATTCAGCCTCACACACACTGGGCACAGCTGGCACCTTCCCTGGGCACAGCGAATAAAAGTCGCACTCTCCGCATGGCGCTCACCTCAATGTAAGTAAACAACATCTGCCGCTCTGCAGCCGTTAACCCTTCGCCTCCTGGTCCCACTAGCGCAGCTCATATCAAACCTGCAGGAGACTGGCAGTGCCCGCCATGGCTGCCACGATGTGAACTTGCCCCTGAAGATACTTGATTGATTTCCGATTGTAAGCTCTCGGGTGGACAACTCTCATCTTCCCACACCTGACAGCCCCTCTGTCTAAGGTTGAGTTGTCCATGGAAGAGCGGCACTTGGAAGGTCTGGGGGTCTTAAGAGAGAATGATGGTGGTGGTGGGCATCCCAGATCAGTAAGCTGGCATCTGCTCCCTTTAAACTCTAGTTTTGGTATTGTGCCTGTGGTCTATGGCTACGAGGGATGAGGGGCGAGAGATCTTCCAGCGCCGCATCCATGTTTATTCTCAAAATCCAAAAAACAAACACAATTCTCTGAGATCATGGCACCGCTCCCAGGGACGGACTCCTTCCATCTGTTCAGTGTATATGTGGCGGCTCTGGCGGGATGCAGAGGGTGTCTATCCCTCATACAGGGGTCTCACGTAAACATGATGGCGACTACTGCCTTTTTAATATCAGGGGTTTGGGTTATTCCTCCCCCATTACTTGCCCCATGGTAAGAAATCCCCATAATCATCCCAGGTCCTAAGAGTTAAATTGCTATAGGAAGCATATAATAATGTCACTCCGGCGGCTGCGTGCTCACAAGGAGGTCACCTGCCCGACACACACGAGAAGCAGAAGCTGCAGCACCAGCACATGTTATGTAAGCTGTGCATCGCTGACATCTGCAGCCGGATGTTCCCCGGGGCGACAATATGTGCCACATCTACAGCTGGATCCACAAGTCACAGCACTGAGGCAGCATCCTCCTCCTCCAGGACAGGGATCATCATCATCTCCTAATATCGGAGTCATCATCCTCTGGGACAAGGAATATCATCATCATCCAGGAAAAGGATCCTCATTATCCCCTGCAACTGGAATTATCATCATCCTCTGGCACACATAGTCATATAAATACTGTGTCATAGAAATCATGATCCATCGGAATAAGGATCATCATGATCCACTAGGACTAATATTATCATCCTCCTCCAGGACAAAGATCATTATGCTCCAGGACAAGAATCATCATCACCTTCTGAGAAAAGGATCATCATCATCCTCTAGGACAGGAATGATCATCATCCCCTGGGGCAGGAATCATTATCCTTTGGGACAGGAAACATCCTCCTCCAAGAGAAGGATCATCGTCCTCCACAGCAGGGATCATTATCATTCTCTGGGAGAGGAATGATCATCCTCAAGGACAGGGATCATCATCCCATTTGACTGGTATCATCATCATTCATGGTCACAACAATCATCATCCTCCAGCACAAGGATCATCATCCTCCAGCACAGGGATCTTCATAAGCCTCTGAGGCAGGAATCATCATAATGTGTATAAGATTACTGTCTACCCCAGTAACCTTCTGTTTTTATCGCAAATTAGTTTTGAATAAAGGTGAAGATTTTCTGAGACCGAACTGGTGAGTGCCATCTGTTTTCTCTATATTCGCACATCTTCCAGGACAGGGATCATGATCCTCCAAGACAAGGATCATCGCCCTCTAGGACAGAGATCATCATCCTCAAGGACAAGATCATCTTCATCCTCTGGGACAGGAATGATCATCTTCCAGGACAGGGCTTATTACCCTATCCTCCTCCACCAGAGAATTCACACCACTCAGAATGAGCCCTAGACTGCGAGTACAGTAAAGTGGTGATAACCTAAAAGTCAAAAGACTAGAAAATGCAGGAGAAGATATGGGGCCGGTGTGGCCCCTGACCTCCTGGGTGCCCATAGAGCAGTGATAGAATCATGTTACGTGTGTACATGGCTCTCAGGGGTTACTGCTTCACCTTGCAGAGACCACCATCAGCTCTCCTCTAGAAGAAAGAAAATTGTCTCTCTAGTGTGGCCCAAGGGTAGGTACCCTGTAGGTCAGGCATGGCCAACCTGCGGCTCTCCAGCTGTTGTAAAACTACAACTCCCACCATGCCCTGCTGTAGGCTGATAGCTGTAGGCAGTCTGGGCATGATGGCAGTTGTAGTTTTGCAACAGCTGGAGGGCCGCAGGTTGGCCATCCCTGCTGTAGGTCAATGCCATGAAAGATGACTGGAGATTTTATCCAAACCAGAGGTTCTCCAAATGGAAGAGACCTCCATCTGTGTACATATGCATGTTTATCCTGGGCCTCCTGATGCACGTACACAGGCAGAGCAGGCGTGATGATGATACACAGAATAATGGCGGCCAGTAGTGAAAAATGCAGAGGAGACGACAGAGGGGCTGCGATTATAATAACCCATCTCCATTCAGTCACCAGCCCCCCATAACACCTGAACCCCATCTTGTAGGAGTTTATTGGTGGCTCGAGATGCCCACCTTGATTAATTTAGGGGTAGAGTCCTCACCCCCCCCCTCCACCCCTCACCGTCTGCAGCACATTCAGTAAGGCTACTTTCACACTGGCGTTTTGGCTTTCCGTTTCTGAGATCAGAAGCGGTCCAAAGCTGATCAGTTTTGCCCTAATGCATTCTGAATGGAAAAGGATCCGCTCAGAATGCGTCAGTTCAGCCTCCGTTCAGTCACCACTCCGCTCTGGAGGCTGCCTGCAGCGTTTTGCTGTCCGCCTGACGTAGCGGAGCCAAACGGATCCGTCCCGGCACACAAGGTAAGTCAATGGGGACGGATCCGTTTTCTCTGACACAATCCGGCACAATAGAAAATGGATCCGGACTTTCAATGGTGTTCAAGACGGATCCGTCGTGGCTATAGAAGACATAATACAACCGGATGCATGCGGCTGTATTATTGTAACGGAAGCATTTTTGCAGATCCATGACGGATCCGCAAAAAACGCTAATGTGAAAGTAGCCTAATAAGGTCACTGACTGCTAATAACCAGCCTTTAGCTACAATTAACAGAATCAATTGTTCTCAGATTGTAGACTCAGCGTCACACGCACCGCAGCCCGCCACGTGCAGAGCATCACCGGAATGGCAATTAGCCGTGTCTGCAGAGCATTGCTCCATCTTCTCTACCTCCTCCATACATAGTCATATATTCTGCAGATTATTACACCGCTGACCTTTCTAGAGATCTGCAAAACATTGCTCTGTCCTCTCTACCTCCTGATAGGTACATAGAGTTACATCCTGCAGATTGTTACACTGCTGACCTTTCTAGAGATCTGCAGAACATTGCTCTGTCCTAGTGATGTATTCTGCAGATTCTCAGCTGCGCTTCCTGTCACTCATCCCATTGACGAACACTACAGCCTCTCCCCGGCGTGACCTGCCTGATAACAGGGAACAATAGACTGCACTGAGCATGGCGAGAATACATACTGCAGCTGGGAAAGGGTTAATAAGACACGTCATATATCTTGTCATTGTACCCTAGTGCAGACGCGAGGAGTGACAGACAGTACATTGATGACATGACCAGTGTAAGCTGCCGGGGACATATTGGGGTGTGGGGTCCACCATAGATTGGGGCGGGGTGCGGGTGGAGGGGAGACACATAAAGTAGAGGCACTGACTATACACATATATATAACTGAATAGACAATAGAGGGAGGATACATTGTAACGCTGGCAGGCTGTGAACATTGACCCTGAGGTGAGAGCCAAGCCATTGCAGTGATCAGACATGACTTGGGCCCAAGAGCTGACAGTCTAAGAAGTGAGAGCTGACACCAGAGACCTTATATATATCATCCCCGACCACCGTACAGTACATTTGGTTTTACTTAAGCTGCCATATACATACATACACATATATATATATTAGATAGATAGATAGATGGATGGATAGTAGATATGAAAGATAGATAGATAGATAGATAGATAGATAGATATGAGCTAGATATAACAGTATAATACACATAGCATACATACCAGTGTAATATTCATACACACCCTGATATATATATACACCCATAGGTATCTCTGGATGCACTCACCGCACTCCGAGGACACACAGATTTTCTCCTTAACACAGAGCGATCGACATGTTCATCTCCTTCTGTCTATCCCATGTCTGAGAATCACTGCAAGGCGAGCTGGGAATGCTGGGAGAGGATGGGGCAGGTTCTGGAGATAACGGGGTGCTGGGTCTAGTGATGATGAGACAGGTTGTGAAAATGTTAAGAGTGCTGGAGATGATGATGGGGCAGGTCCTGGAGATCATGAGGTGCTGACTCTAGTGATCATGTGACAGGTTTTGGACATATTGGGGTGCTAGAGTCGATAAAGCAGGTTTCTGAGATATTGGGGGAACTGGATCTTGTGATGGTGGTGTGGATTCTGGAGATGTTGGGATGCTGGAGATGATGAGGGTTCCTGGGGTAATGGGCTGCTGGATCTAGAGGTGATGAAGCAGTTTTTGGAGATAGTGGGGGCACTGGATCAAGTGATTATAAGAAAAAGTCTGGAGATTATGGGGTGCTGGATCTAGAGATGTTGAGGCTTATTCTTGAGATGATGAACTGCTGAATCCAATGATGATCAGGCAGGTTCTAGAGATGGAGCACTAGACCTAGTGATGATGGAGCAGATTCTGGAGATGTTAGGGGACTGGAGATGATGACAAGACTGGTTCTGGAGATAATGGGGGGCTGGATCTAGTGATGTTAAGGCAGGTTTTGGAGAATGGGGTGCTGGATCAAGATCTATTGATAATCTGGAGCTGACAGATTGCCGGATCTGATGATGATGAAGCAAGTTCTAGAGATGCGGTGCTGGAACTAGTAATGATAAGGCAGGTTTTGGATGTGATCTGTTGCTGGATTTAGCAATGATGAGGCAGGTTGTGGAGACGATGTGGTGCAGGATCTGACGATGATCCGCCAGGTTCTATAGTTTATGAAGTGCTGGATCTAGTGATGATTGGACAAGTTCTGGAAATGTTGGGGTGCTGGAGATGATGAGGCTGTTTCTGGAAATGATGCAGTGCTTGGATCTAGTGATTATGGAGCAGATTCTGGAGATGATGTGGTGCTGGATCTTGCGATGATTAGGCAGATTTTGGGGATGATGGGTTACTGGAGATGTTGTGGCAGGTTCTGGAGATAATGGGACTGGTTCTGGAGATGATCAGATGCTGGGATCTGGTGATAAGAAGGCAGATCGTAGAAAACACAGCGTGTATGTTCTGGAGGTGTTAGGACAGGTTCTGAAGATAACGAGACGCAATGTCTATAATGAGGTGGTAGAACTACCTAATATAAGGTCAAGTTCTTAGTTTATAATGGGACATAGGTCAAAGTAATAAGGGTTTCAGATGGGTGGGGTACAGCCGAAAACAATGAGTTAAATATGCTAGAGGTGGTGGGCTGGACTTTGTGAAGATTTCTTGAAACGATGGGGTCCAGTTGGAGAAGATGGGGGCAGGTTCTGCAGAAGATGGGTACAGGTTGTGGAAATGATGGGGTTCAAGTTATGGAGATGATGGAAGTACAGGTTATGCTGATGACAGAGGTGGAGATATGGGTGCAGATTCAGAGGATTATATGGTATGGTATAAAGTAGATTTAGGAAAAGATGGGGGTACAGATGATGATGAGGTGTTCTCCTTAAACAAGTGATGTGAAAGGCTCCAGCTTTGCAGGTGCTGAAGGTTTTCCAGCTGATTTTAGGTCTCAGTCTGGAGAAGGAAACCCTTGAGATGAAGATTTGGGAAGTATTTTGTCCTGGCAATGCCCGCTCTCTACATCTACACTGCTGGTTGATGGGAGGATGGAGCAGAATTGTATGGGATGAGGAGGGATGTCTGAGGCTTCTTATAAGGTCGGTGTCGCTGAAGCCTGCTGGGTGATCCTCAGTGCCAGGGAGGGGGAACAGATGCAGCTTTAGAGATGCTCAGTTCATGTCTGGAATGAGAGACGAGTAATCCAGAGATTCTCCGGAGATGCCAGCCTGTGGGGCAGAGAGAAGGCCGTCCTTTAGATGCCAGGCTGTGAGGCGGGGGGAGGGTGGCAGAGATGCCAGTCTGTTAGATTGGGGGGAGCGATGAGCCACAGGGGGGGATTCCAGGCTGCCACAGACATAGACGAGTCTGAGCAGATAAAGGGAGCAGCGAAGAGTCACATGGAGCTTGTAGCACAGCCTCAGCTTCTCCACTGGAACAGATTTACCCAGGATTAACCCTTTCATGCACGTACAAGGACAGAGAACACTATGCACCAGAGAATGCGCTGTCCAAGGGATGAGCCATAGTTATCAGTGTATTGTGCCAACCTGCAAACATTCTGATGCGAGGAATGACACCTGTGACACCAGCTCCAATTATCATGCCCTGTGGGAGCTGTAATGCAATCTACTATATAGCATATAATACAAACCTTCGGACCATCCTGAAGTAGTCTGTTATACAGCAGGTAGTACAAACCTGTGCAGTATTGAGAAGCAATCTATCGTACATTAGATAAAATTTAACATCTAGCATTGTAACATCTAATTGTGAGAGGTACATACCTTAAAGGAATAAAAGGCTAAGGAACAATAAGAGACCAATGTGGATAAATAGAACCATAAGGAAAGCAATACATGACAAAAAGAAAGCATTTAAATCACTAAAACAGGAGGGGAGTCAGGAAGCACTGATAAACTATAAGGAAAAAAATAGAATATGTAAAAAACTAATTAAAATTGCCAAACTAGAGACGAGAGATTAATTGCCAAAGAGAGTAAAACTAACCCTAAAATGTTCTTCAATTATATAAATGGTAAAAAATATAAATCTGAAGGAGTCGCCCCTCTACATAGCGATGAGGGGGTGTTGCAGAGAGCGACGAGGATAAAGCAAAGCTATTAAATACTTTTTTCTCCACTATATAAACTGTCAGATGGAATGCAGAATGTAAAAGTAAATTCCCCATTAAAAGTGCCCTGTCTGGCCCAGGAAGAAGTACAACAGCGACTTAAAAAGATTAAAATAGACAAATCGCCAGGACCAGATGGCATACACCCCCGTATCCTAAGGGAATTAAGTAATGTCATAACCAGACCTTTATTTGTGATATTTACGGACTCTATAACTGACAGGGAATGTTCCACAGGATTGGCACATAGCAAATGTGGTGCCAATATTTAAAAAGGGTCCAAAAACAGAGCCTGGAAATTAAAGGCCGGTAAGTTTAACATCTGTTGTTGGTAAACTGTTTGAAGGGTTTCTAAGAGATGCTATCTTGGCGTATCTCAATGAAAATAAGCAAATAACGCCATATCAGCATGGCTTCATGAGGGATCGGTCATCCAAACGAATTTAATCAGTTTCTATGAGGAGGTAAGTTTTAGACTTGACAGCGGCGAATCAATGGATGTCGTATATCTGGACTTCTCCAAAGAATTTGACACTGTACCACATAAAAGGTTAGTATATAAAATGAGGATGCTCGGACTGGGAGAAAATGTCTGTATGTGGGTAAGTAACTGGCTAAGTGACAGAAAACAGAGGGTGGTTATTAACGGTACACACTCAGATTGGGTCACTGTCACTAGTGGGGTACCTCAGGGTTCAGTACTGGGCCCTATTCTCTTCAATATATTTACTAAAAATCTTGTAGAAGGCCTGCACAGTAAAATAGCTATTTTTGCAGATGACACTAAACTGTGTAAAGTAATTAACACAGAAGAGGACAGTTTTCTGCTACAGAGGGATCTGGATAGATTGGAGGCTTGGGCAGATAAGTGGCAGATGAGGTTTAACACTGACAAATGTAAAGTTATGCACATGGGAAGGAATAATGCAAGTCACCCGTACATACTGAATGGTAAAACACTGGGTAACACTGACATGGAAGAGGATCTAGGAATTTTAATAAACAGCAAACTAAGCTGTAAAAACCAGTGTCAGGCAGCTACTGCCAAGGCCAATAAGATAATGGGTTGCATCAAAAGGGTCATAGATGCCCGTGATGAGAACATAGTCCTACCACTTTACAAATCACTAGTCAGACCACACATGGAGTACAGTGTACAGTTCTGGGCTGTAGAGGCAGTATACTGTCAAATAATAGAAGTCTGCACAACATAAAGAGGCACAGTAATGTAGAGAGGATTATACAAGTATGTGCAGTGTGGAAAGTAAGTCTAGAGTATAGCAAAGCTTGTGGAGCATGAGAAGGCAGTCTACTGTACAGAGGTTGATACAAACCTTAGCAACATGAAAATGCAGTCCAGCAGGATGAAACAAGTCAGTGCAACATGTACAAGCAGTCTACTGTACAAGTCTGCGGAGCAGGAAGTTACAGTCTACTGTACATCAGTAACAATCCGTGGCCTCTTCAGTACTTAAAGCTACATATACTCACATGGTGGTCACCCAGACAAAAAGATAAGTTGTCTATAAGAAGAAAGGCCAGAAGGATGTAATAATTATACTCATTGCAGCCTGCAGTAACTAAAAGGGGTTGTCCAAGTTAAAAAAAAAAAAAAAAAAACACTAAATAACAGGGAAGGTGTTAAATTAATAAAACAAGTTAAACTTACTGGTTCAAGTCTCCTCTGCTCCAGCTCCACTGCTCTGATCCTTCCCGCTGCTGCAACCATGACGTCCTTTTCTTCAGTGTAGCGATAGCATCACGTTGCCACGTGTGACTGCTGCAGCCAATCATTGGCTTCAGAAGTATATGGCATTGGTGAAGCTGGAGAGGAAGGGTTTGTACAGGTAAAAAAAAATTGTTTTATTGTTTTAACCCTTCCTTGTCTTTTTGCCATTTTTCTTTTAACTCTGACATACCGTTTAAGAAAAAGAGGATAACTTAAAGCTCAAGATTTAGTCACTCCAATTCTACTGGTGTCTACTCCTCGTTTACGACATGATTTCCATATTGTCATAATTGACCTAATTACATTCAGTGCAGGAATCGCTCCCCTCCACCCGCCGCTCTAATCCGCTGATCATTCTATTACGATGGGTAACCCAGAAAACCACTGTAAATGTGTGCAGCGACACTCTCTAGTTATGTTATGGAATGTTCCTCTCATAGATACACCATTATATTATGTATGTACACTCACTGACAAAAATAAGTGCAGTACCCCAGACCGGGGGGAGGGGGGTATCTGCAATTGTTTAATGTTTTATATGTAATGTATTGTAACTTTATGTTTTGGTTGTCCCTTCCAGCAAAGGAAGTATAGTTGGCAGGAACAGGGCTAATCACCCAGTTCCTCCACTCTTGCTAGGAGAGGGCAGGTCCTGCTTCATGCCAGGGGAAGAGGGAGTTCGAGAGCAGCTACGGGAGGGAGAGGAAGCACACTGCAGAGCTCCTACTCCTTGGAAAGATTCTCCAGAAAGACCAACTCAAATGAGCCTCCACAAAGCACTTGAATGATTAGACAGCAAAATCTGTGAGGGACTACGGCTCAGACACCCCTCACCCATATCACCACTAGGCCAGGTTAAGTTCAAGTCTGAACCTGACAGTGGACATCTACACCTACAAGTGACCATTTGGGGTCATCCAACCTGCCTTCATACCTCCTTAACTGGTGCCAGAAACGGCACTTTAAAACCACAAGCTATATTTTGCACTTAGGAAAAAGAGACTGTTATACGTTCATTTTTTGCCTCGTTCTTCAAACTACATTTCCACCGTACCCTTCCCCAGGGAGCAATGGCCACAGGGAGTACACCTTGACATAACACTTCATCAGGGCCACTACCACTCCCATCCTCTGCACCAGCTCCTCAGGGCCTCGCTGCAGAAGGAATTGTTGGAATTGAATGAAGCTTTGTGTGTGTGAATGTAATGATGATATAAGTAATGGATTACAATATTAGAGGAAAGGAGTAGTTTATTGTGCAAAACTGTTACATTGAAAGGAGACTCTAGGACCTTGTCGGTTGCCTCTAGCCTGGATACAAGATGAGATACGGCCTCTAGCCTGGATACAAGATGAGATACGGTCTCTAGCCTGAATACAAGATGAGATACAGCCTCTAGCCTGGATACAAGATGAGATACAGCCTCTAGCCTGGATACAAGATGAGATACGGAACAAGATGAGATACGGCCTCTAGCCTGGATACAAGATGAGATATGGCCTCTAGCCTGGATACAAGATGAGATACGGCCTCTAGCCTGGATACAAGATGAGAAACGGCCTCCTCTAGCCTGGATACAAAATGAGATACGGCCTCTACCTTGGATACAAGATGATATACGGCCTCTAGCCTAGATAAAAGATGGGATACAGCCTCTAGCCTGGATACAGGATGAGATACGGCCTCTAGCCTGGATACAAGATGAGATATGGCCTCTAGCCTGGATACAAGATGAGATACGGCCTCTAGCCTGGATACAAGATGAGAAACGGCCTCCTCTAGTCTGGATACAAGATAAGATACTGCCTCTATCTTGGATACAAGATGATATACGGCCTCTAGCCTAGATAAAAGATGGGATACAGCCTCTAGCCTGGATACAGGATGAGATACGGCCTCTAGCCTGGATACAAGATGAGATACGGCCTCTAGCCTGGATACAAGATGAGATACGGTTGGACATGGAGGCATACAGGTTCTGTATCGGATCCTGCGACACAGTTGCCCACAAATGTTACAGCTGGGCCTGTAGATTCTGCAGATTAGTAGGTTGCCAAAGCTGGTATCCCAGCTGGTCCCATAAATGCTCGATTGGAAATAATTTTGAAAAATCCCAGTCGGAATGCGTGCCATGCGAGGAACACATGTGGCCGCAGGATGTTCTGCACCTATTGAGGAACAACTGTGGCTGGCTGTCAATGGCAAGACACGTAATGGACGCTGTGACATTAAATTTCCTTCTGTTAAGCTCCTTGAAATGGTCCGGGCAGAGACAGAGAAGTGTAATAAAGGGGCCACTTCTGTCTGGATGGTGGACCATGAATCTGTGGGAGCTGCTTGTGCTTGTCACCAGATCAAACAATCCTCTCTACTGTTTGTCTTGCAGGGCCATCCAGAACCTGTTTACCATGTGTGCATGCCCTCATGTACCCACTGCTCCTAACACTGCCTAACAGCTAGGTCAGAACGGCCTAGATGGCAGAAGTTCATAGAAACAACCATCCTGCACCTCTAAGTCCAATGATGCACCCCCTGTTTTAAAGTTTGTCACCTGGGCAAAAAAAAGTATTTGAGTGCATCATAGACGCACGTCTAGCAGTCAACGGTCTCTCACCAAGAGGTACACTGCCCGAAGGTATCCTGTGAAGCACTTTTATACCCTCTTGTGGCAAGACCAAGCCAGTTCCGGTCCAAAGTTATACTACTACTGATATTTTCTGTATATATCTGTATTGCTGTGCTGCCACCTAATGGTTAGGCTGCATAATGATTAATATTGTTGTAGAAACAGGACCTGTGATCACATCACTGGAGCTCTGTAGGTCCTCAAGCAGGCATGGTACACTGTTTAATTTGGTGGTGACTCTCCCTCAGTAGGTATGGAACTAGCCAGTAAAAAGTACCTTGTTGAAATGTAAGTCCAGTAAAAATAATAGCCATTGTGGTGTGTTGCCCATAATACATTGCTATGTGGGAGGACCTTCAGTCACATGACCAAATTGACAGGTCCTTCAGTCAGTGAGAGGAGTGGTTAAGTACCTTGTTATATTGTGAGTCCAGTTCAAATGATACTCATTGTGCCATGCTTCATGTGATACGCTGTTGTGTGTTAAGTGTGTGAGGACCTCCGGTCACATGACCATAAGAACGGGTCCTTAAGTCTGTGAGGAGCTGGCTCTATAAATACCAGTGGTTCAGTACCTTTTTATATTATGAGCCAAGTACAACTCATGGCCATTGTGCTGTCATATGCTGCCATGTGCAAGGAACTTTGGTCACATGAAGGGGTTGACAGGTCCTTCAGGCACTACCTCAATAAATAGGAGTTGTTAAGTACCTTGTTATATTGTGAGTCCAGTCCAAATGATGGCTATTGTGCTGTTTTTCCTGTGATATGCTGCTGTGTGCTGTGACCATATTGCTAGGGCCTTCAATCAGGGAGGAGCTACTTTTACAAGTAGAAATGATTTTGGTGCTACAAGGCCCAGACAGTGTGCAACTTACCCCCCTGCCCATGGACACTTCTGCGGAAGCACAGGGGCTGCAGACAGAGACCCGATGCAGCATTTGAAGTGTTGTACCATTTACTGTATAACTCCCTTGTGGCCAGATAAATCACACAGCTCCTGTGGTCATGTACCCTGAGTTAATATCCATACTGCAAGTCCCCTTTAAGGCCTATAGCACCCATCAGGGGTATCTGTAGCTTTGGCTGCCATCACATGAGTTCTGGTACAGTCTGGGAGCTGTGTGATGTTCGCTGCTTTCTCTACACATGATTAGCAGATTTTTGCTTTCTTTGCCACTGTTGGTTAATTAACGGAGTAATTTGCAGATTTCAGGATAATTAGGGATTTACGCTTTAGCTGCCAGGAAACCAGACAGGGCTGCAACGGTGGATGATGCAGGATTTATATGTGCAGACAGAAGGATCCTACGTAACAACATATGCAGCGTCCTGTCTGCAGAGACCGGGCCATCAGGGTGTAGACAGCGGCCGCAGGTGTCAACATGCAGTGACTACACCATCCAGCAGGGGGTGCGTAGTACGAAAAACCACACTGGCTTCAGATCTAGATGCAATGAAATCTATTGCTCTGTTATTAGCCAATACAGGTGAGGCTGGAGGTACAGTTCCTAAATACTGGAAAACTCTGTATGTGTGACTGCTGTCAGCTCCTCTTCAGACTGTGAAGGTTACGGCCCTTTAACCTACTACCGGACATTGGGCAGATACTTTCCTTCATGTCATGTAGTGATACTGTCGCCATCTCCTCCTTCCACGCTGGAAATTCGCTGTCTTTTATTCCGTTCCTTTTTTGCCGTCTCAATGATGTTCCATGTACGATAAGAAAACCGCAAGTCAGATCCGCCTCCTCGCACTGATTCACTGCCAGTAATTGCCGAGGTCGGGAGAGATGTGATCGGCGGCGTGTTCTCAGGTCAGAGCGACAGTCATCGCGCAGTGAAAATTAACGCACAGGGGATCGGGGGTCAATGCCGAATAATTATTAGATAATTTGTTTTTCCATTCCCAAGAGGGAAGCGCGGTTGTGTTGCTATGGAGACGCCATTGTCAGAACTTCATAGAAGAGTTGTCTGCGCTCGTTCTTCATCTCACATGGACTATAAAGAGCCTCAACCTCCAAGAAATAGTGTCTACAGTGCAGATATAATAGTACCTCCATACAGTGCTGTCATAATTGTGCCATACAGTGCTGTCATAATTGTGCCATACAGTGCTGTCATAATAGTGCCATACAGTGCTCTCATAATAGTGCCATACAGAGCTCTCATAATAGTGCCATACAGAGCTATCATAATAGTGCCATACAGTGCTCTCATAATAGTGCCATACAAAGCTATCATAATAGTGCCATACAGAGCTCTCATAATTGTTCCATACAGAGCTCTCATAATAGTGCCATACAGTGCTGTCATAATAGTGCCATACAGTGCTCTCATAATAGTGCCATACAGTGCTCTCATAATAGTGCCATACAGTGCTCTCATAATAGTGCCATACAGTGCTCTCATAATAGTGCCATACAGAGCTCTCATAATAGTGCCATACAGTGCTCTCATAATAGTGCCATACAGTGCTCTCATAATAGTGCCATACAGAGCTCTCATAATTGTTCCATACAGTGCTCTCATAATTGTTCCATACAGTGCTGTCATAATAGTGCCATACAGTGCTCTCATAATAGTGTCATACAGTGCAAGTATAATAGTACCACACGGTGCCATACAGTGTCATAAAGTGCCCACATAATCTGTTCATACAGTATCACATAATAGTGTGATACAGTACTTTCATAATAGTGTCATATAGTGCTCACATAATAGCGTTACACAGTGCTCATATAATAGTTACACAGACTGCTCACATAATAGTGCATGCAGTACTCACATAACATAAGGTGCCTACATAATAGCATCAAATAATAATGCCAAACAATGCCCACATAAAAATGCCATATAGTGCCCACATAATAGTGCATTACAGTGCTCATATAATGATGCATTACAGCGCTCATATAATAGTGCATTACAGTGCTCATATAATAGTGCATTACAGTGCTCATATAATAGTGCATTACAGCGCTCATATAATAGTGCATTACAGTGCCCACATTGTACTGCCAATTAGTGCCCACATCATAGTGCAATACATTGCTCACATAAAATTCCCACAGAAGAAAAAAATCCAGCTTCTAAAAATCAGATCCTTTCTTTCAAAATCAAAGCCGTTTTCCAAGCACAGGATAAAAGTACACGGTCTACATGTTTCGGACACTCAGATTACGGTCCTTACTCATGATGCTCACATAACAGTGTTGTACATGCCCACATAACAGTGCCATACAGTGCCGATATAATAGTGAAATATAGTGCTCATGTAATTTCTCATATAATACCACAACCCTCACTGTGATATCGATATAGATGTGATATGACGGATTAGAGTAGACTGCTTTACGTGGGGATGGGGTGGTGGAGATACTAAATGATGGAGGCCTGACTGTGACCTCTGTGGCCCCTTATAGCTACCCCCCTATCTCTGACCCTTGCAGCCCATGTTGCTAAATACTCGTTTAACCCTTTCCCCCTTACACATGCACACGTGGCTTGGATCCTGTAGAGAGTGACAGGAGATGATGCTGCAGACATAAAAGGAGAAGTCTCATCATCCAGCACGTGAGGCTACGAGAACATTGTGCCGCCCGTCAATCATCAGCTGAACACAGATCACACGACAATGAGCGGCAATTATCTAGTCGTGTGGGATGAGTGGAACGACTCCACGTGGGCAGACAGTGGGAAGTGAGCACCAGGCAACAAGAGGCATCACCAGGGGGAGGGGGGCACAGACTTTATTATGCAGATTCTTCTCAGCGGCTGATTCTTTCATTTCTAACTTTGTAGGGCCTTTTTCACTCTTGCGTTGTGGCTTTCCAGTTTTGAGATCCGGCAGAGGATCGGTGCCATTTAATGCATCCGGATGCATCCGTTTTGGTCCGGTTGTATTAAATGTAAACTGAACAGACAGGATCCGGTCTGAAAATCATTGCAAGTCAATGGGCGCCAGATCTAGTTTTTTCGTTAACCAAAAAAACGGATCTGGCACCATTGACTTACATTGATTTTCAGACCGGATCCGGTTTGTTCCATTTCGCAGACCAGGACACAAAACCGCACCTTGCAGCAGTTTTGTGTCCGGTCAAAAAACGCAACAAATTGGAACGGAATGCATCCTGATCAGTTTCGTCTCCGTTGACAAAGAATGGGGTCAAAACTGATCAATTTTGGCCCAGTTTTGTCCATTATGCATCCCATTGATTTCGATGGAGTCCATCTGGCCGTTAAAACAGGCAAAAAAAAGGACACGTCATTGGTTGCCGCAATCAAAATCTGCCATGTATTTCACCGCAAAAACCGCTGCAGTTTTTTCCAATGTGCAGTACCCCAGTACAGGGGGTATCTACAAATGATTGGTTTGTAATGTTTTTAATGTTTGCACTGTGAGGTATGGTGATGTATGGCTTGCATCAGGAATGGGGCTAACCACCCCGTTACTCCCCTCTTAGTAGGAGTGGGATAGTTTTATTTCCTGCCAGGGGAGGGGAGTCTTGGCTTGGATTATGAGGAGTGAGGAAACAGGACATATTGCTTCTGCATCTAGGACCTTAGAGACTAGAGAACCAACTCATCTGTGAGACCGCTACTCTAGACTTCAAAAACAAAACTACAGATATTCTGCAAAGCTACCAGCAACTATAGCTATCCAGAGCCTGCTGCAGGTGAGGGACTACAGCTCAGACACCCATCATCTTACATTACATCCAGGCCAGGCCAACTGAAAAAAGACTGCATTACACAGTGGGCACCTACAGCCATAAGTGCCAGCTCACAGCTCTTAACCAGAAGTGCAGGGGTGCATACCAGAGGTGCCATCATCTGTCACATCCCACCACCATACCTCATCATCTGAGAAAAGAAATTGGCCTGTGTACAAACTACTGCTGGATGTACCACAAATACCATTTTCTCAGTAAAGAGAGACATTTATTCCTCTACTTCTGGCCTGATTACTTCAACCACCTTTTCACTGCACCGATCCCCAGGGAGCAATGGCCTGATGGCCACTACCACTCCCATCCTCTGCACTGGCACCTCAGGGGCTTGCTACATTAACAGGATTGTGCCTCTCGGCTTTACTATCATTGGCCTAATTGCTCTGTGGACTCTAAAAGAAACTTTATTGCCTAGCTGCAGGGAATTCACACACTCACCACCGCCTGTTAGCGAGGCCCAGAATCGCGGCATCAGTGACGCACCAGCACGCCAAAGGCGTTAATCTGCAATCTTAGATCCGCGCCACTTACGACAAAGCCCCGCTCCTCCAGAGAGGGAAATCAGAGGGAACGCCTAGCAGAGGGGCAGGCAATATGTTTATTCGCTTCTCTCCGTTGGGTGTGGGGGATCGGCACCTCTACTAGGGCTCCCATTTATTATTTTGCAAAGGCCAAAGCCTGCTGCCATCTTGCTGAGGTGCGGCGGCCACAGACGGAATTCCTACCCCACTGCCCGAATCATCACCTAGGTAGGCCAGGGCCTGAAGAGCGCTGCATACCTTTTGGCTTATGCCGATGACTCCTAGTGCTACAAAAACCCTCTGGGAGAGTGGGTTATCAGGGTCTTGGATCACCCCCATCCTGGGGACGCTAAGCAAGAGCGGTAGGTGGACACTGCCCACTGGTTTTCAGTGGAGAGAGCGGGTTCCTGGTGGGCAATGAAACCCTAGAAGAGTTTTTTGTTGGACTAGGGCCCTCCATAGCCTTTAGAAGGACGACCACATGGAGTATACCCCCATTGTCGATTTGCCACCGAGGTTACCTTGCTATCTAAAACCCCGTTTCCTGACACTCCACCGGAGGTTTGGCCCAAGGATCAGCTGGGCCCTTCTGCTTCTCTCTGTCTGTAGGAGACTGCATCTGGGGCGCTTGCCACAACCAAAACCAGAGGCCTAGATCCCAGGGTTACTGAAGGCTCCGGTGTGCCTGCTACTAATGCCTCCAGCAGGCCCAATACAAGGAGGCATACAGCAGCAGGCTGCCCCCTGGGGTTTACCTTCTACCATGACGTGAACTCATTCGCTCCTACTATTATGCTCCTGCAGGACCATCTGAGCTAAGGGGTCCCTCATCGTCTTCGCAAGCAGTTTAGGATTCTGCAGGCCCATCTGTGGCCACTGGAGGTCAACATAGCCCCAGTTTAAGCTGCCACAGAACCTCCAGGGGAGGACATCCTCATGGAGCTTGGAAAAAGAGGAGAAGTTCACACTAATCTAAGCATACTGGAGATATCTGGACATAATGCATGGGTGAGATGAATTGGCCCCTGTTGTATTTTATATGTTCTGTCTATATGTTCTGTAGCACACCATGTGCTATCCGCATCCGTACCGTAGCCCCGCAAAAAAAATAAAGCGTTTTGCGGACAAGGATAGGCATTATTACAATGGATCCGCTAAAAAAACGGATGCCATATGGTCGTGTGCATGTAGCCTAAGCCAAACTGCCTGAGAAACATTTATGCAACGTTTCAAGGTTCGTGCCTAAGGAACAGACTCGAACGTCACCTGAGCTCCTTGAAACCAAATTGTGCTACCAGGACTACATTTTACAGAGCAGCAAGTTGGGGATTTGTTTCATCTGGAGGTTTGTTACAATTGCATCCAGTCTAGACAATCCTCTGTGAGACAGACTGGACTCATGTCCGACTTTTCAGTCCGGCGATCTTTGCCGTGCTGCGCCGTAGCTCCGCCCCCCGCCCCATTATAGTCAATGGGGACGGAGCGGCAGCACGGCAGTGCACGGGCACTTTCGACAGGACAGATCCGGCAGGCTAAATAGCCTGCCAGATCCGTCCTGCCGCAAGTGTGAAAGTACCCTTAACTGATATATTTCCTTTGTCCTAATTAATACATTGTAACAAACCATCGGGAGAGATAAATGCTTTGTGGTGCTGATTCACTGATGACACAGAGGATTGTCTGCAGCACACTGAGACATGGTAACAAACCCTCCCCTGTGAGGTTGTAAAAAGAGATCTTGAAAATGGTCACAAATCGAAACCCTGGGTCTAGAGATGCGACACAACATTTAATTAAACAGGGATTACGCTTCATTTACATAATAGCAGCGCCCCCCCTTTAAGGCAGAGGTGTGGGGTGTCAGAGGCGGGCACCCTGGACTGCTGCCCGGCTGCAGTCTCTAATGATGCAACTGGGAAAAGGGAAGAAAATGAATGAGGATGTTAAGACAGTCCTCGCCCTGCGAGCTGGAAGGGCGCCCAGCCAGATATAAACCTCACCGGCATCTGTCACTAAGTAGTCATACAAGTGTAGAGGGCACCTGAAGACTGGCACTGCCAAGCAATGAGATTGTGAGCCCCATAACTGAGCACTGAACTACAGGCTCCCCCTAAACTGAGACACTACAGGGGGCACAGGCGGCAGATACTGAAGCCATGAAGACAGTGTTGGTGTGGGTATCAGTGCTGCAGCTGGTGAGACTGGCAGTGCCCGGCAAATTCCCAGGTGAGCTCAGGTGGAGGTGATGTCAGCATTTATCAGTCTTTATGAAGAATCTGCATTTTTTGTGCTAAAAACAGAAAATCATTGTAATTTCCTTGTACTGATCTGAACTTACAGCAAGTGTCATACTCCAGTCACATCCGGAGCTGCAGTTACTATTCTACTAACTATACCATCATTTGTCATGCTCTAGTAATATCTAGAGCTGCAATCACGATTCTACTGTTACATGATCTATTACACTCCAGCCACATCCAAAGCTGCAGTTATTATTCTGCCGTTACATCAGTGGCATACAGAGCTGCAGTCCCCATACTGCGGTTACATAATGTGTTATACTCCAGTCACATCCACAGCTGCAGTCACAATTCTGTGGTTACATCATGTGTTATACTCCAGTCACATCCAGAGCTGCAGTCACAATTCTACGGTTACATCATGTATTATACTGCAGTCAAAATTCTGCTTTTACATCATGTATTATACTGCAGTCACATCCAGAGCTGCAGTCACAGTTCTGCAGTTACACAATGTCTTATACTCCAGTCACATCCAGAGCTGCAGTCACAATTCTACGGATACATCATGTATTATACTGCAGTCACATCCAGAGCTGCAGTCACAGTTCTGCAGTTACATAATGTCTTATACTCCACTCACATCTACAGCAGCATCGCATCCACAGTTCTCACTTCTGTGCACTATGGGGCACCATCTCGTTCACAGTGCGTTTTGTGATACAAAATGCATTTTGTATAGACAAAATTAATTTTGTAGAATTCTATGTCAAAAAATGACATTCTGTGTGACGAAATAAAATTCTGTTAATTTTCTGTAAATGTCCTTTTGTGACACAGAATTCTACAAAATGCGTTTTTTTTGTCACAAAATTTGTCACTTTAAACAAATAGCGCCCCGTAGTGCACAGACCTCCCTGCACCCTGATTTCATAAGCTTTGTGCATCTCCTACCCTACAATGTCGGGTGTATACACTACATCTCCTACACTACAATGTCGGGTGTATACACTACATCTCCTACACTACAATGTCGGGTGTATACACTACATCTCCTACACTACAATGTCGGGTGTATACACTACATCTCCTACACTACAATGTCGGGTGTATACACTACATCTCCTACTCTACAATGTCGGGTGTATACACTACATCTCCTACACTACAATGTCGGGTGTATACACTACATCTCCTACTCTACAATGTCGGGTGTATACACTACATCTCCTACACTACAATGTCGGGTGTATACACTACATCTCCTACACTACAATGTCGGGTGTATACACTACATCTCCTACTCTACAATGTCGGGTGTATACACTACATCTCCTACACTACAATGTCGGGTGTATACACTACATCTCCTACACTACAATGTCGGGTGTATACACTACATCTCCTACACTACAATGTCGGGTGTATACACTACATCTCCTACACTACAATGTCGGGTGTATACACTACATCTCCTACACTACAATGTCGGGTGTATACACTACATCTCCTACACTACAATGTCGGGTGTATACACTACATCTCCTACACTACAATGTCGGGTGTATACACTACATCTCCTACTCTACAATGTCGGGTGTATACACTACATCTCCTACACTACAATGTCGGGTGTATACACTACATCTCCTACACTACAATGTCGGGTGTATACACTACATCTCCTACTCTACAATGTCGGGTGTATACACTACATCTCCTACTCTACAATGTCGGGTGTATACACTACATCTCCTACACTACAATGTCGGGTGTATACACTACATCTCCTACACTACAATGTCGGGTGTATACACTACATCTCCTACTCTACAATGTCGGGTGTATACACTACATCTCCTACACTACAATGTCGGGTGTATACACTACATCTCCTACTCTACAATGTCGGGTGTATACACTACATCTCCTACACTACAATGTCGGGTGTATACACTACATCTCCTACACTACAATGTCGGGTGTATACACTACATCTCCTACTCTACAATGTCGGGTGTATACACTACATCTCCTACACTACAATGTCGGGTGTATACACTACATCTCCTACACTACAATGTCGGGTGTATACACTACATCTCCTACTCTACAATGTCGGGTGTATACACTACATCTCCTACACTACAATGTCAGGTGTATACACTACATCTCCTACACTACAATGTCAGGTGTATACACTACATCTCCTACTCTACAATGTCGGGTGTATACACTACATCTCCTACACTACAATGTCGGGTGTATACACTACATCTCCTACACTACAATGTCGGGTGTATACACTACATCTCCTACATCTACAATGTCGGGTGTATACACTACATCTCCTACTCTACAATGTCGGGTGTATACACTACATCTCCTACACTACAATGTCGGGTGTATACACTACATCTCCTACACTACAATGTCGGGTGTATACACTACATCTCCTACTCTACAATGTCAGGTGTATACACTACATCTCCTACTCTACAATGTCGGGTGTATACACTACATCTCCTACTCTACAATGTCGGGTGTATACACTACATCTCCTACACTACAATGTCGGGTGTATACACTACATCTCCTACACTACAATGTCGGGTGTATACACTACATCTCCTACACTACAATGTCAGGTGTATACACTACATCTCCTACACTACAATGTCCGGTGTATACACTACATCTCCTACTCTACAATGTCGGGTGTATACACTACATCTCCTACTCTACAATGTCGGGTGTATACACTACATCTCTTACACTACAATGTCGGGTGTATACACTACATCTCTTACACTACAATGTCGGGTGTATACACTACATCTCCTACTCTACAATGTCGGGTGTATACACTACATCTCCTACACTACAATGTCGGGTGTATACACTACATCTCCTACTCTACAATGTCGGGTGTATACACTACATCTCCTACACTACAATGTCGGGTGTATACACTACATCTCCTACACTACAATGTCGGGTGTATACACTACATCTCCTACACTACAATGTCGGGTGTATACACTACATCTCTTACACTACAATGTCGGGTGTATACACTACATCTCCTACACTACAATGTCGGGTGTATACACTACATCTCCTACACTACAATGTCGGGTGTATACACTACATCTCCTACACTACAAATGTCGGGTGTATACACTACATCTCCTACTCTACAATGTCGGGTGTATACACTACATCTCCTACACTACAATGTCGGGTGTATACACTACATCTCCTACTCTACAATTTCGGGTGTATACACTACATCTCTTACACTACAATGTCGGGTGTATACACTACATCTCTTACACTGTCGGGTGTATACACTACATCTCCTACACTACAATGTCGGGTGTATACACTACATCTCATATTCTACAATGCCCGGTGTATACACTACATCTCCTACAATGCGGCACAGCAGAGCATAATCTGTACAGATAATTACCTATAGGGTCAGCGGTGAGATGTCAGCAGCCCGAGAGCTAACAGGAAACCTGCAGAATTGTGATTTTAGCTCTGGATGCGGCTGGATTATAGAACATGAAATAACAGCAGAACTGTGACTGCAGCTCTAAATTTGATTAGAGTACAAGACCTGATGTAACACGGGATCAGTGAAAGACAGGTTAGGTATTGTTCTATGGAGGGTACTTCCTTACAGCTCCTCTGTGCTGCTGTGGCCTGAGTATGTGTACTGTATGAACACTAATGATGTCAGCGGGGGGTTAATAATCTGAGTGTATGAGGACTGCTGGACGTAGCAGGGACTGATCCCATGGTTCATATCTGCTCATCACCTGCCTGTTATAAATATGTGACTCCTTGCCCCTCTGACTGTTCTTCCTGTCACAGATGTAGAGAAGGAGCCAAAATACTGGAGAGACCTTGGCCGTCAGACCCTAGAAGAAGCCCTGAGACTGCAGAGTCTGAACATGAACAAAGCCAGCAATCTCATCCTGTTCCTGGGAGACGGTAGGTAGACGGCACCATTAATACCAGTGATGAGGCAGAGATTTGCAGGGAGATGATACAGGGCACGATGCCAGACTGGTGGATTTCGGACACTCCAGGGTCGTGGCTTCTCCTCCCTTCCAGATGTGGACCCTAGAAATTCTGTATGATTGCGAAACTGCTCATGGAATTTTCCTTGTCCGGGTGACATTGTAATGCGGCCTCATTATGTTGTCAGATATTGGCATCAGTGTTCAGGGTGTGGAAGAAATTAATTGCCGATTGTCACCACCTCATTACAATGTATTATCCTGACAGGTGTTACCACATCAGAACCGGAATCAAAACTGGACAGATTAAAGTTCCATTTCATGTACATCCTGTCATATACTCCATTCACATCCAGAGCTGCAGTCACTGACCTGTTATATCCTGTCATATACTCCATTCACATCCAGAGCTGCAGTCACTGACCTGTTATACCCTGTCATATACTCCATTTACATCCAGAGCTGCAGTCACTGACCTGTTATATTCTGTCATATACTCCATTTACATCCAGAGCTGCAGTCACTGACCTGTTACATCCTGTCATATACTCCATTCACATCCAGAGCTTCAGTCCCTGACCTGTTATATCCTGTCATATACTCCATTCACATCCAGAGCTGCAGTCCCTGACCTGTTATATCCTGTCATACACTCCATTCACATCCAGAGCTGCAGTCCCTGACCTGTTATATCCTGTCATATACTCCATTCACATCCAGAGCTGCAGTCCCTGACCTGTTACATCCTGTCATATACTCCATTCACATCCAGAGCTGCAGTCCCTGACCTGTTACATCCTGTCATATACTCCATTCACATCCAGAGCTTCAGTCACTGAGCTGTTATATCCAGTCATGTACTCTATTCACATCCAGAGCTGCAGTCCCTGACCTGTTACATCCTGTCATATACTCCATTCACACCCAGAGCTTCAGTCACTGACCTGTTATACCCTGTCATATACTCCATTCACATCCAGAGCTGCAGTCACTGACCTGTTATACCCAGTCATATACTCCATTCACATTCAGAGCTGCAGTCCCTGACCTGTTATATCCTGTCATATACTCCATTCGCATCCAGAGCAGCAGTCACTGACCTGCTATATCTTGTCATATACAGACAACTGGTATAAATACATTGATAAATCTCCTGACTCCCTTCTATCACAAAGTTGGCTGCCTGCAGCCACCACTAGAGGGAGCACAATGCAGGAATTTATACAATTAACATTGAGTGAAATTGAAGCTGTAGTAATCGATTTGCATTAAGCTCCCCCTAGTGGTGACTTCATGAAAATGCAGTGCTTTTACATCAGGAAGAAAAAGAAGAAGGAGCTTAGCGCTGACCCCGGGGCCCCACAGCAGTTGTGTGGCCTGTCTCCACTGAAGGTACACCACTTGGAAAAAGTTCTCTGCTGGTTTCCCGTTTCAAAAAGTCACTTTTCACTGCTGCCTCCTGCTGGTTTAGTCTGTGTACAGACAATGCTTTACTGTAATGCATTGTGGAAGATGTAGTGTTTCCACCATGACTACAATGCAAAGACACAAGTCTGGAGGGTGAAGGCTCTGCCTCCAGTAGTAATAAAGCCTTCATAGCGGCCCCTGTATTTATATAGCCCCAATGCAGTGCCAGCTGTTATAATGCCCCCTGTAGTGCACCCTGTATTATAATGCCCCCTGTAGTGCACCCTGTATTATAATGCCCCCTGTAGTTCCAATATGTATAATGACTCCTGTATTATAATTCCTCCTGTAATAACCCCCCCCCCCCCCCTGTAATGGTCTGGCCTGTATTATAAGGCCATCCAGAGTACCCCCTGTACTATAATGTCCCCTGTAGTGCTAGTATAATTCTTTTGCCCCCACTCCCTAGTATAATGCCCCCCCTGTAGTGGTAGTGTATATAGTACTCCTACCCCATAGAGCCCCTGTAGTATAATGCCCCCCCTGTAGTGGTAGTGTATATAGTACTCTTACCCCATAGTATAATGCCTCCCTGATGTGGTCTGGCCTGTATTATAATACCACCCAGAGTACCCCCTGTAGTATAATGGCCCCTGTAGTGCTAGTATAATTATTTTGCCCCCACTCCATAGTATAATGCCCCCCCTGTAGTAGTAGTGTATATAGTACTCTTATCCCATAGTATAATGCCTCCCTGATGTGATCTGGCCTGTATTATAATACCACCCAGAGTACCCCCTGTAGTATAATGTCCCCTGTAGTGCTGGCATAATTCTTTCACCCCTCCTCCCCATAGTATAATGCCCCCCCTGCAGTGGTAGTGTATATAGTACTCTTACCCCATAGAGCCCCCGTAGTATAATGCCCCCCCTGAAGTGGTAGTGTATATAGTACTCTTACCCCCTAGTAAAATGCCTCCCTGTAGCGGTAGTATATGTAATGCTCTCCCCCTATAGCATAATGCCCCCTGTATATAAAATGCTCTCCTCCTCCTACTGTAGTCCACCTGTAGTATAATGCCCCATATAATGTTTACCCCGTAGTATAATGCCCCTGTATATATAATGCCCCCCAACATAGTGCCAACATACATATAAAAAACAAAAACAAACCCAAAATGCTCATCTGTGTCCCATTCTCCAGCACCATCTGGAGGTGGACGCGGTGATGTCACCACGACCACCTGCTCCGATCTAAAGCCTCACAGGCTTGAGGCCCAGCGGTCTGAGGCTCATGTGACTGAACGGCAGGGATGGGAGCCAGAGGCAGATCGGCTGCTGCCTGAGGCAAGATGCTCATCTCATGGCAGAAGCAGGCCTGGAGCTAGGGAAAGTGCAGTGCGAGAAACAATTTGCTTCAAAGAAAGAACTTGGCCTATCAGCGACTTTCACAGCTGTGAGAACTGCAAGATCCGAGGAAAACTGAAAACTGTGAGAAAACCGCCTGTCCGTGTGCATTAAGAACTGCTCCACACTCTTGGTCTGCCACCGTCTGCCACCAGGGACCCTGCCTTGCACCTCACAGTTCATCACCACCAAGAGCAAGGGTGCACCACCAATGAGGCCAGGTGAGGCGATCGCCTCAGGCAGCACCAGGTAGGGGCAAGAGGGGGGCACTGAGAGGGCCATGGGAAATGAGAGCAGAAAGGCTAGGTGCACCCCTGACTAACGGTGGCCTAACCAACACCAGACAGGAGAAGTCCCAAAACTAGGGTGTACCCTGAAAGGAAGAAAAGGCGTGCCCTTCCCATCACTACACAGCCCAGAGCAGCGTCAGACCACCATTTTTGTGACTATCACTCTTATCCTCTCCCTTCTCATGAGCTCGCTGCATCATTTCTGATAATTGGCCACTAAAACTTTCTCCCTTGCAAAATGCAAAATCCACCCCGTGCGTTCCATAATGATGGGTGTTGTCGGGTTTTGCCTCTGCAGGAATGGGAATCTCCACGATCACCGCCGCCCGGATCCTGAAAGGACAGATGAACGGAGAACCTGGAGAAAACCACTGCCTGGAGATGGAGAAATTCCCCTTCGTGGCCCTTTCCAAGGTAGAGAAGTTATAGGAAGCCACAGAGCTGTAACACTAGAGGGCGCACCAGAGCTGTAACACCAGAGGGCGCACCAGAGCTGTAACACTAGAGGGCGCACCAGAGCTGTAACACCAGAGGGTGCATCAGAGCTGTAACACCAGAGGGCGCACCAGAGCTGTAACACCAGAGGGTGCATCAGAGCTGTAACACTAGAGGGCGCACCAGAGCTGTAACACCAGAGGGTGCATCAGAGCTGTAACACCAGAGGTGCACCAGAGCTGTAACACCAGAGGGCTCAAGCTGTAACACCAGAGGGTGCATCAGAGCTGTAACACTAGAGGGCGCACCAGAGCTGTAACACTAGAGGGCGCACCAGAGCTGTAACACCAGAGGGTGCATCAGAGCTGTAACACTAGAGGGCGCACCAGAGCTGTAACACCAGAGGGTGCATCAGAGCTGTAACACTAGAGGGCGCACCAGAGCTGTAACACCAGAGGGTGCATCAGAGCTGTAACACTAGAGGGCGCACCAGAGCTGTAACACCAGAGGGCGCACCAGAGCTGTAACACTAGAGGGTGCACCAGAGCTGTAACACTAGAGGGTGCATCAGAGCTGTAACATCAGAGGGCGCACCAGAGCTGTAACACTAGAGGGCGCACCAGAGCTGTAACACTAGAGGGTGCATCAGAGCTGTAACACTAGAGGGTGCATCAGAGCTGTAACACTAGAGGGTGCATCAGAGCTGTAACACTAGAGGGCGCATCAGAGCTGTAACACTAGAGGGTGCATCAGAGCTGTAACACTAGAGGGTGCATCAGAGCTGTAACACCAGAGGGTGCATCAGAGCTGTAACACTAGAGGGTGCATCAGAGCTGTAACACCAGAGGGCGCACCAGAGCTGTAACACCAGAGGGTGCATCAGAGCTGTAACACTAGAGGGCGCACCAGAGCTGTAACACCAGAGGGCGCACCAGAGCTGTAACACTAGAGGGTGCACCAGAGCTGTAACACCAGAGGGTGCACCAGAGCTGTAACACCAGAGGGTGCACCAGAGCTGTAACACCAGAGGGCGCACCAGAGCTGTAACACCAGAGGGCGCACCAGAGCTGTAACACCAGAGGGCGCACCAGAGCTGTAACACTAGAGGGCGCACCAGAGCTGTAACACCAGAGGGCGCACCAGAGCTGTAACACCAGAGGGCGCACCAGAGCTGTAACACTAGAGGGCGCACTGGGTGCATCATGGACCTGGGCCCTGCAAAGACCAAAAAGTCCTTCTGCCCTCTGTGGGGGACCTGATATGGGTGAGGGGGCAGGAATGATGGGAGTGATGCACTGAATATCAGTTAGGAAGATTTGATTGTGAGCCCCTGGGGTCAAAGATGATGGGAGTAATGTATTGCTTGTGAGACAGGGAGATTAGATTATGAATGATGGGAGTGATGCATTGTGTGTGAGTTAGGAAGATTAGGCTGTGAGCTGCTAGGGCTGGGACGATGGGAGTGATAAATTGAGTGTGAGATACGGAGATTAGATTGTGAGCACCTGGGGTCGAGGATGATGGGAGTGATACATTGTGTGTTAGGAAGATGATGATCCCATGACAGGGATGATGAGAGTGATACATTGAGTGTAAGACAGGGATATAAGATTGTGAGCACCTGGGGCCTGGGTCATGGATGATGGGTGTGATACATTATGTGTGAGTTAGGCCTCTTGCACACGAACGTATTTTCTTTCCGTGTCCGTTCTGTTTTTGCAGTTTCCGTATGCGGAACCATTCATTTCAATGGTTCTGCAAAAAAAAAAAACGGACTCCGTATGCATTACGTTTCTTCGTTCCGCTAAAAGATAGAACATGTCCTAGTATTGTCCACATAACGGACAAGGATAGTACTGTTCTATAAGGGGCCAGCAGTTCTGTTCCGCGAAATACGGAATGCACACGGACGTCATCTGAATTTTTTGCTGATCCTTTTTTTTGCAGACCGCAAAATTCATATGGTCGTGTGCAAGAGGACTAGGCTGTGAGCTCCTGGGGCAGGGATGATGGGAGTGATACGCTAAATATGAGATGGGAAGATTAGCTTGTGAGCTCCTAGGGCAGGGATAATGGGGGGTGATTCACAGATTAGATTGTGAGCTCCCAGGACAGGGATGATGGGGGGTGATTCACAGATTAGATTGTGAGCTCTTAGGGCAGGGATGATGGGAGGTGATTCACAGATTAGATTGTGAGCTCCTAGGGCAGGGATAATGGGGGGAGGGTGATTCACAGATTAGATTGTGAGCTCCTAGGGCAGGGATGATGGGGGGTGATTCACAGATTAGAATGTGAGCTCCTAGGGCAGGGATGATGGGGGGTGATTCACAGATTAGATTGTGAGCTCCTAGGGCAGGGATAATGGGGGAGGGTGATTCACAGATTAGATTGTGAGCTCCTAGGGCAGGGATGATGGGGGGTGATTCACAGATTAGATTGTGCAGGGATGATGGGGGTGATTCACAGATTAGATGTGAGCTCCTAGGGCAGGGATGATTGGGGGTGACTCACAGATTAGATTGTGAGCTTCTAGGGCAGGGGTGATGGGGGGTGATTCACAGTAGATTGTGAGCTCCTAGGGCAGGGATGATGGGGGGGGGTGATTCACAGATTAGATTGTGCAGGGATGATGGGGGGGGGTGATTCACAGATTAGATGTGAGCTCCTAGGGCAGGGATGATTGGGGGGGGGGTGATTCACAGATTAGATTGTGAGCTTCTAGGGCAGGGATGATGGGGGGGGGGGTGATTCACAGATTAGACTGTGAGCTCTGAGACAGGGATAATGGAGGGGGGGGGGGAGTGATTCATTCACAGATTGTGAGCTCTTAGGGTCAGGTAGAGTAATTACCCAGTGTCTGCTGGCTCTTCACAGACGTATAACACAGACTCCCAGGTCCCGGACAGTGCGGGAACGGCCACTGCTTTCCTGTGTGGTGTGAAGACCAATAAAGGCATCCTGGGGCTGAGCGCCGCCACCGAACTGGGCGTCTGCAACACGTCCAGAGGCAACGAGGTGGACTCCATCCTGAAGTGGGCGAAGGCGGCAGGTGTGTGCCAAGTACCTACCTGGGGACAGGGAGAGAGGTGCCACTGTCTGCAGCCACTGACACAAGCCAATGGTGGCTTCACTGCAACGTGTCTGATCACAATGTAATTATATCACTATTATATCAGTGATGTCAGTAAAAAGGGGCGGGGCTGTGACAACCTCTCAGACATGATATAGAGGCAGGTTGTCAGCAGTAATAGATGAATAGCTGCTCCTGTAGTATAAGGTGTGAGGATCTCATGTCTGATCACAATGTAATTATATCACTATTATATCAGTGATGTCAGTAACAAGGGGCGGGGCTGTGACAACCTCTCAGACATGATATACAGGCTGGTTGTCAGCAGTAATAGATGAATAGCTGCTCTTGTAGTATAAGGTGTGAGGATCTCATGTCTGATCACAGTGTAATTATATCACTATTATATCAGTGATGTCAGTAACAGGGGGCGGGGCTGTGACAACCTCTCAGGCATGATATAGAGGCTGGTTGTCAGACTATAACGGTCCTAATGGATGTTGATGTTCCTATATTTTTAGGGAAATCTGTGGGTGTAGTAACAAGCACCAGGATCAATCACGCCACCCCTGCCGCGGCGTACGCCCACAGCGCTGATCGTGACTGGTATTCAGACGCTGATATGCCACCGGACGCCATCTCTCAGGGCTGCAAAGATATCGCCTGGCAGCTGATTAACAACATACCTGATATGGAGGTGAGGGGGCCCCAGGGCCACAAATAGATGTTGGAATCCAGATAGTGGTTATTATGACTCATATGCTGAAATAATGTCTCCGCTTCCTTTTTATGGAGGTGATTCTGGGCGGGGGCAGAAAATACATGTACCCCAATGGCACCACAGATGTAGAGTACCCCCAGAATCCCAAGGCCAACGGCAGAAGGCTGGACGGACTGGACCTGGTGGATCTCTGGCACAAGAAGAAGCCGCCCTCAAAGGTGAGAAAGGGGTTAAAAGGCAAACATTTGTAAATTGTTAATGTTGTATTATCTACTCCAGTCACATCCAGAGCTGAACACACAACTGCAGCTCTGGATAGGACTGGAGTGTAAGATAATAGAACAGTGACTGCAGCTCTGGAGATGACTGGAGTATGAGATTGTGTAACAGAACAGTGACTGCAGCTCTGGAGATGACTGGAGTATGAGATTGTAGAACAGTGACTGCAGCTCTGGAGATGACTGGAGTATGAGATTGTGGAACAGTGACTGCAGCTCTGGAGATGACTGGAGTATGAGATTGTAGAACAGTGACTGCAGCTCTGGAGATGACTGGAGTATGAGATTGTAGAACAGTGACTGCAGCTCTGGAGATGACTGGAGTATGAGATTGTAGAACAGTGACTGCAGCTCTGGAGATGACTGGAGTATGAGATTGTAGAACAGTGACTGCAGCTCTGGAGATGACTGGAGTATGAGATTGTAGAACAGTGACTGCAGCTCTGGAGATGACTGGAGTATGAGATTGTGTAACAGAACAGTGAGTGCAGCTCTGGAGATGACTGGAGTATAAGATTATAGAACAATAGTGACAACAGCTCTGGAGATGACTGGAGTATGAGATTGTAGAACAGTGACTGCAGCTCTGGATATGACTGGAGTATGAGATTGTGTAACAGAACAGTGACTGCAGCTCTGGATATGACTGGAGTATGAGATTGTAGAACAGTGACTGCAGCTCTGGATATGACTGGAGTATGAGATTGTGTAACAGAACAGTGACTGCAGCTCTGGATATGACTGGAGTATGAGATTGTGTAGCAGAACAGTGACTGCAGCTCTGGATATGATTGGAGAATGAGATATTGTAACAGAACAGTGACTGCAGCTCTGGATATGACTGGAGAATGAGATTATGTAACAGAACAGTCAGTGCAGCTCTGGAGATGACTGGAGTATGAGATTGTAGAACAGTGACTGCAGCTTTGGATATGACTGGAGTATGAGATTGTGTAACAGAACAGTGACTGCAGCTCTGGATATGACTGGAGTATGAGATTGTGTAACAGAACAGTGACTGCAGCTCTGGAGATAACTGGAGTATTAGATTGTAGAACAGTGACTGCAGCTCTGGAGATGACTGGAGTATGAGATTGTGGAACAGTCACTGCAGCTCTGGAGATGACTGGAGTATGAGATTGTGGAACAGTGACTGCAGCTCTGGAGATGACTGGAGTATGAGATTGTAGAACAGTGACTGCAGCTCTGGAGATGACTGGAGTATGAGATTGTGGAACAGTGACTGCAGCTCTGGAGATGACTGGAGTATGATATTATACAGCAGCAGAACAGTGACTGCAGCTCTGGGTGTGACTGGGGTATAATTAAGCAGCGTTATATGGAGGTTTAAAACCTGAAAAGTTGGAAAATTCCTGATAACACAGAAGGCATCCATCCTCTCTCCTAGGTCTCTCAATATGTCTGGGACAGGACTCAGTTGATGGAGATTGACCCAAGTAAGGTGGATTATCTGATGGGTGAGTAGTATGGCTGTCAGCAATGATGGGAGTTTGGTCTGCACTGTAGGAAAATGAGCGGCCCCCTCCATTGCCTTCCTCCATATTTTTAGGTCTTTTTGAGCCGGCTGATCTCCAATATGAGCTGGAGAGAAATACCTCTACCGACCCTGCCCTGTCCGAGATGGTCGCAGTCTCCATCCGCATCCTCCAGAAAAACCCCAGAGGCTTCTTCCTGCTGGTGGAAGGTGAGTTATCCTCTTCATCTCAGATACATGAGGGATCCCTAGGATGCCGCCCCCCAACCCCCCTCATTGTGCCCCCAGAGCACCGGTAACATTAATCGCTCTATCACAACCCAGGCGGACGGATCGACCATGGCCATCATGCTGGACAGGCGAGACTTGCCTTACACGAAGCCATAGAGATGGACAGAGCGGTGGGCCTGGCTGGGACCTTGACCTCAGAGGAGGACACGCTGACCCTGGTTACTGCTGACCACTCCCATGTCTTCACCCACGGGGGCAACCCGCCCAGAGGGAACCCCATATTAGGTAAGAGAGCCCACAGATTTGGCCCGTTCTGTGTGGGGGTCATTCTACAGAAACCTCCAGAGGGAACAAGCTTTAACGGCGGCCATTACAGCACCCACAGGGTGGTCATCCAACTTTCCCCACATCTTAAATGCCACATACACCTGTATTTGCAGCTCTTGCTCTTATTAACCCTGAAGCTCAGGATGAACCGGGCTGTAGGCTTCTCATATAACATGGAGAGAAGGTCATTGTTGGAGGACACAGTGACCATAAATGATGTGATATATGGTGGTCCTGGTCAAAGGGACTGTAATCTATGGAGGTCCTAGGAGATGAGGCTGTGATCGATAGGGTGGGTGGTGATTAGACACCTTGTAATGTGCTCCTCTTCACCATCCAGGTTTGGCCTCGGGACCGAGTGACATGGATAAGATGCCTTACACCTCCATCCTCTATGGGAACGGACCTGGCTTCAGGATAGATGGAGGGAAGCGAGAGAACATCACAGGCGTGGACACAGGTGAGTTCTCCATGATGGTGGCCCCGGATCCTGTCCTGCTGGGGGCCCTCTGAATCCTGCATACTAATGAAGTCATTATCCACAGCGGATGTTAAGTACCTCGCCCAGTCAGCGGTGCCCCTCAAATCAGAGACTCATGGAGGAGAGGACGTCGCCATCATGGCTAAAGGCCCCATGGCTCATCTCCTGCACGGCGTGGTGGAGCAGAGCTACATACCTTATGTCATGGGCTATGCAGCCTGCATTGGTCCCAACCTGGACCACTGTAGCAGACACAAAGAATATGGGCGACTCTCACCCTGGTTGAAGACTTCGCCATGAGGCCACGCCCCCAGCGTAACAACCAGCCAATCACTGGGACATGATATTAAAGGGCCCCATGTACATGAATCGCCAGGTAATGGAAAGTTCTGCAACTTTATATGTCAATACATCACCGTTTTCAGGATCTATGCTGGATGTCAGTGAATAGAACGATTCTTCTCTGCAGCCCCCTCCCATTATAGCATCAGTCTAGTCGTCCATACAAAATCCCTGTATAATGGCTAGTTCTCACAGACTCTCGCTGTTTTTTTTATAGGAACCTTCACTGTTTTTATCCAGAGGTGCAAAACCTGCTCTGACCTAGTCCTGTACACGTAGCTGAGGTTTTGTCACAATGTATCAGTAAACAGAATGCTCTGTCAGTGACACACAACTGCCCTGAGGGTTGGTTAGACACTGGAATGCATGAGTCTCAGACAGATAATGGTCAAAAGTAGGGCATGCTGTGAGTTTCTTGCACGGACCAATGATCTGTACGGAAAAAACGATGTGTGAATTCAGCCATTGACTTTAAATACTGTGGAGTGAATAAAGACAAAACATCTAAATGATTAAAATTATTCTTTACTGCAGTCACCACTAGAGGGAGCTCATTGTATGTATATTTATCTAGTTCTGGGTGCTGTATGCAGGGAGCTCCCTCTAGTGGTGACTGCTGGGTTCAACATTTTAAATGTTTTTCTATAAGATCAGTAGATTACTGATAATCAGGGCCCAACCTTTGGACAACTGCGCTGTAACAGTATAGGGACCCACATAGGGGCGTAGCTATTAGAGGGTGCAGAGGTAGCAGTTGCTACCGGGCCCAGGAGCCTGAGGGCGGCCCAAAGCCCACATAAGAAGACACTGGTATTATAGAAAGTGCATGCTGGTCAAGTTATACCTCTGGCTGGAGGAAAGGGGTTAGGTCAAGAATTTGGCATGGGGGTCTGTGCCGTTTCAAGTTTTGCCTCAAGCAGCATGAAGGCTATATGCTTCCCTGCCACTGGCCACTAAGCACTGAAGAAGGGGGGCTTCAAGCTGAACTCTTCCACCAGGGCCCATGAGCCTTCAGCTATGCCCCTGGAACCACATGTAGTATGCTCTAGCTCGGGACCAGTGCCCCTAAGGGTACTTTCACACTTGCGTTGGTGCGGATCCGTCTGTTTATTTGCACAGACGGATCCGCACCTATAATGCAAACGTTTGTATCCGTTCAGAACGGATCCGTTTGCATTAGGTTTAAAGAAAAATAACAACGGATCCGTTTTGAATTACATTGAAAGTCAATGGGGAACGGATCCGTTTTCAAATGCACCATATTGTGTCATTGAAAATGGATCCGTTCCATTGACTTACATTAAAAAAAAAAAAACGGATCCGTTAGGCTCCGCCTCTTCAGACGGACACCAAAATGCTGCATGCTGCGTTTTGGTGTCCGCCTCCAAAACGGAATAGAGGCGGAACGGAGCCTAACTGATGCATTCTGAACGGATCCTTATCCATTCAGAATGCATTGGGGCTTAACTGATCCGTTTTGGACCGTTTGTGAGAGCCCTGAAACGGATCTCACAAACGGAATCTAAAACGCTAGTGTGAAAGTACCCTAATCCGTCCCTTTTAAACAAGTTCCGGTAAAGCTGAAGCAGCACTCAGTCTCTAGTCACTTCTGGTCCTGTGGCCTCTGCATTCATATCGTCCAGACTGTGCCGCCACTGTCATGTCCAGTGTCACCATGCTGACTGCATACTGTGTAATGGTGAGGCTGCTCTGTATTCTCCTAGAAGAGCTCTGCTGCCATCTAGTGTCTGATTTTTAGTATTACAACTTACCATTACTCATCAGTAATTGACAGTATTATAAACCTCACTATGATGTATGAGGGGTGGAAGTGCCAGGGAGAGAGCGCAGGTCATGTCTGTTAAACCACCCGCCCCAGCTGCAGATCTTACCAAATTTCTTATTTGATTATTTTGAACTTTCTGACTCATGGAGACAATAATCTAGTGTGTGTCAGGTGGAGCACTGCACAAGTGATGGCGGCTAACATGACGTCTTGGGAGGTGAAAATTTGTAACGTATACATGAGATTTAGAAAATCTGAGATTCTGCATGTCATCTGCGCTGTGTGCATGGAGCCTTAGGGTATGTCTAGACTTGACTGAAATCCTGCAGCTTTGTCATCGCAGATTTTTGTGCAGCAAATACACAATTTTGTAATCTACCAGCAAAGAGGATAAGATGTTAAGAAATCCAAATGCTGCAAAAAAAAAACCTGCAGCATAAATTAACCTGCGGTGCGGATTTGAAAGCTGTAGCATGTAATTTATCCTGCGGATCTCGACTGCAGCACTTTGTCCATTTAAACTGCAAGCTCACTGACACTGAAAACCGCGGCACAACTGCACCAAATGCAGATCTTGGCGGGTAAGTACTATGGATGTGCTGCAGATTTCACCCTTCGCCTTGCGTAGGGTGTCATTCACATGCCATGCTGCAGACTTTAAATCCAGACAGCAGAAATTTTCCAGAGCATGCTATCAGTCCAGGTCCCGTTGAAAACAGCCCACGCTGTTAGTGTTTGATAATCCGCATCACGGAAGACAAAAGACCCTTTTTTGTACGCTTGTGCGACAATATTTTGGAGCCTTTTTGCGCCATCTTCGCCACTTGAGAATGACAGGGGCCGAACCGACACATTTACTATCTTTTACACTTGGAAAATGATGTAAAAGAGGAGTAGAAACAAGTCCTGCATGTTCGGCTTTTCAGTCCGGCGATCTCCGGCCGTGCACTGCCGTGCTGTGCCGTAGCTCTGCCCCCGACCCATTATAGTCAATGGGGACGGAGCGGCAGCACGGCAGTGCACGGCCACTTGCGGCAGGACGGATCTGGCAGGCTGAATAGCCTCCCGGATCCGTCCTGCAGCAAGTGTAAACGTACCCTATACTGTTTATACTCCAGGTGCACTGACTGCCAGCGGTGCACCTAATTGATGACGAGGCCTGCAAAACGGATACGGCTGTGTGCATGAGTTCTAATACAACCATGTGATTGTGAACACACCCTGAGGCCGGATTAAAGGGAAGGCACCAGGGGGATCACGCACCGCGGCCTCCACCACTACATAAGAAGTAGGGGCCTCCACCAGATCTGCAGGTTCAGAAGGGGCATCAGAACCGGAGTGAGCGGCTGCTGTACACACAGTCGACTCCCTGCCTAGTCTCTGAAAGCACCTGCTCAGTGACATATAATTATCTATCCTGTAATAGAGAGATAATTACTGTGGCCAGCAGGTGGCAGCACTGCACAGTAATACTGCCTCTTACTGGCTCAGGAATATCACAGGAGCTGAGCCCTGCAGGAAAGAAGGGATGCAAGGAGGAGAGAAGTGTGCAGCATCCCTCCAGCACTCCCTACAACAAGAAATGCCTTCCTGAGGACCTCCTTCATGCTACTTATTTGGTGAGTGACTGTAAGAGGGAGGTCAGGGTTGCCCTGAAGCTGCTGCCTGTCTGTGATAAGTACAGGCAGCAGATTCAGTGTAATTATGTTTTTCTATTTGCCCCTGTACTCCCGTCCAGAGCCCATGGCACCAACTGTCTCTCCCCTATCCTCTCATAAACCACCTCCCGCCCAAAGAGCCCCTGGAAGGCTGTGTTTCCTAATGCCTATTTCTGTCTCCTCCCCAAAGAGACCGGACCCTTTATATCCCCCTAGGTCTCTCACACAGCATCATGTCATTACATCCAGGAATGCCTCCTCTGATGTAGACATTCTCTTTGTTCATCTTCTCCATTCAGACCAGACCGCCATGACGATTTCTTTCATCCACATCTCTCTGCAGAGTTTACCACATAGACATGATAATGTTCCCCGAAAGTACCCTTGTTAGTAGTAGTGCCCTCCATATTGTGCCAAATAATGACACCTCCAATAGTACCCCGGTAGTAGTAATAATTTCCTATAATAGAAATAATGTTCCTCATAGTTCATACAGTAGTAATAAAGCCCCTCAAAGTAACAGTGATAACCCCCCCCCCCCCCCATAGTGACCCAGAAGTAAAACTGCCCTCAAAGTTTCCCCAGTATTGGGGCGAAGCCTGACTGCTGCTCATGAAGGAGGCTTGAGACCTAGCTCCCGCAGCATTAACCCGCGCTCACCCTCTTACTAAAGCCCCAAGCCATTATGGATACACTGTTAAATAATATTTGATCTAAATTAATTGATATTTAATATTAAGTATGTATTACACTACACATTGACACCATGCATAGTATTGTACTTGAAATGGGAGGTCTGTATGAGAACGTCAAAACCTATATTTGAAGTCTACCATATCTGACAATGTAAAGTGCATACACGCCTGTTTTCTATGGTATAAATGAGTGACAGAGACAGACAAGGAGGTCGTCTTCTTCTTCTTCTTACACTCTGTCGGGGGTGTTTGCTACTGGAGGAGATGGAGAAAACACATAGATCTTGAAGAAGGAAGATCTACCCTTCAACAATGATACTTCAAGGACTTTCATATAGACACATGGACAATTAGACTAAGACTTTCCTGAAACTATTTTTGTAAGTTTTCAACTTTTATGAAGGCTGAAAATAAATCGCATTATTCATTTTTTATATAACTCCTGTTGAATCCTGGTGAATGAGTCCTCCGGGTGTTCCTTACTCCAAATAAGCATACAATACATTTGGAGAGGATTACCAATCAAGTTATTATATTTTTGATACATAAAATATCATATTTGAAAGATATTTTACATACACAGGATACACAGATCACTAAGGCCTATGCCTAGGCCAGAGGAGCCACCCAGTGACGTCATTTGCGGCCTTCTGAGTTTGCGGTCCCCAATGCACGGGCAACCTCCGTACAGCCGCTGGGATGAATCCAGACCCATTCAACTTGAATGGGTCTGCATTCGTCCGTTCCACAAAAAGATAGGACATGTTCTATCTTTTTGCAGTACGGAAGTACGGAACGGAACGCCAAAGAAGCACTCCGTAGTGTTCCGTTCCATGATTCCGTTCCAGATCTCCGGATTTGCGGACCCATTGAAGTGAATGGGTCCACATCCGTGATGCGGAATGCACACGGAACGGTGCCCATGTATTGCGGATCTGCAATACGGCAACGGCATCACACATTCGTGTGCATGAGCCCTTACAAAGACACAGTCTTTGTATAAAACCGCTCCCATACATCTTTTCCAAGACCTCGCTCCATCCACCTTGGCCAAGCGACACGCTCTGAAACCTTTAACAGACCATCTGACAAGCAACAACATCATGTTCAGGTGGCTCTTCCAGTTCGGTCTTATGTTTAGCAAAGGTGGCAAGCGATGTGTGATCCGAACCCTGGGGACCTTACCAACACCTGGTCCATACTGGACATCCCTCCACTCGCAATTGATTCCTGGTTACCCCTGATCCCTCACCCTGGCTGGAGCCATGGTCGACGGTAACGAAACACAAGTCCTCCAGAGCCAAGAGGCAACCTGAGTGAGAGGGACCACCGACTTCCAGAAGGTCAATGAAATGTAGAACCAACTGTCGTCAAGCGGGACTGTCTCGGGTCAAGATCCCTACAGGAACTCCATCCTGATCCTACTCCAGTGGTCCTGGGATGGTGAGATGGCTGTCACACTACAGTTTGTTCCCTGCACACAGTCGGCAATGGCACATAGTTGTGGGCTCAAATGGCAGTGATGTCGCTGTTTATTTTCTCTGTTATATGCCGAATGCATTTCATTTTTTGGGTTTCTTTCCTCTCTCCCCCAATTATATTTTAATCACTGGTTCCATAGCACCTACACCTCAGCATCCAGCGGCGTTAGTGTAGCAATAGCTAGATATGTTCCGTTTGAAGTCACAGTGACGCAATCAGATCCAGATGGACGTTTTCTATTTGTGAAAGGGAAAATTGGGGGAAGAGAGGTGACCCTGGCTTGCTAATATGCTCCCAATACACACCAACCGAGGTGGCTCAAAGCCACTCTAGAAAAGCTTTGGGTTTTCTCCGAGGGAATCCTGCTTGTGGGGGAGGATCTAAATGTCGCATTAGATCCAACACTTGACACCTACAGTCACCTCGGCACACTCCCAAAAAGCTCTAAGTAGCATCCATAGAACCTCAAGGATGCTCACTTGGTAGATTCCTGGTGGACATTTAATGCCTCAGAGAGGGACTACACGTACGTCATGAAAAATTCCAGAGCTTAGACTACATTCTCATGTCAGAGGCCCATATACCTATGCTCACAGGGGCACATATAGGCCCTATACCCATTTCGTCCCGATGTTGATTTCATTTAGGGCTCTTTCACACAAGCGGATGCCGTGCGTGGAATCTGCTGCATGAAAGAGAGCCAAGCCCCGTTCCGGACAGCAGAGACACGGAGCATTAACATGATTGATAATGCTCCGTGCCTCTCTGTGATCTTTTTACTACAAAATCACAGTAAGAAAAAGTTGTCACTGCGATTTTGTATTAAAAAGATCACAGAGAGGCACGGAGCATTATCAATTATGTTAATGCTCAGTGTCTCTGCTGTCCAGAGCGCGGCTTGGCACTCTTTCACGCAGAAGATTCCACGCCGCTCTTGTGAAAGAGCCCTTACTCTTACAGGCCTACCGGTCAAAGAATGAACGTGGCACCTCAATGAAACTCTCTTAGACATGGAGACCCACACCGCCTCTATCGCACATAAGCTTTCTTTCTACTTGCCAATATGTTGGGAGTTTATAGCCTTAGGCACGAAACTTAAAAAGAACAGACAAAAAAAGCTCAAGTCTCTACTCTCACAAATTGCGGTCGTAGAGACGTTACAAAAGAGATTTAAAGCCCTGATGGCACACAAGGAGTTGGTAGAACTGAGGCAACAATTGAGGGACCTTCTGAATGTTAAAAGCGCCAAAGCTTACCAATATGCTAAATTCAAGCAATAAGCCCATGGGGAAAGGGGAAACAAAATGATGTCCCACCCAAAAAAAGTAAAACGGCACGCTGTTTATCACCACATTCACAACAGGAGGGGCCAACTGGTGTCTTCCACAACAGAGATTTTGCAAATACTATCAAGATTTATACAATTTACAACCCCATCCCTCCCTCCCCAATTCTCAATTCCTCAGAGCCTTAAGACTACCAACTGCGAGCCAAGCAGATTGTATCAAACTACTGGCCCCCATCACGGAAGACAAGGTGGGTAATATCATTCGCTCCTTGCCCAGTGGGAAGGCCCCAGGGTCAGATGGCCTGCCAGTTGGCTACTACAAGAAGTTGTTGCCATCCCTTCTGCCACACCTCACAAACTGGTGTACAGCCCTTATGGCCGGTAGCCACCTGCCTAAACAATCTCTCGAAGCAACAATCACAGTCCTGCCTAAAGAGGGAAAGGACTTAAAAGAATGTGGCAGTTACCGTCCGATATCACTGCCAAACGTAGATTTGAAGATTTGGGCCAAAATACTGGCCCAAAGGCTAAATGCTTTGACCCCGCCGTTGATTCACCCCAACCAGGCGGGATTTGGGAAGGGCAGGGAGGGTAATCTCCACTCTTGCAAATTAATACACGCCATACACCACGCGAATATTAGGAAACTCCCACTAATCCTTCTTGGCACAGATGCAGAGAAGGCATTCGATAGGGTAAGTTGGCCATTTATGCGAAAAGTCCTGGAACGCTTTAGGACCCCAGAGTCTTTTGTCTCAGCTGTGATGTCTCTTTATCGCAAACCCAAGTGCCAGAATCCGAGTTAATGGCACCCTGTCGGAAGCATTCGACATTGGGAATGGCACTAGACAGGGGTGCCCACTGTGATGGAAACCCTCCTGCAAACGATCAGAAGGACCGCGCGTGGGAGGCCAGAGCCATAAATGTGTCTTTGCAGACGATCTCTTACTGCTACTAACCCACCCCAAAAAGGTGTTCCGGCGGATACTAGAACTGTTTTACCACTTTGGCACATGGTCAAACTTTAAAGTCAATTACCACAAATCAGCGGCCCTCAACATCAACCTTCCCACAAAGGATAGGGAGACCCTGAAGCTAAATTTTCCGTTCAGATAACAATCGTCCCAACTTGAAATACTTAAACCTCACCAATAACACAAACCTCCTTTATAGATCCAATTATATGCCCCTACTGAAACAAGCAAAGACACCGTTGCAATCCCTGTCCCTGCCTTATGTCTCCTGGTTGGGTCGCAAGAACATGCTCCAGTCCTATGTCCTGCCCAAATTTCTATACCTGCTCCAGATGGTGCCAATCCACCTGCCACTGACCCTTTTTTACCCAGGTCCACTCTGTTTTTGCAACGTTTCTGTTGAGAGGCAAGAAACCTAGAATATCTTATGACAGGCTGTCTATGTGTAGTGCCAGAGGAGGCTTTGGCCTCCCAGACCTCAGATCTTACTGCAAAGCTGTCCAAATGAGAAGGTGGCTACATCTTTGCTGCCCGAGGTTCCAGGTATTGGGCTTTGACATAGAATTGGTCAATATTTCCAATTCTTAGCTGGCAAGACTGTGGGGAATCACCACATCCTTATTCCAGGTCGGCGGATTAACAAAGGGCATCTCTTCTGTCATGTCATCCCTTTTAACTGGTTCACCCTTACTCTCTGCCCCATCTAAAGAGATGCCAGCAAATCTCATACCCCATTTATTAAACCCTAACCTACAACACAGCCACAACCTTTGGCAGAAACTCAAATCAATGACCGTAACTGACTTTGTTAAGGCCACTGACCCAACGGACAAACTAGAGGCCCTGTGCTCTTCACTTATTTCGGAAGGGAACTTTTTAGGCAAACACGAACTCTCAAAGGCTAGTAAGCAACTAACAACCGAATACCCCCAGCAGAGACTTAGTAGGAAGAGATGATACAAGGGAACACCTTCCCTAAAGATGCAGTTTCCCTTTTCTATAAATATGTGCTCCCACTTCAGTGTCGGGTACCCCGGCCTACATTAGAAGCTAGGAGAAACACCTGGGTAGGAACTTCTCAGAAGCAGAAATTACCCACATCCACCACACGGGTTCTCTAAATCCAGGAACAATCCTATAAAACCATGACAAGATGGTACAAAGACCCACAGAAACTATTTCAGATGGGCTTAAAGAGGACCTTTCATCACTTCTAAAGATATAAACCAAGTATGCTCACATGTAGAGCAGCGCCCAGGGATCTCCCTGCACTTACTATTATCCCTGGGCGCCGCTCCGTTCTCCCGGTATAGGCTCCGGTATCTGTGCTCACTAAGTTATAGTGGGCGGAGCTCTGTGCTGCGACTGGCCAGCGCTACAGCCGGGGAGAAGGAGATGAAGGACAGGCTCCGCCTACTATAACCAAGTCCCCCAAGTCCCCGCCTACTATAACTTTGTGAGGAAAGAGACCAAAGCCTATACCGGGAGAATGGAGCGGTGCCCAGGGATAATAGTAAGTGCAGGGAGATCCCTGGGCGCCGCTCTACATGTGAGCATCGTTAGTTGATATCTTTAGAAGTCATGAAAGGTCCTCTTTAAGTGTGTGCTGGCGATGTGGGAAGGAACAAGGCTTCCTGTGCCACGTCTTGTGGTCTTGCCTACATATCCAGGGGTACTGAAAACAAGTAGATAATCAAATTTATCTGTGCCCGAATCAGTCCTATTGTGGCTGCCTTCACCGACGTAGAATCCGGCTCGATTTAATCTTCTAACTATGCTAGTTCAAGCCGCGAGACTATTAATCCCCACGAGGTGGCTGAGCACGGTACCTCCCACCATTGACATGGGGCACAATAAAGTTGACCAAATCTGTTTAATGGAGGAACTAGCGAGCTGGGAATCCAGGAACCACGCTAAATTTCTCACCCTGTGGGGTCCCTGGAGGAACGCCAGGGGTAAGTGCAGAAGTGAGCCCCCTCCCTCAGACCGGGCAGACGGAGAATCCCTGTGACCGGGAGTGCGCTCAAACTATCACATCACTGCAATCGATATGAGAACTGCGATAAAGAATTTTATTTTCACTCTCTCCCTGATTCTTGCATTGTTGATTTAACATGTAACCACTCCATACCATACTTGTAACCATGTATCCTTTGCATGTAGCTTACCTATATGAACACATCTCTAGGAGCTACCCTGTTACCCCCTCCTCATTCACACCTTAACCCTCCCTTGACATTTCCATCCCCAACCATGCCATAACCAAATGCATTACTATACTTTAATTACTTTTTTAGAAAATGTCATTGTGACGATTGTTCATACCAGGCATATTCTGTGTATCACAGATGTTCAATAAAAAGATATTTTACAAAAAAAAAAGTTTCCCCAGTATAGATAAAGACCCCCATGGTGCTCCCAGAAAGTAATAAGTAATAAGACCCCTCTATAGTGCTTCTGGTAGTTATAATGCTCCCATATAGTGCCCCCAATATTTATAATGTACCCAGTAACTTAAATGTCCCCCATAGTGCCCCAGCAGCTTAAATGCTCCTCTATAGTGCCCCAGCACCCCCTATTTTGCCCCTAGCAGCTTAAATGCTCCCCAATAGTGTGATGACAATGAAAAAGAAATTTGGATCAGCTCACTTCCATGCAGTTATGGTGCACGCAACCCGGAACATGAGGAAGGGCTTGCATGCCCGAAACGCGTAAGCTACAGTGGTTTTAATATTTTTCTACTATGTTCTGAGTTAATAAAGGAATTCATTTTTATTTGGGTGCCGGATCTATCCACATTTTTCCTGCTCCCCAATAGTGCCCTAGTAGTTTAAATGGTCCTCTCTGGTTTCCCTAGTAGTTTAAATGGTCTTCTATAGTGCCCCCCCCCAGTAGTTTAAATGGTCTTCTATAGTGCCCCAGTAGTATGAATGGTCCCCTAAAGTGGCCCCAGTAGTATAAATGGTCCCCTATAGTGCCCCAGTAGTATAACTGGTCCCCTATAGGGCCCCAGTAGTATAAATGGTCCCTTAAAGTGCCCCAGTAGTTTAAATGGGCCCCTATATTGCCCCCGGTAGTTTAAATGGTCCCCTATAGGTGCCCCCAGTAGTATAAATGGTCCCCTATAGAGCCCCCAATAGTAGAAATGGTTCCCTAATGTACCCCCAGTAGTATAAATGGTCCCCTATAGTGTCACCAGTAGTATAAAGCGTGTGACACACGGACATCTTAGCTTCCTCACATTTCTATCATCATCTCCCAACCTGGAGTCCCCACAGTGTTATCCTGCTGCTCGCTGTGCTCCCCAATACCCCCAAATATTATCCTAAAGAAAAAGGAGCCCCCCAATAGTAATAGTGCTCCTCATAGTCCCACCAATAGTAATTCCCTTCTAGAATGCCCTTATTAGTAATACTGCCCCCTACAGTGCCCCCAACAGTGATAATGCTCCCCAAGAGTGCCCCCATTAGTAGAAAGAGCCCTCCAGTATTAATAATACCCTCACAGAGCCCGTATTGTTCCACCTGTGGTAATAAAGCTCTCTACAGACCCCCTAGCAGTAATAAGAATGACTATAATGTCCCCTGGATTTATAATACCCCTACAGTGCCCCCAGTATTTATATTGCCCCCTACTGTTATATTAGTCACCCAGAAGTGTCCCCAGTGTTTATAATGCCCCCTGCAGTGCCACAGTAGTTATATTCCTCCATATACCATACAGTCCTATGTAAATAACATCCCACCATCTCCCCAGCCCCCTCCAATATACAGTCCCATGTAAATAACATCCCTCTCTATTTACAGCCCCCTCCAAAATATAGTCCCATTTAAATAACATCACCTTCTCCCCGTCCCCTTCAACATTCAGTCCCATGTAAATAACATAATTCCCCCACCATCCACCTTCAACATACAGTCCCATGTAAATAACATTGCCCCCTCAACATTCAGTCCTATGAAAATAACATCACTCCCTCCCATAGCCACCACCAACATACAGTCCCATGTAAATAATACAATACCCTCCCACAACCGCCTTCAACATACAGTCCCATGTAAATAACATCACCGTGCCCCAACCCCCTCCAACATTCAGTCCCATGTAAAAAACATCACCCCCACCCACAGCCACCATCAACATACAGTTCCATGTAAATAGCATCACTCCTTCCTTCAGCCCCCTCCAACATACAGTCCCATGTAAATAAGAGCACTCCCTTCTATAGCCACCATCAACATACAGTCCCATGTAAATGACATCCCTCCCTTCAGCCCTAACAAACAGTCCCAGTTAAATAACCACAACTCCCAGCATTGCTCTGCCTCTCCCTTCACTTACCTGCTCTGCCTTTCTCCTCTTTCCTGCTGAGCCATCCTCTTCTGCACTGGTCACATGATGGTGACATCATCCCAGGTCCTTTTCAGCTACTGCAGATAGAACTGATCACATGGACTCTGATGTCATCACAGGTCCTTCAGCTCATTAGATTCAATTGTATTGCGGTCCTGAGGACCGTAATACAGTTGTATCTGTCTGGCAGGCAGGACATTCAGGACCTGGGACAAAACAACAAGGGTCTCGGCCCTGAATGTTTTAACCTAGCAACGCCACTACAACTCCCAGCATGCTCCATTCATTGTTTGTAGAGTTCTGAGAACAGCCAAGCAAGCGTGCATCTTGGGAGTTGTTGTTTTACCACAGCTGGACTGCTGGAGGTTAGCCATCCAGACTATGGACTGACTGCAGCATTTACACTAGACTATGGACTGACTGACCACAGCATTTACACCAGGCTATGGATTGACCGCAGCATTTACACTAGACCATGGACTGACCGCAGCATTTACACTAGACTATGGACTGACTGACCACAGCATTTACACCAGACTATGGATTGACCGCAGCATTTACACTAGACCAGGGATGGCCAACCTGTGGCTCTCCAGCTGTTGTAAAACTACAACTCCCAGCATGCAAAGACTGCTTACAGCTATCAGCCTACAGCAGGGCATGGTGGGAATTGTAGTTTTACAACAGCTGGAGAGCTGCTGTTTGCCCATCCCTGTACTAGACTAAGGACTGACCGCAGCATTTACCCTATACTATGGACTGACTGACCACAGCATTTACACCAGACTAAGGACTGACCGCAGCATTTACACTAGACTATGGACTGACCGCGGCATATACACTAGACTATGGACTGACCGCAGCATTTACACTAGACTGTGGACTGACTGACCGCAGCATTTACACTAGACTATGGACTAACTGACCGCATCATTTACACTAGTCTATGGACTGACTGACCGCAGCATTTACACTAGATTATGGACTGACTGCAGCATTTACATTAGACTGTGGACTGACCGCAGCATTTACACTAGACTATGGACTGACCTCAGCATTTACACTAGACTATGGACTGACCGCAGCATTTACACTAGACTATGGACTGACTGCAGCATTTACACTAGACTATGGACTGACCGCAGCATTTGCACTAGACTATGGAGTGAATGACCGCAGCATTTACACTAGACTATGGATTGACTGACCACAGCATTTACACTAGACTATGGACTGACTGAACGCAGCATTTACACTAGACTATGGACTGACTGACTGCAGCATTTGCACTAGACTATGGACTGACTGACCACAGCATTTACACTAGACTATGGACTGACTGACCGCAGCATTTACACTAGACTATGGACTGACTGACCGCAGCGTTTACACTAGACTATGAACTGACCTCAGCATTTACACTACACTATGGACGGACCGCAGCATTTACACTAGACTATGGACTGACCGCAGCATTTACACTAGACTATGGACTGACCGCAGCGTTTACACTAGACTATGATCTGATTGACCGCAGTGTTTACACTAGAGTATGGTCTGACTGACCACAGTATTTATACTCAACTATGGACTGACTGCCTGCGCATTTACACTAGACTATGGACTGACTGACCGCAGTGTTTACCCTAGACCAGGGATGCCCAACCTGCGGCCCTCCAGCTGTTGCGAAACTACAATTCCCAGCATGCCTAGACAGCCTACAGCTTTCAGCCTACAGCAGGGCATGGTGGGATTTGTAGTTTTGCAGCTCGAGGGCCGCAGGTTGGGCATCACTGCCCTAGACTATGGACTGACTGACCGCAGCGTTTACACTAGACTATGGACTGACCGCAGCATTTACACTAGACTATGGACTGACTGACCGCAGTGTATACACTAGACCAGGGATGCTCAACCTGCGGCCCTCCAGCTGTTGCAAAACTACAACTCCCAGGATGCTCTAACAGCTGTAGGCTGTGCAGGCATGCTGGGAATTGTAGTTTTGCAACAGCTGGAGGGCTGCAAGTTGAGCATCCCTGCACTAGACTATGGACTGACTGACTGAAGCATTTACACTAAACTATGATCTGACTGACCGCAGCATTTATACTAGACTGTGGACTGACTAACGGCAGCATTTACATCAGATATGCCGGCGGGCCATGTGCCCCGGGCGCAGACAGTTTCGGCATTGAGTGGGAGCAGCCAAGGTGGAAGTACTCCGCAGCCCGCTACTATATGTCTGTGCTGTCGCCCGCACCCCCACTTCTTCCGGGGCATAAAGGTGGGCATAACAACTGTAAGGGGGCACAAAGGAGGACATAACTACTGTAAAGGGGCACAAAGCAAGGCATAACTACTGTGATAGGCACAAAGGTGGGCATAACTACAGTGAGGGGCCACAAGGAGGCCATAACTACTGTAAAGGGGCACAAAGGTGGGCATAACTACTGTGATTGGCACAATGGTGGGCATAACTATAGTGAGAGGCCACATAGAGGATGTAGCTATTGTGAAGGGACCACAGTGTGGGCAAAACTACTGTAAGTGGGGAACAATGTGGGCATTTATGCAGTAAAGGAGGCACAATGTAGGCATAATTACTGTAAGGGGGCAAAATGTGAGCATTACTACTGTGAAAGGGCCACAAGGAGGATATAACTACAGTGAGGGGCCACAATGTGGGCATACCTACTGTGAGGGGGCACAAAGGTGGGCATAACTACTGTGAGGAGCACGAAGGTGGGCATACCTACTGTGAGGGGGCACAAATGTGGGCATAACTACTGTGGGGTAGTTAGATTACCCTGTTATACATTGGTTTGGCTCTGTCGTACAGGACCAGCACAGCGCCCGTCATAGGTATTTACCAGGTACAGTTGCCAACCCTTCCTTATGTGATTATTCTTTTTCTCTATCACCACAGGGATCTTGTTCCGGATCCAGCGGATATCACGCCGACGTCAGCGACTCCCTGGATGAGGTAGGACCAGTTGGGTCTTTAGTTTATTGCAAGGTGTATTGGTACCGCCGTGTACCCTATGATAGATTTTATTAGGTGGGTCAGCATAGTTATCCATTGTGTGGATGCGTAAAACACGGATACCGGCCGTGCGCATTCCGCATTTTGCAGAATGGAACAGTCCTGTCCTTGTCTGTAATGCAGACAATAATAGAACAGCATGTGGAACAGCATTTTTATGGGATCACCGCTACAGATGTCGTGCGACCAGTGTCGCCATACCCTAAAGGACAGATACGACTTCTCCTTCACTTCTGGTTTTGGCTTCCAAAACTGCATCAGGAAACCTAAGCGTTTGGCCGTACCCCAAGAGTGAGGCCAAAACACAGAAGAGGTGCAGATCTTTTACATTATGCTTTTTTATGTCGGTTCCACTCCTGGTTTTACCTTACAAATACTGAAACAAAAGTACTGACCCAACTATACAAGTGGGAATGAGCGCTTACAGAATTGGCTGCACGTGAAGGGTTAATAGGAGCCAGTGATTAATCAGCTGAATCTTCTGCACCTATTAAATAGGCCTAGTGGGGGAGGGGTTGTTCCTCTGGGTGCTGCTCTGCTGTCTCCTCTGCCCTGGGTGAAGGGTCGAAGCCTGGTGAGTGCCCCCTGCTGACTAGTCTGACAATGTGGTGTTGTTCTGTCTGGGGTGCGGTGATTTTGAGGTTACACTCAATTCTTATCACTTAGCATGGGGTCCTCAGAGGCTGTCCATGTGGTCCGTGTGACAACCATGTTTCCCAGACCAAGCGTGGCTCGTCTTACTTTAATGATCTGTGATTAGTGTTGAGCGAACTTGTTTTTTTTAAGTTCTGCTTTCAAAGTTCGGGTTTGGGTTATCGAAGAATCCAGTTATGGATTCCAAATTCCGTTATGGTCCGTGGTAGCGGAATCCATAACTGGATTCTTCGATAACCCGAACTTTGGACGCAGAACTTAAAACACAAGTTCGCTCAACACTACAGATGAGCCGCAGTCGGCCTGCACATGCTCGTCTGGAACCAGCCTTATTTGTAATTCCACTTAGGAGGACTACAACTCCCATTATAGTTGGATTATGTGACCTACTAACAAATTTATGGTGGCTGAGCTAGTGCCTGCTGTAGCTGCCCCAGTTCTTGTCTGTGGACCTCAGGCTCGATCAAGGCTGTGGGTGCCACGCTGCAGTGAGGGTGCACTTACATGGGATGTCGAAATGCATCAAGATAGCACAAGGCACTTTAAAATCATGAGATGCACCTATACAAGTGGTGTGGGGAAAAAAGTGGGCATTGCAAAAAAAAACTCCCACATAAATGCACCCTTACTGCTGCTGGCCGGGCTGCAGCGGTACTTGACTTTCGTTCTTCCAGCGCAGGTGCAGCCTGGTTATTGCTGTGTGACATCTGCGGCTCAGCCGTGCGTGTAAAAGCACCCTTAGGGTATGTTCACACAAAGCGGTTTTCTGTCTCAACTTGCAGGTGGAAAATCTGCTTCTGAATACGGATGTATCAAAGTGGATGGGATTTTTGTAAACAGGTACGGGATTCACCCTTTACCCTTTGTGACCTATAGGGTGAAATGTGCAGCAAATATGCCACAAAATCCTCGTGTAACACATGCAGAAATTCTGCAAAATCCACCCGGGACCCCCCGCCGATCAGCTGTTTTAGACGGCACCGACTTTTGCGGTAGGGCTGCAGCCTTCTCACCACTTTCCCTAGGCCGAGTGATGACGCGTTCATCGGTCATGTGGCCTAGGAGCAGCTCAGCCCTATAGAAGGGAATGGGGCTGAGCTGCGATACCAAGCACAGCCACTATGCAATGGAGGGCGCTGTGCTTGGTGAGCAGGGAGAAGACCAGGGCGCTCACAGGAGCACCGGTGCCTTCTCAAACAGATGATTGGCGGGGGTCCAGGGTGTTGAACCCCACCGATTAGTTGACCCTAGAGGATGGGTTATCGGTAGTGTTGGGCTTCGCAGAGGTGAATTTCGTTATGTCTATTCGTGTCCATGACCATTCTAAAACTGCAATCCGAAGTTGACTTCAGTACCAAGGTACGAGACGGAGAAAAATTAACTTTTCATTATGCAAATGAAATGTTCGAGCACCAGAAGGCGGGCTTATGCGTTTCGAGCACCGCATTAGTGAAGCCCTTAGTGCTCCATAATGCCTTCCCTCTGCTTTTAATCAGGGTCCCCCACCTTTAGATTGACAGCGCTAGATTGCCCTTGTGTCCAGAACGGCGTGAGTGCACAACATCTTTGGCTTCATCCCGATGAGCGTAGATTGTGTGCGCACATGCCAGTCTGGACGCAAGTGCGGTTTAGCACTGTCAATCTAAAGGCCAGGAGGCGTGATGAAAAACAGAGGGACGGTGCTCAAACTGCATCAGCCCGCCTCCTGGTGCTCAAACAGTTCACTTGCATAATTTTAAGTTTTTCTCCACAACGATACCACTGACTGTCATAAGACAGGTATTGTTTTAATCAGCGTAATCAACCCTACCAGGCAACTTGGAAGGGTAGGTTTGATCCGGGTGACAGAGCCACTTTAAGTGCTCCCACATTTCGGTGCCGAGCTCATCTGCTCTGGTTTCCTTTCTGCGCTGCGACTCGTGCAACAGGTGCGATCTCAAAGTATTGCACCCGCCTGCGCGATGAACTACAGACAGCAGGAGAATGAGGAGCAGGGAGCTTCACCATTGTATTCTCTATCCCAATAACTCAGACAGTTGAAGTTGGGACACACGCACGGCATTTGTTGTGGGACAGAGGCCAACATTTGGGACTGTCCCACTGGATCCTAGGCAGTTTCAGGCCTAAAATATTGCCCGGACAGGAGCGACTACCAGCGATCCTTCTGGGCTGGGTAGGCGACACAATTTCAGACCAAAACGCTGGCCTTAAATAGTTCTAGCTGTGTAGAAGCCCTACACCACCACACCAATAGCGTACTGCCGCCGGGGAAAGAAGCCGCTTTTCCCCCAGCAACAGTTCATGATAGGCCAGGGCCTAAACCAATTGTTTTGCTCCACCATCACCGGAAAATCTACCTGGAAACAGTGGACCAAAAGAGCGGGAAAATTTCACGACGTCACTACCCAAAGCTGAAAACAGGGATGTTAAAAATCCCATGTGGAGCCCTCCAAAGGGCAGGGACCATCAGACTTTTCCTCCAGTCAACTATATAGAGATCATTGTACACAGTGTAAATATTCACTGGTCCTCAGTTTCTGGTGATTGTATAAGATGGCGTCCAACAGGGACTTTGTACCACGCAGCTATCTCCATGGATACCTGGTTCTCACGGTTCAGCTGTGATTTTTACCACCATGTTATAGATTAAAATAAAATAATACTTTTCTAAAAAATGACACCGCTCTGCTGGCTGACAAAAAAAAAAAAAAATTCTCCTGACATGAGGGAATTGCTGCAATAAATTCTGCTTCATCAGCTAGGCTTTGCCCGGCTCTGTGGGTTACTGCACTGGCTGATATGTGGGTTACTACTGCATCCTAGGTCACCTATGAGTTCTCCATGTTCCCATTTAGTGCCACAAGAGCTGACTCTCAGCAGGAAGCTCATGATAGTTCGGTTTCCTCCGCTATAGGATGAAGCCTTCTGGTGTAGCGTGTTAACCCTTCACCTCTCAGGCAGTGACATTAGTCTGGTGGGGTTACTTGTCCTACCCTGCAGCCCACTACCCCCCCTCCTTCCCCTGTGCTTGAACAGTACTGGGATTGGAGTCCTTCCCCAGGCTGTATAAACCACAGGCCGCCATTTTCTTTTCCGTTTCCTTGTGGTTTTTGGATGACATTTACATGAAGCTGTGAGATCCGATTACCGGACGTCTGTGTTCAGCCCCCAGCAGTAATTGGGGGGGGAGATCTGAGTCGGCTTCATGTCTGATACAGGGAAAGCTGGGTGATAACCAATATGGTCGCTGTGATCATTAGAAGGCTCCTGAATGCCATTCAAGACTTTGAAGACATAGCCATCGAGCTTCACTAGTTGGGCAGGACGTCGCTGTTTTTAGGAAGGAAGTTGATGGCCGCTGTATTTTGATGGTCACCCAGCTTTCCCAGGAACAGATAAAACCAAGAAGCATGTGACTATTATCGTGAAGTGCACTTGGCAGGGATTAGTTGCTGTCTGTTGCACAAATTCTTAGCGTTTCATCTTGTTCTAAGGGCTGGAAGTGATTGCATTTATGACCTTCCTGGCAGGTTCCGTACAACATCGGGCGCCGGTCCAACTCTGCGTGGTCGTCACTCTTCTTTGATTCCCTGGAACAATGTTTTGTGGTTGAACGTTTTCTTGCTGTTACCAACCGGCAGTCCTTCCATATTTTCGTAATAGATGCAGGCGCCAAACCGGCCCACCATGGAGTAAGAGGCCCCTGCCTGGGTATTTCACTACAGCGATGGAGTCGCCATTCTAAGATTATTACAGGTTTTTAGTAAATGACCCAACAGGAACGGTTGTAGGGGCAACAACAATGGTGTGGAGGTAATGGCAGAATAGCGACCGCAGCTCTAGGTCTGACTGGAGGATCAAAGTGTGTGGTGTTTTCTCTGACATATGGCGTATGGACGCCATTTTAGAGGCTATTCACATGGCAGAAACCACTGCCGTATCTGCTGAAGTTCAGTTTGGATGCTGTGGACCCACTTGCGGTTTGGCTCCACTGAATAAAGCTAAATTTCAAGGGGACACCCACGACAGCTCCAAGTAGTGGCTGTCCGGACACCGTGTCAAGTAGGGACATGCCACATCTTGGCGCAGTCGCAGCTCTAAAGCGCCGGCTTGTGAACTGCAGCGCTGCCTCCCATTAAAAACAATGGAAGGCAGACCCCACATGGCTACCGGTGGAATTTTGGTGCAGCATCCTTGCCAAAGTTCCTCCATGTGAACGGGTCTTTAAGTTATATTTTCCTGTAGTGGTTAAAGGGGTTGTCTCACTTCAGCAGATGGCATTTATTACGTAGAGGAAATGAATACCAGGGAACTTCCTAATGTATTGTGATTGTCCATATTGCCTCCTTTCCTGACTTGATTCATTTTTCCATCACATTATACACGGCTTGTTTCCATGGTTACAACCACCCTGCAATCCATCAGTGGTGGTCCTGCTTGCACACTGTAGGAAAAAGCACCAGCCTATGCGCACTCCCACAGTCCCAGCCACGAGAGAGGCTAGCACTTTTTCCTGTAGTGTGAAAGCCCGACCACCACTGATTGTGGGGGGTGCTCGTAACCATGGAAACGAGCAGTGTATAATGTGATGGAAAAATAAATCTAGCCCGCAAAGGAGGCAATATGGATAATACATTACATTAGTAATTGGCTTGTATTAACTTTCTCTACATGAGAAATGCCACTTGCTGAAGTGAGACAACCCCTTTAAGATGCGGCTAAAGCAGCATCAGAAACACCACATGTGGTTTTGGTACATTTTTCAGAAACTTTTAATATTTTGTTTGTTAAAACTGAAACTGCAGCTTTTCATGTGCGGTTTTAACCAAACGTCCTGTTAGGTGTGAATACGCCTTATATTCCAGTCACATGCAGAGCTGCCATCACCATTCCTCCATTAAATCAGGTGTTAATAGAAGACAAGATTTATATAGGGTTTGTGTTTACTGGGGGGAGATTTATGAAACTGTCTGTAGCCACCTGTAGCAACCAATCATAGCGCTGCTTTCATTTTTCAAGAGCCGTATAAAACGTGAAAGCTGTGCTGTGATAGGCTGAGGCCAACCAGTCACAGCACAGCCTTCCTTTATAAGAAATGAAAGCTGTGCTTTGCTTAGTTGATGCCCAACCAATCACAGCACGTTTTTTTTAAGCATGGAACAAAATGAAAGCTTCTGTGATTGGTTGCTATGGGAAACAGACATTTAAATTTTTATAAGCCTTTCCTGTGGTGTGATTACACCGATTCACCTCATGACATACGAAAAACCGCCCCCTGAAGTACAGTGGTTTATTGCTAACCCAGTGTATGAGGGTTTGTCAGGCTCGCAGGTATCCCGCCACACGTCTCGTCTTCCAGCTCAATTCTATAAATGGCTAAAAGGAATATACTGGATGCCATTGTATGCCGACCCCGCCGTCTGCAGTAGGGGAATCTCCCCAAATAGAAGCGACCTGGGCAGGCGTGTCGACGTGTGGCCGCTCTGTGTTTTCAGGCCAAGATCCTGTGGTTGGAAAACCTCCTGCCGGGAAAATATTGGCTATTTTTACCCCCGCAGCCTCAGTCCTATCCCATTAATACTTGACATATGACACTGGAGCAGCACCCTCTAGTGGTTGACATTGGCAGCTACATTAGAGTAGCGCCCCCTAGTGATCAGACCGTGTGCAGCGATTTGCCCCTCTCCCTCGTGTTTTTTTATATCTTTTTATTATTTACATAAAATTAAATGTAAGAATAAAATCTAATAAATGTACAAATCCTCATCTGTCCCCCTTCCTCCCAAACCCAGAGCGATCCCCCGGTAAATACAGCCCCCGCAGTGGTCCTGTCTGTCTCTAGGCAGTCATTACTGCTCCTGTAGGGGTTGTCTCCCAACTTTCCCAGACTTCTAACTGGCAGACTCTTCAAAAAGAATAATATGCCATTCAGTATCCTGGGAAAGCTGGATGACGACCCCTGCGGTAGTGGTGGCAATATTGATTGTCACTCAACCAAATAGATGCTGGGGTTCCAGGGCTGATAATTATTGGGGTGCGGAGGGGTGTCTGGTGCTCCGCCTGGTCCTCTAGTGGTTGTGAAGTAGTCTTTGGCTTCAATTTCCTGCTGCTTGTGACACAGAACCTGCTGTGGAGTGATCCCCTGGACGGTGTAGCAGGGCCAAGGTCCTCCAATGGAGCGGCGCAGTGTGAGGTAGGAGGTCAGCGTCTCCGCTGCTCACAGGACCAGCCGCACGGCGAGGGCGATGGACAGTAGGGTCACTGAGACCTCTGTGCTCTTGCCTGAGCTCGCTGACTTGCAGTGGTTGAGGTTCTGTCCTACACAGGAGGCATACGCCATGACATGAGGGATGTAGTTCTGCTCATGGACACCGTGCAGCAAATGTGCCATTGGACCCTTGGCGAAAACGGCTACATCTTCTCCACCGTGCGTCTCTTGGCTTAGAGGGACCGCAGACTGCGCCTGGTAGGATGGCTTGGCTGAAAAGAACATGGACACTGTGAGGATTCGGTAGGATGCGGTGTAACTGGCAAAACCACCACAGCGCCAAAATTGCGATGTTAAAGAGCTGCTAAACTCAAAAATCAAATGCAAAAAAAACAGCCAACAAAACGTAACTTAATTTTATTTTTCTGTTATCTATGCTTATTTCGTAAGATATCACAATTGCAGACCATGAAAAATACAATAGAAAAGCAGTGCATTGTTCTCTTAGGCTGCAGCCGTGTCTTTTCCCCCCTCTCACACCCCGTGATCCCACTGCACATAAGCCAGGAAGTTTCGTAGGAGGGGGCCGGGTTTAGTTTGGATAATTTTTGTTTACACAATTAGGGTCCATTCACACGTCCGTGTGTGTTTTGCGGATCCGCAAAACACGGACATCGGCGATGTGCGTTCCGCAATTTGCGGACCTCACATCGCCGGCACTCTCATAGAAAATGCCTTTTCTTGCCGGCAATTGCGGACAATTTTTTTCATGAACGCGGACCCGGAAGTGCAGATCCGCAATTGCGGACCCAGCCGGGACATCGTCTGTCCCCATTGAAATTAATGGGTCCGCAGTTCCGTCCGAATTACGGACGTGTGAATGGACCCTTAGTGTGACCATTTTGTTGGAAGGAATCTCTTGTGGTACCTTTACACGAGTAGATGATCGGTACGACTGAGCGATGAAGGAGGTTTTTCTTGGTGTAGTGAACGTTTCAACAATGAACCTTTAGACGTGCCGATTATCATTCGCAAATCATAATTTCGGTTGCATAATTCTTTAAGATAATTGCATTCACACAAAGCAATAACTTGAGTGGCGTGCTTAAACACACCCAGGGAGTAATCATCTGTAATCGTGCATGCAGAGAGAGATTCCTCTTTACACGTAGAGTCGTTAACGCCCAATGATGATTTTTGTGCCCACACAAACTATCGAACCAACGAGAAATCTACCAGTTGTCGCTTTATCGTTCATTTTTTACCCTGCCCGATAATTGTGCAGTTTCACTCGATTTAATGATTTACATGATAATCGGCTTGTGTAAAGGTACCTTTAGTTATAGTACAAAATAAGTTTGGTAATGGCACCAGCCATAGTGCTACTAGTACCCGCTGTAGTATATGCATAGTACATACAGCTACTCTGCCCAGTTAGGCTAGATTCACAAGACCGTATGAATGGCTCCGCATCCGTTCCGCAATTTTGCAGAACGGGTGCGGACCCATTCATTTCAATGGGGCCGCAAAAGATGCGGACAGCACACAGTGTGCTGTCCGCATCCGTAGATCCGATCCGCGGCCCCGCAAAAAAGATAGAGCATGTCCTATACTTGTCCGCGATCACGGACAAGTATAGGCATTTCTATCATGGGGCCGCTACATTCACACGGCCGGTATCTGTGTTTTGCGGGTCCGCAATTTGCGGACCGCAAAACCCATATGGTCGTGTGAATGCAGCCTTATACAGTGATAATTCCTCTTTTTGCTGCATAAATGTGCAGATTTGCCTTTCAGCAGCTTTGGAAAGCTGGGTGGCATGTGGAGGTATGCTGGAGATCATACTACTGATATACACTTGTGGTTGTCCTAATATTATATGTATAGTGTATATAGAATGGATGTACCAAGTGTGGCCTTCATTACTCCTTGTTACCCAGCTTTCCCACGTTGCTGAATTTAAAATTTGCTTAGTTATGTAGTGATAAATCCCTTTTATATAGCTAGACCAACTTTCCCTCCTGGAAAAGCTGGGTGACTACTGTAGAGCTGCATTGGTGACAACAGGTTCTGTTGCCCTGGTACCATATGATAGATTCACACAGTGTATCAGCGCGGCATTGTGTGGGTATATTTCATCTATTTAATTTAATGCTTGTGTGTCGTTAAAAGATATCAACAGTGCACAGCACCCCACCCCGTGGGAAAAATCGGCATGTTTGGTACCCAGACCCGAACCCAGACTTCATCACTGAAGTTCGGGTTTGGGTTGAGTATTCTGTAGATTTTATTATTTTTCCTTATAACCTGGTTATAAGGGAAAATGATAGCATTCTCAATACAGAATGCTTTGTAAAATGTGGATTAAGGGGTTAAAAATAAAAAAAAATGAACTCGCCTTATCCACTTGATCGCGTAGTTGCCAATCTCTTCTGTCTTCTTCAAGCATTAGCTGCCAGCTAAAGGACCTGTGATGACGTCACAGATCTCATCACATGGTCCATCACCATGGTGATGGACCATGTGATTGGACCATGTGATGTGACGTCACCACAGGTCCTTTAGCCGGCAGCTAATGCTTGAAGAGAAGAGATTGGCAACTACGCGATCGAGTGGATAAGGCGAGTTCATTTTTTATTTTTAACCCCTTAATCCACATTTTACAAAGCATTCTGTAGTGAGAATGCTATCATTTTCCCTTATAACCATGTTATAAGAGAAAATAATAAAGATCGGGTCCCGTCTCTTAGCAACCTTGCGGGAAAATCGCACTGCATCCGCACTTGCTTGCGGATGCTTGGGATTTTCCCGCAGCCCCATTCACTTCTATGCGGCCTGCGTTGCGTAAAAAACACACAATGTAGAGCAAGCTGCGATTTTCACGCAACGCAGAAGTGATGCGTGAAAATCACCGCTCATGTGCATAGCCCCATAGAAATGAATGGGTCAGGATTCAGTGCGGGTGCAATGCGTTCACCTCACGCATTGCAGCCGCGTGGAAATCACGCCCGTGTGAAAAGGGGCCTAACAGTGACCTCCTCAAGGGCCCACCCCCTTAACAGTGACCTCACAGTACCCTGCTGCCTTAACAGTGACCTCGACCTCCCCAGCAGTTGCCCCTTTAATAGTGGCCATGCCCCCTTTAACAGTGACCTCCACAGCGGCCTGCCCCTTTAATGCTAGGGCTACACGACGACATGTGTCGTGTGACATTTTGTCAACAATTTTTATAATGATAGGCTATGGTGTCTCACTGTGACATGCTGCGACTGTGACACGACAGTTGCAAAAAATCCATCCAAGATTGATTTTTCTGCGACTGTTGCATTGCAGTCGCAGCATGTCGCAGTGCAACCCCATAGACTATCATTATAAAAATTGTCGTGCGACATCAATGTCGCGCAACACATGAAGCAGTGTAGTTGTGCCCTGTGTCATGTGACTTATTGTTGTACGACACGTCTTCGTGTAGCCTTAGCCTAAAGCTGACCTACAGCAGTGAAGAAAAATGGCTGGGTTGTTATGGAAACCTGGAGTAAAACTGTGTGTATGTGGAGACTAAGGGCCTGCGAGCTTCTATTGGCTGATGAGGGACATGTGACCGTGTAGGGCAGTTGAGATATGAAGAGAAAGACTTGCAGGCTTGTATTGGCTAAAGCAGGTCATTTTTTTAAATGTCTCAGGAACAGTACGTCCTAGAGCGGAGACCTGGTCTAAAACCTTCCCAAACACCTGATGTACCTGTGTTCCAAATTTGGTGAAGATCGCTCCAGTCGTTTGGTCGCACATAAAGGACAGACGTCGGGACCAACAGAAATTATCGATATAGAGAAGATGTGCTCCTATCACCGACCCACAGATATTATTACCCAGCTTTCCCAGACGTCAGAATGCCAGATCACCCTTTTTGTGAACTGGTAGATCCCCGGAAAGCTGGGTAACTCATTATGTGGAACTTTACTAGTGACTGCTAAATATTAAGGGTATGTTCAGACCAGTGCTTCGAAATCCGGCAGGCTTTTCAGGCAGTGAAACAGCCTGCCGCAGTTCACAGTATCTGGCATACGATTGACTACAATAGGATATCATACGACTGGGATCTGGCCACTTTCCAGCACTTTCCAGCACTTTCCATCGCAATGTAATAAGTGGGGATCTGGTGGTTCCCAGCATTATCTGGGTATGCCAGACTAGGCAGATTAGTCTTTTTAAGGTCCTAGGAAATCTGAGTTAAAACCATATGGAAATGTAATCGACTGCAGAATACTAAGGCTAGAGGCCGAGTTTTTTGGATGAGGATTTGACGCAGCTCTGCCTGCAGGATTTTCTGCCAAAGCTAGAAATGGATTTGCAAGGAATCGAAAATATAAAGGAATGATTTATACTTCTCCTTCCTGGTGGATCTACTTCTGGCTTTGGCAGAAAATACCACAGGCAGATCTGCCTCAGAACCTCGTCCAAAAAACTGAATGGCCTTTAATCTACTAAGATAAATTCCCCTCGCCACTCCTAAATAGTGCCATAGTGAGGCAGATTTGGCTTTCAGGATCCTAGGAAAAATTACCACCATGTGGAACTGTAATAGACTGCAGAATACTAAATCTACTAAGATAAAACCCTCTCCTCGCTCCTAAATAGTGCCATAGCTAAGCAGAATTGACTTTCAGTGTCCTAAGAAATGCCTATTCTGACGGAAACCTTCCCCTCTGTCAGAAATCTTTTAGATCTTAATCATTCGTGATTATTATCTAGTCTAAACTAGATCTAGTGATTAAGAATAATTGAGGTTGTCCTCTCCTAGGCCATGCAACCCCTTTAACTCCCAGAAAACCCCTTTAAATAGGCATGAAAAGAAATGCACTTGTAGTATCTACTGCAGCTAGATGGAGAGAGAGGCTTTGAAAGCAAACAATACAGTGGCTGTGGGAGCGTGCCAGTGTGCTTAAAGTGTGTGACTTGAGATTAGGTGAAGTGCTTGACTCTAAAGGCTGGTTTCACATCTGTGGCATGCTGTCAAAAAAATAAAAAGCAAACCCAGAAGCGCCAGATCTGTGATATGACGGACACCAACCTGACTTTAATGGGTTTCCGTTACTGTGTCAGTCATTCTGCAGGACGAAATGGCACATCATGCTGCAGCATTTTGTCTTGCGTTTTTGCCAGAATCTGCCATGGAGGCTCCTAATGGAACATCCACCATAGAAATGAACCTGTATATCGGGTCCTAGCAGTTTTGTGGCTTTACCCCTCCCTTCCTAACCTCCGCCAGATGTCAGGTCTTTAAAGATGGCACCTGCTCAGCAGACAGCTGGTGGCAGAATCTGTGATGGGCATTAACTCTGATCGCAGACTTTTAACCCCTCAAATGGCATGGTTAATTTAATCAGTGCTCAGTGAACAAGAACAACCGCCAATTTTTTTTTTTTTTTTTTTTTCTTCCCCTTCCCCTTTTGCTATGGTAGCCTGGGATCTTAAGTGATTTATATATTTTTTTTCCCCCTCTGACTGCGATGGTAAACCATTGCAGTTTATGGTATAAGCAATCTAATGCTTGCTTGTTAAAGGATAAAAAAGTAAGTCTTTAAAATGTAAAGAATATTTGAAAAATATTCAAATCGCCCTATTTTAAAAATAAGCAATAGAATAATAAAAAACCGTATTGGAAGGGTCACTTTTATTAGTGGGTTACCCTGAGGTCCGTATTAGAAGGGCCAGTGTTACTAGTGGGTTACCAGAGGGGTCAGCACTTGAGGTCGCTGTTACTAGTAGGGTACCACAGGGATCGGTATGAAAAGAATCTCCTTTACTAGTGGGGTATCACTGGGGACAGTATTAGAGGGGTCACTGTTACTAGTGGGGTACCATAGGGGTCAGCACTGGAGGGGTTACTGTTGGCACCTGTGGCAATGGCACTGAATGAGTGATTAAGACGTGCGGTAAAACACTGGTAGTGTTATTTTACTACTTTCCAAAAAAAAACACCCATGGAGTATTGTGTGGAGATCTGGCCCAACAATTCACAGGAAAAACATAGCCGATCTGGAGAGGGGGCAAGAAGTATTGTCAAAATTGGGGTTTAGTTTAAAAAAAAAAAAAAAAAAACTGAGGGGAGATCTAATAACAATGTATAAATATATCAGGCGGTCAGTACAGAGATCTCTCCCATCATCTAACCCTATAAGACCAGGCATACTGTCTGGTAGGGTTGATCCTGTCTTGTGAAAATCTCTTGTGGTGTCCCCAAGAAAAGATGTATTCTTTATGCAAATGACGGCTTCAGTGCGCTGAAGTGTCTGGCCCCGCCCCCTTAGTGCACAGAAGCCCTCATCTGCATAAAGAACTAAAGTTGTATTTTCTTGGGAACAGATTTTCAGGGATCAACCCTACTAAGCAGCATGCCTAGTCAAATAGGATTGATTCTCCTGACAGATGCCCTTTAGAACTCTTTAGATGCCCTTTATCTTTGCACAGTTTCCATATGCCGCTGCTGTAGCTTCTGTTTCTACTCACTATAATCCACGGTGGAGACATTTTCGCGGTTTCCATCGACCATTCTGTATCCAGGGCCGTTTCCATACAGTATTGATGTGTAGGGTTTCTGGTCGATATCACTTGGTGCTGGAGCCAAACCTGCAATAAGAGGGTCACACTTTTGTCTGTAATCGCATGACTTGGGTGTATATTGAGGCAAGGCCGGCGGCTTTTTTTTTTTTTTTTTTTTTGGGAGGGGGCGGCACTCGGGTCTAGCTGTGACAGAAAAACCTCATAGTAGCTTCTTATGTATTAGGTATTCCTATACAGCAGAAGGAAGATATATATAATCTTTTACAATTACAAAAAAAATTATATGGCACAAAATAAATGTGTAACTACTAAAAAAATATCTAAAATCATACCTCTGATATATATGAATGCATAATATGTGGGAAACTACTACTGAGGTTTTTAGCCATCATATAGTTACAGCAGGTTAAGGCCTCTTTCACACGAACGGTGCACAGACCGTTTTTTTGCATTACGTATACGGAACCATTCATTTCAATGGCTCCGCAAGAAAGTGTTTGTGTGCATGCAGTTTCCGTATTTCCGTTTTTCGGTTCCGTGCAAAGAGAGAACATGACATGTCCTATTATTGCCCACAAATCACGATCCGTGGCTCTATTCAAGTCAATGGGTCCGCAAAAAAAGAAACGTATACGGAAATGCATCCGTATGTCTTCCGTATCCATTCCGTTTTTTGCGGAGCAGTTTATTGAAAATGTTAAGCCCAGCCCAATTCTTTCTATGTAATTACTGTATATGCCATACGGAAAAACGGAATGGAAAAATGTGACCAAAACGGATCCGATAAAAGCGGCCCGCAAAACACTGAAAAAGCCATACGGTCAAGTGAAAGAGGCCTAACATGAAGCTCTGTAGTTAGTGGTTAAGGTTTTTGACTTTAATGTAGAAGGTTGCGTTCAAATCCCAGCAAAATCACTTAAAAAATAGAGGCTAAATAAAACTTAGAGGACCTTTCACCTGTCCAAAGTTTGTTAGTGAAAGATATGTACATGCAGAGCGGCACCCAGGGATGTCCCTGCACTCACTTGTATCCCTGGGTGCCGCTCCGTTCGCCCGCTGTAGCCCCCGGTGCCGGCGCACGCGCTGCTGATATTTTTGCCTTGGGCGGAGACGTCCTCTTTTGCCCTGGGCGTCTCCTTCTCCCAGGCTGGAGCGCTGGCCAATAGCAGCGCTCATCTCATATCCTGGGAGGTTGCAGGATATGAGCTGAGCGGCACCCAGGGATACAAGTAAGTGCAGGGACATCCCTGGGTGCCGCTCTCCATGTACATACCTTTCACTAACAAACTTTGGACAGGTGAAAGGTCCTCTTTAAATAGACACACCAACCTTTTTTTAATTTGTGTAACTTATTTTTGTTGGGAAAGGTGGCAAACCTAACAGAACCCCTGATCACCAGAGGACCCCGCCCCCCGCGACTTTTTTTTTTTAAAGTTATGTCTATGGAGATGTGTGGGGGCTCATTTGAGTGAAGTTTGTCTTTTTCAACAATAGTATTTTGGGGGGTGTATGACTTGATCACTTTTTATTAAATTTTCTTGGGAGATAAAGTGATGAAAAAACAGCAAATCAGCCTTTTTTTTTTTTTTCTGTTGCATCCTTCACCATATGGGCTAACTTTCTTTTAAAATATTTTAATAGTATGGGTGTTTTTGCATGCAATGGTGCCCATAATTTTATTCTTATTTTGTTTATTTTGGTGAAAGTAGGGTGATTTTAATTTTATTTATATTTATATTTTTAAAACTTTAACTACTTTTGATCAGATTGCAACTTTAACAGAATAATGGAAATTGCTCCATTATTCTGTATAGAAATGCCTATATTACAGTTTAGTGCTGCCACCTAGTGGCCTGAACTGGGATATACGAATGATGAGCCTGGAAGCCTTGTACAGGCTGCGGCTTATTTTTAGAACGGGGTGCTTTCCCCGATCTCCGCTGGGGGAAGGCGCGTCTGAGCAGAAAGCCTGCGCTTCTGCTTTTTAACACTCTCAGAGGCCGTGGTGACACTGAGATTTATCGCCCAAGGGCCCACTTGAACCTGGAGCCGGCCCTGTATTGAGGGTTATTGTATTTGATGGTCAACCACACTCGGCTACCCCCCCCCCCCCATCTAAGATCCTCCCCACTCACCAAAGATGGAATTGCCACGATATGTGTAGCCGCCAAATGTGAAAACGTGGGAATGGTCAGCGGTGACAACGGTCAGGGTGTCATCCATGGATGTCATGTCTCCTGCAAGGCCTATGGCGACGTCCATCTGCACCGCCTCGTATAAGGCTTGCTGGGCTTTACCGTCGTGATGCCCATGGTCAATTCGTCCACCTGATCAAAAGAGATAAAATGAATATCACCCCACGATTGGCTCGTAGACATTTTCTTGGTAGATTTGGGAGTTTGTGATATCGGTGTACAGGGTGTGACAACTTCTGTGCTGATCAATCACCTTCCACCAGTAGGAAGAAGCCTTTGGGGTTCTTCTTTAGGATGTTGATGGCCACTGTTGTCATCTCGGAGAGGGAGGGGTCAGAAGTTTTATTTCTGTCCAGTTCATACACCAGATCTCCCGGCTCAAACAGACCTGGAAGAAATGAAAAGTGAGGAAATGTCTTAATTTTGGGTTTTCGACTACGAGATTCCCCCCTGCTGGCTCAGATACTACATTTACCCATCAGGTAGTCCACATCCTGAGGTCTCAGAGCCATCAGCTGCTCCCTGTTCCAGACATAATGTGCTGCCTGTGGGTGGAAAGAACATAGAATGGTGAGTCCGGCCTTCCCCAGTTTTTCCTTCCATCTACACCACCCCACCATTGGTGGTCTCATCTCTGCCTACAGACTCATTATTGAACCTAATGTGTTAACTTTCAGCTCCTGAGCTCCCCCTAGTGAAGGCTGCAGGTAGACAGAATTTTGTTGTGCTTGTGCCGTTTGTGATTTTAGTTGGAGTTTGCTTTAAGACTTGGGAAAGAACTATCCCTGCCCTCTTCTACTGGAACCAACGTTCTCCATTTCTTGCACCTTCTAGGAGTCAACATCTGTAACTTCCAGCAAGATGGAGGCCGGAGCCACGCCGGATGTGCTGCCTGCGTTCTCTAAAGCCAGTAAGTGACCTCACTGTGTCCTGTGTTTGGGGCTACATTGATACAGGGGAGAAGGCCATGACATATGGTGTCCATTAAAGGGGTATTCCCATCTGGATAGTGTATTACTACGATATGCCATCAGTGTCAGATAGGAGAGGGTCCCTATCTCCAGAACAGGGCCCCAAAAGTAGGGCTAGCAGCCTGCATGCATGACCACCCTCCGTTCACTGCTATGGAATAGCTGAGCGGGCAGTGAATGGAGAACACGCTACACATGTATAGTGTGTTCTCCTTCACTTCGGGGGCCCCGTTCTGGAGATAGATGACACATCCTAACGATATGCCATTAATGTCCCAAATAAGGATGCCCCTTTAACCACAACCAATGCAAAGTATCTGGGCAGCCATCTCCACTAATTGGTGGGAAAAGGAATGGTGGGGGGCGTGCAGCTCAGGGCGGTCTGTAAATGTTCTTTCCAGCCATTCGAAGGATGACCAGTGGAGCCTTATTTTAAAGGGGTTCTCTCATTTCAGCAAATGGCATTTATTTTGTAGAGTAAGTTAATACAAGCCACTTACTAATGTATTGTGATTGTCCATATCGCTTCCTTCGCTGTCTGGATTCCTTTTTAAATCACATTATGCACTGCTCGTTTTACATGGTTACGACCACCCTGCAATCCATCAGTGGTGGTCATGCTTGTACATTGCAGGAAAAATCGTCGGCCTCTCTGGTGGTCAGGACCATGGGAGTGGGTGTAGGCCAGTGCACTTTCCTATAGTGTTCAAGCACAACCACCACTGATGGATTGCAGGGTGGTCGTAACCATGGAAACGAGCAATGTTTAATGTGATGCAAAAATGAATCCAGCCAGCAAAGGAAGCAATATGGACAATCGCAATACATTAGTAAGTGTCTTGTATTAACTTCCTCTACATAATAAATGCTATTTGCTGAAGTGAGACAACCCCTTTAAGGCAGTATTTTCACGTGGATTGTTTGCAATGGATTTTGAAATTTGAGATCTGCATCAAGAAGCGGACGTGTCTCTTGATGGAGTTTCTGTGCGGAAACCACAAGTGGTGGCCATTTGTAGTCCGCAGCAGGAATCTGAGACTCTGCCTCGGATATCTAGCGCTTAATATCTCGAGGCAATGAGTTAGTCGCATGTGGCAGAAGAGTGGTCCTCTGGCATTGTACCTTGTTGGGGGGCTTCTTCTCCCTCCACACCTGGGTCAGGTTCAGTCCGTCGAGTCGGGTGCCGTTTGCCTTCTCATCTTTTGGATACTCCAAGTCAGGGGTGTTCTTGGGGAACATGTACTTCCTGCCTCCGCCCATGATGACCTATGATAAGCGATAAGTGTCATGTCTCATGTGGTGTCTTCTTCTCTTCCCAGTGAAGCTCCTTCTGCTCCAGATTTTGTACCAAACAGACTCGCACAAAACCGTAAGTTGATGACCTCAAACTACTTCCCTCCCCTCATCCAACCAAGGGACTTACCTCAATGTCTGGGATATTATGTATGAGCTGCCAGGCAATGTCCTTACATCCTCCCTCGACGGCATCTGTAGGCATCTCTTTATCGGAGTACCAATCACGGTTGACGCAGTGGGCATAGGCAGCACTTGGGGTGGCGTGGTTAACCCTCGTGGTGGTCACTACCCCTACAGATTTCCCTGGGGAAGAATGACAAAAGGGCTGAATGCCTCCAATGCCGTGGCCACTCTCTTCACACAACCCTGACTGGTGGATAACCCATACTATTATGCAGCGCTCAGTGTATCCTACTGATCTGCCGGTGTCTGGGTCTTCACTGCGGTTCTGATGCTACTAGTCATAAACTAGTAATGTAATGAGTAGAGTTGAGCGAACTTCTGTTTTAAGTTCGGCGTCCAAAGTTCGGGTTTGTGTTATCCAAGCATCCCGTTATTGACTCCGCTACCACGGACCATAACTGCATTTGGAATCCATAAGGGGATTCTTCAATGAACCCGAACCTTGGACAACACGGAGGACCTGGGGTGACGTCACCGCCATGTGATCAGTGTAGGGGGCGTGACTCAGTACTGGATTAGATAACACCCCGTGTTCCAAATGCCGTTATGGTCCGTGGTAGCGAAATCCATAACTGGATGCTTGGATAACCTGAAACCCGAACTTTGGAAGCCGAACTTAAAACAGAATTTCGCTCAACTCTAGTAATGAGTAAAGTTGCTCTTTATTTGGGGGTGCCTCTGAACTGGGGACCCAGGGATGTCCTGAAGTCATAATCTTCCATCCTATAGGTTTATTAGTACTTGGCGGTCTCTGGTGACCACCAATAGTGCTGCTATCACCGCTCCCTATGGGAGCTCTGGCCATACTTGTCATCCATCTTGGATAAACCATGGTATATAAGGAGACTACTCAAGCGCTTAAGAGTTTCTGAACTTTAGGGGTAAGTTCTTTGTGCCCTATGATGGTGCACTGCAGTATTTATGTAGTATCACGGTGGGGTGCACTTGGGAGAAGGAGGGGGGGGTTCTAGTTAATCAAACCCCCTGATTGTCCTGCTTGATCCTCTGTACTGTAGTAGCGATGCTGCTGTGCTATGGTTCCTGAGCGTTGGAGGAGGGCTGGGTGGCACCTGCGCAGCAGCATCTCTAGAAAGTTGGAGAGGTGGGCAAGGAAGCAGAGTCAGGGGTGCAGAGACAGTCACAATGACTGAAGTAGCTCCCACGCCCGCTGACTCTGCATCCTCCCGACTCTCTCCATCTTCCATCTGTGCAGGCGCCTCCCTGTGTTTCTGTGCTGGAGAGCAGCGGGGTGACAGCCTGTACAGCAGCATTAGTGCTAGTTGGAGCCAGGCCATGAGGGACTCTAGTCCTAGCGTAATGATGCAAGCCGGTCCTGTCGCTTGTCTGGATAGTTTGCAGGCAGGCGTGTGCTGTGCCCATTGCTGCTGGGCAAAAGTAGCTCTGGGTTGGATCGGTGTCTCCCAGTATGAAATCGTCTGTTTCCGGATGTGTGGTCAACATGGTGGATCTAGTATCAGGGGGGCAGAGCCTAGTCCCCATCCTCCTGTCGTGCACTCACCTGCTTGTTTGGCCCACTTTAAGATGGATTCGACTTCATTGCCCTTTGTGGTGTTGCATTGACCTCGCATCGCGGCGGCATTCACACCGACGGTCCCCTCGTTGGCCTTTACTCCACACAGGTAGGCAGTGGCGGTGCCTGCGCTGTCTGGGACCTGTGCGTTGGTGTTATACGTCTGCAGGAGCAAAAGCGATATGAGGTCAGAGGGGTCAGGATGGTGACGTCTCCAATAACGTGAGACTTGTTAAGCCGACTGGAAGGGCGTGTGTAATTGTTATACGCTGCAGGTGCGCAGGATATAGCGCAGCATCACATGCCGCACCCTGTGGGGTCACATGAGATGTTTGGCCTCCACAGCAGCAATAAAGGAGCCATCCTTGTATAGTGTCCCCGGCTCCAGGTGTCTGCAACATCAGAAGCGGAACGTTCCCCCCCCGCCCAATCATCTGATTCTTCTTTTTAACTTGTGGTTTCTGTACATGAAAGATGCGGGAGGATAATACAGGGCGGTCGGGGTGTGACCGCTGAAAGTTATAATGAAGGTGTGTGATAAGACACCCGGATGATGTAACCATGTCATATACCCTGCTATAAAAATGTGTCTCATGAGGTAATGGAGGGGGGCGTGTCCCCTCCAGTCCTGGGCTTGGGGTCTTTCTTGGGTGTAAAATCACTGCTCCTATCTACAGGAAAGGCTATATCCACACTCTGGATGGAACCACCACCCACAGGAACGCTGGCTGACCAGTGATGCCCCCTCCCTGGCACCAGGTAAACGGAGGCGTCTTGTCTGGTGGTTTTCTGCCCTGTGATGCCCGGAGCCTGCGGTTGATACCCACAGAAACCTTCAGCTCATGATAAATCAATGGAAAAAAGGAGGAATAAACAGAAGTTTTGATGCAATAGGAGACATCGCTGCTAAATCTGGATGCAGAATGGTGGCATTATTGCAATTCATACTATGCAGCTGGATCCCAGAATCTGTGCTCACCCCATGCCTACAATATGACCTAACAGAGCTACAGCCAATGCACCCACCACCCCAGGTGGCGCTGGCTTTCACTGCACCCACCTGACTCTGCCCATGACTCACCTTTGCCAGAGCAACATATGGGAACTTGTCCATCTCCAGCATGGTCTCCTCTCCAGGTTTCCCAGCAAGCTGACCCTTAAAGATTCGTGTGGCTGTAACAGTTGACACCCCCATACCTGTGGTAGAGGGGGATCATTAATAAATAGCACTGCGACCATCCCTGCCCTCACCCGGGCAATGCCAGCCCTGCGCTCACCATCTCCCAGGAACATGATGACGTTCTTGGCTATCTTGGTGTTGAGCTGCTGCAGACGTAGTGCTTGTTTTAAGGTGTCCTGGGCCTGGGTCCTCCAGTATTCTGGGTCCTTCTCATGCTCTAAGGAGGGTTAGAAGTTGCATGTGACACGTGAGTGTACAGGGGATAGAGGACCAGCACGAAATGTAGATTCCCAGGATGACACTTTATGCAACTAGCTAGTGGACTCTGTTTCAGTTCTTCACACTTCTCAACATCTCTGCTTATTGTCATTAAATAAGAAAATGGTTTGCATCCAAAACCTGTCCTGACCTAATACTTCTCAGCTGAGGTTTGCTACAATTGTATCCAGGGCAGACAGTCCTTTGACAGAAGCAGCTTGGCATTTTACCTTATTGATTGATACATTGTAACAAACTAATCAATGCCTTAGGCTATGTTCACACGACGACATTTGTCGCGCGACAAATGGGGCACAACTTCACCGCAACATTTGTCGCGTGAAATTTTGTCGCACTATTGTCGCGCGACAATTTTTATAATGGGAGTCTATGGTGTCGCATTACGACATGCGAAATGCTGCGACTGCATGAATGGATTTTTTGCAACTGTCGAGTCGCAGTCGCAGCATGTTGCATGTCGCAATGCGACACCATAGACTCCCATTATAAAAATTGTCGAGCGACAATAGTCGTTGTGTGAACGTAGCCTTATACTCCAGTCACATCCAAAGCTGCAGTCTCCATTCTGTGGGATGTCCCTGGCCACAGTGGGTTTGGCCTGCCATGAGAAGACTGTCTTGTAACTGCTGGTCTCTGTAACGGAGATATTGAGGAAACCGGCAGAACTGTTGCAGCTCTGGATGTTACTGGAGTATCGGATCGGACGTCACCCTGGGTCAATGCCTCCGCCTCACCTCTTACCTGGGAAGCTTTGTGCCACGGTCAGTTTGAGGAGCAGCAGCAGCGTCCACCATCTCAGGTCCATGCTGTCCGTCACGTGCTCGGGGTCAGAACAGCTCCAGTACCTTGTGCGCAGTCCTGCTGATCAGAAGGGATAATGAGAGTTCAGCCTTGCGGAATACTCTACTGGGGGTTAGACTCCTACGTGGAACATGCAGCATTCATAAGCCATCCCAGATATTCACATAAATTGCAGGTTGTGCGTCCCTCCAACTGTGGCGGCTGAGTAAACGGAGAAGCCCCGAACCCCTCAATTACTAACCAGATTTATACATGAAAGATAAAAGCAGAAAATCCTGTTCACAGCGAGGTGCAAACAAACAGCTAAAAATAAAACCTGGCATAACGAGGAGACTAAAGGGCAGAGGGTGGCGACACAAGGGCACAAAGAGGCAATTGTAGTGGAAGAGTAGTTTTCACCCCAATGTCCTTCAACATGTACATAACCATCCTGTCCACAGGGGCCAGTATTATGGTAGTTATATTCTTGTACATATGAGGCAGTATTATAGTAGTTATATTCTTGTACATAGGAGGTAGTATTATAGTAGTTATATTCTTGTACATAGGAGCAGTATTATAGTAGTTATATTCTTGTACATAGGAGGCAGTATTATAGCAGTTATATTCTTGGACATAGGAGCAGTATTATAGTAGTTATATTCTTGTACATAGACGCAGTATTATAGTAGTTATATTCTTGTACATAGGAGAAGTATTATAGTAGTTATATTCTTGTACATAGGAGCAGTATTATAGTAGTTATATTCTTGTACATAGGAGCAGTATTATAGTAGTTATATTCTTGTACATAGGAGCAGTATTATAGTAGTTATATTCTTGTACATAGGAGAAGTATTATAGTAGTTATATTCTTGTACATAGGAGCAGTATTATAGTAGTTATATTCTTGTATATAGGGGCAGTATTATAGTAGTTATATTCTTGTACATAGGAGAAGTATTATAGTAGTTATATTCTTGTACATAGGAGGCAGTATTATAGTAGTTATATTCTTGTACATAGACGCAGTATTATAGTAGTTATATTCTTGTACATAGGAGAGTATTATAGTAGTTATATTCTTGTACATAGGAGCAGTATTATAGTAGTTATATTCTTGTACATAGGAGCAGTATTATAGTAGTTATATTCTTGTACATAGACGCAGTATTATAGTAGTTATATTCTTGTACATAGGAGAAGTATTATAGTAGTTATATTCTTGTACATAGGAGCAGTATTATAGTAGTTATATTCTTGTACATAGGAGCAGTATTATAGTAGTTATATTCTTGTACATAGGAGCAGTATTATAGTAGTTATATTCTTGTACATAGGAGAAGCATTATAGTAGTTATATTCTTGTACATAGGAGCAGTATTATAGTAGTTATATTCTTGTATATAGGAGCAGTATTATAGTAGTTATATTCTTATACATAGGAGGCAGTATTATAGTAGTTATATTCTTGTACATAGGAGAAGTATTATGGTAGTTATATTCTTGTACATAGGAGCAGTATTATGGTAGTTATATTCTTGTACATAGGAGCAGTATTATAGTAGTTATATTCTTGTACATAGAAGTATTATAGTAGTTATATTCTTGTACATAGAAGTATTATAGTAGTTATATTCTTGTATATAGGGGCAGTATTATAGCAGTTATATTCTTATACATAGGAGGCAGTATTATAGTAGTTATATTCTTGTACATAGGAGGCAGTATTATAGTAGTTATATTCTTGTACAAAGGATCAGTATTATAGTAGTTATATTCTTGTACATAGGAGCAGTATTATAGTAGTTATATTCTTGTACATAGGAGCAGTATTATAGTAGTTATATTCTTGTACATAGGAGGCAGTATTATAGTAGTTATATTCTTGTACATAGGAGGCAGTATTATAGTAGTTATATTCTTGTACATAGGAGCAGTATTATAGTAGTTATATTCTTGTACATAGAAGTATTATAGTAGTTATATTCTTGTATATAGGCAGTATTATAGTAGTTATATTCTTATACATAGGAGGCAGTATTATAGTAGTTATATTCTTGTACATAGGAGCAGTATTATAGTAGTTATATTCTTGTACAAAGGATCAGTATTATAGTAGTTATATTCTTGTACAAAGGATCAGTATTATAGTAGTTATATTCTTGTACATAGGAGCAGTATTATAGTAGTTATATTCTTGTACATAGGAGCAGTATTATAGTAGTTATATTCTTGTACATAGGAGGCAGTATTATAGTAGTTATATTCTTGTACATAGGAGGCAGTATTATAGTAGTTATATTCTTGTACATAGGAGCAGTATTATAGTAGTTATATTCTTGTATATAGGGGCAGTATTATAGTAGTTATATTCTTATACATAGGAGGCAGTATTATAGTAGTTATATTCTTGTACATAGGAGAAGTATTATGGTAGTTATATTCTTGTACATAGGAGCAGTATTATGGTAGTTATATTCTTGTACATAGGAGCAGTATTATAGTAGTTATATTCTTGTACATAGGAGAAGTATTATAGTAGTTATATTCTTGTACATAGAAGTATTATAGTAGTTATATTCTTGTATATAGGGGCAGTATTATAGTAGTTATATTCTTATACATAGGAGGCAGTATTATAGTAGTTATATTCTTGTACATAGGAGGCAGTATTATAGTAGTTATATTCTTGTACAAAGGATCAGTATTATAGTAGTTATATTCTTGTACATAGGAGCAGTATTATAGTAGTTATATTCTTGTACATAGGAGCAGTATTATAGTAGTTATATTCTTGTACATAGGAGGCAGTATTATAGTAGTTATATTCTTGTACATAGGAGGCAGTATTATAGTAGTTATATTCTTGTACATAGGAGCAGTATTATAGTAGTTATATTCTTGTATATAGGGGCAGTATTATAGTAGTTATATTATACATAGGAGGCAGTATTATAGTAGTTATATTCTTGGACATAGGAGCAGTATTATAGTAGTTATATTCTTAGACATAGGATCAGTATTATAGTAGTTATATTCGTGTACATAGGAGCAGTATTATAGCAGTTATATTCTTGTACATAGCAGGCAGTATTATAGAAGTTAGTATAGTAGTATAGTGTCTAGGATGCCCCTGTAAGTGTTGCCCTATTAATGATGCCACCCTAAGTAATTAGTTGGTGAATTATTTGTGGTGCAGGTTTGTGTAGAGCAGCCCCTCATGGTCTGGTATCTGTTGTCCTTGGTACTTACCCTGCCAGTCTGCAGGTGAAGTAGCAGAGACATATCAGTACGGCAAAAGCCACAATGGAGCAGACAACAGTGGTGATGAGTAAGTGCATCTCGTTAGTCATTGCCATGATGAGGTAGCGGCACAGTCTGCCTCACACTGCCCGTGAAAGACCCCCTAGAGAAGTGTAGTGGGCATCCGGTACCAGGAGACTGAGCTGCCAGATGAGGAGCAGCCTCGCTCAGCACATTCACGGATTTGCTATCACCTGACAAGATAATTCCTGAGGATTTGGCATCTGCTGAGAGCAGTGACCTGACGGTCCTGGGGTCAAGTACAGAGCGTCCAGGATCCTTTAGACCCCTCTATACTGGATGCCTGGGGTCACTAGGAGAAGGGAGCAAGAAATGGTCACGTAGATGTAGGTATCTGATCCCTGACTTAGAGCTATCTGGTATGGGACCGTATGACACTTTGGGATTAGATACAGCGGTTTATCTGACAGTATCACGTGATGGGATTAGATGCCATGGGTCAGCGGGCAGTATCACACATGATATTAGATGCAGTAGGCAGCATTACACATGATGAGCTCCGATAAGGCAGAGTATCACACATGATATAAGAAACAGCAGACAGTATTACACATGATTGGATTAGATACAGCATACAGTGTCACAAATAATTGGATTAAATGGAGCAGCCGGTATCACCCATGATAGGATTAAATACAGCAGACAGTAATAGTGGAATAGACCCAGAAATATATACAGGTATGATGGGTTTAGATACAGAAGACAGCATTACACATGATGGGATTAGATACATCAGAAAGTATTGCGTATGATGAGATTAGATACTGCAGACAGTATCACACATGCTAGGATTAGTAAAGCAGATGGTATGCTGGGATTAGATTCAGCAGGCGGTATCACACATGCTAGGATTAGATGCAGCAGATGGTATCGCACGTGCTGGGGCTAGATGCAGCAGGCGGTATCGCACGTGCTGGGATTAGATGCAGCAGGCGGTATCGCACGTGCTGGGGCTAGATGCAGCAGGCGGTATCGCACGTGCTGGGGCTAGATGCAGCAGGCGGTATCGCACGTGCTGGGGCTAGATGCAGCAGGCGGCATCGACGTGTTGGCTAGATGCAGGCGTGCATCGCACGCAAGGCTTAGATGCAGCAGGCGGTACCGCACGTGCTGAGCGGCTAGATGCAGCAGGCGGTAGTGCAGCAGGCGTATCGATGCTGGGGCTTAGATGCAGCAGGCGGTATCGCACGTGCTGGGGCTTAGATGCAGCAGGCGGTATCGCACGTGCTGGGGCTAGATGCAGCAGGCGGTATCGCACGTGCTGGGGCTAGATGCAGCAGGCGGTATCGCACGTGCTGGGGCTAGATGCAGCAGGCGGTATCGCACGTGATGGGATTTAGATGCATGGCTCTGCAGTACTGTGATCAGCTGCTCTGCACAGGTTTGTCACTTGTTTTCTTCGGTGGCTTCTTGGCGTCCGGTATAGTTAGATCTCTGGGGCGGGAGCCAGGTGCTCACCAGTGACAGACGTGACTTGGCTGCCATTCCTGGCTTGTAGTATCAGATGACTACATGAAGGCAGAGGGTTGTGTTTACCACAGCTGAGGGGGGGCCGGGGTTGTTGGGGGTCATTAGTCTTGTGCCCAGGCTTCTTGTCCATTTTGGACGCCCATGTTGGTGTATTAGGTCCCCAGATTTTTAGCGGCTTCTCTGTAATGCCCAGTAATCTTATTCTGTTCTGTACCCTCTATCGGGGTACTGGCACCTATTGAATTGATTCTAGTTCTCTGTAGCGGCTCTGTTACTAGAGACCCCATCCCTCTATCGGCCTGTCTTGAGCGTATAGCACCCACAGTTCTACAAAACCAAACTTGGATTTCAATGACCGTCCCAAAATGCGTGTCTATATGTCAGGCTGCATCAGCAGTGATTTCTGCAATTTAGGGAGAGGATTGAAATTGGATCTCATGACAGAAGCTACTTGATGGCAAAACCCCTTGCCCCTAGGGTTGCACCAATACCCCAACCCCCTCCTTATAACTATTATGCCCCTTTTATAATATGTACATGGTAAAGAGACCATGGGCCAGGGGGTGACTGTTCACACTGCGCTTCTTGCAACTATGCCCTAAGAAGGAAAAGGAAATTGAGAAAAAAGTTCAGCTGCCATCTGCCAGGATTGTGGGAGACTGTGATATAGCCCCTGCCTGTCCTTTCCCGACTGCAGTGGTATCATCCCTCGCATGCCATTCCCCCCCCCCCCCCCCAACCACTCCTTTCTGTGAGAACAATCACAGACTAATGAGTTCCTGCTGTCAGTAACAAGACCCTGCTACAATAGTCTTCTCCCCTCCTGTGAAAGCTGGAGCCCCTCATACAGACCGCTATATGCATACTTTGTCCATGACCTTCTGTGTACCATATTGTACCCCTGATTTCATACCGGACCCCTCAGCAAACACATTGCGGCTGCTGTACTACAGAAGTGCATGGAGGCACCGCTGCTAGAGGAGAGCGTCGCCGCACGCAGCCCTCCATAATCGACTCTACATGCCGATGCACAGGCGGGTATTTTATATTCAGGGTCCCCCTTACTCATCTGATTGGCTCTTTTGTTTTATTTGGCAGATGGGGCACCTCTTCCCTTTGCTACAGCAGCCGGCCACTGAGCCAAGTAGGTCAGCGGTGAATGAATGGCCAAGGCCGGTCACATCCACTGCCCTGTGCCCCACGAGGAGGGAGGGGTGGCTGTACCCCCCCCCCCCAGTTATACATTAAATTCATACACTTGGGTTCTTCGACTGGAATCCTTTGAACTTGTGCCTCTTAAAGGGACAGTGACCCTCATTCTGGGACCTATAGCAAGCTTTCATAAGTGATGTTTGAATGCGGTTCTGGAAACCAAGGTCAGGAGAGGATCGTGAAGTGTATAGATAACGTGACTGGGGAGCTAGCGATGTGAGTGAATGGAGGCCGCTGACTGATGGGACTGCTCACGTGACCCTCCACCAGGGACCGTTTTTGTGAGCAGTAAACGTAAATTAGACCTTGTAAAAAGTCATGCCGGTTACTAGCTACATGTATGTGCTGTTCAGTAATAGTGGCCAACCCCTTTAATGAATGCCGCATGTGAAAGCTCCATAACAGGGACTGCTGATGTCAGTCACATACGCCGGAGATGTGATATAAAGTAGTAATCATGGGGGTCAGGGAGGTGTCGACACCTTGGCGCTCATCCCATTGAACACTACAGTCAGCTTTTCACCAGCCTGAAATGGCTGATAACGGGGAACGATAGATGCTGCAGTCACCTGGGGTCCTGATGGACCCGACACTGTATCAATTCTAGCTGATATATATATTTCAATACAATAAATTAGTCTAGCAAATATTCCACAAAAATAACCCCGCCTTCCTCTCTAATCCACAAAATAGACCCCCTCCTCCCTGATCCACAAAATAGACCCCTTCCTCTCTAATACACAAAATAGACCCCTTCCTCTCTAATACACAAAATAGACCCCTTCCTCTCTAATACACAAAATAGACCCCTTCCTCTCTAATACACAAAATAGACCCCTTCCTCTCTAATACACAAAATAGACCCCTTCCTCTCTAATCCACAAAATAGACCCCTTCCTCTCTAATCCACAAAATAGACCCCCCTCCTCTCTAATCCACAAAATAGACCCCCCTCCTCTCTAATCAACAAAATAGACCCCCCTCCTCTCTAATCAACAAAATAGACCCCCCTCCTCTCTAATCCACAAAATAGACCCCCCTCCTCTCTAATCCACAAAATAGGCCCCTCCTCCCTGATCCACAAAATAGGCCCCCTCCTCCCTGATCCACAAAAAGGCTCCCTGATCCACAAAAAGTCTCCCTGATCCACAAAAAGTCTCCCTGATCCACAAAAAGGCTCCCTGATCCACAAAAAGGCTCCCTCCTCCCTGATCCACAAAATTGGACAACTCCTCCCTGATCCAAAAAAATAGACCCCTTCCTCTCTAATCCAAAAAAAATAGACCCACCCAACTCTGATTTTTGGGGAGGGATGTAAGTAGAATATAATTTCTGGCAGTGTTTTGCTGACATTATCTGGAGATGACTGAACAGTTTAACTGCAATCAGATTGCAGAGTATGAGCCGTGGGATTAGATCTCGGTCCTTACTAGATCCAGTCTGAGGACCTGTTCAAATCCTGCCCCAACATGACCCTAGAGTCCTAGAAGAGGAGGACCGCGACCCTCTGTTCATTGTATCATACACCCAGTCCCATCCTTTAACTTTCTCCAAGGACTGAACCCGAAGATTGCAACCACATTGACCAGCCCTGACATCACCGCTACATCTAGAACCAACCCTCAGCCCTACCATCATGTACAAATGTGTCCCCAGCCCTCCTCCAACTATAGAATCACCCCTAGATATAGAATCGAAATCCAGCCCTACCATGTACAAATGTGCCCCCAGCCCTCCCCCCAAATATAGAACCCAACTGCAGCCCTACCACTACCCCAGCCGCAATCCTGGCATTACCGACAAATATGCAACCCCCCCAGACCTGGTATCGCCTTGTCCCCATATGTAGAGCCCCCACTCCTGCTGGCCTCCCCCAACAAATAGCACAGCCCTGGGGAGAACACATTGCATAGGCAGCTCTGGGGTCCTGGGTTCAAATCTGACATCTGCATGTAGTTTGTATGTTCTCCCCGTGTCTGCGAGGGTTTCCTTCCACACTCCAAAGACATACTGATGGGGAACTGAGATTGTGGGAGAAAATGAGCGATGTCTGTAAGGGGCTGTGGAATATCTCCGCTATATCAGCAAGAGAAATAAGTAATGCAATCACTCTCAACGGTGCAGGGGATGATGATGAGCCTCCTACCTGTGTCCTGAGCTTCCGAGCCTTGTGCAACTTGTGACTGAGAAGTTGAAGAAAAGTTCAAGGAGGGAAGTAGTTTTACTTACAGGACAACCCATTAAGATGCAAATTTGTACTCCCCATGCAGATTCCACCCCCAATCCCCTCTGCTGATGGCAGCCCCCCCCCCCCCCTTCTCACCCCTGCACTCCCTTATCCTTTCAGTGTCTGTGCAATAGACAGGATTTCTCCTTCAATGAGTGAGATGCTAACTCACAAATTTCCTTAGGGGTGGGTTGGGAGGGGGGAAGAGGGTCCCTCTGATCCGGGGGCCCGCACTGCTGGAAGAACATGCATGTACATATCTATTAATGCAGCCGATATGCAAGAACATTCCGTAGACCAACGTGGCTCTGCTACATCTGTATTCTCAATCTTATAGGGGGCAGTGATGATCATAATGTATAAATGGTCATAATTTGATCTGGTCGCTGTCATGGCGGCAGGGTAGCAAAAAAGTAGGGAAGAGGACAATGTGGAGAGTTTATCCGAATGTTGCGGGCGTCGCTTTAAAAGTCCAAACCTGCGTGGCGGATTTATAACCGTTTTCCACTACTTTTGCGACCTGTGCCGTGTTCCACCGCAGACCCACAATTCTCGATCAGAACCTTAAAAATGTCGCCCTATGGACGTGTTTGATGGGGGTGGCATGGGGTTGGTCTAACATCTACATTCCAGACCTTACATCTCAATCCAGTGGCACGCCCCCTAAGTTAAAGTATTCCTAGCAAAATGTAAACTGCGTGGATCGGTGGGTATCTTGGCTCTGCCTTCTTGCTCTTTGGCCCCTTCAGGGAAATTGTCTAATAATTCTCCCTATGAAGTTACGTCCATCTCTTAGGACTCCGCGACTTCACTTCCTTATTTTCTACTCTGGTAACCGCTGTTGTCCACGGCGCAATGGGATCAAGGACGGCTGTGGTTTACAGCCCAGCTGTACCCTAAAAAAAAAAAACTCATCGGTGGTCCGAAGCATAGAGAACATTTGGGATCTGTTGTTGGGTCCTCACTCCAGAAGAACAGAGGGGGTCCAGGTTCAGCATCCAGAATATGAACAGTTAAACTCATACGAACATGCGTGTGTTCTGAATGGGGAGAGGGAAATAAACTGCTGCAATCTAACATGCGTGACCCTTCTTCCCCCAAAATCTGCCGCAGGGACAGCGAGGAAACCCCCCATTTAGGGTACATTCTCACAAACGTGAGCCGTCCGTAGCTGTGCTGCGGACTGCAAATCGCACGGGCACCGGCCGTGTGAATCCCTTATTGGAGCGCTGACCCATTGACTTGAATGGGGCCACAATATACGGCAAAAGGTAGAACATGTACCATCTTTTGAGATGTGGAGGCATGGACCTGAAAGCCCACGGAAGTGCTTCCATGACCTTCCAATCCATGCCTCCGCTCTGCCCCATATCTTGAGGATTGCAGAGCCATTCAAGTCAATGGGTCTGCATTAATGATACAGGAGTCACACGGCCAATGCCCGTATATTGCAGAACCAACCATTGTGGTCCACAATACAGGTATGGAGGCCCGCACCCATGTCAATTGACTCCTACAGTAATGTCAGATAAAGTATCTGGTATCAGCAGGACCAACCATCTAATGTGTATGACCAGCTTCAGAATGGATACTGAGTGTTAGACAGGCTCCATACATACAGCATAGCAGAAGCGTGACCGTACAAGCGACGCACCGACAGAATATGAGAAGCCGGACTGTACAAGTGCCCCACTGACAGAACATGAATGGCAGGACTGTGGCTGTGACCCATCGACAGAATAGAAGAAGCGGACTGTACAAGTGCCCTACTGACAGAATTAAAAGCATAGCCGTACAAGCGCCCCACCGACCGAATATAAAAAGCTGATTGTATAAGCACCCCACCAACAGAATATTAGAAGCGGGACTGTACATGCGCCCGACCGAATATAAAAAGCGGATTGTATAAGCACCCCACCAACAGAAAATAAAAAGCGGATTGTACAAGCACCCCACCAACAGAATATTAGAAGCGGGACTGTACAAGCGCCCGACCGAATATAAAAAGCGGATTGTATAAGCACCCCACCAACAGAATATTAGAAGCGGGACTGTACAAGCGCCCGACCGAATATAAAAAGCGGATTGTATAAGCACCCCACCAACAGAATATTAGAAGCGGGACTGTACAAGCGCCCCACCGACAGGAAATAAAAAGCGGATTGTACAAGCACCCCACCAACAGAATATTGAAGCGGGACTGTACAAGCGCCCCACCGACAAAACGTAAGAAACGGACTGTACAAGCGCCCCACCAACAGAATGTAAAAAGTGGATTGTACAAGCACCCCACCGACAGAATGTAAGAAGCGGACTGTACAAGCGCCCCACTGACAGAATGTAAGAAGCGGACTGTACAAGAGCCCCACCGACAGAATGTAAGCGGACTGTACAAGCGCCCCACTGACAGAATGTAAGAAGCGGACTACTGTACAAGAGCCCCACCGACAGAATGTAAGAAGCAGACTGTACAAGAGCCACACCGACAATGTAAGAAGCGGACTGTATAAGCGCCCCACCGACAGCATATGAGAGGCAGACTATGAAAGCAACCCACCGACAGAATGAGAAACGGGACTGTGCAGGTGCCGCACCTATATATGGGTGGATTCATGCACAACTTGTTTTTCATAAAAAAAAAAAAAAACTCCAGATATTAGCTGAAAGTCTATGGGAAATATGAAAGGCAGGATACACATGCGTTTTTTCACTTTGGTAACGTTTGTTTCTTTGGCATGTATTTATTTTCATATGCGTTGTTTTGGAACAATGCTGCTTTTTTCCTCATCCTATCCTCTATAAGGGGGGAAAAAAAAACTAAAATAAAAAACCATTCATATGTAAACACAGTTGGCACTAAACGCATAGCAAATGCATGCAGTATGGATAAAAACTTTTTTTTATGGGACTTCCTAAACACTCCCCCACTGCTATCATCTGTGGGGGGGACAAACTTTGTCTGACCTGTCGCCCACTATCACTGCATGTGAATAAGCCCTATAGTCGAACACCAACCTTGGTGCTATAATAGACTCGCTCCCCATACATCATTATAACCGGGTCAGAGGTCTTGTAGTCACATAACCGCAACTAATAAAATGGCCGCGCTGATGGAGTCACGAAGGCCAGGCCAGGAAAGGGTTAAAGTGCCGGGACTTCATCCCATAAGACCATTGTCACCGCACCTCTTCCATGCTCCTAGGTTTGGCCCGCAAATATTAATGCAAAACGGCTGACCGACGTACTGTGGTGTGAAAGAAGCCCCCACTTGTCGCGCTGCTAGTCACGTCAGGCGGGGTCCTGACTTTTTATGTAGATTCTTTTGTCTCGTTGGTCATCCCTTTGTTCTGTTGCTGTTAGATTCGCTCTCCATAAAAGGCGAAGGTGTTGTTACTGTCTAATTATAGAACTCTGTTATTTACTATAGCGCGTGGCACATAGTTACACAGACGACGGCAATGTAGACATCAGACAAGTCGCCCTAAGCGCCATAATGCCCCTGTGTGTTTGTGCTTCTGCCAGGGTAAACGACTGCTATGGGGCCAGCACTGAACCTGCCCTCCTTGATGTGGTATGGCCAGTCACTACATGCATCTACCACTAGGCGGCGCTCCCACTGCGTTCAATACTAGCAGTATACATCTGTATGCACTGAGCTCCCTCTAGTGGTGGCTGCAGGCAGTATCCTATAATTTATCAGAACGGAGCTCTGCACCCTATAGCATGAGATGAATCTGAGGTTTCTGCACCATTATCACAGGTAAAAAGCTAAAAATGTGGAGTGTCGTTACGTGTTTCCATCAAGGACATGGTGAGCTCCACTAGGGACTGTGATCGGATGACAATCTCTGTGCAATGCAATACACATAAAAATAGATATCTATTAAGATGGCGGATAGTTGTGTGTTAGGGATGCCGACTACTGTGGTTGATCATTCGCCAGGGTCACTATGTGACTGTTCACACATGTAAAAAGCAACGAGGATACATCAAAGAAATGGCGGCACTCACCCAAGTCCGGTGCAAGGAAGGGAATACCTTTATTGAAGGAATGGCAGGTTCAGAGCTAAAACTGCGCTATAGGAGCGAGGGGGAGAGAGGGACAGCCTCCCGTCGTGCGGTAGCGGTGACGGCCGTTTCGCGCGGCTTGCGCTTCTTCTGACCGCAAGTACTTGGCTGAGCAACACCACTTACTAGCCGGTCACATACACGTTCTGCCCGGCTCTCCCTGCACTGATTCTCTGTGCTTGCTGAACGTGCTACTGCTGGACTTCCCTGGTCGTATTTGGGGGTTGACAGTGCCACCGTTCTTTTCTTTTTTTTTTTTGTGTTTTTTGACTGTTCACACATGGCAGGGTCGGTTCATTCACCTGAGTGGGCTTGTTTTGGAAGGAAGTGCATGGATTTCTGTAAGATGCATTCAGATGAATGGGAAGTCAGACTGCTGCGTGTGAATGCACCCTTACAGTCATCCCTGTCTATCAGATTTCTAAGGGGGTAATTCACACAATCTGCAGTTGTATGGCAGTGAATCTGTCCGTCGAGCGCTAGATTTTATGGTCCTCGCAGGCGGCCCCCCTTTCCGATGTGATGTCCCGTGGAGCGCTGGCACCAGACGGACCTCTCCATAGATAAGACATTCCAGGAAGTTGCAGAGTTTCCTTTTTCGTGTGTTTTTCCCATGGCGTTGTTATCGGAGTCACAAGTGATGTGAAGAAGAACTCGTTACTGTCTGCGCCAAGATGCCCTCCAAAACTGCAGAGATGGGGGCCCCCGGGGAGGCGTTAAAGGACTTACATTAGTGCAATGCTGGTCACCACCTTCCCACAGGATGACTGTGCACTCTGCATCATTCTTAGCTGCGTGTCTGAACATCATAGCAGAAGGAAAAATAATGGGGGCCCTTGTGGCCCCTAAGAATATAATTTCCCTTCTGGGGAAGGAGCAGCAATAAAATGCAGGTTTAGAATTTAAAGAGTAACTAAACTTTTTTTTTTTTTTGTCATCAGAAGTGTTGATTGGCAGGGGTCCTAGCTCCGAGACCCCCCCCACTGATCGCTAGAATGAGAGGTCAGAAGTGCTCACCCTCACTGCCGAGCACGAGACTGTGGAAGAGCTGACGGACTTTCTATTTAAACAGTCAGTCTCGTGCTCAGCAGCTGCACTTGGCTGAGCTCTTCTGACCCCTCGTTCTAGCAATCAGTGGGGGGGGTCTCGGAGCTAGGACCCCCCGCCCTGCCGATCAACACTTCTGATATGTCCCCATGACCTACAAAATTTGAAAAAAAATTGTAGTTACTCCTTTTTTAAAGGGCATCTGTCGGCAGATTTGTACCTATGAAACTGGCTGACCTGTTACGTGTTCATATGTGCCTCATATGTGCCCGTGCTGCTGAGAAATATGAAGTCTTTAATATGTAATTTTACCTCTAGGAGCAATGGGAGCGATGCCGTTACACCTAAAGGCTCCGCTCTTTGCAACTGCTGTGCCCTCTGTACTTTGACAAGGCCGGGCAAGTGAAAAGATCACACCTGTCAAAGCGGAGAGGGCTCAGCAGTTGCAGAGAGAGCTGAGCCTCTAGGTGCAATGGTAACGCCCCGTTGCTCCTAGAGGCTCATTTGCATATATTATAACTTCATTTTTCTCAGCAATCCGGGCACATAGGAACATGGGACCAACACAGATGCCTTCAGCTGGCAACTGCACATGTAACAGCTCAGCCAGTGTCATAGGGACAAATCTGCTGACAGATGGGCGTTAACAGGCCTTCACATTTCGGCCCTCAGATCTATGGTGGGGTGTTCACGTCTACAGGATTCTTCCCAGTGACCCTGTCACTGGTTCTCAGCACAGATGCAGTAATCTTTGTATAGTGCGGTCTTCCCTGAGTGAATGGACATTGTATGCGTAGAAGGTGTGGAAGGAGTCCGCCTTTGTCTCCTCTAGGAGCAATGAATGGTAATTTTGTCTGTTTTCTCTGGTAAAGTACATCTGCTTTATTATCCTAAATGTTATCCTGATGTGTTATTTCGGTCCAGGTTGCTGCTCACGAGGTGGGGGTTAAGTACCTGAATTGTGGTGATCAGATCCCTGGGGGCTCTGTGTTAGGAAAGCGGCGGTCACGCATGTACGCTGCCCACCATTAGATATTAAGAGTGCGCAAGCGGCGCCAATCCATTCAAATGTGGGAACATGAGGCCCCTCGTTTTCGCGATCCGCAGGAGCCCCTGAGGTCGGCCCCTGCCTATCAGATATATCTCCTATGCTGTGAGTAGGGGAGGTCTTTGTAATGGGACTACCCCTTTACGGATATTAATAATGGTCTGTACAAAGCTGTATTTCTTTGTTGCTGCTTAAAGGGGTTGCCCCTTCTTGGACATTGATGGCTTATGGCTAGGATAGGCCATCAATGTGGGTGCAGGTCCCACCCTTGGGACCCACTCCTATCTCCAAAACCTGGAAGTGAGGAGAGTTCTGACAATAGCCCAGCGATCGTACTCTGCGGTTTTTGGATGGCCCATATTATGGAATGAGAGCACATGGCACAAGCGTGGCACCACTCTATTCACTGCTATGGGAATGTTGAAAATGGCAGAGCCGCTGATGCCCCTCCCTTTCCTCATGGGGACCATTTTGGAGATGGGATCGGGCAGAGGGTTTTTGCCGCATGTTTTTTTTCAAGACAACTCTAAGAATGTACAGGTCCATTCACGCAGTCGTTGCCTCGAGGACCCCTCGCAGGAGACTGCTTGCAGTTTTGCGCCGAGCTAAACCCGGAACGGTTCCGTACTAAACTACTGCAGAACCCGTGGCACAGTGCAGCAGTTTCCGCCGTAGGATAGGCAGAGGATTTTGTCTACTACCCCAACAGTAATGTGATGCAGAACTTTCTAGACGGTGTGGATTATATCCCAGCTGCTTTCAGTCAGCCCGGTTCGGTTAGATTACATGCCAATGTTAGGTGTGTGGAAATATTCTCCCAAGATTTTCCGCGGGCATTGTCCTTCCTTGTTTGTCGGCAGATATTAGTGATGTGTCCGTGTTATGTATAAAACTACTGTCCGTCGTCACCACCCTCTGGAAACTTCAGTAGAAGGAAGTGACTATGGCTTGGAATAGGTGTATTACAAAATATATAAAGGGGAAGGGACACCGATTGGAATACTCGTCTATCGGTGGCGTGACTAGAAATGACTGGGCCCCACAGCAAGGTTTTGAACAGCTGTACCCCCCCCCCACCCCAGAAGCAACCTCATGTACAACCCCCACTTCTGTGGCTCGCAAATTGCGGATCCGCAAAACCTGTATACCAGCCGTGTGCATTCTGCATTTTGAGGAACGCACACAGCAAGCCCCATGATAGAAATGCTATTCGTGTCCACAATTGCAGACAACTAATTTTTTTTATTTTTTTTGTGGGGCTGCAGAACGGAAGTATGGACGGTGTATTGTCCGCATCCGTTACGCAGAATTGTGGAACGTTTGCAGACTCATAAATATGATCGTGTGTATGTACCCTAATACTGTTGTGAGTTTTTGTTTGTCCACCCGCCTCTTGAGAATTGACCACATGTTCTCAATGGGATTAAGATCTGGGGAGTTTCCAGGCCATGGACCCAAAATGTCAACGTTTTGGTCCCCGAGCCACTTAGTTATCACTTTTGCCTTATGGCACGGTGCTCCATCGTGCTGGAAAATGCATTGTTCTTCACCAAACTGTTGTTGGATTGTTGGAAGAAGTTGCTGTTGGAGGGTGTTTTGGTGCCATTCTTTATTCATGGCTGTGTTTAGGGGCAAAATTGTGAGTTTGCCCACTCCCTTGGATGAGAAGCAACCCCACACATGAATGGTCTCAGGATGCTTTACTGTTGGCATGACACAGGACTGATGGTAGCTGTGACAACCACCCGCCAATCCCGTCGTACTATGCCACAGTTGCCATACAGGTCTCCACTAGAGACTTCTGGAGGCGAATTCACTGTGAGCACAGTAGACGTTTAAGATTGGTTGGTGGGCCCAGAAATGATACAATCGCGATTGCATATACAATCGGTAAAAATAAAATTATCAATTTCACACTGGAAATTGATTTAATTTGCTGCCACCACTCTTCGTATTGAATCGGAGCGAAGAGACCCCGGCTAGCTATTCCTAAATGCAAGAACGGTTATTTGTAACCTAGCTAGTAGAGTAACAATTTATAAAAATAAACCAATTTGGTAGTATGTCTCCTGAGGACAGAGTTCTTAGCATAGATCAGATGATCAAGTAACAAGGGCAAAACTGGAACGATGAAATCGTTAGGTTTTTATTCTAAACTATACACAAAAAATATATACATTAAAACCGACAGATAAATATACCTGCCAGTTGAACAGATTGGTTTGGATAGAAATAGAAGAGATGGAAGGGAATAAAATGTCTGTAAGTTCTGAATTACCGTAGTAAAGTCCAGTAAAAGGCAAAGTCTTTGTAAGGTATAATCCAATATGGTGGTATGCCCGTGTCCAGCGGGCAGTCGGGATGTTGTTCGACGTCAAAAGAAGAAAAAGGACACAGGGCTGGATGTGTCGCTGGGTTTTACCCCCTCTGTAGCGGGGAGGGGTTGTGACCCGCACAAGTCCGGCCTTGGGTAATTGGAAGAGGGGCAGTTCCTGCCCTGGACAGAGAAAATCTGGCTGAATCTTTGCCGTGCCAGTTTCTCCGTATCCGTGGGTCAAATTAGGACATAGAGGCCATATTGATGATCAGCACAATTTTACAAATCCTCTGATACCAAACAGGATCGAATTACCATTTGGATTCCTTGAGAGCTTTGATATCTGAGAGAGAGAATCTTTGATTGACTGGCCGATTCCCGGAAAGGTGTATTATTGGGGCCGGAATAATCCCTGAAGAGATGGTTAAGTGCATTGGTTCCGAACCCAGGAAATATGAGGAAATATGGATGCAAATATGAAAGCTATGTATTAGAGGTGGCTGCCCAGTGACCTCTTCTTGTGTCTCAAACAGCTGCCTGATAAGAATCTGTCCTGCTCTCTTTGAAGCGCACTGGCAAGACTGAAGGTGTGAGGACCCTGCTGGTATTAGAGACACTATGGCTGCAGAAAGACCAGGTTTATGAGCTTCTGTCACTAGAGAACTAGATTGATTGCTACTCAACTTGGCATGGGGCAGGAAAGCTTTGTCACAAGGAGGATCGTAATGGCACCTCTGCTCTGTGAATTACTCCTTTAGTGAAAAGAGAAGATTTTTTTGTTAAGGCTCTGGTGTCTCTGTGATTGTGAAATATGGCGCATTTGCGATTTCCTAGTATCGCTGTGGATCGCAAAGCGTCACAGTAGCGCTTATCTTTTCTTCTCCGGACAAGCCTTTTTCCTGATGCCCCAAACAATCGGAAAGAGGCTTCATCGGAGAATATGACTTTGCCCTAGTCCTCAGCAGTCCATTCACCATACTTTCTGCAGAAGATCAATCTGTCCCTGATGTTTTTTTTGGAGAGAAGTGGCTTCTTTGCTGCCCTTCTTGACACCAGGCCATCTTCCAAAAGTCTTCGCCTCACTGTGCTTGCAGATGCGCTCACACCTGCCTGCTGCCATTCCTGAGCAAGCTCTGCACTGGTGGCACTCCGATCCTCTTTAGGAGACAATCCTGGCGCTTGCTGGACTTTCTTGGATGCCCTGAAGCCTCCTTAACAATAATTGAACCTTTTTCCTTGAAGTTCTTGATGATCCTATAAATTGTTGATTGAGGTGCAATCTTAGTAGCCACAATATCCTTGCCTGTGAAGCCATTTTTATGCAACGCAATGATGGCTGCACGCGTTTATTTGCAGGTCACCATGGTTAACAATAGAAGAACAATGATTTCAAGCATCACCCTCCTTTTAACATGTCAAGTCTGCCATTTTAACCCAATCAGCCTGACATAATGATCTCCAGCCTTGTGCTCGTCAACATTCTCACCTGAGTTAACAAGACGCTTACTGAAATGATCTCAGCAGGTCCTTTAATGACAGCAATAGTTTTTTTGGGATTAAGTTAATTTTCATGGCAAAGGACTATGCAATTCATCTGATCACACTTCATAACATTCTGGAGTATATGCAAACTGCAATTATATAAACTTAAGCAGCAACTTTTCCAATTTCCAATATGTATGTAATTCTCAAAACTTTTGGCCACGACTGTATATTCTAGCTAGCAACTTTTCCTAACACGACTCGTGTATATTTTTGTTGTAGGAGGTTCCTGGAGGGCCTTTCTACATGGGATAGAATGGAGAAGGGGGCGTCCTTGACCCCCCCCCCCCACCTCTATGTGGACCACTGACACAAAGCACAGACACCCAGATATTTTATGTTACCCAACACTGCCTTTTAAAATGAAGCAAATTCTTTCCTCTTTTGCACCCTCCTGCCACTTTGCTTCCCGCTAGAGTCAATCACCTCCTGCTCATACTAACCACTAGTGTTGAGCGAAGTGAGCTTTGGATGCTACGTCTGAAGTCGCTTCGTTCATAACTTCGGATTAGTACTGTAAGCAGATTAAGCTCCGTACAGTATTATAATGTATGGGCTCCGATGAGCCGAAGCCGCAGGCAGCCTCCAGAACGGAATGGAGACTTAACGGAGGCAAACTGATGCATTCTGAGCGGATCCTTTTCCATTCAGAATGCATTGGGGCAAAACTGATCAGCTTTGGACTGCTTGTGAGAGCCCTGAACGGATCTCAAACGGAAAGCCAAAACGCTAGTGTGAAAGTAGTCATTCTCGAAGTCATGAGTGACTTGGTTGAATAACTTTGGTAATTGATTTTTAAAGTGGAAAAACACTTTAAAACTTAAAACTTGTACGAATTTATGTACAATATTCTGAAATTTTGAACGAAGTGACTTTGGATGAAGCATGGTAAGCACTAGTAACCACCATACACAGCATTTCGTGAGCTGTCACCTGGAGGTCCAGAGAAGGTTCCTCGAGGGGAGAAGCGATCCCGATCTCCCCTTCCTCTGAATTTGGAGTCCTGCCAACCAGAATTTTTCTTTTTTTCTGGTCAACTTATCCCAAAATCGCAAACGGTGTAGTGGGGAGGCAGGGGAGAAGCATACTTGCCTTCCGTGCGGCTCCCGAGTCCCGGGGCGCTCCACATTGACGTCAGAGCGCCCCATGAGCATGGATCACATGATCGCATGGATCACGTGATCCATGCGCGTGGGGCGCTCTGACGTCATTGTGGAGCGCCCCGGGAGCCGCACGGACTGTAAGTATCTGCTCCCCTGGCTCCCCACTACTTACTATGTCAACCAGGACTTTAGTAGCGTCCTGGCTGCCATGGTAACCTGAAAGCTTATTGAAGACTGATCAGTCTTCAAATGCTTTCAGTTGTCTTGCGCTGTGCCGAATCCGGCGATGGAAGTGCACGCCGGATCCACACAACGCAAGTGTGAAAGAGGCCTTATGCGAATTGGAAAACCATAATGATATGGTTAATTAATACAGGTCTAGAGCTCAATCTACTGATAAGAACTCATTAATAGCATTTACACTGAACCGTAAAAATGCTAATTACCACTAAAATAATCTAGTCACGCACCACCAGCCTAAAAAAAATAAATCACGGACACCTCATTTTTTATTTTTATTTTTTTCAAGGACACAGGAAAAAGTCGCCTATTTTTACGACTGTCCCAAAATTTCTGGAGGGTTGCCAATCCTGTTTTACAGCTTTTGCTGTCAGTTTGTAGTCTGGATTATCTTGGCCCCAGTAGTGATGAAACATTGCTTTTATTACGATACCTGTTCTCATGTTGGGAGCTGTCTGCCCATGGCGACACTGGAGCTTAAACCAGTAATATGACAAACCGGCTGTTGCAATGTGCTGCGTGCATGGTGTGTAGACCTAATTCCACAGGTGCAAGGACTCCTGTAACCTGTCATGGCAGCTTTTTATCCTCTCCTCAGATATCTCTAGTGATGGGTAATAATCTGCAGAATCTATCACTATGTATCCGTCAGGAGGTAGAGGGGACAGAGCAGTGTTCTGCAGATCTCTACAGAGGTCAGTGGTGTAATAATCTGCAGCATATATTACTGTATCTGTCAGGAGGTAGAGGGGACAGAGCAATGTTCTGTAGAACTTCCGGGTCCGTCTTTCCCCCATTCATGTGTTGGGGTGTCCTGTTGCTGGTTGAGAATGTGGTGCTATTTTGGCTGTTGATTGTCTGAGGGCCCTCTCGGTATGGGCTCCATGTGGGGCATGATAATAGGCAGTGCATGGGACCCCTCCACCACCCATGTGCCTAGTACTGACCCATCTCTTTATTTCTAGTTGGGAATTTTCCGTATGAACCAATGAATAATCCAGAATTTTCCTGTCCTGCGGCAAGTAGGAAAATTAATATTTCATGAGTCTATGGAACAAAAACTATAAAAAGAACTGATGCTGTTTGCTGAGTCACTGTATCTAATCCTATCATGTGTGATACTGACTGCTCAGCCTCTGTATCAAATCTCATAATGTGATACTGTCCACTGAGCTGCTGTATCTAATCCTATTATGTCTGCTGACCTTCTTTATCTAACTCTATTGTGTGCAGTACCGTCTAAGCCATGTATCTAATCCTGTTGCATGCAGTACTGCCTGATCCATGTATCTATGCCTCATGTGCTGTAATGCCTGAGGCATGTATCTAATCTTGTTGCATGCAGTACTGCCTGATCCATGTATCTATGCCTCATGTGCTGTAATGCCTGAGGCATGTATCTAATCCTGTTGCATGCAGTACTGCCTGAGCCATGTATGTATCTATGCCTCATGTCATGTAATGCCTGAGGCATGTATCTAAGCCTGTCGTGTGCAGTGCTGCCTGAGCTGCTGTATCTAAGCCTCTCATGTGCACTGTTGCCTGAGCCGCTGTATTTAAGCCTATCCACGTAATACTAAAAATAGAGGCGGAAAAAAAGTTCGGGAAAGCACTTCCTACAAGAAGATTCTTTACTGTTCCATTAGACATTTTGCAATGCTTTGACGAGGTGTCAGACGCTCACGCTTTTCACACCAACCTGTCCTTAACAGTGGCACGCGTCCAGGTTTCCAGCTCGCTCTAGCTGTGGGCATAAAGCCTGAATCCGCCCCATTTAAAGGCCAATTATCTTCAGAATTTCCTTCTGTCTGTGCAATGATGAACATTATTGTCCGGAGTTAATGATGGAGAAGATCAACAATTAACTATCATTTATCATCAATTGTGATGGCAAAAAAAACGAATTATTGCCCAGCGCAAGGCCTGCTCCCGGGTTCAGTGGCGTGGACTGTGCTCGCCAATACTGGTGTTCTCTTGGGAATTCCCAGGCACACAATGCTCAATCACAATCTGTGTACATAAGGGCTTGTCTGACCTCCAAAAAAATGAGCGCACCTGGAAAGTTACTAAAACTAACAACCCCCCCCCCCCCCCTCTCCATCCAGAACATTCACTGAGTGGCTGCTCTGCCATTCCATTGTAAGGCGGAGCGCAAACCATGGGGGATGGTGGTAGGGCACATCCAAACAAGTCGTCTTGGAATGGTGCGGAAATGGGGCAGGTGGACAGACTTAAATTCTTTTGCGGCTACAAAACTTTACTGTACGGATATTCATATAATCACTTCTCAAGAGGGGACACTACTCAATGACGTTGTATACAATCACGTGAGTCGCGGTGCACATGTCGTGCTGCGTGTGTGGCTGTTTCTCTGTTGCGCTGCACGAACGCCTGTCTGTGTCGTACTGAGTGTGCGTCTGTGTCTTTCTCCACAGGGCACGGCAGTGTCTTCGTTTGCTTTGCAACAGCGCCATCTAGTGACCAGATCTCCCATCCGTTTACATTATAATGAGCACCTACTAGTCCTGGTGATGCGTTGGTGGAGCAGCCATGCCGCACAGATTCCTGACAGGACCAAGGTTGTGTGTGATTCCCTGCCATCTATATTTTTATTTTATTTTTTTTATAAAATTAACAATTTGCATGTTTCCATATTCAATCACAAGGGATATTCCTTGTATCATCCGATAATGTAAAACAATACAATACACAAAAATATCAAGTCTTTAACCCCCTTCCCCTCACGACTGTCTGTGTGCCATATTCAAAATCCCATCATTTCAGGCATCAAGCCTTATGTGGAGGCTATTCTCTTTTCCCATTCGGCCCAGGTCAACTTTCATCTATTTAGTTGCCTAGTACCTGAACAACCATAGTATTCATACTTTTTAATTAAGTCCATACGGGACTTCCATTCCTTATAGTTAGGACTCTGTGCCGAGCCCCAATGTTGAACAATTAAAGCCTTAGCAACAGTAATTCCCTTCCCCCAAAACCTTATAGTACCCTTAGTTGCCTTTATTCCTCTTGGTACTAGCCCGAATATAACAACTCCGGAGTTATAATAAACTGCTTCTCATTTATTCCCAACCTATCGAATACCGATTTCCAGAAGTTTTCTATATTTGGACAGTTTAGCAAAACGTGCAAATAATCTGCCTCACCACCATTACATCTTTTACAATTGAGAATAGATCCTTTTCCCTGATATATCTTTTTATAACCTTTTAGGGGTATAATACTACCTGTGAGTAATTTTAAATTGAATCAACTTATGTAAACTTGAGCTAAAAGCCACATGTGAATTTCTGTATATAGTCTTCCAGTCAATATCTCGCTTCCCCAATTCTACTTCCCATTTCTTCTCACTCTTAAACTTTATCAATTTACCAATCTCCCCTAACAGTTTCTTATAAATTAGTGACATTTTAACATACACCCTACCACTAATCTTAGTGACCTGGAAACGGTAATCTATAAGGGGCTGTTCCCGAACTATTAAAGGGCTTCTGTCACCCCCCTTAACCCATTTTTCACTAGCTGACATTAGCTATTTGCTAATGTCAGCTGAGTCGAAATATATATTTATTACCTTGTCCGAAGTTGTAAATTACGTTAAAAAGCCACTTTTATAATATGCAAATGATCTTCGCTACCAGCAAGTTGGGCGTTTACTTGCTGGTAGCCGCCGCATCTAGATGAGTTATGCACGCCCCCTTCCTCGTTTGATAGACAGGGCCAGCGCTTTCTCCTCCTCGCACTGGCCCTGTCTGAAGATGAAATCCCGCGCCTGCGCCGTACCGCTCAGTAGTTGGCGCAGGCGCTCTGAGTGAAGGACGCGAGCTTTGCCGCTCCGTCCTCAGTGCGCCTGCACCACTACGCCACCGATACACCCGCTTCCCTTCCGGGTGTAGCGGTGACGTAATCGGCGCAGGCGCACTGAGGACGGAGCGGCAAAGCTCGCGTCCTTCACTCAGAGCGCCTGCGCCGACTACTGAGCGGTACGGCGCAGGCGCGGGATTTCATCTTCAGACAGGGCCAGTGCGAGGAGGAGAAAGCGCTGGCCCTGTCTATCAAACGAGGAAGGGGGCGTGCATAACTCATCTAGATGCGGCGGCTACCAGCAAGTAAACGCCCAACTTGCTGGTAGCGAAGATCATTTGCATATTATAAAAGTGGCTTTTTAACGTAATTTACAACTTCGGACAAGGTAATAAATATATATTTCGACTCAGCTGACATTAGCAAATAGCTAATGTCAGCTAGTGAAAAATGGGTTAAGGGGGGTGACAGAAGCCCTTTAACCTATCCCTATTTCTAGTGGATTTTGTGGCATGTGCTAATTGTGCAAATCTAAACAAATCCATCTTTTCTGATCCACAGTGTATAATTTCCATTTTCAGTGAAAACCGGTGATACTTTAGTGATGCCTTTTTTTCCCCAATATTGAAAATCTTTTATTTTATTGAATTCTTCCAGAGACAAGTTATTCCATATCGGGGAGAAATGGAGCGAGTTCTGGAATTCTAAAATGTTTCTTTTTATTTGTTCCACACTTTGCAACATTTTGCCTACTGGACACTTTGAATCGCCCTGTCCCATTTGGCCCGACTCCAACATGGAACAGATGTTATCCCACTTCGCCTTATGAACGAGGTGTAGATACCATTCAAGCCCATTACTGGAGGAGTTAAGGCACCATTGAATCTGGGCACTCCAAAAATATCCCATACAGTGAGGTAACGCTAGCCCCCTTTCTGCCTCTAACAGACAAAGGTATCCATATTTAATTTGCACTCTCTTTCTTCCTCAAATCAGATAATTAAACTCCCTCTCTATATCGGAGAAGGTACCTTCCCCTAGGGTTGGGCAATATACCGGTTATGACGATATACCGCGGTATTAGAAAACAGACATATTGCGATATGGCTGTTTCCTAATAACCGCGGTATTCTGTGACGTCATGCACTCTGTCTATTCCCCAGTCTGCGGCGCCGTCCACCCACAGAGAGCCGCCCGTACATTTAACATACCTAGCAGCTTGGCTCAGGAACATTACACTCCATCCCTGGCTCCGCCTCCTCCTACCGGCTTACTCACTGACAATCTCCGGGGGAGCCCGGGAGGGTTAAACTTTTCCTGCGGCTGCCTCGCTACCATGTTCAAACTTAATCTCTGCCCCTAAACAGAATCACCACATGAGGAAGGCAGCCGCGGGAAAAGTCCAGACGCCACCACCCTCCGTGACTCACTGAGCCCTGTGTTGTCCTTGCCTACGAGGGCTGGAGTGTTCAACAACTCTAAGGAGCAGCCACAGGTGTGTGAGATGAGACTGAGACCCCCAAAATAACATCAACTGTAATAAATAAAGGTGGATAGTGAAATGTCTCCTGTGGCCCTGGGGCTGCCTGGCCTTCCCTTCCTGCCTGTAGCATCACCAGTAGTAGGCAAGGCATTAGGGCAGGCATCCTCAAACTGCGGCCCTCCAGCTGTTGTAAAACTACAACTCCCACAATGCCCTGCTGTAGGCTGATACCTGTAGGCTGTTCAGGAATGCTGGGAGTTGTAGTTTTGCAACAGCTGGAGGGCCGCAGTTTGAGGATGCCTACATTAGGGAATAAACAATCATGAGTCCCCCTCCCTAAACATAAGCAAGAAGACATTACTGTATGGTGGCCACGCCACACAGCCACATTATACTGAGGAGGAAGGAACTTAGAGGTACAGTATAATGTCTCCTTGTGGCCCCATAATGTCTCCTTGTGTGGCTGCTGCTGCCCCCATACAGTATAACGTCTCCTTGCGGCTGCCCCCATACAGTATAACGTCTCCTTGCGGCTGCCCCCATACAGTATAACGTCTCCTTGCGGCTTCCCCCATACAGTATAACGTCTCCTTGTGCCCCCATACAGTATAACGTCTCCTTGTCGCTGCCCCCATACAGTATAACATCTCCTTGTGGCTTCCCCCATACAGTATAACGTCTCCTTGCGGCTTCCCCCATACAGTATAACGTCTCCTTGCGGCTGCCCCCATACAGTATAACGTCTCCTTGCGGCTGCCCCCATACAGTATAACGTCTCCTTGCGGCTGCCCCCATACAGTATAACGTCTCCTTGCGGCTGCCCCCATACAGTATAACGTCTCCTTGTGCCCCCATACAGTATAACGTCTCCTTGTCGCTGCCCCCATACAGTATAACATCTCCTTGTGGCTGCCCCCATACAGTATAACGTCTCCTTGCGGCTTCCCCCATACAGTATAACGTCTCCTTGCGGCTTCCCCCATACAGTATAACGTCTCCTTGCGGCTACCCCCATACAGTATAATGTCTCCTTGTGGCTGCCCCAGTGCCCCATACAGTATAACATCTCCTTGTGGCTTCCCCCATACAGTATAACGTCTCCTTGTAGCTGCCCCCATACAGTATAACGTCTCCTTGTGGCTGCCCCCATACAGTATAACGTCTCCTTGTGGCTGCCCCCATACAGTATAACGTCTCCAAGTGTTTTTTTCTTCTAAATGGGCATTTATCGTGATATATATCGTTATTGCGATAAATTTCTTAATATCGTTATCGTGGCAATTTTTTTGATATCGCCCGACCCTACCTTCCCCTACCCAGATGGGAGCCACGGTCAGCACATGTAAATGTACCATTTTCACCAAGGCAATTCTGTCAGCCATCCCGCACAGATTCCTGACAGGACCAAGGTTGTGTGTGATTCCCTGCCATCTTGCACAAGAACCATGACTCATCTCTGCCAGACAGAAAATGATGGTCTTTAGACAGAGATGCCAACCTGGAAGAGCCCTTCACAGGGTGATACTCACATGGCTAAAACAGGAGTGGTCTTTTCATGCCATGGCTGAAATAGGGTGTGTCTAATCTACTATAGTAGTGGCATAACTATATTACCATACCAAGCTCATGACATAAATGCAGCATCGGAACCAAGCATGGCATGCATGCAGCAAGCCAAGGGGAGTGTGTAGAGGATGGGAGTAGTAATTCTGGATCTGATCAGTGTTCACGGTGGCTGGGCTATTATTTAATCCCTAAAATGGCAATTCCTTACAATCCCAGCTGAGGGGTGCACAACAAATTCAAAGTTTGCCCTGCAATTCCTGGCAGAGTAGATTCCACAAGCAGCAATGCAAGCTGCAAACCAATATGGCGGGAAGCCAAAAACCTAGTCAAGTGCTGTGAAGACTTTAGCTAAAATTCATTCTCAACAAAAAAATACCTTGATCTTCTCATCTGCATACAGCCACACTGGACTTTACTGACTGGAGTCAGAACTGGCTGAAGTGACCCAACTCCACTGACGGACAGCATTTTCCTGCAAAGAAGCCGTTCAGAACATTAGAAACATAAGGCATACTCATTAGCCACTAGTAGTGTCCTACAGGGACACTACACTTATATTCAGGGTGATTCAAAAAGAATGGTACAAAATGATAGCACAAATTTATGAATATAAAAGAAAAACTATCCAAATTTTATCTATAAAGTACAAGTGAGCTCCATCTGGTTCAGACCACCATGATGACTTCTTCCAGTACCAAGTTATCTTTGTCACCTCAACGTCTTCAGCTTCTTGCTTTACCAACATCTCGACACCTTGTATACGAATGCTGTAGCTGGCCAGCTAGGACCTGTCCTAGGTTTCTAATATGGCTCTTATGTGTATACAGCTAGACCTGCCAATAACCTTAATACAGTTCCTATGTTTACATGTAAAAGACAAGTTATTTACAGTGACTTCATGTTTTGGATGTCATATAACAGTTATATATTATGTTCATAGAAGCAGAAAAAAATGCCTTTGAGCTTACCTTACATTCATTTTACTGAATCTTAATGACACAGCAGAATTAACAGCAGAAAGCATAGAGTTAAACTGTTCTTACTGCCCAGGAGTCTTGACCAATCACTGCCAGCCTCACACTGAGCAGGAGTCTTGACCAATCACAGCCAATCTTACACTCGGCCTGTGTGGGAAACTCCCTAGCAGAAGCTGCTAGAATCATTACACCAGAGGAGAGGAGCTGAATAGACATTAGCTCCACTAAGAGCTGAGTTTTATGGAAGCAAAGAGGCCAAAATAGATATTTAGAACAGTTATATGATGTTTCTATTAGTATTGTGAGCAGAACTGTATACTGAACCAGTTATGTATGTTTACTTGGTTCCACCAAACTACATGCAAACTGCTCAAAGCTATTATATAGAATAAACTGCTCAAAGCAATTGTATAGAACAAACTGCAAACCAAGTAGAGCAAGTAGAACTATTGGTTAAACTTCAGATATACCTCTCGGAGAGATCATAAAGTGCTTAAATAACTTGGTGAGAGTACAGTTACTGAAGAGAGAAATATATCCACCATTTTTTGTTGAATGATAAGATTGAACAGTTGAACCGCCATTTTGTGATACATTATTTAACATGTGTTTTGTACATGGACTGTCTGCTGTGGAGGTGGCAATGTTATATATGAAGAAAAGTTGAAGTTAATAAATAAGTATCTTAAGCATTTGGTGTGCTCTTTAAGCCTACTGTTTACATAGAACAGTGCTAGAAGAATTAGAGTAATAGACAGTCTGGTTGAACTAAAAGGTTGGATATCAAATTCTTCTAATGCTACAGCGCAAAAGGCACTTCATAGTGCTGCGCCTGCCACAAATGCAAACTCCTCTTAATGCCACATGCTGTGCCCTGAATACACAATAGCAGCATACTCCCCCGAATGCAATCATGTCACATACTTTACCCCCCCCTCCCCGAATATAAAACTGCACAAACAGTGCCCTTAGTGGTACCCCCTGTGTATAGTGCCAGGTACTGTGCTTACTTTATATATTGTCACTTGCTTATGAACCGCCTGTACTATAGCCTCTGCACTCTGCGTATAGGGCCAGGGCTGCAATCAGACATTTTGGGGCCCCTTACATAGCTCAAGGCCTGCCCCCCTCCTCTCATGACCCGCTCCTACTCTGCCCCTTTAGAATCCGTCCTGACCCATCACTACAGAAATACAGCACCCACATACCTCTTGCATCCAGTGACGTCTCCTTTAATGTAGATGTTCTCTGCCCTCATCTTCTCCTTTCAGACCTTCAGACCAGACCACCATTTTTGTCGCCATTTTCAGTCTCTGCAGTTTGTCAACAAAAAAAATATCTTTACTACTTTTCCATCATCCTCCCATCATCCTCCCATCTTCTGAACAAATCATCCTACTACCCCCGATACTGTGCTCCCCAATACTATACTGCAGAAACAGGTAATACTCCTGATAATACTAGTACCAAACGGAGCCCCCCCATATAAAATGCCCCTTCTTTGTGGCCTCAGTAGAAGCCCCCATAATATTGTGCCAGTAACAAGTGCCTCTCTTCCACCCCATGTGCCAGTATCAAGTGCCAACCCCCATATGTCAGTAACAAGTGCCAACCCCCCCCCCCATGTGCCAGTATTAAGTACCTCCCGCTCCCACCATGTGGCAGTAAAAGATAGTCCAGTATTAAAAAAAACAAAAAAAAAACACCTCCATCACACATCGATGCGATGCAGGCCTCTCCTGGCCTGTGTCCCACGCTGTACGGCTCAGGCGACCTCTGATAGGCTGCGGGCCTTGTGCCAGCAGCCTATCAAAGGAACAGGAAAGGGAGACTCCTTCCTGCCCGGCCACAGCACAGCCATCTGTATAGCTGTCCTGAGGACAGCGATATAGATGACTGGAGATGAAAACTTCCACAGTGGAAGCGTTCATATCCCTGTGACCTGCCTCCATGGGCCCCCTTCCTGGAGCCAGAGCGAGGCCTTAGGCGACGCACATAAAAAGGGCTCGGGACCCCCCCCTACCTTGATGGCGGCCCTGTATAGGGCCTCTAGCCTGCTGTGCCCCCCTCCCCCATATACAGTCTGCACAAACATACTGTGTGTGGCCAGGTATTCTCCTATAGCAAGCAACGTGATGACCTCATTATGCTGCCATCGAATGGGGTTCAGGGAACTAATGGTTTCCTTATTTTGGTGACATAGATAAAGCTGAGTGTTTAGGGGGTCCCTGAAACTGAGTGAATAGACCTGGAGAACCAGGAGAGTTGACAGGTCTGCGCCTACACTAGTGACTGTGCCAGTCTATGACCTCAGCAGTGACACATGCACATATGGCACTGATCGCTCAGCCAACTCACTTTTTGACGAATGTCAGACAGACCCTATTAGTCCTACCCTATAGAATAATAAATGCAGTGAATGGCTAATGCCGCCGTACACGGACTGGATAATGCCGCAATACAGGAGCCCACTACAGCTGTCCTTCACAACAGGAGCTGCCCATACACTGACCCTAGAGGGTGCCCACCTGCAGGAGCAGCGCCCATGGAATTCAAAGTTAACTTCTACAGCACTCCATTGATGAAAATCACTGATTTACAGCACTCCATGCCCCTAACTATGCCTGTAAGCAGTTTTGCATTGAGAATCCAGCTGACAGGCTACCTTTAAATTTGCAAATTGAAACCAAAATAAATTAGTCTGTTCCCCAATTTGTGCCAGTCATTTTTTGAAAGAAACGAAAGCTCGTTTTTAGAGTCAAAAAGAGAGGTTCTTTTGGGGGCAGAGTGGGACATGGTGGCCAAATACATGTCTTTACCTAGTAAGACAATTTGCTAGTAATCATTGAGTTCCTCCCAGGCATGAAATCCAACCAGGGTTTCTAAATCATCAAAAATGTGAGCTAGTTCTTAGTGTCCCATCCATCTTCAAGCTGTCGGAGCTGGTGGACCTTAGAAATCCACATGAATCAAGAGTAGTGATGTCGCGATCATAAAATTTTCTGTTCGCGAACGCGAACTTCCGCAAATGTTCGCGAATGGGCGAACCGCTATAGACTTCAATTGGCAGGCGAATTTTTAAACCCACAGGGACTCTTTCTGGCCACAATAGTGATGAGAAAGTTGTTTCAAGGGGTCTAACACCTGGACTGTGGCATGCCGGAGGGGGATCTATGGCAAAACTCCCATGGAAAATTACGTAGTGGACGCAGAGTCAGGTTTTAATCCATAAAGGGCATAAATCAACTAACATTCCCAAATTGTTTGGAATAACATGCTTTAAAACATCCAGTGTGTGTATACGATCAGGTATGATGTTGTATCGATCAGGTAGTGTAAGGGTTACACCCGCTTCACAGACATTGACAGACCAAACTCCTCTTTTAATGCACCGCAAACAACCGCAAACAGTCCATTTGCACAACCGCAAACTCCCGATTTGCACAAGGTTGGATACCAAGCTAGCCACGTCCCGGTGATGTCATTGAAGGTTTCTTCCTCCACCCAGCCACGTACAACACCAAGGGTCCCCAAAAGGTGAATTGAATAGATTTTTCGAACGGGGAGATGGTTAAAAAAACGCTGGCTCCCTCCCCTTTGTTTTAATCCACGGTCACTGCGTCTGAGCCGTGAAATTTACTGTCACACCCGATATGAGTGGTATTTTCTGTAGTACTATTCTCATCAGTTTAATCCCTGTTACGTCCCATATCAGGGATTGCCTTTTGTGAAAAAAAATTTAGGCCGAGTACCTTCGACTGCCTTCACAGTGACAGACCAAACTCTCATACACCAAACTGAATTGATTTCAGGAACCGGGAGATGGAAAAAGCAGCTTGGTCGGTCCTCATACTCCCAAAATGTGCTGTGACACCCTATATGAGTGGTGTCTTAACTAGTACTATTCCTATCAGTTTAATCCCTGTTACGTACCCTATCCGGTCGAATTGATTAACCATTGTCGAATTAGCGAACCATTACGACATCATGAAATAATTTAGTTCTGAGCTCTGTACTTTGTATTGGAATTGATGGGGATTTTTTTAATTGTCTGCATCATTTCTAATAAACTATTAAGAGACTTTATTATGATTTTTTATTTTATGTATTAAAAACCCATACAACATATAAAAAAAAAGGTAAATTCATGTTTTTTCTATGAAATATTATCCAGCCGTCCGATCGCCTTTGGTCTGACCATAATGAAGCAACGGCCTTATCTGGGGTGTGGCAACATTGCCACCACACTCATAGAGGTGATGATTGCTTCATTGTGATACACAAGCCCCTTCACCACAACAAGGTAACGATCACAAGGGGAATTGACACTTCTATGTGCCTTTTTTTTTTTTTTGGTTTGTTTTTGCAGCCACAGTGCTGCACCATAGGACAGAAAAATTAGGCATGTACACATGCCTGAAAAATAATGGCATTGTTGCAGCCGCTATTGTAGCAGCGGCCCGAAAAATTTATGTTTTCCAGGCAGAAAAGTGACAAACATTGCGGCTTGAACCCTAGTTGGTGGTGGAGAATTCACGAAAGTCATCCGGTATGCAGACATTAAATACAGCAGCGTGGGGACCATTTTGAGGCCAAGGCATGTAATTAGGCCTTTTGTTAGTCAAACGTATCCCCCACTGTCAGTCCCTTCGGGATCCATGCCTCATTCATCTTTATGAAGGTGAGGTAATCAACACTTTTTGGACCGAGGCGACTTCTCTTGTCAGTGACAATGCCTCCTGCTGCACTGAAGGTCCTTTCTGACAGGACACTTGAAGCAGGGCAGGCCAGAAGTTCTATCGCAAACTGGGATAGCTCAGGCCACAGGTCAAGCCTGCCTGAAGGGGTTCATTGCTCCTCAGAGTGTCGATATCTGCTGTTAAGGCTCATCTACAGCCTGATCCAGCACTCTTCGCAGGAGAAGAAAAGGAAGAAAACAAATGGGATGAGGTCGCTGATGGTGCCTTTGGTGCGACTGACTAGGTTTGTCACCTCCTCAAAAGGACGCATGAGCCTACAGGCATTGCGCATGAGTGTCCAGTAATGTGGCAAAAAGATTCCCAGCTCCGCAGAGGCTGTCCTAGCACCCCGGTCATACAAATACTCGTTGACGGCTTTTTCTTGTTGGAGCAGGCGGTCGAACATTAGGAGTGTTGAATTCCAACGTGTCGGGCTGTCGCATATCAAGCGTCTCACTGGCATGTTTCGCCGCTGAATATCGGAAAAGTGTGCCATGGCCGTGTAGGAACGCCTGAAATGGCCACACACCTTCTTGGCCTTCTTGAGGACGTCCTGTAAGCCTGGGTACTTAGACACAAAACGTTGTACGATGAGATTCAACACATGTGCCATGCACGGCACATGTGACAACTTGCCCAAATTCAATGCCGACAACAAATTTGTTCCATTGTCACACACCACTTTGCCAATTTCCAGTTGGTGCGGGGTCAGCCACTGATCCACCTGTGCGTTCAGGGCGGACAGGAGTGCTGGTCCTGTGTGGCTCTCTGCTTTCAGGCAAGTCAACCCCAAGACAGCGTGACACTGTCGTATCCAGGATGTGAAATAACCCCTGGGGAGCTGAGGGGATTCCGTTGATGTGCAGCCAGACACCGCAGCAGAAGAGGATGGAGTAGGAGTAGAGGAGGTGGCAGTAGGTCTGCCTGCAAGTCGTGGTGGTGTCACCAACTCCGCTGCGGAGCCACGCATTCCATGCTTGTCAGCAGGTTGACCCAATGCGCAGTGTACAAGATATATACCTGCCCTGACCGTGCTTTGCAGACCAGGTATCAGTGGTCAGATGGACCCTTGCCCCAACACTGTATGCCAGAGATGCCATGACTTCCTTTTCAATGGCATGGTAGAGGTTTGGGATTGCCTTTTTTGAAAAGAAATTTCGTCCGGGTACCTTCCACTGTGGTGTCCCAATAGCGACAAATTTTTTGAAGGCCTCAGACTCCACCAGCTGGTATGGTAAAAGCTGGCGGGCAAAGAGTTCCGTCAAGCCAGCTGTCAGTCGCCGGGCAAGGGGGTGATTCTGTGACATTGGCTTTTTACGCTCAAACATGTCCTTGACAGACACCTGACTGTGGGCAAATGAGCAGGAACTGCTGAAGGTGAGAGGAGGAGTGGCTGGTGGTTGAGAGGGGGCAGGGAGGACAGCAGTGGTTGACGTGGCTGAAGATGCTGGACCAGGAGGAGCATGGTGGCTTTGAGTTTGTGTGCTGCTTGTACTCATGTGTTGATCCCATAGGCGTTTGTGATGTGAGATCATGTGCCTTCGCAAAGCAGTTGTACCAAGGTGGGTGTTGGACTTCCCACGACTCAGTTTCTTTTGGCACAGGTTGCAAATGGCATTGCTGTTATCAGAGGCAGACACACAAAAAAAATGCCACACTGCTGAGCTTTGCAATGACTGCATTCTGGTGGTGGCAACAGCATGCGTTGACTGGCGTGCTGTCTGGCTGACCCCAGGTGCCGATACATGCTGTCTGACTGTGCCACTAACTCCTTGCGATGACCTCCCCCTGCTTCCAACTAGTCTCCTCATTCTCTCTGTCTCCCCTTCTGAACTTTCCCCCTCTTCTTCTCTTCGAGCAGGCACCCACGTGGCATCCGTGGACACATCGTCATCATCAACCGCTTCACTTGTATGTGACACCTCAGCAAAGGAAGCAGCAGCGGGTACAACATCATCATCATCATCATCATCACACTGTACGTCCGTGTGTGTAATCCTGCCTGACTGAGACATATCCCTGTAATCTACATCATCTGGCAATAATGGTTGCGCATCACTAATTGCATCCAACTGATGTGTAAATAACTCCTCTGACGGATCAAGTGAAGTGGCTGTGGTGGTGGTGGCGGCGGGCGGGTGCCTGGTAACTTCAGAGCAGGTGACCGAAGCTGAGCTGGAGGAGGATGGTGTGTCAAGGTTCTTGGCGGAAGCTGTTGAAGATTGGGTGTCCTGTCTAAGCCAGTCAACTATGTCCTCAGAATTTTTCGGGTTCAGGGTACGTGGCCTCTGAACACTAGGCATTATTCCAGGGACAGTGGAAATCACAGCACCACGACTGCCCCTGCGGGGTGGCCTGCCTCTGCCTGTCATTTTTTTTTTTAGATAAGTGGTACTACGCGTGCTAGGTACTGTGCCACCCAGTATCGGTGGTTGGCACTGGCAGTGGGCACACTACAGTCAGTGGAAGTGGGCTTGACACACACTGGCAGCAGGCAAGCAACTGAATTTAGACTACTGTCTAAAAATTAAATGCCTTATTTATCGGCAAGCTACTGTGCCACCCAGTATCAGTGGTTGGCACTGGCAGTGGGCACACTACAGTCAGTGGAAGTGGGCCTGACACACACTGGCAGCAGTCAAGCAACTGAATTTAGACTACTGTCTAAAAATTAAATGCCTTATTTATCGGCAAGCTACTGTGCCACCCGGTATCAGTGGTTGGCACTGGCAGTGGGCACACTAGTCAGTGGAAGTCAGCCTGACACACACTAGCAGCAGGCAAGCAACTGAAATTACACTAAAGTGTAAAAATTAAATGCCTTTTTTATGCAAAGTCCTGTGCCAGCCGGTATGAGTGGTGGGCACTGGCAGTGGGCACACTACAGTCAGTGGAAGTCAGCCTGACACACACTGGCAGGCAACTAACCTTAGATTAAAGTGTAAAAATTAAATGCCTTTTTTTTATGCAAAGTCCTGTGCCACATGGGATGACGGGTGGGCACTGGCAGTGGGCACACTACAGTCTGTGGGCCTGCAGCTCCTCAGACACAGGCAGGCCAGGCAACTGCAATATGTATATGGAGAAAAAAAAAAGCAGACTAATGTTGCAGCCCTAAAAAGGGCTTTTTGGGGTGCTGTCAGTGTAGCATCCCCAAGTCAGAGCAATGTGTGGGACTAACCTGGGGAATGCCAGTGATGGAGAGGCCGGCACGCTGTTCCTCTGGGGCACTCTCTGGGTTCTGGAGGGACACAGCCAGGTGCAATGTGAGGTGCCCTTGGTGTTGTAGATTAACGTGCCTATGGCTAAGTCCCTGATGATTCGTGACGCCAGTGCCAGTAAACGGTGGCACACCGTATTTATAGTGGGAATAATGGAGGTGCAGACTTTTATCTTTAAATAACGGGATAACTTTACTTAACGTAGTTGCAGACAGATGTACAGTCATCAGGTACAGCTCCAAAAGGTTCCACACGTAATAGTACAGTCACAGAAGTGGTTCAAGTTAGTAATCACAGTCCCAAAGGGCCATTCCTCAAAACAGGCCTATTAAGATACTGGTTTTAACCTTACTAGTAATGCAGCAACACACTTCAGGCAAACTGTCCTCGCTCTCCAGGGATACTTGTCCTGCTTGCAGCTTGACTAAGGAGGCAACACTTCTCCACTAGTACTAGGGTCTGGACTGCTCCTCCTAGGGCACAATCTTCCTAGGGTGGACCCCCACAGGCGATAGGGCCTGGGCTGACTTCAGCGGGTACAAGGCCTGGGCCTTGCCTTCACAGGCTCAAGGCCTGAGCTGGACTTCACAGGCTCATGGCCTGCACTTGTCTTGGGCACAGTCTAAACTGCCTTTCCTTCCCCTGACTGGGCCTTATATAAACTAGGGCTCCCTAGCTCCCTCTAGTGACTAGAGCTGGAATGACATCCTTAGCAGGCCTGCACATGGCACATTTCACAGTAACAGGGAAATACACAGTAATGCATTACATGAAGATATATTACACCAATCTCCTCAACTCCTGAGGGGAACAACAACACACAAGTGACCCTTCTGTAGTGACGGGCATTACAGCTCCCGTACACTACATCAGGACGCTGTCCTTACAGCAGAGATCAGATGAGTCTTTCAGGACTGGAGTGGACACTGAATTCACTAGCCTAGCTATCGATTTCCCTATTAAATCAGCAGCAGCTACACTCTCCCTCCTCTCACTAAGACTGCAAATTCCGAATGAATCCAAAATGGATGCTGTTCAGGAGATGGGAGGGTCTGGGAGGAAGGGTATGCTGCTGATTGGCTGGAATGTGTCTGCTGACTGAGGTACAGGGTCAAAGTTTGCTCAATGCTGTATAGTGGGCGGACCGAACATCGCATGTGTTCGCCCGCTGCGGCGAACGTGAACAAGCTATGTTCGCCGGGAACTGTTTGCCGGCGGATAGTTCGGGCCATCTCTAATCAAGAGTTTAGCAGCCAAAATGAAAAGGGAAGGTGAACTTTGGGAGGAGGGTTTGTATGTGGAATTTGGGATCCAGAGCAGGACCAGTTCAGGAGAAATCGTAATATTAGTGGAACATATCTTGTTAATCAGTTGGTTAACTTCAGGCCAGAGTTGGCTGAGAGCCAAACTAGACCACCAGATATGTGACATGGTTCCAGAGTCTCACATCATCAGCATAAATCCGACATGGAGACATGCCATTGGAACAATAAGGCTGGTGTTTTATACCATCGCATCAGCGGTTTATACAAGTTCTCATGGACCCGAACACAACAGGAGAACTCATTGGAATGTTTCACTATAAGCCGAGAACATAGTTTGTGGCTCATTTTCCCATTTTCATATGAATGTTCAGGGCCAGGTCTGACAAAAGACCAGCGTGAACTCTAGCTGGCCATTTTGATGGACAGGAAGACAGAACGGCAAGATTCTCCAACTATGTCGGGTCTGGATAAGATTTCCTCTTGTCTAAAGGTCAACTTTACATGGGACCGACAGAGAAGCAGATAGTTGGGATGGCAGCGTTCCTTCTCGACAATATGCTGCTCGCTGGTGAAAGAGACTGCTGTGTTTACATGCAGAGATCTCCTCCACGGTATGGGGAGGAATGATCGGTAATGCTATCGCTCTTACCCATACTGACTTGTTTGCCGACAGCAGAGCGAGTTTACACAGCATAATATGCTGCCAAGCAAACGTTTCGCTCATTCATCGGGTAATCGGTGGTACATTTACCCCGCCAGATAATTGATAAGAGCATTCCTATGAATGCTTGTTAGCGATTATCTTTAGGATTCTCAGCCTGTGTAAAGGGTCCTTAAAAGGGGAACTAACTGAGTCCAAATCAAAATTCTCAATTATTGAAGGTGTTCCAGTACCAAATAGATGTGTCAGAGAAGCGAGATCTACAGCCTGACTTGATCAACTGAGGGAGAACATATGTGGTTGAGATTCTTCCTTGCAGGATTTATGGAATGTCTCTCCACTATTCAATAAGGGGAGGTTCTGTCTGATAAGACTGTAATTTCGCCCACGGGATCAAAGATTTAACTCCATTGTATTGTAGTGTTTTAGGGAAGGATCATGTATTTATCACAAAAACATTATGGTGTGCTCAGATGGTGAGGGATGTAGAGGATGGAGAGCATCATCAAGATGTTATGTGGGTGTTGGGGTTTTCTGCCTGTAAAATAAAAATATGTTAATAAAAACTACCTTACTTTAGAAAAAATAATAATAATCTTCGTGGTGAAACCAACCTCGCCACTGGGCATTGGAGAGGCCTGCTTGCCAGCCTCTTGCCCTGTGACTATGGCCCCTGGGACACTATTTGGACATATTGGATTTTAAAGGTACTGTTTCTGCCCCTTGGACTTTTTTTTTTTCCAAATCTTTATTTTATTTTCATTGCAGTGCAATCGGTACAAGTAATGGCAGTGCCATATATAAGTAGTAACACATAACACTGTGTTGAGAGAGCAATGAAAGGAGGCGGCACTCACCATGGGAGTCTTCAATCTTGCTTTATTTCGCTGTAATTACAGCATGGAATCGCAGAAAAGGGCTTGTGGGCGGACGCCAATGCAGGTAACTATAGCGGGACGGCCGCTGTCCAGCGGCGTGATGATGCGCAAGTTTACACGCGGAACGGCCTCCCGCTATAGTTACCTGCATTGGCGTCCGCCCGCAAGCCCTCTTCTGCGATTCCATGCTGTAATTACAGCGAAATAAAGCAAGATTGAAGACTCCCATGGTGAGTGCCGCCTCCTATCATTGCTCTCTCAACACAGTGTAATTGTACTGATCCATATATTAAGGGCAGAGCACCACCAGATTGGGAACCAAAATAACTGGACAGACACGTATGTGGCGACAATTTTGGATGCAAATTCATATATCGCACCACAGTGCATTGCAGTGCCGCTGATCCTTTTTCTTACTGAATTATATATAACACATAACCAACTCCAAATACATTCCAGGTCACATTTGCGTATTATCTTTATTCAGAAGCGGTGGTATAGGCATATACACAGAAGCGGTGGTATAGGCACATTGATACAGAGATACATAGATATGGCTCTTTTTCCGTGTAATAAAATAATGCCCCTTGGACTTTTAACTGGAACAGAACCCCTGTTATTGCCTGGATTCATAACTTTTATTTTGCTTATTGTATCACGGGCAATGCCATTATGGTGTTGATTGTATCACAGCAATGCCATTGTGGTGTTGATTGGATCACGGGCAATGCCATTGTGGTGTTGATTGGATCACGGGCAATGCCATTGTGTTGTTGATTGGATCACGGGCAATGCCATTGTGTTGTTGATTGGATCACGGGCAATGCCATTGTGTTGTTGATTGGATCACGGGCAATGCCATTGTGTTGTTAAATGTACATTGATGAATGGGTTCTGTTTAAAATGGGAAACTGGGGTGGTAACCTGGTTGGAAAATGTGTATAAAAGGAAATCCTTGTGTGGTCATTAAAGAAGTTCCTGCTTGACCCTCAAAACGAAGTGTCGTCTCATTAGTGGGGGGGTATTTATTGTATGCTGTTCCAGTTTGACTGCTAGGAGTGTAAGCCTATTCGTATGGTTTTTCCTATTCGGCTGTTTACAGCATTCATATGCTTTTCCGATTTGGTGGTTGTGGTGTCGGCTAGAGCGCTTGGCATCCTCAAGAAGCGCTAGGAGCATTCTTCAACGGAGGTACCCAGTCGGGGTGCCCGTCGATCCGTTACAATCTTCCTACCCATCAAGGATTTTTGGAAAAAAAGTGCAGGACAATTCAACTGAAACTAGTTAGTAAGGTTAGCAGCAAATTTAAAGGAGGCAGACTTGTATCTGACACCAGCTGTGCATGTGCACTTGGCAGATGAAGGCATCTGTGTTGGTCCCATGTTCATATGTGCCCGCATTGCTGAGAAAAATGATGCATTAATATATGCAAATGAGCCTCTAGGAGCAATGAGGGTGTTGTCATTACACCTAGAGGCTCTGCTCTCTGCAGCTGCCGCGTCCTCTGCACTTTGACAGGGCCAGGCAGTGAAAACCTCATCACACCTGGCCCAATGAAAGTGGAGAGGGCACAGCAGTTGCAGAGAGAGCTGAGGCTCTAGGTCTAAAGGCAACGCCCCTGTTGCTCCTAGAGGCTCTGTTTTGTTTCAACAAAAAAAACAATAAGATGTTCTAGAATTGGCATCCACAGTGTATCTAGCACATGCCTCTTTTTCTTGGGCCCCGCTCTCATGGGCTGTTTCCTCAACACTATCCTTGCTTCTCAATGGCTTGGTCTTTGTGTCGCGTTTCCTCCATGAATGTCCTCCAGAAGGCAATCTTAATACCAGACCCTCAGACCACTCTTCGGGCCAACTCTATATTTTCTCACTAACAGTAGGGCATCATTCACACTTGGTTCCTGACTAAAGGGCTCCCGTCCAGCCGGCGCACCCACAGTCTCCTCCACCCAGTCCAGCACAGAACTGTACTACCAGGCCACATATCTCCCTGTTGATCATACACTCCAACTCTTCCAGAACGTCCGGGAGGCTATGAGCGAAAGAGACCTTCCGGACTCCAGAAGAGTCTATCTGCGGTGGTGCTGGGACGTTGTCATCAGGTGGCTTCAGAACACACACGGGGGCGGTACTACGGTGCCAGAAACTGTTTCTCTGCAGGCCTTTGTGGTTATGTGCAGCATTGTACAGGTTATCTGAGACAGCCATGATCCATCATATAGTGAGCTGAGAGTGGGGGGCACAAGCAGCTCATACAGAACCAGGATTGGACTGGCCATAGACCCTTACAGGGAAATTTCCTGGTGGGCCGATGCCCAGGGGGGGCCACTCAAGCCCTCCTCAGGCAGCTGGTTATGTAACAATCTGATGCTCTCAACATTAATAGGAGCATCAATGTGGTACCACAGATACAGTAGAATACTGTGGTCGGCACAGGAGCCTCATGGCCTGCCCCGTCTGTGGCCTGCATTGTATATATGGCAGAGTATCTCTCACACGCACACGGACCCACCTTTTCTCAGTTTGGAAGGGCCACTTTTTTTTTTTTTTTTTTTTTTTCCAGGGCCACTTTAAGTGCCATAACGTATTACATGGCGTAACAGGCAACTTGTACTAGGCCATAATCTAATATATAGCTCTGCAAGGCAGTCATACCACTTCTTACTATAGGATTTGCTCCCCTTCTGGGGTGACCGCAGTTCTGTTTTGCTTCGTGACACGATTTCTGTTCTCAAGTCCCCTTCAACCAGACTTGTCCCCTTCCCCACCACCTTTACACAGAGAGACAAGCCTGCTCCCACTGGTGACCACGTTTCTTCCTAAACATTATACAGAACTACAGCACTTGGGTCTAGCACCCCATGAGGTGGTCCATGCTCTCCCTGAATGGTGCCAAATCTCGTCCCTTTACTAGTGGCACAGTCTGTCTGCAGCAGACGCCAGGTATGGTCCAGCTGAAGAAACATTGGAGTAGTCTGTCGGATGAGGGCTCACAGTTCAATACTTGCCAGGGTTTTTGGTAAAGTTGGAGCATAAGACCCGCCCCAGGGACACCCTCTCATGGCAGCCCTACCCCCATTTTTGCCCCAGACAAGCCTGGATTTGCTGTGTCTGCCTCTGTACACTAGGCGAAGTCCTTTCAAATTTGGGATGGTTAGCGACTATATAGGCTGTGCTTGGCTATGGATTTGGCGCCTTTTACTCGCAGCCTAAGTATTGTATAATGGTTCCCTTACATTTGACTCCTGGACTTCCATTAGATCATTGGCTGACACTTAAGCCGTTCCTTTATTTGGATGGAACTGTACGGCCATTAGTGAGCTGCGTTGTGCAATACGGAATGCACACGGATGTCATCTGTATTTTTTGTGGATCTTTTTTTGCAAAATACATACGGTCGAGTGCATGAGGCCTTAGGACTCATGCTCACAAATGTATTTTCTTTCCGCATCCGTTTTGTCTTTTTTGCGGAACCATTAAACTGAATGGGGCCGCAAAAAAAAACTGAAGTTACTCCATGTGCATTCCGTTTCTGTATGTCCGTTGCGCAAAAAAAATAGAACACGTCCTATTATTGTCTGCATAACAGACAAGGATAGTACTGTTCTATTAGGGGCTGGCTGCACATGGACGTCGTCCGTATCTTTTGCGGAGCCGTTTTTTGCGGAGTGCAATTTACATATGGTCATGTGCATGACTCCTTATTCAGCCAAAACCAGTAGTGAAGCCTACACAGAGATATTGGAAAGATCTGCACCTGTTCTATGTTTTTGACCTGCACCTAGTTTTGGCGCACACGAACTAATAGAAATAACTGAAGTGTGATCTCAGCCTTAATGGACTGCCTGTCAGATTGGTACAGTGTACCAAAACGATCTTAAAGGGGTCGTCCAGGCTTTTAATATTGATGACCTTTCCTCAGGATTGGCGGAGGTCCGGCACCCCCGCTGATCAGCTGTATGAGGAGACTATGTGCATGTCCCATCTTTCTTTCTTCCTGCCCCCACCGATCTGATATTGATGACCTATCCTGAGGATAGGTCATCAATATTTAAAGCCCGGGCAATCCCTTTAAGACCACATTGTGAGAGAGAGAAACTGAGAAGTTTAAAAAATAGTAACATTAAAAAAAAGTTTCCATAAGTCATTTATATATAACGTGCATATTTTATGTCTCCCAAAAGCAATCTATTAAAAAAAAAAAAATTTAATTTTTTATATTAAGTGGCAAGAGAAAAAACATAAAAAAAACCACTCATAATAAAGGTAACATGCCAAATTTAAAAAAAAGGTCTTTTTGTCAGTTCTTCGAAATTGTGACACTGAAAAAAGACACAACATGCACAAATTATACCCCACCACATCAACGGTGTGAAAATCTGTTCCAGAGTCCTCCCATAAACTTCTCGGGTATTAAATAGCAACTCCGCCTGAGGGAAAACCCAATGACATTGCTGCGGTAACGTGTGGTCCTCCCAAATGTTGCTCCAGCTCTCCCGCTGATCACAAACTTCACGTGGATGTCGGTGCATCTCAGCTCTAAATGGCAGTGTTCATTTTATCGGAAGCAAAACTAAAAAAAAGATTGCAACCTGGTGTAACACCGGAGGCCACCTTGTAAAACAAGCTCTAGACGTGCGGATAGGCAGCACGCCACGCAGACTCCTGATCTTGGGTTTCGCCATGTAGGCTTCTTCTGGAGTACGTGGGCGTGCAGCAAATTAAGGGTTTAAATAGCTGCCAATCAAACTACAATAAAACATATTGCTACATATTTCTAACATATTAACTCATATTAAAAAAAAAAAACAAAAAAAAACTAAAACCTATACTTAAAGGGGTTGTCCCACTTTAGCAAATTGTAGTTATCATGTAGACAAAGTTAAAGGGGTTTTCCGAGATCTTTTTACTGATCACATATGCTCTGGATAGGTCATCAGTATATGATCGGTAGGGGTCTGACAGCTGGGACCCCCGCCAATCAGCTTTTTGGAAGGCAGTGGAGCTCGTAGTTGCTCCGTGACCTTCTTGCAGCTTTCTCCAGACTATGACGTCGCATTCATCGGTCACATGATCTAGGCACAGCTCTTCCCCATCAAAGTGAATGGGGCAGAGCTACGATACCAATCAAAGCTGCTACCAAATGGACGGCGCTGCACTTGGTGAGCTGAGAGGAGGCCACTGCATTACTGAAAGTGTGGGTGCCTTCTCAAACAGCTGATCGGCAGTGGTCCCGGGTATTGGACCCCCACCCATCAGATACTGATGACCTATTGGAGGACAGGTCATCAGTAACAATATCTTGGAAAACCCTTTTTAATACAAGGCCCTTACTAATGTATTATGATTGTCCATATTACCTTTTACGATGGCTTCATTCATATTTTCATCGCATTATATGCTGCTCGGGGTTACGGCCACCACTGCAGAGCAGATACGAGGTGCCCATGTGCGCTTCCATGGTTCTGGACACTAAAGAGGCCAGTGTTTTTTCTCCTATACTGTGTAAGCACGACCGCCACTGCTAGATTGCAGGGTGGTCGTAACCCCTGGATACAACGAGTGTATAATGTGATTGGAAAAAAAGAACCAACCCAGCAAAGGAGGCAATATGGACAATCACAATACACTAGTAAGTGGCTTGTATTAAAAGGGTTTTCCAAGATTGGTCATCCAATAGGTCATCAGTATCTGATCGGTGGGGGTCCGATACAGTGTGTATTGAGTCTGGCTTTAGCATTTTATTACAATTATAAAAAAAAAATATAACTCCTCCCTCAAAAGTCAAGCTCTCGTACAGCTATATCAAAAAAATTCTTGCAGTCCTTATTACCGCCCTTGCAGTAGTCATGGTCTCATCCCCTGGTGCTGCTATAATTTGGTCTACAGCACCATCTGCTGGACAGAGGGCGAAACGCGCATGTTTTTGTCAGGGTCTGAACTTTGTCCTGTAGCTGCAAACTTTCTCCTGATTTGGCTGTTTTTGGGATGTTAGTTTGACTAGAAATGGCAGAGTTGCCTGACTATCAGAATTTTCTTAGTCATGAACCGTTCTGGTTGCTGAAGACCTGTCCCTTGCATACACTGGACTAAGTTCACACTGGTCTCTGTCACGTCCTTTATACTTGTAGTGGTCATGGGTCCGTCAAGTTGCGCTGTACTTTGGGTTGAATGCAGCTTTGTTTTAAGAGACCATATTGGTGTGTCCGTATTTCTAGGCCTTCAACTGGGTCTGAGACAGGTGAATATTTGCCGGCCAATCACATGGGCACTGCTGATCCTTCTTGTGTAAGTTTATACCTTGTGCTTTCACGTTCTCATGAGGATGGAGGCAGGTTTGGTCCCATATAGGGTAGCCATCCGGCTGGTAGTCCACTGGCCCAGCTCTTGCTCTCATCAAAAATTGAATTACTTTATAAAAAAATAAAAATTATAAAAGTTTTTACCAGCAACGATTGCTGATATTTTCCATACACATATAGAGATGATTAGATATTTTCAGTTTTGACAAAAATTGCTGTGTGTGAAGAGCCCTAGACGCAGTTAAAAGCAGGAGTTGTTGAAGGACCTGCACAATATGGTCACATGACCATACCTAATCAGGTCCTCAAGCTAAAGGGCTTCAAGTGTTCTGTCTGTAAGCTGTGTGTGACGTCTGGGGCCTACATTTATTTTGAATTCTGGTCTGGGATTGGTATTTATTTAGGGGTCTTTTCGGGAATTTGGCTCCAAATAGACTTTGGCGTCTCTGGTCGGGTCCGCATTTAGGACTGTTATTTTGATATGTGACGAAAGGGTCCTATGCAGTGAATGCACAGGGTCACTAATTCTGTGTGAAGCCACACCAGCTTCTCTTAACCTGGCCCACAGGCTAACCTAGCCTGGAGAGATGAGTAACCACGGGACCCCTGTTATGTAACATTAAAGGCTAGCTACACCTTCAGAGGCAAAGATGTACATAGTCTTTAACCAGTCTGCAAGAATCTTAATCGTAACAATTTTACTGCCCTAGACCACCATGGGTACTGTAATTATCCCTATCACTGCTGTAGACCCCTAGGAATACATCTATTAACATCAGAAAAATATAATGAAATTCCAGGATAGGCTCAGCCAGTTGGACAATTAGTGTAAAGGCCAGCCCCTGGAATTGTAGGGTTACATAGACTGTGATGATTCATTCCTACCACTAGAGGTCACTGAGGATTTTGTGAGACCCTGGAGTTCCTGGGTTGAGAGGCCGGGTGTGTGCCCTGGGAGCTGTGAGAATGGCTGCCATGTTAGGAGCTAAGTAAAGGCTAGTGATGGGACACGGGGCCTGACTGATGGAGTCCTGAGAAGCTGGCTGTGTTTGAGACAGATCAAGATAGACTCTTAACTGAAGTGCTGCAGCTGTAACCCAGAGACAGAGAGATGCAAGCCACGTGCTGAGAAAAGCAAGTGATCGATTTAGGAGCCAGAGGACACAGGCCACCACACATCGGACAAGACAAGCATCCACCTCGTGGGAGAAGATGCTATCACGGACCTCTGTTCAGATAACGCCAGAACGGAGTGTGCACCGATGCTAACATCTCGGTAGGGCATAGAGCAGGGGACTTTAGTGCGCTGTAGAAGCGTACCCTGGTTAGCAGGAGTTAAAGATAGCAGTATATTAGCTGAGTGTAGCCTGGACTCTGAAGTGGTTGCTGTTAGAACACATTTATCCTAACTCTTTATCAAGTATTCTGTGTAAACCTGTTCATACTGTTATTGCCATTTCTCCATTGCGCCTCTGGTGCCGTAGTATTATACTGTTAATCCCATTTCTGGCAGTTATAGTTTGTCCGTTAATAAAGCCGATAACTGCTTCCGCCTCCTTGTCTGCTGTCCTGTACTTGAATCCTGCCTTGCGGTCTCTCCCTCACCTGACCACTACAGCAGCATAGCGTATGATTTCTATAAACATGTAATCTGAAAATACGGTTTTCTCAATAACCACTGATAGGGGTTGTCAAGACTCAAGGGCCCAGGGGCCTAATCTCAGTTGCACACAAACACTTGCTACTCCCTTGGCAGTAATAGACAAATAGAAAAGGCAGAGGAAATAGCAGATTTATTGGAATCTCATCTCAAAGTATCACCAGCAGTCAGCAATAAATTAATCCAGCTTTATATCATCCACGGCAGGGGCGTAGCTAGAAATGACTGGGTCCCATAGCAAAAAAATGTATTCCCACCCCCACATGCCTATCAGACCCCCCCCACCCCAACATCCCCACACCCATCCCTAGATCCCCCCTTAAGTGTCATCCACAGATCCCCCCCCCCCTTAAGTGTCATCCACAGATCCCACCCCCCCCCCCCTTAAGTGTCATCCACAGATACCACCCCCCCCCCTTAAGTGTCATCCACAGATCCCACCCCCCCTTAAGTGTCATCCACAGATCCCACCCCCCCTCAGTGTCATCCACAGATTCTCCCCCCCCCCCCTCCTTAAGTGTCATCCACAGATCTCGCTGCCGCCTCCTAGGTAATTTATTCACTGCACTCACTTGCCTCTAATTGAAGAGAAGCGCTGTAATCTCACACAGGCGCACTGGCAGAGGCCAGGAAGACGGCGCATGCAGTGTCGGGCGAGAGGAGGCGGCGCCCCCAGCAAGACTGCGTTCCTCAGCCGGCGGCCCAGGCCCCATAGCCATTGCTATGGCGATCCCTACGCCACTGGTCCACGGTGTGGGGACTTGGAGGCAGATTTCTGGCATATGATATGGGAATGTAGACCAATTGCCACTTTCTGTAGGAGGGTAGTGGATTTTCTCAAGTCTGCTGCCCATTCCAGCTGTATGTGCCCCTGAATTATGTCTTTTTGGGTTGATGAAGTCCTCTGGGACCACTAAATGGCCACTCTCCTGCGGGAATCACTGTTCCTGGTGTGCGCAAATGTATTGCCTTGCGGTGGTACAGTCCTAATGGTGCAGCTCGCCTCATACCTTTTATATTCTGTTCCAAGAATGGGGAGGACCTTATCATCTGCCCACAGCTCCTCTAACCATTCCTCTTAAGAGGCGATAATCACTTAACGAATGCTGCCAGCTCATATGGGATGATACGCCTTATGCAACAGCGCACTAGTAAGCAAATAATCATTGAACTGCAATTGCTTTGACTATTGTATTCTTTATTGTGACACAGTTTACAAATTCAGTTTTTTACTTGTACTAATAAGAGACAAATCTAATAAACATTCCATCCTGGTCCTTATATGAAGCTTACCTGGTGGGGCCCTCGCCTTCAGCAGCTACTAGTAAAAACAAACAAAAAAAACAGGAACAATTAGATGTCCAAAAATGTCCTCAAGATATCTACTATTAATGGACCAATGTTGCATTTAAAACACCAAATATCCTCCAGGTGGCGCTGTTGGGTAATTCCTATATAGTTATACGTGTGTGTGTGGTGGGCGTTCTCGGCATCAATAGTGGTGGTAAATGGTAGATAAAAATCCCCAAAACCGGTTACCGTAATTGGTGCATTGTACATTATATGCATGTATAATTGAATGCTGATCTAGAAATGTTTTGATTTGTTTAAATCCGGCATCCTCAAACTGCAGCCCTACCACTGTTGTAAAACTACATCTCCCACAATGCCCTGCTGTAGGCTGTTCGGGCATGCTGGGAGTTGTAGTTTTACAACAGCTGGAGGGACCAGTTTGAGGATGCCTGATTTAAATAGTTGGTTTGGGTCTGGACCCACTTTGCGTTGATACCTGCGGGGGGACTTTTTTCACAACTTTTATATTTCTGTTTGCGTCTTGTACTTGGGTTGTCTCTGTCCTATTATCTAGTGTTGGTGATTCTATCCCTGGATATCTTGGTGTATCTATTTACGGAGGGGTTCTCCGATTTTGTTATATTGACTACCTATCCTCAGGGCCCTGACTCTGTTCACATTAGTGATTTAACTTATCCAATGTCTGTCCTATTATTCAGTAGCAGAATCTTATAGTTTATCCATCGATATCCGATGGCATTATATGTTTATTTGTGGATTAAGGGTAAGGGCTCTGTTTACATCATTAAGTTCATGTATTTAATATGTCTGATTATTCAACATGAGTGATTTTATCCATACCAGATAGCATTTGGTGTGTCCCATTTGTGGATTTGGCTTAAAGCGTATCTCGGCTTTGAAAAAAGGGTTTGCATAATGGCTGTGCTTCTTTGTACAATTATAACTGACGAAATGTCTCTTTTGGGCTTCCCTAATGTCTTTTTCAGCTGCACAGCTAGATTCATTTCTCTCAGAAGCAGGGGGCGTATCCCTTCTGTGGAATCTGCCAGCTCTGTACTGCTGTGATGTTTCCCACGATTTTCTTTTCCGCTCTGGAGCTCACAGAAAAGATGAGGAAGGGGAGATCACACTTAGACACACAGGAGGCTCCTGTAATCGTCAGAAGCTGTGTAGAAGCAGTTCTTTTATCAGCCTCAGAATCTGTTAGTTGTGACACGCCCCCATTTTGTCTGCTGTCTGTTACTAAGGACGGATGTTGCCTGACAACAGGCAGTGGACTACAAATTGGGTGGAAGTGAGTGTTATATTTAGGCCTCTTTCAGACGGGCGTTGCGGGTGCACTCCGTCAAACAGTGCGGGTGCGTTGCGGGAATTGCCGCGATTTTTCCCTGCGAGTGCAAAGCGCTGTCATGCGTTTTGCACGCGCGGGAGAAAAATCGGCACTTTTGGTACCCAGACCCGAACCTGCACTTCTTCACAGAAGTGCATGTTCGAGTCAGAAACTATCCCGCTGGTATTATTTCACATTATAACATAGTTATAATGTAAAATAATACCCTTGGCCATCTCCCTTATGTTGAACCCGGTGCAGAATGGGTTAAAAATAATAAACTAATCATAACTTACCTGGTCCATTTGATCGCGAAGCCCGGCCTCCTCTCCGTTAGCTTGAAAGATGTAAAGGACCTGTAATGATGTCACAGCATCACATGGCCCAATCACCTGCTCCATCACTATGGTGATGGAGCATGTGATTGGTCCATGTGACCACGTGACATCATCCAAGGTCCTTAAGCACTATTCACAGCCTGAGGATAGTGATTAAGGACCTTGGATGATGTCACATGGTCACATGGACCAATCACATGCTCCATCACCATAGTGATGGAGCATGTGATTGAGCCATGTGATGTGACGTCATCACAGGTCCTTTAGATCATCGATGCTGCAGGGAAAGAGAGGACAGATCGCGACTACGCGATCAAGTGGCTAAGGTAAGTTAACTTTATTATTTTAACCCCTTCCTCATCATTTAACAATGCATTCTTTATTAAGAATGCTATTATTTCCCTTATAACCATGTTATAAGGGAAATAATAGAGATTGGGTCCCGTTGCTAAGCAACAATGCGGGAAAATCGCAGCGCATCCGCGCAGTTGCGGATGCTTGCGATTTCCCGCATCCCCATTCACTTCTATGGGGCCTGCGTTGCGTGAAAACGCAGAATATAGAACATGCTGCGATTTTCACGCAGCGCAGAAGTGATGCGTGAAAATCACCGCTCATGTGCACAGCCCCATAGAAATGAATGGGTCAGTTCAGTGCGGGTGCAATGCGTCCTCCTCACGCATTGCACCCGCGGAAACTTCGCCCGTGTGAAAGGGGCCTTAGGCTGCATTCACACGGCGTGAATTCAGCGGGTGCAATGCGTGATGTGAACGCATTGCACCCGCACTGAATCCTGACCCATTCATTTCTATGGGGCTGTGTACATGAGCGTTTTTTTTCATGCATCACTTCTGCGTTGCGTGTAAATCGCAGCATGCTCTATCTTATGCGTTATAAACGCATCCGCAGCCCCATAGAAATGAATGGGGCTGCGTTAAAAACGCATTGCATCCGCAAGCAAGTGCGGGTGCGTAGCGTTTTTCACTGATGGTTGCTAGGAGATGTTGTTTGTAAACCTTCAGTTTTTTATCACGCGCGTGAAAAACGCATCAAAACGCATTGCATCCGCGCGGAAAAAACTGAACAACTGAACGCAATCGCAGGCAAAACTGAATGGCTTTGCCTGTGAAATCGCACAGTTTTCACTGAACGCATCCGCAACACATCTGGACCTAATCCGGACACGCTCGTGTGAACCCAGCCTTACTGTGATCACCAATTATATCTGATTAGATTAAATTTTATTGAAATTATACCCCATACTACCACTAATTGGCTTTCTTCAAGGGGTTATCTGTGAATTTTATATTGATGACCTATCGTTTGGAAAGGTCATGAATATCAGATCGGCGGGGGTCCGACACCTGGACCCCTGTCAATCAGCTGTTAGAAGAGGCCAGAGCTGCATGAGTGCCGCTGTCTCTTTATACATAATGTGACAACACTGTATATCTGTCACATGGCCTAGTTGCAGTTCAGCCCCAATCAAGTCAATGGGTCGGAGCTGCAATACCAGGCACTGCCACTATACAATTTAAGGCACTGTGCTTGGAAAGCCTCCAGGAGTTACAGTCCTCCCAGAGCTCTGAGCGGATCCCTGAAACAGCTGATCGGCGGGGTGCCAGGACTCGGACCCCTGTCGATCTGATACTGAATAACTATCCTGAGGATAGGTTATCATTATCAATTCTCAGAAACCCTTTAATCATTGGTATTTAATGTTATTCTTACTGTGTGTATAAAGTAGACCGAGCACACCTGGTAAGACCATTGTTGTGCACTTAGCTGAGCAGCTCACTATATAGCTATACATACATTTAACCCCTTCATTAGACCACCACCGAGCCTGAAATTAATCCCCTGATTATCCTAGATGGCTGTACTGCATTAATATTAAACTGTGTCTCTTTTATGGTGCTGCGCTCCATCCAACACTAATAATATTGAGTAGCTCTCTGATGCTGCGCTCCATCCCTCCCTAATACTACGATGTCTGTCCTCTATATGGCGCTGCGCTCCATCCCTCCCTAATACTGCGATGTCTGCCTCTTTATGGTGCTGGGCTCCATCCAACACTAATAATATTGAGTAGCTCTCTGATGCTGCACTCCATCCCTCCCTAATACTACGATGTCTGTCCTCTATATGGCGCTGCGCTCCATCCCTCCCTAATACTGCGATGTCTGCCTCTTTATGGTGCTGGGCTCCATCCAACACTAATATTGAGTAACTCTCTAATGCTGCGCTCCATCCCTCCCTAATACTACGATGTCTGTCCTCTATATGGCGCTGCGCTCCATCCCTCCCTGATACTGCGATGTCTGTCCTCTATATGGCGCTGCGCTCCATCCCTCCCTAATACTGCGATGTCTGCCTCTTTATGGTGCTGGGCTCCATCCAACACTAATTGAGTAGCTCTCTGATGCTGCACTCCATTCTTCCCTGATACCACAATTTCTGACCTCAATATGCTGCTGCTTGCCATTCCTCCCTGATACTGCGATGTCTGCCTCTATATGGCGCTGTGCTCCATCCCTCCGATACTCCGATGTCTGCCTCTATATAGCACTGTGCTCGATCTCTCCCTTATATTACTATGTCTGTCCTCTATGGCGCTGCACTCTATCCCTCCCTGAAACTGCGCTAGCGCCATATAGAGGCAACCGTGCTCCTTCCTGCACTGATATTACAATGTCTGTTCTATATGGCACTGCGCTCTGTCCTGCACTGATCACCCCCTTTATTACCATAGTAACATAGTACATAAGACCGAAAAAAGACATTTGTCCATCCAGTTCGGCCTGTTTTCTACAAGTTGATCCAGAGGAAGGCAAAAAAAAACCCTGTGAGGTAGAAGCCAATTTTCCCCACTTAAGGGGAAAAAAATTCCTTCCCGACTCCAATCAGGCATCAGAATAACTCCCTGGATCAGGGGCGTAGCTAGAAATGACTGGGCCCCACAGCAAATTTTTGTATTGGGCCCCCCCTTCCCGCGCGTTTCGCTCCCCCTCTATAATGTGCCAGCCATATAGCCCCCCTATAATGTGCCAGTAGTCAGCCATATAGCCCCCCCAGCCCCCCTATAATGTGCCAGTAGCCAGCCATATAACCCCCCTATAATGTGCCAGTAGTCAGCCATATAACCCCTCCTATAATGTGCCAGTAATCAGCCATATAACCCCCCCTATAATGTGCCAGTAGTCAGCCATATAAACCCACCCTATAATGTGCCAGTAGCCAGCCATATAGCACCAGATGCCCCCATAGTGCTCCTCTCCACATAGTGCCCCTATAATGTGCCAATATCAAGTGCCTCTGTCTTCCCCCATCCCAATATCATAGTGCCATCCTCTCCCCTGCCCCTAATGTGTGTGCCAATATGAAGTGCCTATCTCTCCCCCCATTTGCCAATATTATAGTGCCAATAGCCCCTCCTCCCCTGTGGCAGTAAAGTAAAAGTCCAGTATTAAAAAAAAAAAAAAAAAAATCCTGTCTTTCAGAAAAGTTTGTGAAGGGAATCGAACCTGTGACCATTAGGATGAAAGGCAAGCCACTCATCCACAAGACCATATGAGCTGCTTAGCCAGGTAGTTAAAAAAATATAAGACCTCTAGATAAGGAGAACTTTGATAGTGTATCTATACACATTACAGCTGCCCCAACACACCAAGCTCTGCTACATCCATATACAATGTGCTGGTGCAGCTGTAATGTGTATGGATACACTATCAAAGTTCTCCACATCTAGAGGTCTTATTTTTTTTTTAGCTATTTAGCTTATCAGCTCATATGGCTTTGTGGTTAAGTGTCTTGCCTTTGAACCTAATGGTCGCAGGTTCGATCCCCAGGGCAAGCTTTTCTGAAAGAAAGAAAAAATAAGTTTTAAGTAGACAAGGGACTGCGATTCACTGAGTAATTAGCGATTCACTGAGTAATTAGAAGGGAGAGGAGTGAGGACAACACGTGCTTGCCGGGCCCCCTGTAAGCCCGGGCCCCGAAGCAGCTGCTTCCCCTGCTTCCCCGGTAGTTACGCCCCTGCCCTGGATCAACGACCCTTCTCTAGTAGCTATAACCTGTAATATTATTACACTCCAGAAATACATCCAGGCCCCTCTTGAATTCCTTTATTGTACTCACCATCACCACCTCCTCAGGCAGAGAGTTCCATAGTCTCACTTACCATGAAGAATCCTTTTTTCTGTTTGTGTAGAAACCTTCTTTCCTCCAGACGCAGAGGATGTCCCCTCCTCACAGTCCTGGGGATAAATAGATGATGGGAGTGATCCCTGATATATTTATACATAGTTATTAGATCTCCCCTTAGTCGTCTTTTTTCTATAGTGAATAACCCTAATTTTGATAACCTTTCAGGGTACTGTAGTTGCCCCATTCCAGTTATTACTTTAGTTGCCCTCCTCTGAACCCCCTCCAGCTCTGCTATGTCTGCCTTGTTCACAGGAGCCCAGAACTGTACACAGTCCTCCATGTGTGGTCTGAGTAGTGATTTGTAAAGTGGTAGGACTATGTTCTCATCACGGGCGTCTATGCCCCTTTTGATACAGCCCATTATCTTATTGGCCTTGGCAGCAGCTGCCTGACACTGGTTTTTACAGTTAAGTTTTCTGTCAACTAAGATTCTGAGGTCCTTTTCCATGTCAGTGTTACCGAGTGTTTTGCGATTTAGTATGTACGGGTGACTTGCATTACTCCTTCCCATGTGCATAACTTTACATTTGTCAGTGTTAAACCTCATCTGCCATTTCTCTGCCCAAGCCTCCAATCTATCCAGATCCCTCTGTAGCAGTACACTGTCCTCTGTAGTGTATATATACAGTATACGGTCTTCAGTGTTGACACTAAACTGTGTAAAGTAATTATCTGCAAAAATTGATATTTTACTGCGCAAGCCTTCTACAAGATCATTAATAAATATATTGAAGAGAATAGGGCCCAGTACTGACCCCTGAGGTACCCCACTAGTGACAGTGCCCCAATCTGAGTATCTACCATTAATAACCACCCTCTGTTTTCTGTCACTCAGCCAGTTACTTACCCACTTACAGACATTTTCTCATTTTATATACTAACCTTTTGAGGTACAGTGCCAAATTCTTTGGAGAAGTCCAGATATACGACATCCATTGATTCACCGCTGACAAGTCTAGAACTTACCTCCTCATAGAAACTGATTAAATTAGTTTGACATGACCGATCCCTCATGAAGCCATGCTGATATGGCGTTATTTGCTTATTTTCATTGAGATACTCCAAGATGGCATCTCTTAGAAAACCTTCAAACAGTTTACCAATAACAGATGTTAAGCTTACCGGCCTATAGTTTCCAGGCTCTGTTTTTAGACCATTTTTGAATATTGGCACCACATTTGCTATGTGCCAATCCTGTGGAACATTCCCTGTCAGTATAGTCTGTAAATATCAGAAATAAAGGCCTGGCTATGACATCACTTAATTTCCTTAGGATACAGGGGTGTATGCCATCTGGTCCTGGCGATTTTGTCCATTTTAATCTTTTTAAGTCGCTGTTGTACTTCCTGGGTCAGACAGGGCACTTTAATGAGGAATTTACTTTTACATTCTGCATTCCATCTGACAGTTTATTTTCCTCAGTGAATACAGTGGAGAAAAAATATCTAAGTTTTGCTTTCTCCTCATCGCTCTCTGCAACTCCCCCCTCATCACTCTGTAAAGGGCCGACGCCTTCAGATTTATACTTTTTACCATTTATATAATTGAAGAACAATTTAGGGTTAGTTTTACTCTCTTTGGCAATTAATCTCGGTCTCTAGTTTGGCAGTTTTTATTAGTTTTTTTTTTACATATTATATTTTTTTCCTTTATAGTTTATCAGTGCTTCCTAGCTACCTTCCTCTTTTAGTGATTTAAATGCTTTTTTTGTCATTTATTGCTTTCTTTACGGTTCTATTTATCCACATTGGTTTCTTATTGTTTCTTAGCCTTTTATTCCCATACGGTATGTACCTCTCACAATTAGATTTCAGGATGCTTTTAAAAATCTCCCATTTTGTGGCTGTATTTTTATTTTTGAGGACTTTGTCCCAGTTAGTTAGGCCTATGGCCTCGCTTAGTTGGCTAAATTTGGCTTTTTTAAAGTTTGGTATTTTTTTCCCTACCTTTAGAAGCTCTTGTTTTGAAGGATAATTGGAAGGTTATTACTTTATGGTCACTATTTCCCAGGTGTCCCCCGACCTGCACATCTGTTGTTCTGTCAGGTCTATTGGTTAATACTAAGCCCAGTATGGCCGTCTCTCTAGTCGGGTCCTGAACCGGTTGAGAAAGGTAATTGTCTTTGGCTATTGCCAAGAACCTGTTTCCTTTATGGGATGTGTAACGGAGCTCCGTGTACTCCGACCGAGTACCCTCCGTTGATGGACACTACCTAGCTTGCGCCGAGGACCACAAGCACCGCACTGGACACCACAGCCACCGCAGACTCCACAACCGCCGTAGCTTAGCTGGAGCCTCGCCGTCTTCCGTCCACCCTGGATTGGCTTCTGTCCTCCAGGACCGTGTGGGGAAGACCTCTCCTCCTGTAGAGCGTATCCGGAACAAGCTTTTAAAAGAGCTAAGTGATTAAAGCTCAAGGGAGTATGTAGAACATAGCAATCCCCAGTGTGATATAGCAGTTCCCTCCAATAACAAGACAAGGCTACGTATTGAGGGTCAAAACATACTCTTTTATTGGATGGCAAAGCTTGGCCTTTTATGCAAGTCTTCCAGCAAGGGCTACTCCCCCGGGAACCTGATAGAGGACAGGCACACAAAATACAGTGACCAATCAACATACAGCCAGATATATCACAACCCCACATACATGGTCCATTGTGAATGTTGATTAGGTCACAGGCAATGTCCATTGTAAATGCTAACTGGCACTGGGGCCATAGTCACAGGGTAATGGGCTGGCAAGCAGGCCTCTCCAATGCCCAGGGGTAAATGGCAGTTTGTCACAGGATGTACAGCTTTCAGTTTCCCAGTCTATCTCTGGGTAGTTGAAGTCCCCCATAATAACCACCTCCTTATGATTTGCCGCCTCGTCTATCTCTTATTGCACAGGACTCTGGATGTGGTTCGTAACACTTGTTAATAATTAACTGCAGTGACATCTGTTTTTATGATGTTTGTCGATCTCGTGCTTTGAGGAACTTCTAAAGCTTCATGGAAACACCCAGGACATCAGGTGCTCGGTGGAGTGCGCCTGATTTTCCATTAGTGGATAAGTGGCTGCAACACTTGTCTCTGATGGTGATAATTTAATAAAACTGCGAAAAGCAAAAGCCCAACATTTATGGGACAGTTTGGCTTAATCTAGGACCAGCACGACGACTCCCGTTACAGCCTAGCTGAGGGGTGGACACAGACTTCTATGTGCATGGACGTAAAGAAATAAAGGTGGTTAAATCTCATGTGGCCTGCAGGGGGCGGTATGGAAGTCTGTGTCATATTGGTGCCATAGACGGTCTCATACCTGATAAGCTTAGATACAGAAGCCTGGTATCACACGTGATGGGATGAGAGAGAGCTACTCAGCAGACCGTAGAACACATGATGGGATTAGATACACTGCTCAGAAGACTGTATCGCACATGATAGTCTTGGATACAGTGGCTCAGCAGACAGAATTGCACAGTTGGCTTATAGTGGCTCAGCAGAGGATGAGATACGCGACTCTGCAAGAAAGTATCACACACTACAGACTTGGATACACCAGCTCATGATGGTTTATGTTGGCAGCTGTGGCGTTCCGTGTAAACCGTTTGCAAAACGTTCCACCTGCATCGCTGTTGGAGCAGAACATGTTGCAGCACATCCATTTGGAGGTTATGCCAGGCTCAGCACCCTGCCCATCCTCAACATTACTTATTACCTGCCACAGGCCTGCCCTTGCTGTTAATATAGACCTCGCTCCTGTCCATATACTGTCTTCTGTCTGTACCACGTGTGGCCTCGAGCTCTGCTGGAAAAACATGAAATGTGCTACATCCAGATATTTGGTTGGATCCAGTGCTTCCATAAGTAATGCATCCAATCGGTAATGCTTCCTCCTATTGGCATCTATAGATTTAAAGTGCTAAGGGTAAAGGTTCCTCCACCTACAGCTATACTTCATGTGCAGTCACGGTGTATACATAGCTATCCCATACTGATCCGGAGTTAAATCATGTGTTTATTATAAAATAAAACATAACACAATGTAACAAAAATAACAAACATAATCGTTATAAAATATCACACAACCAAAAACTAACACTGGTCCAGCCACTTACTCCAACATTAATATTGTATTATATACATACACCAATTAATATTAATATTGTATTATATACATACACCAATTATACATATTTACACCCAGCCTACACCAACTGTATACAACTATACATGCACAATATCCACCCCACAATATTATATACATACTACCACTCTACACCAAATATATACAAATAATCACAGAAAACGAACCAGTCAGTTGCCGAATAAACCACCTATCCAACTATAACAAATTTCTTTATTTTTAACCCCTAAGGACCCTCGCCGTACATGTACGGTGGGCTGATCGGGCGGGTGCGGGAGCTGTGCCCTCCCAATCAGCAGCACGGATCCGGCAGTCACGGACAGCCGGGGCCCTGCTGCATACCACTGCATCGGTGAAGACGCCGATGCTGGCGTATTAACCCCTTGTATGCCTTGGTCAAAACTGACCGGCATGGAGAGGGTTTGCGGAGGTAAAACCGAAACTAACAACCAAAACAGTCATATTTGGAATAGTCGCGTCCGTAACAACCTGCTCTATAAAAATAGCACATGATCTAACCTGTCAGATGAACATTGTAAAAAAAAAAAGTGCCAAAACAGATATTTTTTGTTACCTTGCCTCACAAAAAGTCTAATATAGAGCAACCAAAAATCAGTGTGCCCTAAAATAGAACCAACAAAACTGCCACTTTATCCCGTAGTTTCCAAAATGGGGTCACATTTTTGGAGTTTCTACTCTAGGGGTGCATCAAGGGGTCTTCAAATGTGACATGGCAACTTAAAATTCCCAGTGAGTACGTTCACACGATGACATTTATTGCGCGACAATTTTTATAATAGAGTCTATGGTGTCGCATTGCGACATGCGACATGCTGTGACTGCGATGCGACAGTCGCAAAAAATCCGTTCAAGATGGATTTTTCTGCGACTGCAGCGTCGCCGCATGTCGCAGTGCGACACCATAGACTCCCATTATAAAAATTGTCACGCGACATTGGTGCGACATGTTGCAGTGAAGTTGTGCCCTATTTGTCGCACGACTTATTGTCATGTGAATGTACCCGAAATCTGCCTTCCAAAAACCATATGGCGCTCTTCTCAGTCTGTGCCCTGCCATGTGCCCGTACAGCAGTTTACGACCATATATGGGGTGTTTCTGTAAACTACAGAATTGGGGGTAGTAAATATAGTTTTGTTTGGGTATTAACCCTTGATTTGTTATTGTAAAAAATCGAATAAAATGGAAAATCTGCCAAAAAAGTGAATTCTGAATTTCATCTACATTTTCCTTTAATTCTTGTGGAGGGGTTAACAAAGTTTGTAAAAATCAGTTTTGAATACCTTGTTGGGTGTAGTATCTAAAATGGGTGGTTTCTCTTATGTAAGCCCCACAAAGTGATTTCAGACCTGAACTGGCCCTTAATAATTGGGTTTTGGAAATTTTCTTAAACATTTTAAGATTTGCTTCTAAGCCTTCTAACTTCCCCAAAAAAAAAATTTTGTTTACAAAATGATCCAAACATAAGGTAGACATATGGGAAATGTTAAGACTATTTTAGAAGGTATCACTATCTGTTTTAAAAGTGGAGAAATTAAAATTTTGAAAATTGCGAGTTTTTCCAAATTGTTGGTAAATTTGGTATTTTTTTTTTAATGAAATATTTTGACACAAATTTACCACTGTCATGAAGTACAATATGGGACTAGAAAACAATCTCAGAATGGCTTGAATAAGAAAAAGCGTTTTAAAGTTTACCTTCTTTTGGTACCTGGACCAGAGTGGGAGAAGATCTTTTATATCTCCCTTCTTTGGGAGGACTCTGAGGATGTGGCAACCTCCTCAGCCTGGATCCTCCTGACCACCTCATCCAGGATGTCATCCCTTCAGGGCCTCAGCAGGGAATCTCTGCACAGGATGCGGTAAATGACTGACACCCCCACACAATGAACACTTCTGTACAGTGTGTGGGTTCATCGCACCAGTGAAAGAGCTTCGGCTGACCCTGGTAGAAGATCAGGATACGGTCCCTCCCCAGGTAGGCTGAAGAAGGGATGTGGGCAGCTGAATTACCTGATCGCCTCTACTTCACCATGAACATCCAGGAACCTGACCAGATGACAAACTCATCTGTTTTTTCTTTGGCACCACCAGTATCTCACCATATCGCCCATGCCAAGTCATGATGTCATAACAAGAAAGATTCGTTATGGGTGATAAGTCACTCTCTTGACTTCGTCCTGGCGTGATGCCAGACGGGCTCGTTCTTTGCCAGCTCATAATTTTGACCAGAAGAGCTCCAGCCCCTCAGGCCAAATGAAACAATAGAGATTAATCAAGGCATAGATGTCCACCGCCTTAAAGCCTATCTTCAGCAGGAGCCCCACCACCTTAGTCCTTGAAAGGCACGCATCACTGCCCCTCTGACGACTAACTACATTCCAATGCACACCTGGCCCGCCTGTCGGGAGGGACCATGCAGTTTTCCCTCCCCTTACCTCTCGGAAGGCACTGAGGTCATGCCTCTATCTACAAGGACAGATTAGTCGAGGAAGATGGCCCTCCTTCCCCCAGCGGTGACACTGGCATAACCTCTGAGAGCATGCGTCACCACTGGGAGGAGGGGGGGGGTGCAACTGGACCAGTCCCTACCCCAACATCACCAGAATTCTGCTCACCCACAGTAACACCAGCCCCCACAACAATAAAGATGACTATTTTATATTTGTCAGTCACATTCCCATCCATATCTGCTAGACTTGTGAAACACTCCGCCTCCTCACCATCAGACCCTTTTTTTACTTTTACTTTGTCTCTATTTGCTCGAATACAAAATATTTTACATTTGGGAACAGTACTTCTGGAAGGACCGAGACTAGGGGCCCCAGATGCTCCTTCCTACTACCATCGCTTCTCAACCAAGTGATCAGCGGCAACAGCATTTGGAGCCACTGAGTCAACAACAGACACTGGGCCGCTCCCCCCTCCCACCGGGGAAGAGGCCTCGGCACCGGAGCTTGACCGAATGCCCTCTGTCGGGCCGCCCTTAATGTCTGGCCTTTTGGCCAATGTCTTTCCTGCTGCATCTTTGCTACTGCTAGCAGAGACTGAGCTCAGCGCCACACTACCTCTGTCATCTCTCCGTGCCTTTGCACCAAATCCACAACAGAATCCGGGCTGGACTGGACAACTGGCCTAGCACAATGGGCTGGCCCTGCGGCTGACTCGGGTGACTCAGGAAGGGGACCATAGACATAGCTTACCACCTCCTGCAGCTTCGGCCTGGTCTTCATCACCTTCAGCTTGTGGTTGCCCCCAGGTGCCTCCTCGAGTTCATCTCCAAAGGAAAAGTCCTGGCGGCACACTGGGGACTCGAGCCGCTTCATCTGTGCCATTAGGGCCCCTCCCTGTGCACTGGTGTCACTGTCCTTTCCCAAGTCGACAGAACCGCACTGGGATATTACTGCTGCCTTACCTGCAGGGAGCCCGCTGCACGTGGTCTGCTGTTGGGACTGCAGGCTGCCAGGTGGCTCCTGCTGCGGGTAATCATCCTCCACCACCTGGCTCTCAGGTTGCAGCCCTGTCAACCTTTTCTCCACCATATTTCAAAATCTGTCTTCATTTATCAGTTTTTCCTTGAAAGGACCATTGCTCTCCCGCATCAGCGCTTTCCTGTCCTCCTGTTTCTTGATCTCCTCCTCCAGTCTCTTTATTTCCACCAGAATTTCTGGCCTCTTCTTTTTGGAGGCCCCTTCATCCCTGGTATGGGCACAGTGCAACTCCTCCAGGAGCCTCCTCATGGTCTTACTTGCCTCTTCGTACTCACGGAGGTGGCTGATGACACGGGAGCCATAGGTGGTAATTTACTTGAAGCATCTGCAGTCCCCAGCCTTCCTCACTGAGGTCAGCCTCACCCTGTGAGCATTCTGCTTTTCTTCAGGGGCCCTGGAAGGGCCACTGGCACTCGCGGCACCTTGCTTAGTATCCACAGTGGAAGCTTTGCAGCTTCTCCTGGTCTCCACAGACCTGGGGGAAGTAGAAGCCACATTGCTGTGACTCCTGGTGTTGCGTCTGACCCCCAGGTCCTCCAGTGTACAGGCCAGTTGGTGGCTTCTTTTGTCCCCCACCGGCCTGGTCCAGGAAACAGAAGCCTGAAACTTGCTCCGTCCGGTCATCCCATGAGAAGCTCTCCATCCACCCTGCCCAGGAACAGCTGGTCCAGAGCTGCACTCGCTATTCTGCTGGTGCAGTCACAGGATCAGCACAGGATAAGTAACGCATGTACAGTGACTGCACCAGCAGAATAGCGAGTGCAGCTCTGGAGTATAATACAGGATGTAACTCAGGATCAGCACAGGATAAGTAACACATGTACAGAGTTACATCCTGTATTATACTCCAGAGCTGCACTCACTATTCTGCTTGTGGAGTCGCTGACCTGCATTTATGGGACAGAAATCTGACAATGTCCCTTTGCTTTCTGCTTTAGATATTCTGAAGGACGATCCCCACTGCCATTCAGTTGGGCTAAAACCTGCTTTTCTTTGCTGAAATCCACGACATGAAGAATCTGAGTGAAAATTCTCCAATATGCACATGAAGAGGATTACATAAACCCTGTTCACTCGCATGGCATGAGGACTGTCATCAGATTTGATGGCTCATGCAGAAATCTGTGCCAAATCGGACACATGAGAGCATGTCCTAAATTGTTGGTATTTGAAATGTGAATGCCAGGACTGAGAGAAAATTTGATAAACTGGGTTAACTGGCTCAGTAATGGGATACAGAGGGTGGTTATTAAAGGGATGTCCCATTAAAATGTGATCCCAGACGGTATGTGACCTGGTAGTGATGCACCTCCTGGGGACACAACACTGCGGAGACCAGTCATGGCTGATACGGCACACGCAAACACATCCAGGGAGGGACTGAAGTGCAGTAAGGACCGCGGTGGATCCATGGAGCCGGTAAATATGCTTTCCTTCACAGGCATGGAATAAAAAAAAAAAAAACTCCTGGACAACCCCTTTAAGGTGGTCATTCTCTCTTGACTTCATCTTTTCCGTGCATCGTTTCCTTCGCTCTGTGCCTGCCAGGTTGGCGCCTACTTCCTGAGGGCAGCCACTGCATTGTTTACCCGCTGCTGTACTTGTGTAGTAATGTTTGGCAGACTTGCAGATTAGCTGCTTTCCCTTCGGTTAATCCTTCCCACTGTTCTGTTGAGGGCTGCTTTCACACGTTTTTGCTGGCGTTTTTCTGCATGTTTGCGTACTTTGGCAGTTTTTGCAACATTTTCTTGCCAGCGTCAGATATTGCTGAAAGTCTATGGGAAACAGGAAATGCTCCTATACACCAGTTTTTATACAATATCCCCCCAATCTGTGCAGAAAATGCAGCAAAAAAAAAGCAGGTGCCAAAAAACACTTGCGGTTATGCTGCCTTTTTTCCCCCCTGTGTGTGGGGAGCTGTATTCTCCCAGGAACATCGTTACTGCTGTCGCCACCAGAGTAGCAAAACTGGGTCTGCACAATACTGGTTCCCCCCCCCCCCTTACCGTCTGTTCCCTTGCGCGGGACTGGTTCCCCCCCCCCCCTTACCGTCTGTTCCCTTGCGCGGGACTGGTTCCCCCCCCCCTTACCGTCTGTTCCCTTGCGCGGGACTGGTTCCCCAACCCCCCCCTCCCCATTACCGTCTGTTCCCTCGCACGGGACTGGTTCCCCCCCTTACCATCTGTTCCTCGCAGCGGGACTGGTTTAAACCCCTTACCGTCTGTTCCCTCGCGGGACTGGTTTAAACCCCCTTACCGTCTGTTCTCTCGCGCGGGACTGGTTTCAAGCCCCACCTTACCGTCTGTTCCCTCGCGGGACTGGTTTAAACCCCCCCTTACCGTCTGTTCCCTCGCGGGACTGGTTTCAGCCCCCCTTACCGTCTGTTCCCTCGCGGGACTGGTTCCTCAGCCCCACCCCTTACCGTCTGTTCCTCGCGGCGGTGACTCCGGTTCCTCAGCCCCCACCCCCCTTACCGTCTGTTCCTCGCGCGGGACTGGTTCCCCAGCCCCACCCCTTACCGTCTGTTCCTCAGCGCGGGACTGGTTCCCAGCCCCCACCCCTTACCGTCTGTTCCTCGCGCGGGACTGGTTCCCCAGCCCCACCCCTTACCGTCTGTTCCTCGCGGGACTGGTTCCCCAGCCCCCACCCCCTTACCGTCTGTTCCCTCGCGCGGGACTGGTTCCCCAGCCCCCACCCCCTTACCGTCTGTTCCCTCGCGCGGGACTGGTTCCCCAGCCCCCACCCCCTTACCGTCTGTTCCCTCGCGGACTGGTTTAAACCCCCCTTCCCGTCTGTTCCCTGGCGTGGGACTGGTCCCCCCTTCCCGTCTGTTCCCTCGCACGGGACTGGTTCCCGCCCCACCCCCCTTACCGTCTGTTCCTCGCGCGGGACTGGTTTAAAACCCCCTTACATCTGTTCCCTCACGCGGGACTGGTTCCCCCCTTACCGTCTGTTCCTCGCGCGGGACTGGTTCCCCAGCCCCCTTACCGTCTGTTCCTCGCGGGACTGGTTCCCCCAAGACATAGGGGCGCTCACACAAATGGATGGGACCAATAAAAGTAGTTTGGGTCAGCAGTACAAAATGGATCCCCAGAAGCAGCTCTTTCGTGGTGGCCAGCATGAGTTGAGCCGTCCTTTCCTCCTCCAGTTGAAAAGGTATGGAGGAGGGGGGTGAAGTAGATGAGACGTTGGCCACAGCACTGCGCCAGCCCTGCATTCTCTTTTGTCGTCTTCTCCATTTGACCCAGACCACCATGACGAAAGACTTCTTTCAGCCACATCTTGACTTTGTAGTTTGCCACACAGATGTTCTAGGTTACTTACTTTTCCATCTTTTTCCCAACCTCCTCAGTTCCAAGTTACTCCCCATCCTTGGTACTGAGCTCCTTAATACCGTACAGATAGTCCCTCTGAAAATAGTATCCCCAGTAGTAGTAATGCTCCTTATAGCATCCTCAGTAGTAGTAATTCCTCCTATAGTGTCCCCAGTAGTAATTCCTCCTATAAATTCTCTAGTAGTAATAATGCCCCATAGTGTCTCTAGTAGTAACAGCGCCCCCCTATAGGGCCTCCAGTAGCAAGTGGCCCACTATAGCATCTACTGTTGTAACAATGCCCCTATAGTTTCTCCAGTAGTAAGTGCTTCCCTATAGTGCCTTCAGTAATAACAGTGCTCCCCTATAGTGCCCCCAGTATTAACAGTAGTGCTTCCTTATAGCGCCTCCAGTAGTAACAGTCCTTCCCTATAGCATCTCCAGTAGTAACAGTGCTTCCTTATAGCGCCTCCGGTAGTAACGGTGCTTCCCCTATAGCACCTCCAGTAGTAACGGTGCTTCCCCTATAGCACCTCCAGTAGTAACGGTGCTTCCCCTATAGCACCTCCAGTAGTAACGGTGCTTCCCCTATAGCACCTCCAGTAGTAACGGTGCTTCCCCTATAGCACCTCCAGTAGTAACGGTGCTTCCCCTATAGCACCTCCAGTAGTAACGGTGCTTCCCCTATAGCACCTCCAGTAGTAACGGTGCTTCCCCTATAGCACCTCCAGTAGTACAGGTGCTTCCTCTATAGCACCTCCAGTAGTAACGGTGCTTCTCCTATTGCGCCTCCAGTAGTACCGGTGCTTCTCCTATTGCGCCTCCAGTAGTACTGGTGCTTCCCCCTTCCCTCGTGTGGGACTGGTCCCCCCCCCCCCCTCTTACCGCCTGTTCCCTTGCGCGGGACTGGTTCCCCAGCCCCCCCTTACCGCCTGTTCCCTCGCGCGGGACTGGTTCACCCGCGAACACCTGCCGGATTTCAGTGTGGATTCTCTGCACATAAATCCTAAACGTGTGCATTTACCCTTCCTGTTCTCTTGCGCAGTAATGGTGCCCCACACATAGATGAATACTCACTAATCTTGTTCAGATGATAAACAGAGCAGCCTCTTTCAGCCTCGGCCTTCATGGTTAGTGGGATGCTCCACCACAGTACAGTACAGTAGGTGGATACTGTTGAAAATAGCGTAGATGTAAAGGAGTTGGTTCAAGTGTGCTATCTGCCCTATAGTTAAAGCAGCCATGCCACAACCACTGGACAACAGCTTGAGAACTGGCCCATCACGTAACCCCATGTCTTCTCCTGGTATAGTCTTGCACCGGACTGGGGCACGTAATGTCAGTGTGACATGAGATCCTAGTCCTCCTCTGGTCTAAATATAATGCTGGACAGCTTTCCTGTATGCAGGGGAGGATTGGGAACTACACATGGCATTATATTGGGCCTAACAAGACATAGGGGCACTCACACAAATGGATGGGACCAATAAAAGTAGTTTGGGTCAGCAGTACAAAATGGATCCCCAGAAGCAGCTCTTTCGTGGTGGCCAGCATGAGTTGAGCCGTCCTTTCCTCCTCCAGTTGAAAAGGTATGGAGGAGGGGGGTGAAGTAGATGAGACGTTGGCCACAGCACTGCGCCAGCCCTGCATTCTCTTTTGTCGTCTTCTCCATTTGACCCAGACCACCATGACGAAAGACTTCTTTCAGCCACATCTTGACTTTGTAGTTTGCCACACAGATGTTCTAGGTTACTCACTTTTCCATCTTTTTCCCAACCTCCTCAGTTCCAAGTTACTCCCCATCCTTGGTACTGCGCTCATTAATACCGTACTGCAAATAATACTGCCATACAGATAGTCCCTCTGAAAATACTAGTACCATGCAAAATAACTGTGTTGCTTCCTTTAGTATCCCCAGTAGTAGTAATGCTCCTTATAGCATCCTCAGTAGTAGTAATCCCTCCTATAGTGTCCCCAGTAATAATTCCTCCTATAAATTCTCTAGTAGTAATAATGCCCCATAGTGTCTCTAGTAGTAACAGTGCCCCCCTATAGGGCCTCCAGTAGCAAGTGGCCCACTATAGCATCTACTGTTGTAACAATGCCCCTATAGTTTCTCCAGTAGTAAGTGCTTCCCTATAGTGCCTTCAGTAATAACAGTGCTCCCCTATAGTGCCCCCAGTGTTAACAGAAGTGCTTCCTTATAGTGCCTCCAGTAGTAACAGCCCTTCACTATAGCATCTCCAGTAGTAACAGTGCTACCCTATAGCGCCTCCAGTAGTAACGGTGCTTCCCCTATACCGGCTCCAGTAGTAACTGTGCTTCCCCTATAGCACCTCCAGTAGTAACGGTGCTTCCCCTATAGCACCTCCAGTAGTAACGGTGCTTCCCCTATAGCGCCTCCAGTAGTAACGGTGCTTCCCCTATAGCGCCTCCAGTAGTAACGGTGCTTCCCCTATAGCGCCTCCAGTAGTAACGGTGCTTCCCCTATAGCGCCTCCAGTAGTAACGGTGCTTCCCTATAGCGCCTCCAGTAGTAACGGTGCTTCCCTATAGCGCCTCCAGTAGTAACGGTGCTTTCCCTATAGCGCCTCCAGCAGTAACGGTGCTTTCCCTATAGCGCCTCCAGCAGTAACGGTGCTTTCCCTATAGCGCCTCCAGCAGTAACGGTGCTTTCCCTATAGCGCCTCCAGCAGTAACCGTGCTTTCCCTATAGCGCCTCCAGCAGTAACTGAGCTTTCCCTATAGCGCCTCCAGCAGTAACGGCGCTTTCCCTATAGCGCCTCCAGCAGTAACGGCGCTTTCCCTATAGCGCCTCCAGCAGTAACGGCGCTTCCCCTATAGCGCCTCCAGCAGTCTGTTGCCCAAGTGAATGAAATAAAAAAAAATTACTCCTGCTCGATGCTGCAATAGATTGTTGATTCCCTATAGCATATTCAGTAGTAACGGTGCTTCCCCTATTGCGCCTCCAGTAGTAACGGTGCTTCCCCTATAGTGCCTCCAGTAGTAACGGTGCTTCCCCTATAGCGCCTCCAGTAGTAACGGTGCTTCCCCTATTGCGCTTCCAGTAGTAACGGTGCTTCCCCTATTGCGCCTCCAGTAGTCTGCTGCCCAAGTGAATGAAATAAAATAAAAATGGTGGCACATAACTCAGCCGTCCTGGGACTGTGGTACAGCCATCGAAATCTGGGACCATCCTCCCGGATCCTGGAAGGTTGGGTGCTATGGTGAAGTCATCGCTTTCACAGCCTGTTGCGTTCATACAGCTTCAGGACTAGTGGTCTATGAGGGTGAACGGCGAGGCAGGGAGCCATGGGGCCCCTGTGGCACCCCAGCATTTGGCTGGATCCTCGTCCTGAGGACAGCCGCTGGCTGTAAAGTAACGCTTGGAGTATCAAGTCCTTATGTACCCAACCGGGAGGAGGGCCCATGGTCATCGTCCCACCAGGAGGTACAATCTATGGCCAGTACTCCCAGCACACTGCCCCCAGGAAGCCTGGTTCTCAGGGACCACTGGGCAGGACTCTTTCCCAGTTGGATGGTGCAGTGTAGTAAGAAATGTATGGCAGCAACTTCATTGCTGCCCCTCCTTATATAAAGTGCTATAAAAGTTCCTCGGACGTTTTTGTTTCCTTTTCTCACCATCCTCCAGAACTCTGCTTTCTGTCAGTGAATGGAAAAAATTCCTTGTTTACATCTGAAAACCTGTCCAGACTTGACCCCACCGCCAGGGACTGTACATCAGTGAACTTGAACTTGCGTTCCCTTTTGGGGCTGTGGTGAAACTACAACTCCCAGCATTCCAGGAACATACATCCTTCCCCCGATAGCTGGATAAATCCGAATGTTACATGGTTGCTGTCCCCCTGCGCCGGGCAGGAAGCGGTTAAGCCTTGCCTGCTCTCTGATTGGTCGGTGCGGCTGTCAGTCAGGGAGCAGGGAGGGGCGGGAAGTAGAACTAGTACCTGAGCCCTGGGAGGGAGCGGCAGCCGTAACTCCGGAGCCGGGACCCCGAACCACCGGCCGCTGCCCGAGCCAGGAACTCGGGGGACAGGCCGAGGCTGGAGACAAGGTACCGGGGCAGGTTCTGGGGGGTTAGTCCAGAGTTATGCCTGGTGGTGGAGGCCCCCATGTCATGTGTAGAACTGGGCTGCAGTCTGCCCTGGATCCCAAAACTGTGCATAGTATAGCAGTACTTTACCCCCCGACCACAGTACAACTTGCCACCCCCACATTATACCCCCTGTACAGCCTGGCCCCCCACATTATACCTCCTGTACAGCCTGGCCCCCCACATTATACCCCCTGTACAGCCTGGCCCCCCACATTATACCCCCTGTACAGCCTGGCCCCCCACATTATACCTACTGTACAGCCTGGCCCCCCACATTATACCCACTGTACAGCCTGGCCCCCCACATTATACCCCCTGTACAGCCTGGCCCCCCACATTATACCCACTGTACAGCCTGGCCCCCCACATTATACCTCCTGTACAGCCTGGCCTCCACATTATACCCACTGTACAGCCTGGCCCCCACATTATACCTCCTGTACAGCCTGGCCTCCACATTATACCCACTGTACAGCCTGGCCCCCACATTATACCTCCTGTACAGCCTGGCCCTCTACATTATACCCACTGTACTGCCTGGCCCCTCACATTATATCCACTGTACAGCCTGGCCTCCACATTATATCCACTGTACAGCCTGGCCCCTCACATTATATCCACTGTACAGCCTGGCCCCTCACATTATACCTCCTGTACAGCCTGGCCCCCACATTATATCCACTGTACAGCCTGGCCCCACATTATATCCGCTGTACAGCCTGGCCCCCACATTATATCCACTGTACAGCCTGGCCCCCCACATTATATCCACTGTACAGCCTGGCCCCCCACATTATACCTCCTGTACAGCCTGGCCCCCCACATTATATCCACTGTACAGCCTGGCCCCCACATTATATCCACTGTACAGCCTGGCCCCCACATTATATCCACTGTACAGCCTGGCCCCCACATTATACCTCCACATTATGCCCACTGTACAGCCTGGCCCCCACATTATATCCACTGTACAGCCTGGCCCCCACATTATATCCACTGTACAGCCTGGCCCCCACATTATACCCACTGTACGGCCTGGCCTCCACATTCATACCCGCTGTGCGGCCTGGCCTCCCACGTTATACCCGCTGTACGGCCTGGCCCCCACGTTATACCCGCTGTACGGCCTGGCCCCCACGTTATACCCGCTGTACGGCCTGGCCCCCACGTTATACCCGCTGTACGGCCTGGCCCCTCGCGCTACGTTATACCCGGCTGTACGGCCTGGCCCCCACGTTATACCCGCTGTACGGCCTGGCCCCCACGTTATACCCGCTGTACGGCCTGGCCCCCACGTTATACCCGCTGTACGGCCTGGCCCCCCCACGTTATACCCGCTGTACGGCCTGGCCCCCACGTTATACCCGGCTGTACGGCCTGGCCCCCACGTTATACCCGCTGTACGGCCTGGCCCCCCCACGTTATACCCGCTGTACGGCCTGCCCCCCACGTTATACCCGCTGTGTAGCCTGGCACCCCCGCATTATACCTTGTAATACAGCCTGGCACCCCAGGCTTTCTGGCTGTATGTCTGGCAGCCCCGTTTTGCACCCCGTGGTACAGCCTGGCACCCCCACATAACAGCCTCGTCCATGTTGAGTTGGGGTTAACTTCCTTATCGTCTTGGGTTTTTCTACAAGTTCTGTGATGGCTCCAGCCTGTGTTGTGCTGGGATTTGTGGTTCAGTCAGTGACTCTGGGTGGGACTGCTCTCACATTGGGGTCTCGGGCCTCCTTGTCAGCGTCCTGTGTGACCCAAGAAGTTTTGCTGAAGTCCCTTCAGGGTCAGGTTTTCAGTGAAGGGATTAACCCTGTGACGCCCTCTGCTGGGCACCTGTTGCCACTTCCGTCCTGCAGACCGTTATTTCCGTCTTTCCAGGAGCAGAGATCTTTTCTGGGAAGTTCCTCAAACCTGTTGTCCCGTGAGAGAAGTGTGGGGGGATGGGGCGAGTGCGCGTGTGGCATCGGTGCCAGCTGACATTGACCTCCTGGATGAACCATTCACTGGAGGATCAGGGATGTTGGCGCCCGACATGCATGTATGAGGAGGCATGGACTGGCACTTCAGTGATGGCATGATGTGGTATTTAAATCTCTCTCCCAAAATGAGTGCCACAGACATTGATTCTGGGTCGTGTCCTGCCCTTAGTCACGTCCGGTGCCCGGGCATTCCTGACTCTGTACTGGGGGAAGTTGTCAGTACGGAAGATGTTACTCGTCATCTTACTGGAAATGAGACCGTGGTCTGTGGCGCCGCTGCCTCGTACTCTTCAGTGGTAACCCCCAGTGTGTTCTCGTCAGTGAGCGGCTGCCAGGCTGTGTACATAGCGGTGGTGCCAGCAGGAAGCCAGGAACTGGCAGGAGAAAAATGACTTAATAAGAAAAGTAACGAGCGGCTAATTCTATTATAATGGATCAGAGCTGCTCAGGAGTAAAGCCAATCACCTGCTGGTATTCCTCCCTGGGCGCCGCTGATCCTTGGGAAACTGCTGGGCAGGTTACTGTGCTCCTGGCCCCAGCCCTCTACTGTGTGCTGGGGGAATTTCATCTAGGTCTCTCTCTACACATACTGGATGGTCTTCAGTATTGTACCCTGCACTAATCCGGAGTTACATCATGTAATATACTCCAGAGCTGCACTCACTATTCTGCTGGTGGAGTCACTGTGTACATACATTACTTATCCTGCGTTACATCCTGTATTATACTTCAGCGCTGCACTCGCTATTCTGCTGGTGGAGTCACTGTGTACATACATTACTTATCCTGCGTTACATCCTCTATTATACTCCAGAGCTGCACTCGCTATTCTGCTGGTGGAGTCACTGTGTACATACATTACTTATCCTAAGTTGCGTTCTGTATTATACTTCAGTGCTGTACTCACTATTCTGCTGGTGGAGTGTAATACAGGATATAACTCAGGATCAGTACAGGATAAGTAATGTATGTACACAGTGACTCCACCAGCAGAATAGGGAGTGCAGCTCCGGAGTATAGTTCAGGATCAGTACAGGATAAGTAATTGTAGATGGTGACTCTGCTTGTTAAGAATCTGTGTTTGGATGATTGGGTCAGTAGTCCATGATGGATGGGGGTGTTTGTGGTAAATGTATGTGTCTGGACCTCGTGTTGTCCTGCAATTGAGCGTTAGAGGTCCTTCTCCTCTGCCCTGGTACACAGGGGGTTAATTCGGCCTCCCCTCCCTCATTGTGTGAGTGGCTGCTGAGTCAATAATGGCAGGAAGGAGGGAGGCGCAGAGTCAAAGATAAAAAAAAAAATACCAAATAACCCCCAGGCCCGGGGCAGAGAGGACAGCGGATGATACGGTTGGAGAACAGAAGTATGTGCCCCCTGGTTATGTGCCCCTTCAGGGGTGCAGATGAGCCTTGCATAAGGAGCTTTGTTGTGGGTGGTCCTATGGGCTGTAGTTGCTGCTCCTCTTCTGTCTGACTTCAGATTTGATCTTGGGAGACGGTGGAGATGCAAGGCTGGGACGGCAGGAGGGTGGTCCGGGGTGGTGGGTGCTGGGCTTAGGACACCCCGGTCCCCCCTGACTGGCAGCGGTCTTCCTGCTCATGGAAGTTCTAAGAGACTCTGTCGTACACTTCACTTTTCAGATGTCGTCCTACAAGAGAGCGACGCTGGACGAGGAGGAGCTGGTGGATTCCATCCATGAGGGCGAGGTGTACCCCAGCGGAGTCCAGGTAAGAGGAGGTCACACATGTCCCGCACATGGGGCTCTCTGTATATGTAGAATATTGGAGGGGCGGTCATATTTCTACTAAAGTTATAATGGGAGATTATAATTCACTATATAACCCCGGTTTGGAACTGACTGCTCTGAAGAGCTTGCAATCTAAAGAAGGGGTATATGTCTAATAACACCCCGCAGAATGTTGTCACATTGAGCTGGAGAGTATTGAGCTCAGTTGTCCCCTGGTCCATCCTGCAGTTTGTGCCTCTCCCAGGTGATGTAGGTTTTGGGGTACCCTGTATTTTGGGTTCACACATGTCCTATGATCTGCGGGGAATTGCACAATAAAGTATCAATTTTTGCTAATGATGGTAAATTGTGTAAATGAAGTAACACTAATGAGATACGGTGTGTGTAACACTGACAAAGGTTATGTACATTGGAAGGAATAATGCAAGTCACCTGTACATACTAAATAGTAAAACACTCGGTAACACTAACATGGAAAAGGACCTCGGAATCGTAGTTGGCAGTAAACTTAACTGTAGAAACCAGTGTCAGGCAGCTGCTGCCAAGGCCAATAAGATAATGGGCTGCATCAAAAGGGGCATAGACGCCCGTGATGAGAACATAGTCCTACCACTTTACACATCACTAGTCAGACCACACATGGAGGACTGTGTACAGTTCTGGGCTCCTGTGAACAAGGCAGACATAGCAGAGCTGGAGAGGGTTCAGAGGAGGGCAACTAAAGTGATAACTGGAATGGGGCAACTACAGTACACTGAAAGGTTATCAAAATTAGGGTTATTCACTTTAGAAAAAAGACGACTGAGGGGAGACCTAATATCTATGTATAAATATATCAGGGGTCAGTACAGAGATCTGTCCCATCATCTATTTATCCCCAGGACTGTGACTGTGATGAGGGGACAGCCTCTGCGTCTAGAGCAGGGATCATCAACCTCCGGGACTCCAGCTCTTCTGAAACTACAACTCCCAGAATCCTCCAATGGGCGTTACAAGAACAGGGCGTGTGCATGCTGGGAATTGTAGTTTCACAGCAGCTAGAATGCCAAAGGTTGCTGATCGCTGGTCTAGAGGAAACCTAGGATTCTTTATGGTAAGAGCAGTGAGACTATGGAGCTCTCTGTCTGAGGAGGTGGTGATGGTGAGTACAATAAAGCAGTGTTTCCCAACCAGTGTGCCTCCAGCTTTTGGCTGTGCGGGCATGCTGGGAGTTGTAGTTTTGCAACAGCTGGAGGCACACTGGTTGGGAAACACTGCAATAAAGGAATTCAAGAGGGGCCTGGATGTATTTCTGGAGTGTAATAATATTACAGGTTACAGCTACTAGAGAGGGGTCGTTGATCCAGGGAGTTATTCTGATTGCCTGATTGGAGTCGGGAAGGAATTTTTTTCCTAAATGGAGGAATATTGGCTTCTACCTCGTGTGTTTTTTTTTTTTTTTTTTTTTTACCTTCCTCTAAATTAACTTTGCAGATAACAGGCCGAACTGGATGGACAGATGGTGGTGTTTTTTTTTGTTTCCAGCCTTACAACCTGTTACTATGTTACTGCACATGTTTTACTCCTTCTCAATCTCCCGGGCTCCAGCCCCTTGCTGTGATATCTGCTCTCCATATGCAGATGGAGCAGATCTCTTCTTCCCAGATGGTGGTAGATGCAGAGCAGACCTTGGGGGCAGCACCAAGCTGTTTTCCAAAAAAAATGCAGCGGCAAAGTGTGAGATGGTAATTCATGCCGAGCGGACCTCTGTGCACTGCAAGCTTTAGTTTTTCCAGAAGCAGCCATCGGATATTGATAGCTGCAGATCGGGAGAAACATGGACTGTAAGCTCCAAAGACAAGGGACGGGGGTGGGGAATCCAGGAGCTTGTGGAAACACACAGCATGGAGCTGGGTGTGTGAAGATGTTTTACATTCCAGATGTGTCACCCAACTAAAAAAAAAACACAATGAAACCTGAGCTCTGCCAGGTAGACCAGGTTTAACCCCTCCGGCAACTCTGTCTGGAGCTTATTGCAGTGTGAGAGTTAGAAGATGTTCTAGAAAGTAGTGATCATGGGGGGCCGGGAGGTTTGTTCACTTCCAGCAGGACCAGTGAGAAGGGACTGTGGTCTTCTGGGATAGTTTTGGAAATTGCTGATGGTTGCGAGCAATAGATTACACAGCACATGGGGGAACCTGCAGGGTGGGATAAGATATTTTGGCTCCATACTCTTCCAGATCCTGGCTGATGACCACGACATGGTTTCCTCTGCTGTCTGGACCCTAATCTGTTAGGAGGGGGGGGGAACCATCCCGTCCTATATTTTTGCTTGTGTGCAGAGCTCTGCTGGACAATCCCAAAAAGCACCAGGACAGGGGTCAGTGGGAGAGAAGTGCGACGCCTGTGCCGCAGGGGCCGATTATTCCCCCCCCCCCCCAAGGTCCTGGCTGTTAGGGTTTAATTTCCCCCTTTGGCCGCAGGGTCATGGGATTCTCTGGATGTTTTCATTTCTCTGAGCGGCTTTCGTCTGGATCCTCTCCAGATCATCCTAATCCATTATCCAAACAAGGTGAAGGTTTCCCACATCTCATCTTACACGTGTTGGCGTGGGTGGACTGGCGCAGTGTGCCATCTGCAAGGGGGGGGGGGGGGGGGTTGGTGTCCTGGATCTTCTAGGGGGAAAGAGTATAGTGACAAATCGATCCCTCGTATAATAGGAGTGAGACCCTGTGCACAAGAGCTTACAATCTAAGGTGCAAAAGTGCTCCATTTGTACAATAGTCCAGCCATCTTTCATAAAATGGGGTGCCACACATAGTAGATGTCCTCCAGGTAGGTCGTAAATATCAGATTGTGGGGGGTCCGACACCTGACAACCCCATGATCGGTTGTTTTGATCAGGCACCAGAAACAAAACTGTGGATGGAACAGCAGATACCGCTGTGCTTCGGGTTCTGCAGCTCCGGTGTCTGCTGAAAACAGCTGATCATTGGGGGTGCCGAGAGTCAGACCCTTCCCGATACCAATGACCTATCCCAAGTATAGCTAATCAGTATGTACGTTCCGGAAAACCCCTTTAAGAAAAGATTGGACAGGGGAGATTCTAGTGAGGGAAAGACCATGAGTTACAGTAATCGAGATGGGAAGGAGTCGGGGTCCTGGAGATGTTCGTGAGGTGCAGGAAAGATCAGAGTAAAAGAACTTTTCCCTGGGACTGATGTGCGTTTTGACACTCGGGTCTGGCAGTGCAGGGGTTAATGGCTGCTATGCCTGGAATGTGCTGTGTCCGGTGACGTTGGCCCCTCAGCTTCCGAACGTTGTGGTCGGCTGCTACATTTCTGACTCATCCTTACCATGACGTAAACACGAGGCCTCGTCCGGGGACGCAATTCTCTGCGCCGCATGTCTCGTCTACGTATTTTACCTGCAGGAAATTCTCGCCCACAGGTAAATCTGCGAAGGGGGCGTCACCGCAGCAGCTGCTGGACGGACAGGACGCACGTAGAGAAGAGGCTGCTGGTGCTGGTGGTTGTCCTCGCCATCGGGCTGTTGGCCTGTCTGCTGTCCTTGGTGATCCAGTATCGGAAGAGTGAGTGAAAAGCGTTACTGTATCGCCAAATACCTGATTTTCTAGACAGCCCCCTGTGAATAAGCTGCCATTGTATAATGGTTTCATTTTCTGCTTGCTGTCAGTGACTGGAGAGATTCTTGTTTGCAGCCAGAGGCTCAAATCCAAGTCTAAGTACTTTTCACAACTGAGGGTCTTGTTACAAGAAAGCGACTGGTGCGAGACATATCAGTATACTTAATCCTGAGGGTTCATTGCCTTGCAGGTTTTCGGCCTCTGGTTATCAATTAGAACATTGCCGTTCACTGGCGGCAATCAGAGATCTTGTTGAGGGATTGAAACAGTCAAGAAAACTGCGTAATGGAATAGTATAATATACTAAAATGGCGTAGCTTTAGGCCTCATGCACACGGCATGAAGCGCACGGGGTCATAGCAACCAATAACGCCGTGCGCTCCTGCTGTCAGCTGGATTCCAGGCCGGGATACCACGGTCCGCGCACGGCCGTGTGCATTAGGCCTTATTTGGAGGACAGGGTGGAGGCGGTGTTGCTGTTTGAATAGAGCAGAGGTCGGGCCCTCCTCACCTCTTCCTAGCACAGAGGGGCCACAGCTCCTCGCCCCAGCTTGGCATATACATCTATAGTGAAGGAGTGGTGCTAGGGCATAAGTGTAGTGAAGGACAACTCTCCTCCTCTGCCACAAGCTTACGTTCTAGCATCAGGTTGGGGCATTTGACCGTAAAGGGACGACTGTGGTGCCCGCCTTCTTGACCTAAACATTGGCTCTCCTGTGTCTGCCGCAGATAATCGCACCTGCCTGTCGGAGTCTTGCATCTCTGTGACCAGCGCCATCCTGCGCTCCCTGGACCGTTCTGTGGACCCCTGCGAGGATTTCTACAGCTATGCCTGCGGGGGATGGATCAAGACCAACCCGGTCCCCGACGGGCACTCTCGCTGGGGCACCTTCAACGAGCTGTGGGAGCACAATCAGGCCATTATGAAGCATCTCCTGGGTGAGTGGAGGCTGCGTGTCGCTACATATCTCCTAGGAGCACCCCTTCCACCCCGCTCCTTGTCGGTGGCTCTTACATGGGATGTCCGTTTTTGGAGGGCAGCTCCGGCGTCGGCTTTGGTTGTAGAAAAACGCGTCCACCATGATCTCTCCCGCCTTCCAGTTGCGTGGGAACTGGGACACCGTCCAACATCCAATTAATTCTGAGGCTCGCTGGTTGTGCAGCCCCCCCCCACCCCCCCGGGACCTTGTAATGCTTCAGATTATGTAACTCCTCGGTGCTCACCACATGAAAAGCCAGAGTCTTATTAACCCCGAGCCGCTGCCGCCCTGTGAACTTGTCTCAAATCTGGGAGGAGGGAATTGTTGCGTGACACCATGTACTGCACAGCTGCAGACCAGACCTGTGCGTAACAACGTGTCACGAGCAAAACAAATACGGCAATGTAGTGGATATTGTATCATGACATACTGTATTACGCTCCAGGGCTGAGATTTCCAACCATCCCCTGCTTGTTCAGTGTCTGCACAGATTACGTTCTGGGAAAGTGTTATCTGAAGTGGGAAACACTAAGGCTACAGTCATTTTTAGAACCAATTGAAGTCAAAGGGGCTATTCACATGGCGTCTTACAGCCAGCGAATAGTCTGTCAAAAAATAGGACATATCCTATTTTTGGCTATTTTCAAGTCCAGACGGACTCCATTGATCACGGCCGGTGGGAGTTAAAGTTTTTAAAACTGAGCGTGTGGTACCACCTAGAGTTGTCTCGATGCCAACATTTTTATTCGATTGCAATACTCAATACCATTCAATACCACGCGAAAAAAATAAAACTCCAAAAAAGCAGCATGCATTCTGCATTTTATGGAACGTCGGTCCCATAATTGAACAGTCCTTTTGTGGGGCACAAGGTGACTAAAAATAGCGAATCCCGCGTTATTTATTTATTTTGCTGTTACGGTGTTCACTGCATAGGAGGTATTTTTTATATTTTACCAGTTTGCACTTTTTTGGGGCGATTATGTAATGTTTGTTTATTGTTTATATATTTTATATGTAAAATTGGGAAAGAGGGTGATTTATACTTAATATTTTGGTGATTATTTTTTTTTATTTAATAACTTATATTATTAACTATTAGTTCCCTTAGGGGCTAGACCCTGGGATCTTTTCATCCCTTCTCCTATTCACCCTAATAGAGCTCTATTAGGGTGAATAGGACTTCACACTCTCCCTGCTGCCCTGTGCATAGTACACACAGCAGCAGGGAGCTTACCATGGCAGCCAGTGCTTCAGTAGCATCCTGGCTACCATGGTAACCTATCGGAGCCCCGCCATTACACTGCTGGGGCTTCGATCAGAAGCTGCCACTGCACCACCAATGAATGGAGGGGAGGGGACCCTGTGGCCACTGCCACCAATGATTATAGTACTGGGGGAGGGGCACTGTGCCACCAATTAAGATAAGTAAGCTTTTAATAAAAATACAGGAGGCGGGTGTCGGTGGAAAAATTACATAGCCGGCACCTGACCTCTGACAGGGCGCTGTTGTCCGCGGCAGTTAACCTCTCAGGTGCCGCACCTGAGGGGTTAACGGCCGCGGATCGCAGCGCCCTGTCATAGTGGTCGGGTGCCTGCTATGTGATTCTGCCGCCGGCACCCGCTTCCTGTATTTGTATTAATGGGTGAGTTATCATCAGGCCACAGACCCTCCTCCGCCCCTCTCTTATTGGCAGCAGCCGCACAGGGGGGAAAGAGGGAGTGACTCCTTCTTCCCTGTGACCAGAGAGCAGCGCGCGCCATGTTCTCTGATACTAGGCTGTGGAGTAGCGCAGCCTAGTATCTGTAAATGTCAAATCCCGGTATCGAATAGATATTGGTACAAAAGTATCGATAATTCGATATCCACTGAAACCCTCCTACCACGTGAATGAGGTGGACAAAAATTAAGGAAATGAACAAACAGCAGGTGGCGCGATACAGATGCAGTTTATTGAATAGCTCAGGGGCTATGCTACATTCTTAAAGAGAACCTGTCACCAGGAAATTCACTGATATACCAGGCATGCTGCCTTGTAGGGCTCACTCTGCTGAATATAATGATACCTTTCACTTGGTGATCTGTTGCTTTATTGTGGAAAAAAAGTACTTTTAATCCATATGCTAATGAGCTGATTGAGTCCAGCAGTTGATACGAGTCCAGCGTTTTTTTCCTATTCAGAGCTGTAGCCCCTCCCCTATTCACTTCTATAGATCAATAAATAAATAAACCACGCCCCTTTTACAACTGAAGACGTGAATAGGGGAGGGGCTACAGCTCTGAATAGAAAAAACGCTGGACTCATATCAACTGCTGGACTCCAATCAGCTCATTAGCATATGGATTAAAAGTACTTTTTTTCCACAATAAAGCAACAGATCACCAAGTGAAAGGTATCATTATATTCAGCAGAGTGAGCCCTAGAAGGCAGCATACCTGCTTTATCAGTGAATTTCCTGGTGACAGGTTCTCTTTAATTACATGCAATTACAAAAGTATTCCGATCCAAATGCTGGTTTGAAAAATGTAGACAATATTTTGTGGCACAACCCCTTTTCAATAAAATTGAATGATACAAGATGGGGCTGATCGTTGCCACACACCCTCCTTCTTAACCTACAATCTCCGATGTTAAACCTTCACCTTGTATAAACCAGAGAAGTTCTTATCTCCAGAATACAGATCTGGCTGTGACCTTCAGAGGAAGCCAAGGTCCCCTCCCCCACCCCGGCACTGCTGTTCAGTGTCAATACTGCAGATAAGAGGTTTGGCGTTTTAAACAGAATGGTCGCTGTTGACGCCCCCGGTCCAGGCGCCCGGCTGCCTCCTGTGCATTGCCCTTCGCCGCAATACCGTGTCTTTGCAATTCGAAAGTCTGCAAAAAGCTGAGTAACAAGAGCTGTAAAGGCCCCAAAGCATATAACCAAAGAACTGGTGCATAGAATATGTGATTGTGAGGATTTCCCGTACAGAGGCCTGGGGGTCACCCTCCTGAAAATGGCCCCTGATAAATGCCATGCATGTTGTGATATCTGTACTTCAAGGGGGAAGTACACGTCGGGGTTTATATGTTGCGAAAGCATGGTCCGACTTTGTGCTTAGACATGAGATCCTCGCCCCCGGAAGCCTCTCTGCTCATCTGGTTTTGTTTTTTTGATGGGTCAGGAATGTAGGATTCGGGCTCACGTGGTGTTGACGTTGGGGAGGGTCAAGGCTGTTTAAATTATTATTATTATTGCAGCCGGTGGTTGTGCTGGAAGCCAGATGGATTTGCTGAGGCCACAGTTTATAATGTCCCCTAGGACTTGAATGTAGTTTCTTGCGGTTCTAGTCTCATGGAGGAGGATGACAGTAGTGCAGCCTGATGGGGGTGGGTGGCGGTTGTGCAGTATGCTGGTGTGAGCACTAGTTGAAGGGGTAGCCCCATCACAATGATCTCTGTTAATGATTTGACAGTGATCATTTTTGTAAATACATTTTATTACCCAATTCCCACCCTCTCGCCTGTCGAATCCCGTGGCCGCGCTTGCGCAGAAGACTGAAGAATTTCTCCCGGCTGGGCCGCACGATGTCCTGAATGCGCACCCTGCCGTGCATGCGCCATGATGACTTCTTCCTGGCCAGTATAGTACAGAGCCGCGAACGCGCATGCCGGCTCTGTACTATACAGGTCAGGAGTAAGTTACCACGGCGCATGTGTGTTGAAGACGGCGCGCGGCCAGGCCGAGAGAAGACGTCAATCAAGCTGACTGAACCCACCCAGCCGAATCCAGGAAGTGAACGTCGCGCTCGCCGCAGGTAAGTGTGAAAACTGTTGATGGGACAACCCCTTTAAGAGCCCTTTGCACGGGCGAGAATCTTAAAGATAATTGCAAACGAGTGTTCATAGGAAAACTCGTTAGCGATTATCTGGCAGTGTGACTGTACCGTCCATTACTCGATGAACAAGTGAAACGCACATTCATCAGGTAATCCGATCGATTTGTGCGCACACAAAAATCGTTTGCTGGAAGCAAATAGTGCTGCGTGAACACGCTCTGCTGCCGGCAAACGAGTCAGTGTGGGGAAGAGCGATGGCATTAGCGATCACTGCTCCCCCATACTGTGGAGGAGATCGCTGCATGTAAATGCACTGGTCTCCACCAGCAAGCGGCAGAATGTCCAGAAGGAACGCTTCCTTCTGTATAATCTCCTGCTCTGTCGTCCTGTGTAAAGGGACCTTTAGTAAGGGTGTAAGCCTGGCAGTTTTAGGGGGTGTGTTCTTTCTGCTGCAGCTCTTTCCCTGTACCTGTCACAGATTCTAACAGGACATATTAAGGATTTGAACTGAGCACGTTCAACCAGCTCATTGAGATGGACAAAAAATTAAGAAAATAACAAACAGCAGGTGGCGCCATACAGATACGTTTTATTAAATGAGCTCACTGGCTATACAAATTTTTTTATTACATGGAATTACAGAAGTATAACTTGCATCTCTCCGTAGAGAACGCGACCATGAACTTCAGCAGCGTCGCCGAGCACAAGGCGCAGAGATATTACCAGGCCTGTCTGAACGAGTCCAAGATTGAGGAGCTGGGAGCTAAGCCCCTGCAGGACCTGATAGAGAAGGTAGGACTGTGCGCGAGGGCAGAGGTCGGCCGCTGTGTAAGGGCCCGCGCGGTGATCTCACCTCTTCCTCTATTCCAGCTTGGTGGCTGGAACGTCACTGGGCCCTGGGAGAAGGATAACTTCCAGGAGATGCTGGAGGCGGTCACCGCTTATTACCGCATCTCCCCGTTCTTCTCTGTGTTTGTCAGCGCAGACTCCAAAAACTCCAACAGCAACGTCATCCAGGTGAGGAGCAAAGCCGCAGCCAGGGGCGGCCACGATGCCTACCGCTAATGTTCAGAAGCTGGTCTTTTCCCGAGTTGCATATTGTCTTCTACTCCTGCCGCATCCAGAGCTGCAAGAACAGTTTTGTTATATCTTGTATTTTGGTATCCCCCTGCACTGTGCCAGAAACGCATTCGAATGTGCACCGTGATATTGCATCTAATGATGGTCAATGGTGTTTCAATACAACACCTAACATTGCAAAAATCCCCACCTGATGGATTTTGTCACATGCAATTTTTACACAATTGTATGTGACACGCGACTCGCCTTTGACTTTTCTGCAGCTTCCTGACTCCGTAGCCCCAGCCTGAAATGTTTATGTAGTGGTGGAAGGGGTGCACTTACTGTAATGAGCCCCATGTCTCCACCCATTGTTTACGCCGCTGTCTTTACTTCTCTCCCAGATAGACCAGTCCGGCCTGGGGCTGCCATCGAGGGAATATTACCTGAATAGAACTGCCAATGAGAAGGTAAGTGCTGGCCGTCAGGGGTGGACTGGCTGTAGACCCTACAGGGCATTTTCCCGGTGGGCCACCCGAACCCTCCTCATTGCCACTGGCCGGGTACATAATACTGGGGGTCATTATTAGAAGAAATCCACCCAGTGTGCTGAAGGTAGGGACGGTTTGGTACTGTGGCTCACATCTCGCCTTCTAAGCCCCCTGCTCCATATCTTAACGTGAACTGGAGGAGTTGGACACAGTGTAGTAGCTATCGATGGCCACCACAGAGGAACATGGTATTGCTGACCCTGCCAACTTGTATTGGCCCCATCTACTTGTGTTGCCCTGCCTTCAGTCAGTTTGGACCCACCTACAACATTGGGGCCACTTTAAGGTCCCAATCCACCGCTGCTGGCGATCTTGCCTCTGCCCTTCCTATGTGCCTATTGGGGATTAATCTTGAACTGTTCTCCACCATTCAGGTCCTTGCCGGCTACCTCAACTTCATGGTGCAGCTGGGAGTTCTGCTGGGGGGAGAGGAGAACATCACGCGGGCCCAGATGGAGGAGATCCTGGACTTCGAAACCGCGCTGGCCAATATTACCATCCCGCAGGAGAAGAGACGAGATGAGGAGCTCATCTACCACAAGATCACGGCTGGCGAGTTGAAGGTATGTGCCACATCTGTCCTGGTGAGGATGTCTGGTTTCCAGTGATGGCTTTTTTTTTTTTTTTTTAAGATTGGGAGTTCACTCTGAGGCATCAGGAGGTGAAAAGAACCCCAAGGGAGACCCCCATGGGAGGAGGAGAGGGTCTTCGACCTCTTGGTTCTCTTACTGCTGCCACACGGGCGTTCATGGCACAGCCTTGTGTTGCAGTGATGTTGCCCAATGCTGATGGCTGTACTGAGCTGTCAGTCACCGAGCATAGCCCCGCCCACATTGAGCTGCTTGCATTGTAAACATCAGACTGAACAAATCATTCTTTTATTACTTTAGCTCAGCCTGGGACATTTTTTTGAGCTCTGGATATCCAGGTCTCCCCTGCCTGTGAATTATCTGGCGTCTGCTGTACTATGCCATTATGTATATATTTTTCTGCGGTACTTGGTGTGTATTTCATGGCACCCTCCCCTATGTCCTCCACAGAATCTGATGCCAGTGGTCGACTGGATCTCCTTCCTTCGAACGGTTTTCCATCCTGTCGAAATCAACGAGACTGAACCTGTGGTGGTTTATGCGAAAGAATATCTGATGGACGTGTCCCATCTCATCAACCGCACTGAAAAAAGGTAAAGGGGCTGATCAGCGCACCGGGTCGCATTGATGGCCGTTGACGACCAACATGGGCAGCACTCCATTTCCAACAGCGGGTGTCACCCAGCTATTCTAGTATTCTGAGAAAGCGAATTTGCCCATTAGGCCATATTCCCGCGACCATATTTTTGGTCTTAATCTGATCCGCATTTTGTGCGGATAGGATGCGGACCCATTCGTATTAATGCGGACAGCACACCATGTATGTGTGTTCCTCAGCCCTGCAAAAAAGATAGAACGTCCTATTCTTGTCTGTTTTGTGGACAAGGATAGCCATTGTTACAATGGATCCTCAAAAAAACGGACGTCATCCGTATGTTATGCGGATCTGCGTTTGACGGAACGCAAAATACATACGGTCGTGTGAATGCGCCTTTATTGTCATGGCCGGCAAGGGCCATGTGTCATTTAAAAAAATCTGGGTGACAACCCATGGGAGTTGTAATGGCAGACATATTGTTGGTCCCTCGGCTTTCCCAGAAACAGAAGTAACTGCATAGAATGCAGAGGGGTGATATATTTCGGGGACACCTTCTATTCTACTCTTTTTGGCGAATTGTGTATTTTCATTTTTGCAGGATCTTGAATAATTATATGATGTGGAATCTGGTGCGGAAGACGAGTTCCTTACTGGATCAGCGCTTCCAGGACGCCGAGGAGAAGTTCATCGAAGTTATGTATGGGACAAAGAAGGTGAGGAGGCCGCAACGCGTGTATGATGGCGTGCAGTGATGACTGCCTAAAACCCAAAACTGGAAAATATGCAAATATATGTTCCCCCATTCCTACTGTATCTTACACTCCGGTCACATCCAAAGCTGCAGCAGTCACTTCTGCTGCTTTCTTATTAACGAGTTGCAAAAAACAAAACCTCTTAATTGACATCTGACTGGACTCTGCTTTTAAGCCTCGCCGACCTGTCTGTGGTGATAGCAACGTTACGAGACTTAAGCAGAATTGTGAATGCATCTTTGGATGTGACTGCAGATATAACTTTCTGCAGTGTAATGCCATGGTCTCGTCTGTGTGCTTTACACTACTTCAGAAAAAGCCAGTGGTTATCTGTGCAGGAAATGGTGGCGGCAGCGTGGTCCGCCCTGATGTAACGCAGGGACAGGAAGTGGACGTCAGCGGGAAGTGGCCCCTTCTTTTAACCCCGGTGCTTGTGGATGGGTCACTTCTGCAGCTTCTGCTCCGTATCAGCAAATTTTTGGGGTGGAGGTTTCCGGACTATAACAGCCTGACGCTGATCAGAGGCTCCTCCCAAGTGATGATGTCATAGTGAACGCCTGACAGCTGTGCTCCCCCATGATCTTACTCCCCCTTGGCGAGGAGCGCGGAGTCGTGACCTCGCTTCAAACATGCTAGCCATGCCCCTTGTCTTATATAATTTGTCCCGTTCCCTCCCATATAACGTGACGTTCAGAAGGTTCTGAGGACCTGCAGCTTTCGCATGGTGCCTGCCCTCCTCAGCGACACCTGCTGACTGCTCCCGATACAGCAGGCGTCCAGGTCTAGCCCTTCCAGCAGCACCGTCTTTGCATTTCATGCTCTTTTACTGCTGTGAATAATTTATCACCTCACTGAGCTTGTTTTTTTTTTTCATACCTCAGACCTGCACCCCACGCTGGAAGTTATGCATTGCTGACACCGATAATAACCTCGGCTTCGCTCTTGGAGCCATGTTCGTCAAGTCCACGTTTGCCAACAGCAGTAAAACCAGGGTAGGTGAGGGCATGGGTCTACGGAGCACGTTTGACCATACTGACCACTGGATGATGAGTATTGCTCAATCCTTGAAGGCGTTCGTTCACTTGAGCATTTCCTGTAATCAATTGTTCGGGTGTCCACGAGTGTATGTATTTACGTATTTGTGTGTAATTGTGTATCTGTGTGTTTATTTACGTTGTATGTTATTATCTGTGTATCTATATGCAAGTGTATTTATATATATATTTATGTATATTTATATATCTATATGTAAGTGTATTGTAAGTGTATTTGTGTATGTATCTATCTATGTATGTGTGTGTTTGTGTATTTATGTATCTATATGTAAGTGTGTACTTATTTGTGTATATGGATGTGTGCATTTGGCGATATATATTTGTGTACTCTGGTCAGCCATATCATTAAAACCTAATATTGTGTAGGTTCCCTTTGGTCCACCAAAACAGCTCTGATCCATCAAGGCATGGGCTCCACAAGACCTGAAAGTGTCCGGCTTCAAGACGTTAGCAGCAGATTCTTTACCTCCTGTCGGCTGTGAGGTGTGGCCTTCATAGTTCGGAGTTGTATTTTTTTCAGCACGTTCCAACGGAGGAAAAGTCATCACCTTGATCTTGATTCCTGGACAGTTTTTGCCGTTTGGCCAGAGCATTACCCAGCTGAAAGAGGCCACTGTCATTAGGGAGCACCTCTGAAATGGGGGGGGGGGGGTACTATTCTGCACGATGTTTAAGTAGGGGGTATGTATCACATCCACGCGATGCTAGGACCCAAAGTTCCAAGCAGGACGTTATCCAGGGCATCACACTGCCTCCACCAGCTTGTCTTCTTCCCATAGTGCCATCTCTTCATGTAAGTGAAGCTCAGGAACCCAGTCATCCACATGATGGAAATATGATTCACCAGACCAGGCCGCCTTCCATTGCTCCATGGTCTGCCATGCTCTGCCCAGTCTGTGGCTACACAGTAAGCTGCAGTATCCCTTGTGTCCTGACGTCTTTCTACCATAACCAGCCATGACTTATTGAGCTATTTGCCCTACAGGTCTCCTGTGTGATGGGACCAGATGGGCTAGCAGTCACTTCCCTCACATCAATGACCCCTGGGCACCCATTACCCTGTCACTGGTTCACCAGTTCTCCTTCCTTGGACCACTTATGGTTGGTGCTGACCACTGCAAACCACGAACACCCCACCACATTGGCCATTTTGAAAATGTTCTGACCCCGTCGTCTAGACATCATAGTTTGGTCCTTGGCACTGTCGCCCAGATCCTTAAACTTGCTTTCTTCCAACTCCAAGAATTGACCACTTGCTGCCTAATGTATCCAACCCATGTCATGCACTTTTGCCACCAGATAGTCAATGTTCTTCACTTGTCATCGATTTTTCTTTTTACCCAGCGCCGTACATGTGGAGGGGTTTTATATCTGGTACCAGCTCGCGAGCGCAGCAGGCACCATTTCCGGCCGGGTCTCTGCTGTTTCAGGCAGCAGAGGCCTGGGGCTTATGCCTGCGATACTTTTAAACCTTTTAGGTGCAATGGTCAAGCATCACCCCGACATCTAAATGCCGAAAAACTGGAAGCGAGCACTTTCCGGTTAAAAGCGGCTCCACCATGCGGCGATCAGGGGAGCCGTTCCTTGTTTCTGACATGCTCTCTCTCTCTGAAGAGACCAGCATATCAGAGCTGCAGTTCCTATGGAGGCTTGCTGGTAGGAAGGATAACTGCAAACAGAGATTACTGTACTTCTATTGAACGGCAGTGTAAGCAAAAATCTGAATGTTGCATATTGTAGCCTCCTGGGGGTGGGGGGGCTAAAAAAAAAAAAATTTAGTTAAAAAATAACCTTAAAATTGGCCCCCTGATTTAAAAGTAAAGAAACATAAGATGGACATCGCTGCGTGCCCAACTGCCTGAACTATTAAAATATCAAATATTTATTCCATACGGCGAATGGCATAATGGGGGGGGGGTTCAAAATGGCCGATTTGCCATTTTTTCATCGCTTAACTTACCCAAAAGAATAAAATGTGATCAAAAAGTCACACACTCCAATATGGTATCAATAAAAACTACAGATCGTCCCGCAAAACAGCCCCACACAGCTCCTTAGACATAACTATAAAAAAAATGTTATGGAGAATTTTATTTTTTATTTTTTCAAAGTATTTTATTTTTTTTCTATTAAAACACAAAAACTATATTTGTGTGCTATCTTTGTAATCGTACTGACCTAGAGAACGAAAGGCACAGGTCAGTTATACCGCATAGGGGACACAGACAGACAAAACCCGTAAAACTGTGGCAGAATTATTATTTTTTTCTTTTGCTATTCCACCCCATTTAGATTTTTTCTTTTTTTTTTTTCTTTTCCTGCTTCTCACTACATTGTATGCCATATTAAATGGTGGCATTAGGAAGTACAATTTGTTCTGCAAATTCAGCTATGTGAAAGTAAAAATACGTTTTGGCTCCGGGAAGAGAAGTGAAAACGCAAAAGCAAAAAAAAAATCTTCCGAGACTGGGGTAAATGCTATGGTTAATCAGTGTATGTATCTGTGGCGTTGTGTATTCAGTCATTTTCTAATAGTTAGTTTTAAAGGGGTTGTGCCATGACAAGTTCCTGATCAGAGGGGATCCGACCGCTGGGGCCCCTGCAGATCACAAGAATGGGGGCCCGTGCTCCCTGTTTGAATGTAGGACTACCGTAGTGCATCGAGCTGAATGGAGTAGCAATGTATGTGTGACCAAAGTATCATTGAAACAGGAGCGCTCGGGCCCCCGTTCTAATCGGCCACTCAGTTGTTTTAATGGGACAACCCCTTTAATCCTTTATCCAGCATTTTACTGCAGCCGTAAAGCGATCTCTGCAGTCATTATAAAGCTATTATGATGCGATGAGTCGCCCCCTGCAGATGGGATAACAGTAATGACGTGTTCGCCGTCTTGCAGGCTGTGCAGATGATAAAGGGCATAAAGAACGCCTTCGAGGAGAGTCTGAAGACACTGAGCTGGATGGATGAAGAAACCCGCAAAGCGGCCAAAGAGAAGGTGAGGCGACGGCCTGCTGCTCACGGTTATCAGCCGTTTCAGGCTGCGGAGAGCAGGACAGGCTATAGCGCACATAAAACCGTGCAGGGGGAGGGGCACAGTTACTGAGTCTGCCTCTTTAAGGGGAGTTACTTAGAGCGTAAATAGAAGAACCTAGGACTGAAGGACACTGAATGTGCCACCCTCTACCGTATGTGCGCCCCTCATGACCTCTGCTATATTCTGTTCCTAGGCTGAAGCGATCTACGACATGATCGGATACCCCAACTTCATCATGGACCCCAAGGAGCTGGACAAGGTCTTTAATGACGTGAGTATTCATGGCTCATTGCTCTGTGCTAATGGGGGCGGTGGGGTACAGTGCACCCTTGATGGATGCCTGCATTGTCTTTGATGTTGGGGGGGTGTTAGGGCTCGCCCCTTGTGTCCATATCTTGAGGCCTTGGGTCAGAAGTTAACCCCGTCACTGCCGGCTTGTTTTTCCAGTATGATGTTATATCGGACCTCTACTTTGAGAACGTCATGATGTTTTACAATTTCTCCGCGAGGGTGACCTCAGATCAGCTGCGCAAGCCGCCCAACAAAGACCAGTGAGTAACGGTAACGCTGCGGGGTATGGGAACGGACAAGGAACGAAATGCAGCTGGGGGGGGGAGGTATTTGCTGCTGCCGCACCACAACACCCAGGTGTCTGCAGGATGATGTCTTGGTTGCTCAGTGAGGTTGCCTCTTTGGCTCCCTCATGTGGAGGGCTGTAGCATTACGCACCGTGAGCTCTCTGACCTCCCCTCTGTTGTTCTAGGTGGAGTATGACGCCCCCTACAGTAAATGCCTATTATTCTCCTACCAAGAACGAGATTGTCTTCCCAGCAGGGATCCTCCAGGCTCCGTTCTACACCAGCTCCTCACCCACGTAAGGCGCTCCCATATATTCTGAAGTTGCGTGAGGGTGAACAGTTACATTCCCCCTCCAGCTACCTTCACCATTATTATGGATTCATGTACGTGGACGTCTGGATTAAATTAAATTTTTATTTTCTTCTGCAGGGCGTTGAATTTCGGTGGGATTGGCGTTGTGATGGGCCATGAACTGACCCACGCTTTTGATGACCAAGGTACGTTTTAAAAAAATATATATTTTAGCCGGTTGCCGATTCCTTGCAGCCTCCAGTTCCCTTTTAAACTCCTGGTGTCTTTCTGCTCAGGCAGAGAATATGATAAGGATGGGAACTTGCGTCCGTGGTGGAAGAACTCCTCAGTGGAGGCCTTCAAGAAGCAGACAGAGTGCATCACCGAGCAGTACAGCAGCTACAAGGTGAATGGAGAAGCCGTGAACGGAAAACATACCCTGGGGGAGAACATTGCAGACAACGGAGGGCTCAAAGCCGCTTATAGGGTAAGACCCCCGCTAACGTTCCTTTTAAATACCGTTCCTTTAATTTCAGATCATCTCGGCTCTCTGGGAAATTGGCAGTCGGACTCCTAGTCAGCTCATCCTTAGGCCTCATGCACATGGCCGTTGTTCGGGTCCGCGTCCGAGCTGCATATTTCGCGGCTCGGCCGCGGACCCATTCACTTCAATGGGGCCGCAAAAGATGCGGACAGCACTCCGTGTGCTGTCCCCATCCGTTGCTCCGTTCCGTGCCCCTGCAAAAAAAATATAGCATGTCCTATTCTTGTCTGTTTTGCAGACAAGAATAGGCATTTCTATAATGGGCCGCATTTGCGGAACGGAACGCGGATCAGCTTCCGTGTTTTGCGGATCTGCGATTTGCATGTAGCCTTAAATATGCTTTCAGAAATGTTTCATCACTAAGGGTAAGATCACACGGTCAGGTTTCCTGGTGCAGTTTTGGAAGCCAAAATCAGAAGTGGATCATAGAAGATGACAGATATGGCCGCGCCTCATTTTTTTTTTTTTAATCCACTCCTGACTTTGGCTTCCAAAACTGCCTGCAGGAACCTGACCGTGTGGCTGTATCCTAAATATGTCTGTGACTGTGATTCCCACAGTCGAGCAGCGCCCCCGTTGGACATTGTGGTCATAACATCTGCACGGACAGTGAAAATCTGAAACGTCAGAAAGGTGTAGAATCTGCACTGACATTCCCTATCCTTCTTGCCCCATGACGCTCATCCTCTGTCTCTCTCTTGCAGGCGTATCAGAACTGGGTGAAGGAGAACGGAGAGGAGCAGGTGCTGCCGTCCTTGGGTCTCACCAATGATCAGCTCTTCTTTGTCGGTTTTGCTCAGGTAAGAGGCTCGTTGCCGACACGTCTTCCAGTGTCCTGTGCAATGTGTCCCTGGGGTTCTTAGCTTCGTATTGTGCAGGACAAGATGGCCGCCTGCTTCTAGCACTGACTCTGTAGGCTATTATTGGAAACAGTCAGCAAGCTTGTTGACAGACACTGCACAGCCATCTGCAGGCCCGGAATGCCAGGAGAGTTCAGCTCTGAAGCTGCAGAAGCACCTGGCTCCTTTACTATTTGAATTTAACCCTTGCTGGTCATCTTGTTCCAGGTCTGGTGCTCGGTGCGGACTCCAGAGAGCTCACACGAAGGGATCATCACGGACCCGCACAGTCCGTCCCGCTACCGCGTCATCGGCTCTGTATCCAATTCCAGAGAGTTCTCCAGACATTTCCAGTGTCCGCAGGGGTCCCCTATGAACCCCCCAAAGAAATGTGAAGTGTGGTGATCTACTGAAGATTGAGGGAGGGGGTCATGATAAAACCACTGACAGGAGATTGAGGGGGGGGGGGGTCCTTCCCAATATTGGGGCATTGTTTACAAATAGTGGCTGACCTGTAATCTGTCTTAAAGCTGTAGCGATGTTTTCCACGCTCAGATAATTCTGTGCACTAATCTATAGACGACTATGCACCTTTTTATTACACGTCTGTTCTGGGGTATGAGCTGCACTGGCGACGATCGGTGACATCGCTGAAGTCGCCAAACCTAAGCTTCCTGCTTTTAAGGACTTTGTTGCAGTCTATGGGGGCAGGCGCTTGGACAATGGCCTCCCTGTAACGTGAGCTCCTAAAATGCACGACAGCTGAGGGGCGAAACTGTGACGTCACAACTTATCTCGGTGTAGCTTAGGACTTTGGGATTTCCACTAGAAGTGACTGTCGTGTAGGAGGTGAAACGGTCGGCACCGTAGATCTGCGCTTGTCTACGGAGGCTGATGATATCTCTGGTATCTACATATCTGGTGGCAATCTGCAGAAGTAAGGCTTTTTATAATATGCAAATTACCCTCTAGGTGCAACAAGGGTGGTGCCGTTGCACCCAGAGGCTCCACCCCCTTTCTGCTATACCACGTCCCAGGGCTGTGACGGACGGGCCAGGCAATGAAACCATATTCCCACCTGGCCCCGAGGTCTCACAGGAGCACGTTTGGCACATACGCAGTAAAGGGATGGAGATTGCCCATCTGCCTGGCGGTCTCCATCCCTTTTACTGCGCATGTGCCGAATGTGCTCCCACGAGACTTCAGAGGCAGGCGTTTTCACTGTCTGCCACAGCCATGGGGGTGCAGCATAGCAGAAGGGAGCGGTGCCTGTGGGTGCAACGCCACTGGCCTTGTTGCACCTGGGGGTAATCTGCATATTATAAAATGTCTTATTTCTAAAGATTGCAGCCACAGATGGAGACCCCAGAGATATCATCAGCCTCTGTAGACAAGCACCGATCTACAGCGGCCGACCGTTTCACGTACTGGTAAGCGACGACAGATACCGGACGGCGGGAGTTGTGCTGCTGCCATATTTTGGAGAACGGTGTCTTAGCCATAATCGCATCCCTCTCACTGTACATATTCGTTCCATGTGTATATATGTGTGTGACTTTTGTACATATTTATACTGACTGGGGCCCAGGCTTCTTCCATCTTTAGTGTCTTGTCACTTTAAATGTGAGAAGCTGCAGGGTGGGACTGCGCCCCCTGGTGGTCCACGATCACTGCGTGCCTGACACTTGGAGTTCTTATCACAGACGACATAGAAGTGAATGGTTCAGATGTCGCGTTCAGAGCTGCGTCTTCAGGTCCGTGATCTTCACCGCAGCTCGGACTCCACCTGTAATTTCCCTTTTTTTTTTCTTTTTTTTTTTTTTTTACAGCCGTTCATTCTATTTTGTATAGAGATCTGGAATATTCTTGTACTTCACCAGGTGCCTAATAAACAACATCCTGCTTTGTATCTCCGCTCGTGTAGTTTGCGCCCTGATCCCCTCCAACGCCGCAGGGATGACCAAATGAATCTGTTCCAAGAATTAACGGAGACCGTGAAGTCCAGCGACTTCTGGGTAGATTTCTGATAAGTGGGGGCGTCATCAGTAGGAACGCCCCTTTGGGGAAATTAAAGCAGTGAGCCGATTTAGATGCTATGGGCACTTTTTTCCTTTCCGCTGTTTTTAGATGCTGTGGTCCTTCTCCGTGAAAAGGGCCAGGCTGAAAACGCGTCCTGCCCAGACAGCAGAGGGTTTGTTACTATTATATCCTCTACTGTTCTGGACTCTAGTATCTTACCTGCGCTGATACATTGTAACAGTGTGCAGTCCACACGCTCTTTATCTCAGTGTTAACTTTTGTGACAAACCCTCTGCAGCTTAGTTTTCAGCTTCTAGGTGTCGATCGGAATGACAGCAAGCAGAGATCTTGAGACTGAAGCTCCTGAATACTGATTTAGGGCCTCCTGTACAAAACCATAGCTGTTTTTGTGGTCCGCAAATCACGGATACTAGCTGAGAGCCTGCTGCCATTTTTTTTCTTTCAGATGTAGAAATGTCCTATCCTTGCCTGCAAAACAATTTTTTGTGTGGCCGCTGAACGGATTTACGGTGTGCTGTTCACATCTTTTGCGGCCCCATTGAGATGAGTGGGTCCGCATTTGATCTGCAAAAAAATTCGGATCAGATGTGGACCAGAACTCTGGCCGTGTGAAGGAGACTTGGTGTTCAGTGTGACCCTTCCTTAGACTATGTAGAGGCTTATCAGTAGTGAGGGGCCCCCATGGTACCCAGCATGCAGTGCTGCTCGGTTGCGTAGGCCGAGGCCCGGACATCTGCTTCTGATTCTACATTGGAATGTGAGTGCGGAAAGGAAGCGAGTCATTGAACACAGATGGGAGGTGGTAGCGGGGATCCAAAATCACCCCCCCACCCTCGGGGACTGGTCATAACTCTGCAACCTCTGAATATAAATCACTGTTTTATAATAAGGGGATTACACATCGATATAACTTTACCAAGGAGAGCTTTCGCAGCTGCTGAAAGGGGGTCATCCCATATTTAATGTAAAAAACGAAGAGCATACATAATCCTAGTACATGGTGACCTCTGTCTAAAAGCTAGAACCAGCCCTGCACCTCACATGGATCCAGAGATCTCCCCATTCATTGCTCCAATTGTTCTGTTAGATTTATTTCAAGCTGTCCGTGTAGGGGGTGTGTCCTTTCTCAGGGGGCCCCTCCTGTGTGCTGCAGCTGGTGGCTGTTGAAGGACCCTTTAAACAGGTATATCATGTCTTATACTCCAGTCACAGCCAAAGCTGCAGTCACCATTCTCCAGTCTGAAGGTGTTAATCTCTCACGCCTCTGTAGGCTAACCTCCGCTGTGGTCCCTCCTGTGGACTCCTGTGTACACATACCAGTCACGCCCCCAATATGGCCACTGACGGGGAGGCATGTGACTGGACCAGCCTCCAGACAGTCAAGGTGGCCATACAGATTAGTCCAGGGATCAGCAACCTTCGGCGCTCCGGCTGTTGTGAAACTACAATTCCCAGCATGCTGCATTCATTTCTATGTGAGGTTTTTAGAAGAGGAGCGCAAGTATGCATGCTGGGAGTTGTAGTTTCACAATAGCCGGAGGTTGCCTATTCTAAGGTTGATCTGAACGGACTATTTCAACCAAAGCGAACATTTGTTGCGGCAAATTTAACAATGAATGATCGTTTTTAGTCGTCCAATGACAGAGACCTTTCCGTGCAAAGAAGTCGCCCATGTTAAATATTTTCGTCTGATATTTGGATTAAATATGAAAGAATGATCGTTTGAACGAAAGAGGTTTCTTTGGAAAAAAAAAGAAAAAAAAAAACGTTTCCAGAAGGATTTTCTGTCCATCCCTTTGGTTTCATTAAACATGTATGGCCAGTTCAACTTGATTGGCGCACTTGTCTAGCCACGTGCCAACATCAGCGGCCATGTTGGAAGCGGGATTATTATACTTAAAGGGGTTATCCAGGAAAAGATAATGACCTATCCTCAGGATAGGTCATCATTATCACAGCAGCGGGGGTCCAAGTCCCAGCATCCCCGCCGATCAGCTGTGATGTGGTGAGGCTCCTGCAGCTTTCTAAGGACAGCGCCGTACATTGTATAGTGGCAGTGCTTGGTATTGCACATTAGCCCTATTCACTTTTAATGGGACTGAGCTGCAACTAGACCAGGGATGGCCAACCTGAGGCTCCACAGCTGTTGCAAAACTACAACTCCCAGCATCCCGAGACTGCCTACAGTCATCAGCCTACAGCAGGGCATTGTGGGAAGTGTAGTTTTACAACAGCTGGAGAGCCGCAGGTTGGCCATGCCTGAACTAGGCCATGTGACTGATGTACAGTGATGTCACTAAGGGTACTTTCACACTTGCGTTGTGAGGATCCGACAAGCAGTTGCCGGAACTGCCTCCCGGATCCGGAAATCTGTGTGCCAATGGAAAGCATTTGTAGACTGCTGCTGTCTCGCAAATGCATTGCAATAATGGATCCGCTTCTCCGGTTGTCATCCGGAAAAACTGATCAGTTTTTTATTTTTTTACATTTTTAAAGGTATGCGCAGACCGGAAGAATGGATTCATCAATGTGCTATTTTTAATGCCGGAAAAGTAAATTAATGCTGGATCCGGCATTCCGGCAAGTGTTCTGGAGTTTCGGACGGAGATAATACCACACCATGCTGCGGTATTTTCTCCGTCCAAAAAACGTGTAGTGACTGAACTGATGCATCCTGAACAGATTTCTCTCCATTCGGAATGCATTGGGACAAAACTGATCAGTTTTTTTCCGGTATTGAGCCCCGAGGACGGAACTAGATACCGGAAAACCTTAACGCAAGTGTGAAAATACCCTTACCTAGGAAGTGGGGGTGGGGGCGTCACACCCCTGCAGATCTGATACTGATGACCTAGCCTGAGGATAAGTCCTAAATATCTTCTCCCGGATCTCCCCTTTTAAAGGCATTTAGAAAATGGCATTTATCATGTAGAGAACATTAATACAAGGCTCTTACTAATGTATTGGGATTCTCCATTTTGCCTCCTTTGCTGGCTGGATTCATTTTTCCATCACATTATACACGGCTCCTATCCAGGAGTTATGCCTTCCCCGCTGCAGTGCAGATATAAGGGGGCTGGGACGAGCGCCACTGCGCATGCGTGCCTATGAGTTCTCAGTCATGGCCACCAGAGAGGCCTGTGCCTTTCCCTATTGTGTGTAAGGCCACTTTCACACTAGCGTTTTAGATTCCATTTGTGAGATCCGTTTCAGGGCTCTCACAAACGGTCCAAAACGGATCAGTTCAGCCCCAATGCATTCTGAATGGATAAGGATCCGTTCAGAATGCATCAGTTCGGCTCCGTTCCGCCTCTATTCTGTTTTGGAGGCGGACACCAAAACGCAGCTTGCAGCATTTTGGTGTCTGTCTGAAGAGGCGGAGCCTAACGGATCAGTTTTTTTTTTTACAATGTAAGTCAATGGGGACGGATCCGTTGTCAGTGACACAATATGGTGCATTTGAAAACGGATCCGTTCCCCATTAACTTTCAATGTAATTCAAAACAGATCCGTTTTGGACTTTGTCATTTTTCTTTAAAACTAATGCAAACGGATCTGTTCTGAACGGATACAAACGTTTGCATTATAGGTGCGGGTCCGTCTGTGCAAATAAACCGACGGATCCGCACCAACGCAAGTGTGAAAGTACCCTAAGCGTGACCACCACTGATGGATTGCAGGGTGGACAATCCCAATACATTAGTCAGTGCCTTGTATTAACTTTCTCTACATGATAAATGCCACTTGCTGAAGGGAGAGAGCGCCTTAAAGTCCTTATTCACTTGTCTGTAATGGTCAGTGGTTCATCCATACAGATGTCTCTGTTTTGCCCTCCTTGTGTCTTAGGTGCCACTTCTTGGTCTGTACAGATCACTTTCCTGCAGTTATCTGCTTATCTGTCATTCTAATCCTGCCTGTTATGGTATCACCTCTGTGTATAGATAAGACAGGATCCACCATTCACATTCAGATCTTATCTATTCTCTCCTTGTACAATGACCTCTGCCCAGAGCTGCACAGAAAACTGTACCATAGAAGTCAGTGAGGCCCCTCCTGACCATTGTGTCTGTGGACCATGGGGCTGCCATAAAGAAATATTCTTAATGCTCTCTAAATTAGATACATCAGCTCATCAGACAGTATCACACATGACAGGATTAGATACAGCAGCTGGTATCACACATGACAGGATTAGATACAGCAGCCAGTATCGCACATGACAGGATTAAATACATCACACATGATAGGATTAGATACAGCAGCCAGTATCACACATGACAGGATTAGATACATTAGCGCAGCAGCCACTATCACACATGTCAGGATTAGATACAGCAGCCAGTATCACCCATGACAGGATTAGATACAGCAGAGAATCGAACATAAGCTTAGATTCAGCAAACAGTATCTCATGATGGGCTTAGACACAGCAGCACATGCAGTGGGTTATGTTTACAGTCTGCGATGTTTCCCATACACCGCGTGCTTCTTGGTAATGACAGGAACTCTTAGTCCTGTCATCTTTCTCTCCTCTCGTAGCTCCTCCCACGGCCGTGCAGGGGGCGGGTCTCGGTTTCCTGGGTTACGCCCTCGCTCGCACAATTGCTTCCTATGACACGAGTTTATTTCCGGTGTTATGATCATACTTCGCCACAAGGGGGCGGCACAATATAAGTTACGCGCACAAACCGAAAGCTTCCGAATTATAGCGAACACTCGTTTGATCACGCCCCTTCCAATCCGTGCATCTTTTAAGACTCCGCCCACTGCGCTGTAGCCCGCCTCTGTGTCAGAGTGTACTCTTTGCGATCACGCCTCTTTGCGATGTATTCCGAAGCTGTTATTGACCCCGCCCCACCGTTAAACCACTCCCACCGTCTCCAGCGATTGGTTCGCGAGCTCGGCAACAGAGAATCTCTTCCTGCAATGAACCAACACGAGCGTTTCCGAAGATTGCCGAGCTTTCTTCGGCGACTCCACCCCCTTTCCGAGCGCTTCCGAACGCTGTCGGAGATTGCCGAGCGTCCGTCCTGCCGGACTGCTGGAGGCGGACGCAGCGCCATGTTGGATGCTCCGGTGTCTGAGTGAGGAAAATCACCGGTATCTTTCCGCATTCCCCAGACTGACAGCGGCTCCCGTGTCCCCAAGGCCGCGCTCCCATGAGGGTCCGCCCCTGAGCCCGGCCCGGCCATGAGTTTACCGCACAAGCCGGCCCTGAAATCCGCCGCACCCACCGGAGCCGGGACCGGGGTTCTGGGGCCTCCCCCTTCTGCTGCCGTGCCCGCTGCTGTGCCCAGCTCCGCCGTGCCTCCTCCTCCCCCGCCGGCTTCCTCTGCAGCCGTCTCACACCCCGGGATCCGGGCCCTGCAACCTCCTCCTGCCGCAGCGTATCCTTCACCGGACACCGTTATATCTGTGTACAATACCGGAGACCGATCACAGGCAGGGAGCATTACACACGTATTACACTCCAACCCCCATCATTACACACGTATTGCACTCCAACCCCCATCATTGTATAAATATTACACTCTAGTCTCCATCATATTACACTCCAACCCCCATTATTGCACTACAGCCCTCATCATTATATACATATTACACTCCAACCCCCATCATTATACACATATTACACTCCAACCCCCATCATTACACACATATTACACTCCAACCCCCATCATTATACACATATTACACTCCAACCCCCATCATTATACACATATTACACTCCAACCCCCATCATTATACACATATTACACTCCAACCCCCATCATTATACACATATTACACTCCAACCCCCATCATTACACATATATTACACTCCAACCCCCATCATTACACATATATTACACTCCAACCCCCATCATTACACACATATTGCACTCCAACCCCCATCATTGTATAAATATTACACTCTAGTCTCCATCATATTACACTCCAACCCCCATCATTACACTACAGCCCTCATCATTATATACATATTACACTCCAACCCCCATCATTATATACATATTACACTCCAACCCCCATCATTATATACATATTACACTCCAACCCCCATCATTATACACATATTATACTCCAACCCCCATCATTATACACATATTACACTCCAACCCCCATCATTATACACATATTACACTCCAACCCCCATCATTATACACATATTACACTCCAACCCCCATCATTATACACATATTACACTCCAACCCCCATCATTACACAAACATTACACTCCAACCCTCATCATTATACACATATTACACTCCAACCCTCATCATTATACACATATTACACTCCAACCCTCATCATTATACACATATTACACTCCAACCCTCATCATTATACACATATTACACTCCAACCCTCATCATTATACACATATTACACTCCAACCCCCATCATTATACACATATTACACTCCAACCCCCATCATTATACACATTACACTCCAACCCCCATCATTATACACATATTACACTCCAACCCCCATCATTACACACACATTACACTCCAACCCCCATCATTACACACATATTACACTCCAACCCCCCATCATTATACACATATTACACTCCAACCCCCGTCATTATACACATATTACACTCCAACCCCCATCATTACACACACATTACACTCCAACCCCCATCATTACACACACATTACACTCCAACCCCCATCATTACACACATATTGCACTCCAGCACGGTTATGTATACGCGGAGCCGCCGCTGTATAGACCAATCAGATTCAGCCGGAGGTTAATAAATAAAACCGGAATAATCTGATTGGTCGGCAGCAGCTTCGCCTTATATCGCTGCTGGTTTTACGTTTGCGGACTATAGATAATGGAAACCCCGGGCTGTGCCCCGCAGACCGTGAGTATAACCTCAGTGTACGTTGCCATCTGTGCCTGTATCTGACCCCCTCCCCCCCCAAAGATCGGGGGGCTGTGACTCTGTGTATGCCGCCTCAGAGACCCCTGTTCTGGTCACTTATTGTTCAGGCTTTTAACTGCATAGAAAGTTTGGACATTGCTGCCATTTGGGTGGCGAGGGCAGTACCACGCTGGTGTGAGTGGTGGACAGGACAGTGACACATGGGCTGTGGTGGCAGTGATGTGGGGGGGGAGGGGTTACAGTGACGCGCTGACACGTGGGGGGGGGGCAGTGACGCGCTGACACGTGGGGGGGGGTAATAACAGGACGGTGGTGCGCTAACACATGGGGGGGGGATGTCAGGACAGTGGCGCGCTGACACGGGGGGGGGGGGGATGACAGGACAGTAGCATTCTGACATGTAGGGTGGGATGACAGGGCAGTGGCGCACTAACAGGTGGGGGGATGGAGATTGCTGCCATTTGGTCAGCGAGGGCAGTACCACGCTGGTGTGAATGGTGGACAGGACAGTGGCACGCTGACACATGGGGTGGATGACTGAATAGTGGCGTGGTGACACGAAGGGGGGGGCTGACAGTACAGTAGTGATACACTGACACGGGGGACAGGACAGTGGCCCGCTTACACGGGACGGGGGGAGAGGGAGATGTGACACGCATGGGGGGATGGAAGATGCTGCCATTTGGTCAGCGAGGTGGTGAGAGGACAGTAGCGCTCTGACATGTGGGGGCATGACAGGACAGTGGCGCGTTGACACGTGAGGGGGGATGACAGGACAGTGGCGCGCTGACACGTGAGGGGGGATGACAGGACAGTGGCGCGCTGACACGTGAGGGGGATGACAGGACAGTGGCGCTGACACGTGAGGGGGGGGGATGACAGGACAGTGGTGCGCTAACATGTGGGGGGGGGTGACAGGACAGTGGCGAGCTGACACGTGGGGGCAATTATAGGACAGTGTTGCGCTGACATGGGGGGATGAGAGCATGCGGGGGGGGGATGATAGGACAGTGGTGCTCTGACATGGGGGGATGAGAGCACAGTGGTGGGGGGGGGGGCTGGGGGATGATGGGACAGTAGTGCTCTGACACGTTGGGGGGGGGTGGAGGTATGACGGGACAATGGCATGTTAACACGTGGGGGGGGTGACAGGACAGTGGCTCATTGACATGTGTGGGGTGACGGGACAGTGGCTCATTGACATGTGGGGGGTGGCTGGATGCTGATACCTGCAAGGGGTTGACACTGAAACTTGTGGAGGGGTCGTGATCTGCTGATACTGGAAATTATGCGCACACATTGGCGTTCCCCTTTGTATTGGGGCTCATTGACTGTCTTGTAGGGGTGGGGTTCCCCGGTGCTCTGAGAGGGTCACTGTCTCTGTGTCCTGTGGTAGTGGGATTCCGCTTTTATTCGGGCGTTACTGTGTCTCTGTACTTTTGGGGCAGGGTTCTCCTGTGCTCTGTGACGCTCTGTACTTTAGGAATGGGGTTCCCCGCTGTATTGACTGGGTCACTGGGGGTCATTTATCAAAAGTGGTGTAAAGGAAAACTGGCTCAGTTACCCATAGCAACCAATCAGATTCCACCTTTCATCGGAGATCGGGAAAATGAAAGTTGGAATCTGGTTGCTATGGGCAACTAAGTTTCCTTTACACCTGTTTTGAGAAATATCCCCCACTGTCTTTGTACTGCGGGAGCGGGGTTCCCCTGTATATTGGGGGTTACTCTGTTCTGTGTCCGGGGATCCACTGTATATTGGGGGTGACTCTGTCCTGTGTGCGGGGATCCCTGTATATTGGGGGTGACTCTGTCCTGTGTGCAGGGTTCCCCTGTGTATTGGGGGTGACTGTCCTGTGTGCAGGGTTCCCCTGTGTATTGGGGGTGACTGTCCTGTGTGCAGGGTTCCCCTGTGTATTGGGGGTGACTTTCCTGTGTGCAAGGTTCCCCTGTGTATTGGGGGTGACTGTCCTGTGTGCGGGGTTCCCCTGTGTATTGGGGGTGACTGTCCTGTGTGCAGGGTTCCCCTGTATATTGGGGGTGACTGTCCTGTGTGCGGGGTTCCCCTGTGTATTGGGGGTGACTCTGTCCTGTGTGCAGGGTTCCCCTGTGTATTGGGGGTGACTCTGTCCTGTGTGCAAGGTTCCCCCTGTGTATTGGAGGGTGACTCTGTCCTGTGTGCAGGGTTCCCCTGTGTATTAGAGGTGACTCTGTCCTGTGTGCAGGGTTCCCCTGTATATTGGGGGTGACTCTGTCCTGTGTGCAGGGTTCCCCTGTGTATTGGGGGTGACTGTCCTGTGTGCGGGGTTCCCCTGTGTATTGGGGGTGACTCTGTCCTGTGTGCGGGGTTCCCCTGTGTATTGGGGGTGACTCTGTCCTGTGTGCGGGGATCCCCTGTGTATTGGGGGTGTCTCTGTCCTGTGTGCGGGGATCCCCTGTATATTGGGGGTGACTGTCCTGTGTGCGGGGTTCCCCTGTATATTGGGGGAGTCTCTGTCCTATGTGCGGTGTTCCCCTGTGTATTGGGGGTGACTCTGTCCTGTGTGCGGGGATCCCCTGTATATCGGGGGTGACTCTGTCCTGTGTGCGGGGATCCCCTGTATATCGGGGGTGACTCTGTCCTGTGTGCGGGGCCCTTCCTGCGCTCTATATTTAGCAGGCCACCCTCTTGCTCAATCCTCTGACTCATCCCGATGCTTTCTGTTTTCGTTTCTCTCTCTGACCTTTCTCTGAGTTCAGCAGGAAGTTGTTGTTCTGCTGCGCTCGTCCTGCTCTCTGACCTAGTGCGTGTAACAAAACCTCAGTCTCTGGATGTAATCAGGATTCACTGACTGCAAGCAGAGATGTTGAGTTTGCTTTCTGAGACTAGATTCTGTATGTCATGTTGTAAATATTGAGTCATGTGACTGGAGCAGCATGTTTTTATGATACCATCAGCAGAATGGGGGGCAGCACTCGTCCCCCGTGTGTTGTGAGCATCTTTTGGGGACAATCATCAAACACCCCAATCCCGATAACAAGCTACCCCATGCTGCTGCATGTAGCTTGGCCGAAGAGCTGACAGTCGTTTGTTTTTCCCAGCAGTATCATGTCTGTATGTATATTAGCTGAGCAGATGACACTTGTCCCAGGTAATGAGGGGCTTGTATTGTTGTAGAGACCTTATTTTATTCTGCTGTGTATGGAGGGGGGCTCCGGCAGTGTTATATGGGTGATATAGCGTGGGGGACCATGCTCCTCGGCTCTGCCCCCCCTCCGGTGTGCTGCTCTAGCAGGGATGTTGTGCAATGTTTTCAGCTTGTGTACCGTCTGCTGCTGTGTAGATGTAAAGCACCTGACAAAGACGTCGTGTTCTGACCTGGAGTAACCCCATCCTCTGTGTCTGGATTATGTGTCTCTGCCTCCTCGATGTGGGGAGCTCTGCTGTCACTCTTCACCAGGCACTTACATGAGTCACATCTGCAGAACACAGAGCTCCTGATCATAGGGGTCACGACTGTGAGGACCCCGAGACTGTCCGAATGCTTTAAGAGCTCCCCGAGAATACCTGGCTGCAAGGACCCTAAGACTTGACCCGTGACTGTCAGGACCCTCAGACTGCCCGACTGCCCTAAGAGCTGTGAGGACCCAGTGACTACCTGGCCACGAGAACCGCAGGACTCCTCAGAGTACCTGAGTGAAAGCTCCGCAGCTTCCCCGATCATGTGAGACCACCCCCCCGCCAGCTGCCGTTGCTTAGGTTCCAGAGGCCGCTAGAATGTAGCAGTGATTCCCTCTGTTGGTCCCTGGTTGTAAGGTTTCAGACTCTGCTCCTACTCTGCACTCTGGACACAAGATCAGAGGTTCGGCTGTGATGGGGAAGCCGGGGGTGTACGTGCAGGTATGAGAGACTGCGCCGTCTTGTGTGTATTGTCTGTTACGTAGATGACATCTGTACTATATGCTCCGAAGAAATTACCATAGTACAATGTGCCCCTGTCACCTGCACCCCGCGGGGGCCGTCCTCTTGTGTTCGGTCTGTGATGTCACTTGTTATGGCTTGTTTACACCCGCCCCCACCCTTTGTTATGGTCTTTACATTTCTTACCATAGACCTATCTATTACTTACCAGAAAATAGAGGATAACCTGGACCTGGTGGTTTATTATATGGTCCGTCTGTTGTCCACCATGTTATGCTGTCAGGTGGTATATTGTGTGGATGTATATTGTATATATTGTGTCACAATGTCAGTGGTGTATTATATTGTCCAGGCTGTTGTATTGTATTATCTGGGTGTAAGTTGTATTTACAGGTGGTTTATTGTCCGGGTGTATGTCATCATGGGATGTACTATATTATTTTGTCCAGGTGTATGTTATAACTGCAAGTAGTATATTGTCTGTGTGTAGGTTAGTGTATTGTGGTACATTGTCAAAGTGTATGTTGTACTGTCAGGTAGTATATTGTCTCAATGTATGGTGTATTTTAAGTTGGTATATAATTGTATATTGTCCAGGGTATTTAGTCTGATTGTAATATAATGATGTCAGGTGGTATATTGTCCGGGTGTTTAGTATAATGTCAGGTGGTATATTGTCCGGGTGTATGCTATAATGTCAGGTGGTATATTGGCCGGGTGTATGCTATAATGTCAGGTGGTATATTGTCCGGGTGTATGCTATAATGTCAGGTGCTATATTGTCTGGGTGTATCCTATAATGTCAGGTGGTATATTGTGCTGGTGGAGGTTATAATGTCAGGTGGTATATTGTCTGGGTGAATGCTGTAATGTCAGGTGGTATATTGTCTGGGTGAATGCTGTAATTTCAGGTGGGATATTGTCCGGGTGCATGCTGTAATGTCAGGTTGTTTATTGTCCGGATGTATGTTATAATGTCAGGTGGTATATTGTGCTGGTGGATGTTGTAATGTCAGGTGGTATATTGTCCAGGTGTATGTTATAATGTCAGGTGGTATATTGTCCGGGTGGATGTTGTAATGTCAGGTGGTATATTGTCCAGGTGTATGTTATAATGTCAGGTGGTATATTGTCTGGGTGAATGCTGTAACGTCAGGTGGTATATTGTCCAGGTGAATGCTGTAATTTCAGGTGGTATATTGTCCGGGTGAATGCTGTAATGTCAGGTGGTATATTGTCCGGGTGAATGCTGTAATTTCAGGTGGTATATTGTCCAGGTGTATGTTATGATGTCAGGTGGTATATTGTCCAGGTGTATGTTATAATGTCAGGTGGTATATTGTCTGGGTGAATGCTGTAATGTCAGGTGGTATATTGTCTGGGTGAATGCTGTAATTTCAGGTGGTATATTGTCCGGGTGTATGTTATAATGTCAGGTGGTATATTGTCCGGGTGCATGCTGTAATGTCAGGTTGTTTATTGTCCGGGTGTATGTTATAATGTCAGGTGGTATATTGTGCTGGTGGATGTTGTAATGTCAGGCGGTATATTGTCCAGGTGTATGGTATAATGTCAGGTGGTATATTGTACAGGTGTATGTTATAATGTCAGGTGGTATATTGTCCGGGTGAATGCTGTAATGTCAGGTGGTATATTGTCTGGGTGAATGCTGTAATTTCAGGTGGTATATTGTCCGGGTGTATGTTATAATGTCAGGTGGTATATTGTCCGGGTGCATGCTGTAATGTCAGGTGGTATATTGTCCAGGTGTATGTTATAATGTCAGGTGGTATATTGTCTGGGTGAATGCTGTAACGTCAGGCGGTATATTGTCCAGGTGTATGTTATGATGTCAGGTGGTATATTGTACAGGTGTATGTTATAATGTCAGGTGGTATATTGTCCGGGTGAATGCTGTAATGTCAGGTGGTATATTGTCTGGGTGAATGCTGTAACGTCAGGTGGTATATTGTCCAGGTGTATGTTATAATGTCAGGTGGTATATTGTCCGGGTGAATGCTGTTATTTCAGGTGGTATATTGTCCAGGTGTATGTTATAATGTCAGGTGGTATATTGTCTGGGTGAATGCTGTAATGTCAGGTGGTATATTGTCTGGGTGAATGCTGTAATTTCAGGTGGTATATTGTCCGGGTGTATGTTATAATGTCGGGTGGTATATTGTCCGGGTGAATGCTGTAATTTCAGGTGGTATATTGTCCAGGTGTATGTTATAATGTCAGGTGGTATCTTATAGTTGCCGGGTGTATGTTATAATGTCAGGTGGTATATTGTCCGGGTGTATGCTGTAATGTCAGGTGGTATATTGTCTGGGTGAATGCTGTAATGTCAGGTGGTATATTGTCTGGGTGTATGTTATAATGTCAGGTGGTATATTGTCCGGGTGTATGCTGTAATGTCAGGTGGTATATTGTCCGGGTGCATGCTGTAATGTCGGGTTGTTTATTGTCCGGGTGTATGTTATAATGTCAGGTGCTAGATTGTGCTGGTGAATGCTGTAATGTCAGGTGGTATATTGTCCAGGTGTATGGTATAATGTTAGGTAATATAGTAACATAGTGTATAAGGCCGAAAAAAGACATTTGTCCATCCAGTTCGACCTGTTTCCTGCAAGTTGATCCAGAGGAAGGCAAAAAACCCCTGTGAGGTAGAGCCAATTTTCCCCACTTAAGGGGAAAAAATTCCTTCCCGACTCCAATCAGGCAGTCAGAATAACTCCCTGGATCAACGACCCATCTTTAGTAGCTATAGCCTGAAATATTATTACACTCCAGAAATACATCCAGGCCCCTCTTGAATTCCTTTATTGTACTCACCATCACCACCTCCTCAGGCAGAGAGTTCCATAGTCTCACTGCTCTTACCGTGAAGAACCCTTTTCTATGTTTGTGTACAAACCTTCTTTCCTCCAGACGCAGAGGATGTCCCCTCGTCACAGTCCTGGGGATAAATAGATGATGGGAGAGATCTTTGTACTGACCCCTGATATATTTATACATAGTTATTAGATCTCCCCTCAGTTGTCTTTTTTCTATAGTAAATAACCCTAATTTTGATACCCTTTCAGGGTACTGTAGTTGCCCCATTCCAGTTATTACTTTAGTTGCCCTCCTCTGAACCCTCTCTAGCTCTGCTATGTCTGCCTTGTTCACAGGAGCCCAGAACTGCACATAGTACTCCATGTGTGGTCTGACTAGTGATTTATAAAGTGGTAGGACTATATTTTCATAACGGGCATCTATGCCCCTTTTGATGCAACCCATTATCTTATTGGCCTTAGCAGCAGCTGCCTGACACTGGTTTTTACAACTTAGTTTGTTATTTAACAACTTAGTTTGTTATTTATATTGTCCGGGTGAATGCTGTAATGTCAGGTGGTATATTGTCCAGGTGTACGTTATAATGTCAGGTGGTATATTGTCTGGGTGAATGCTGTAATGTCAGGTGGTATATTGTCCGGGTGTATGTTATAATGTCAGGTGGTATATTGTCCGGGTGTATGCTGTAATGTCAGGTGGTATATTGTCCGGGTGCATGCTGTAATGTCAGGTTGTTTATTGTCCAGGTGTATGTTATAATGTCAGGTGGTATATTGTGCTGGTGAATGCTGTAATGTCAGGTGGTATATTGTCCAGGTGTATGGTATAATGTCAGGTGGTATATTGTCTGGGTGAATGCTGTAACGTCAGGTGGTATATTGTCCAGGTGTATGTTATAATGTCAGGTGGTATATTGTCCTGGTGAATGCTGTAATGTCAGGTGGTATATTGTCCAGGTGTACGTTATAATGTCAGGTGGTATATTGTCCGGGTGAATGCTGTAATGTCAGGTGGTATATTGTCCGGGTGTATGTTATAATGTCAGGTGGTATATTGTCCGGGTGTATGCTGTAATGTCAGGTGGTATATTGTCCGGGTGCATGCTGTAATGTCAGGTTGTTTATTGTCCAGGTGTATGTTATAATGTCAGGTGGTATATTGTGCTGGTGAATGCTGTAATGTCAGGTGGTATCAGGTGGTATATTGTCTGGGTGAATGCTGTAATGTCAGGTGGTATATTGTCCAGGTGTATGTTATAATGTCAGGTGGTATATTGTGCGGGTGAATGCTGTAATGTCAGGTGGTATATTGTCCAGGTGTACGTTATAATGTCAGGTGGTATATTATATTGTCCGGGTATATGCTGTAATGTCAGGTGGTATATTGTCCAGGTGTATGTTATAATATCAGATGGTATATTGTCCGGGTGTATGTTATAATGTCAGGTGGTATATTGTCCAGGTGTATGTTATAATATCAGATAGTATATTGTCCGGGTGTATGTTATAATGTCAGGTGGTATATTGTCCGGGTGTATGTTATAATGTCAGGTGGTATATTGTCCGGGTGTATGTTATAATGTCAGGTGGTATATTGTCTGGGTGAATGCTGTAATGTCAGGTGGTATATTGTCCGGGTGAATGCTGTAATGTCAGGTGGTATATTGTCTGGGTGGATGTTATAATGTCAGGTGGTATATTGTCCGGGTGTATGCTGTAATGTCAGGTGGTATATTGTCCGGTGCATGCTGTAATGTCAGGTTGTTTATTGTCCAGGTGTATGGTATAATGTTAGGTGGTATATTGTCTCGGTGAATGCTGTAACGTCAGGTGGTATATTGTCCAGGTGTATGTTATAATGTCAGGTGGTATATTGTCCGGGTGAATGCTGTAATGTCAGGTGGTATATTGTCCAGGTGTACGTTATAATGTCAGGTGGTATATTGTCCAGGTGTATGTTATAATGTCAGGTGGTATATTTTACGGGTGTATGTTATAATCTCAGGTGGTATATTGTCCGGGTGTATGGTATAATGTCAGGTGGTATATTATATTGTCCGGGTATATGCTGTAATGTCAGGTGGTATATTGTCCAGGTGTATGTTATAATGTCAGGTGGTATATTGTCCGGGTGTATGTTATAATGTCAGGTGGTATATTGTCCGGGTGGACGTTATAATGTCAGGTGGTATATTGTCCAGGTGTATGTTATAATGTCAGGTGGTATATTTTACGGGTGTATGTTATAATGTCAGGTGGTATATTGTCCGGGTGTATGGTATAATGTCAGGTGGTATATTGTCCGGGTGGACGTTATAATGTCAGGTGGTATATTATATTGTCCGGGTGAATGCTGTAATGTCAGGTGGTATATTGTCCAGGTGTATGTTATAATATCAGATAGTATATTGTCCGGGTGTATGTTATAATGTCAGGTGGTATATTGTCCGGGTGTATGTTATAATGTCAGGTGGTATATTGTCCGGGTGTATGTTATAATGTCAGGTGGTATATTGTCTGGGTGAATGCTGTAATGTCAGGTGGTATATTGTCCGGGTGAATGCTGTAATGTCAGGTGGTATATTGTCTGGGTGGATGTTATAATGTCAGGTGGTATATTGTCCGGGTGTATGCTGTAATGTCAGGTGGTATATTGTCCGGGTGCATGCTGTAATGTCAGGTTGTTTATTGTCCAGGTGTATGGTATAATGTTAGGTGGTATATTGTCTCGGTGAATGCTGTAACGTCAGGTGGTATATTGTCCAGGTGTATGTTATAATGTCAGGTGGTATATTGTCCGGGTGAATGCTGTAATGTCAGGTGGTATATTGTCCAGGTGTACGTTATAATGTCAGGTGGTATATTGTCCAGGTGTATGTTATAATGTCAGGTGGTATATTTTACGGGTGTATGTTATAATCTCAGGTGGTATATTGTCCGGGTGTATGGTATAATGTCAGGTGGTATATTATATTGTCCGGGTATATGCTGTAATGTCAGGTGGTATATTGTCCAGGTGTATGTTATAATGTCAGGTGGTATATTGTCCGGGTGTATGTTATAATGTCAGGTGGTATATTGTCCGGGTGGACGTTATAATGTCAGGTGGTATATTGTCCAGGTGTATGTTATAATGTCAGGTGGTATATTTTACGGGTGTATGTTATAATGTCAGGTGGTATATTGTCCGGGTGTATGGTATAATGTCAGGTGGTATATTGTCCGGGTGGACGTTATAATGTCAGGTGGTATATTATATTGTCCGGGTGAATGCTGTAATGTCAGGTGGTATATTATATTGTCTGGGTGTATGGATTCTATAATGCACCAGGCCGATTGTTGGCATCTGATGGTTGGTCCCAGCGCTGGCTCTCCGCTCCCTCACCATGCTCTGCTGCATTGGATTGAACCTGCTCCTGACTCGCTGCTTAGCTCAGCCAAAACCCATCCGGATGTGAGGGAGAGGGGGTCCGGGCTGCAGCTGGAGCGATGGGAGCAGCCAGCTCCGTGCTGGAACAACGGCAGTCTTGACGCTTCCTCCCCCACATGTCCGATCCCTACTTGAATAAAAGGCCGTCTCTGTCCTGCCGGGGAGCGTGGACTGGACGGAGCGCTGCTGCTTTCTGTCGCACTGTCTCAGTAGTAATCACGGTGTGATGCACAGTAGTGGGGGTTCATGGGGCGAGGAGCTTTAAAGGCTGAGCGTCCAGCTCTGGTCGACTCTGTCCTCCATGATAGTCTGTGCAGGGCTCTTTCACTCCACAGGCAGTGGTGGGCAGCATTACCCCTACAAGGCAGTAAAGGGGACCCCCGTGCCTGGCCAGTAGGGGCGCCCTTTACTCACTTCGTGTTATGGGCAGCGCGCCAGGTTTGGTTCAGCTGGTGAGGTCCTGGGGGCTGCCTTCTGTACATTGGATCCGCTCATGAATGGTGAGGAGCAGACAAGGCGGTCATTGTGTCCGGTCCACAGAGCTTGGCATCCAGCTCTCCCATTGTGTGCCGTTCCGCCGTGGCAGCGCTGGTGTTTCCGGGTGTGTCCTCCTTAACCAACAGCGTTAGACTCTCTCGGGGAGCGCTGCCGCAGGGCCTCGATGAACGCATCTTCTCCCCATCAGCCGTCTCTGCCGTCTACAGCACTGTAAGTACACGCCGACCCTTCCCATAGAGCACATACCAGTGTATGGTCAGGGAATCTAAACCGGGAATGTTCCGTTCACTGACAGCAAGCATACCTTGAGAATGTACATGGATGGAGACAAAAAGGTTATAAGACTGTTGCAGAACTGACTGTGGATTCGGCTTTCTGGACAAGCTCTTAAAGGAATATCACTAAGGTGGTCTGTCACTGAACTAATCTCTGGGGTACAGCCACAGAGACCCCCACAGATTAGTAGAGTAGATGGGCAGTTCTCTACCTGCCTGTTTGTTCTGGTAGAGAGAGGGTCCCCGTGTCACCCGCTGTCACTGTGTTCTTTCCTGCAGGTCGCTGCACAGGTAGCGAGACAGCCCGGCCCGCCAGCCCCCTCCCCTTATTCTACGCATGACTTGACCAAGGGCCATCCAAACTTGGCCGCCACACCTCCAGGACATGCTTCTTCTCCAGGACTCTCACAGGTGAGACATGGGAGTGTCTGTCTAATTGCTGGAGGGGGCTACGTCCGACAGTATGGGCCCTGCGCGGTCACAGACGCATAACTGCAAAGTAGGAGGAGGCAGGTCCCCAGCACACAGAGTATTTCAGTAGAAGGGGGTGATGCTCCTGTGGGAGGGGGGTCACAGATGGTGAGGTATGCTGTGTCCCAGTGGCACAGAGTATTTCAGGAGAGGGGCATACTAATGATGTGGGAGGTCAGAGGGGATTCTGCAGCACAGAGTATTTCAGGAGAGTGCTGATGTTGTGGGAGGTCAGAGAACTACATAGAAGGGAACTCTGCAGCACGGAGTATCTCAGGAGAGGGGAGTGCTGATGTTGTGGAAGGTCAAAGAATGAGAACCACATAGTAGAAGGGCACTGCAGCACGGAGTATTTCAGGAGAGTGCTGATGTTGTGGGCGGTCAGAGAACTACATAGTAGATGGGTGCTCTGCAGCAACAGAGTATTTTAGAAGAGTGCTGATGTTGTGGGCGGTCAGAGAACTACATAGTAGAAGGGTACTCTGCAGCACAGAGTATTTTAGGAGAGTGCTGACGTTGTGGGATGTCCGAGAACTACATAGTAGAAGGGCACTCTGCAGCGCAGAGTATTTCAGAAGAGGTGTATCTTGCTCTTTGATAGGTCACACTGAGGTCAGTGGATGGAGTGGGGTCCCTATCCCAGTAGTTCAGGGATCGGCAATCTTCGGCACTCCAGCTGCTGTGAAACCACAACTCCCAGCATGCACACTTAATCGGCTGTTCTTGTAACCCCTGTAGTAGTGAAAGGAGGATTCTGGGAGTTGTAGTTTCAGAACAGCTGGAGTGCCTGTAGTAGGTGATTACATTGGGATCTTCGGTATGAGGCGGTCTGTACTCTGTGATCGCTTCTCCTCAGAGGGTGTGAAGAGTAATTAAGGGTAATTTACTACTGTTACATCTGATTACCAGCGCTGCTCCCAGCTTGGGAAATTGCAGATTCCAGTGCCGATGAGCAGCCCCCCATTATTTCTCAATATAGCAGCTTATTTTTAGTCTAGTGACTGCAGCGCTTCATGAACATGCAAGATGCTCAGTCACACAGAGAAAGTGGGGGTTGTCCTCATGTCTGTTCCACCTGGCTCATCAAACTCATGAACAGCTCTAATGATGAAGTATAGGGTTTGTATAAGAGGTCCGGGACCCTTGGCACTGATACTTTCCAGAGTCCGAGACCCAAACACACTGCTCCCCTTACAGGTGGTGCCAGGTACAGCATGCTGGATGTGACAGTATATTCGTATTATTCAGTGGGCACTGCCCATACCCACTGACTAATAGCACAAAGTGAGAGCGGCACCCAGTGTACAGGGCAGGAGAAGTGGTACTGTGCAGTGTATATATATATATACAGAATAAGAGCAGATACTGAGGATTACACCCAGTATACAGGACAGGAGAAGTGGTACTGTGCAGTGTATATATATACAGAATAAGAGCAGGTACTGAGGATTATACCCAGTATACAGGACAGTAGAAGTGGTACTGTGCAGTGTATATATATACAGAATAAGGGCAGATACTGAGGATTACACCCAGTATACAGGACAGTAGAAGTGGTACTCGGCAGTGTATATATATACAGAATAAGGGCAGATACTGAGGATTACACCCAGTGTACAGGGCAGGAGAAGTGGTACTGTGCAGTGTCCATATATACAGAATAAGAGCAGATACTGAGGATTACACCCAGTATATAGGACAGGAGAAGTGGTACTGTGCAGTGTCCATATATACAGAATAAGAGCAGATACTGAGGATTACACCCAGTATACAGGACAGGAGAAGTGATACTGTGCAGTGTCCATATATACAGAATAAGAGCAGATACTGAGGATTACACCCAGTATACAGGACAGGAGAAGTGGTACTGTGCAGTGTCCATATATACAGAATAAGAGCAGATACTGAGGATTACACCCAGTATACAGGACAGGAGAAGTGGTACTGTGCAGTGTCCATATATACAGAATAAGAGCAGATACTGAGGATTACACCCAGTATACAGGACAGGAGAAGTGGTACTGTGCAACGTATATATATACAGAATAAGAGCAGATACTGAGGATTACACCCAGTATACAGGACAGGAGAAATGGTACTGTGCAGAGTCCATATATACAGAATAAGAGCAGATACTGAGGATTACACCCAGTATACAGGACAGGAGAAGTGATACTGTGCAGTGTCCATATATACAGAATAAGAGCAGATACTGAGGATTACACCCAGTATACAGGACAGGAGAAGTGGTACTGTGCAGTGTCCATATATACAGAATAAGAGCAGATACTGAGGATTACACCCAGTATACAGGACAGGAGAAGTGGTACTGTGCAGTGTCCATATATACAGAATAAGAGCAGATACTGAGAATTACACCCAGTATACAGGACAGGAGAAGTGATACTGTGCAGTGTCCATATATACAGAATAAGAGCAGATACTGAGGATTACACCCAGTATACAGGACAGGAGAAGTGGTACTGTGCAGTGTCCATATATACAGAATAAGAGCAGATACTGAGGATTACACCCAGTATACAGGACAGGAGAAGTGGTACTGTGCAGTGTATATATATATACAGAATAGGAGCAGATACTGAGGATTACA